>CM077671.1:329226225-329873010 GCA_039707655.1 Elymus sibiricus
CTAAAGCAACTGAGTGGGTCCTCGATAGTGGATGCACCAACCACATGACTGGTGACAAGAACCTATTGATGGATATTCCACTAGCTCCATCTCATCTGAAGCATATCACCTATGTAGACAAAGGAAAAAGCAAGGAAGTGGGTCTAGGTAAGGTTGCAATCTCGAAGGATCGACACATGGACAAAGTAATGCTTGTTGAATCCCTCAGATTCAATCTCATGTCAGTCTCAATGCTTTGTGATATTGATGTGGTTGTCATCTTTGGCAAATATAGTTGCGTTGTCATCATGGAATCTGACAAATCCAAAGTCTTCGAAGGCTTTAGGAGAGGAGACTTGTATATTGTTGATTTCTCTACAGGCCCACAACTGGCCACATGTCTACTTGCAAAAGCTTCAGAAGACTGGCTATGGCATCGACAACTTGGACACGCTGGCATGAGGAACTTGCACACACTCCCAAAGAATAAGCACGTCATTGGCATCGAGGGTGTCAAATTCCTCAAGGATCATCTTTGTGGGTCTTGTGAGTCTGGAAAGATGACCAGATCCAAGCATCCCTCGAAGACTATCATGACTACCACACGTCCCTTTGAATTGCTTCACGTGGACCTCTTTGGCCCCACTCATTATACTACACAAACCAATGTTGCATCTTTATATGGCTTTGTCATTGTTGATGACTTCTCTCATTACACATGCGTGCATATCATCTGGTTCAAAACTGAAGTGCAGGAGTGATAATGGGACCGAGTTCATTTGGTTCACGTGGACCTCTTCCAATGATTTTCCTCACGGGCTGCGACGAATGTCGGTGTCAAGATCAAGCACATCAGGAGTGATAATGGGACCGAGTTCACGAGCACTGTACTTCATGGCTATCTTGATGAACTTGGTATTACTCATGAGCTATTTGCCCCATATAATCCTCAGCGGAATGGCTTCATGGAGCGCAAGATTAGGACTCTTGTTGAGATGGATCGCACCATGCTTGATGAATACAAGACTCCTTGTCGTTTCTAGCCTAAGGCAATCAATACTTCCTGCCATATCATCAACAGGGTATATCTTCACAAATTCCTCAAGAAGGCTTCATATGAACTCCTCACTGACAAGAAACCCAATGTGAGTTATTTCAAAGTCTTTGGTGTTAAATGCTGGATTAGAGACCCTCATCACGGTTCTAAATTTGCACCAAAAGCACATGAAGGTTTTATGATTGGTTACGGAAAGGACTCGCACACCTACAAAGTCCTCAACATCTATGACAACAAGGTTGTTGAAACTGTAGATGTGCGGTTCGATGAAACTAACAACTCGCAAATAGAGCACCTGCCTCCCGTGCTAGATGAAATGCCTCCTGAGGAATCCATTAGGTTCAAGGCGATTGAAGATATCATACCCACTGAAGAGCCTCTACCAGTTGCGGAAGTCATCCCAAACAATGAAGACATTCATGCTGGTGCACCTGAGGAAAATAGTGCTGAAGAAAATCCTCAGCCCGAACAAAGTCATCAACCTGCTCATCCTAGAGTTGCAAATGAAGTGCAGATTGACAAAATCCTTGGCGACATCAATGCACCAGGTCCCCTCACTCGCTCAAAAGCTTCACATTTGACTAACTTTTGTGGGCACCTTGCTTTTGTGTCTATCACAGAGCCCGTCAAAGTTGATGAAGCATTTATGGAGCCTGAGTAGATACAAGCTATGCAATAGGAATTGCATCAATTCAAGCTCAACAACGTGTGGGAACTTGTCAAGCGGCCAGAACCTCGCAAGCACAACATCATAGGTACCAAGTGGATCTACCGCAAGAAGCAACACGAAAATGGTCAAGTGGTGAGGAATAAGGCCCGTCTTGTAGCACAGTGCTAAACACAGGTTGAGGGAATTGACTTTGATGAAAATTTTGCACTTGTTGCTAGACTTGAAGCTATTCACATATTGCTTGCTTATGCTAACCATCAGAATATCATCTGTGGCACCCCGGCTCAGAGAACCGGATTACCAGTGTTTCCAGCCAAGAGATCATGTCCTCTAGAAACACACAACAACTTGGAACAGAACTGAACTGACTTTATTGATAGATTTCGGTTACAAGCTCATATTGTACAATGATAGCGAGGCCAAAGGCACACTCGGTGCTATGACAGTATCCACATTATTTATGAAACATAGCAGGGCCTCGGAACTACTAAGTACTTCTACGGCATAGTAGAACATAGCGACAACTCCATCCACAGGGACACTGCTGTGGACACATCCTAGTTAGCGTAGCACAAACCATCGTGACCTCCGTCCTCGGCTTCTCCTGCATCTGGCATGATACGCCAGGTGAGTACTTTGAATGTACTCGCAAGCTCACGACAACCAAGTAATGCAGCAAGCAATAGCATAGCAAACAACAAGTTAAATTCATAAGTGATGCACTTACTGTTACCGGTTATCCACTTACTCTCTTCTGGGTTGTCCCACAACCCTCGGAATACTCATGAACCATCGAGTACTTCCGAACACAAGACGAGTTCTTCCATCATTATTATCACTATTACGGTTGACCACCTAGTGAGGTCTGGACGGGCTGTCCAATACCGTGGACGCGGCTATTCGAATAGATTTTACACTCTGCAGAGGTTGCGCACTTTACCCACACCATGGAGCACCTGGCCTCGTGATCCCATTCGGGTGGACCAGCGTTGCCCCAACGAAACCTGCCTAATCCGTGACTCTCCCATCATACCACCGGCATTCATCCAACCCCCCGAAGTCCTGCCCTAGGTGGCCCCTGTGTCCTCATGACACCTGCCACCGTCGTGGCCAAACTTAACTGTCCCAAACGGGGACGCCGGCACAAAACTTAACTGGGCTCACAGGGTTATCGCCGCCTACCTAATCAGGGTAGCACGCACGCATAACCCTCCCTCTTTGGAGGTACCGGTGAAAGAGCACGCAATCAGACCAAGTCAAGGCCGTCCCATAACGGCAAATGTGGTTGCACGGGTAAGCCCGGACAGGTGACTCAAGATGAACCACCAAGTTCATTTAACAAATATAGTGGTTTATCACAATAGGCAACTAAGCATTTAAATTAATTGCTACAAATTATCCTATAGTAAATAAATGATCATAATGCATTAAAATATGCAATGCTATTGAAATGCTTCATGAAATGGGTGTCCTGGCTTGCCTTGCTCTGTGGGTGATTCACAAACTCCTGGTCTTCAAAACCACAAGAATCTCCTTCTGAAAATATTTCAAAATGGCAAAGGAAAAATATCACATAATGCATTTATGTTTACTAGAAATTCTGTGAATATTGGAAAAATACCAAAATTTGTCAGAAAATAAAGGGGCTCAAGACAAACTCAATGCAAAAAGTATCAGTTGATTTAGACTTGTAAATAAAAAGTTATAGCTGGTCAAAGTTTGTGGTCAAAGTTAATTAAATAAAAAGAAATCAGAAAATCAGAAAAACCTCCAGCGGGACACGTCAAAGGCGTAAAGTGGAGGGGCGCCTCCACTTATACCGCTTCGGGCACGGGCTCGAGCCGCTGAAAGGTGGGGCCTCTCTGTTTTAAACAGAGAGAGAGCAGGGGCAGAGAGGCGAGGCGGCTCACCGGCGATAGGGACGGCGGCGGGGCTAGGAGATGGCTGAGATGGATCGGGCAATCAACGGCGGTCACGCCTGTACCCGCAGATCTTCCGAAGGTGGTCGAACAGCGTCACCCCCTTCTTCTGGGGCGCTCTGGGGGCTCGAGGAGGACCAGGGAGGCTTACTGATCTCGACGATGGGCACAGGTGAGACTGGGATGGGGTGGAGATGGCTGGCGACAGGAGAGAATCGGGCAGCGGAGCCTTCGCTGGAGTTGAGGGATACGAGCTCCCGGCTCTTGCTGGGGAGCTCTGGGGGCGATTCAGAGATGGTTAGGTGGGGTGAGGAGCTCTGGAGGGACTAGGCAGGGCCTTTTATAGGCCGGAGGAGAGCGCGGCCGAGCTCTTCCGAAGCGGCGAGGCTCGTGACACGTCGCCGGCGCCAGGACGCTGCGCTGGCTGGCCTCTTGTGGGCGACGAGACGGGAGAGGGCAGGCACACTAAATGCACGCAGTGGCCGCACGCGGAGGAAGACGACGGCGGCTCAGCCACTGTGGCCGCACGGGCGCCATAGTGCCCGAGTGCGTGGCGGCCGCTGGGGAGGTTTCCGGCAAGGAGAGAACTCCAGAACGGCGAGGTGGAAGTAGGGGAAGATGTCGGCGCGCACGGACAAGGCTAGGCCACGCGGGGCCGCAGGGTTGCGTCATTTTGGGCTCGGGCGTGGTGCAGAGCGCGCACATTGGCATGCCAGCACCATGCTCACCACGGGTGCGGCCACCAAGGGGCCACACAGGCCTGGTGCACCTTGTCGACGATGTCGACCCTGGACCACTTAGCCCCGTTGTGCCACAGACTTGGCTAGATACACTCTGCTGTGAAGTGTAGCTTCAGCTACAGCTTCTGACAGCAGACTTGAGGAGGTTCTAGAGAAGAGATGAGATAGAGCTAAAGCCAATGAAGATGTCTGGTGTGATCTATGTTGGAAGTTCTCCATACTGGCCTAGTTTGAGAAGGTTTGAAAAAGATTTGAATGCAGTTCCTGTGTAAACTACCATACTGGTCCAGAAACTTGTTGATCTTGTGGCACTCACATAAATGCTCTCCTGATGATGAAACTTGGTGGAGGGAAGTCATTTGGAATATAGAAGATGCCATAAAAGTTTCATGGCATGTAGCCATATCTAGCTGGTACTTCCTTCACAAGGGTTTGGAATAAGCAGAAACTTGACAGAGCTTTGCTGCTTGAAAATTGCACTGGCCAAGATGATATTTTTGGATATTGTGGCTAGATAGGATCCCTAGTACCTCAGGGAATTTATTGGGAATTTTATGAGCTAAGAAAATAGGGTTTGCTTCATAACTGACAAATTCTGACCAGAAAGAAAATAATTATTCTGGCCAAAATTTTGCATTGACAATGGAATATTTTTGGAGATTATGGAATTATATGATGATGAGAAGGTGTGACAAAAGTTTGGGAATTTTCTGATCATCAGAGCTATAGGTTGCTTCACAACCCATAGTGATGTAATAATTGCCCAAAGAAAGAAAATGAATTATTGAGAAAGATTAAATATTGGGAATTGATCCAGGAGAGGTGGGGAAAGGTTTTGGCAAGGTGATGAGGGTTTTGGGTTACTAGGGAAAAGATTCAATGATTCATGGTTCCAAATCAACTGAAAAGATTTGAAAATCAACCAAATTTGCAAATAAATCCAAAAAGATTTTGAAAAGAAAAAGTTGCCAAAATCAGGGTGTCACAAACCTACCCCCCTTAGGATGAATCTCATCCTCGAGATTCGGTTGCTCAGGGAACAAGTACGAATATGCGGATCTTAAGAAATCTTCTCTTTCCCAGGTAGCCTCTTCCTCGGTATGGTGCTCCCATAATACCTTGTAAAACTTGATCACCTTACTCCTGGTAGTCCTTTCCCTCTCATCCAAGATTCTGACAGGTTTATCTTCATAGGTCAGATCCTTAGCCAGTTCTAGCTCACTCATATCTGCCTGCTTGATCGGTGGTGCAATGCACTTCCTTAACTGTGATATGTGGAAGACGTCGTGCACATCAGATAACTCCGGTGGTAATTCCAACTGGTATGCTACCCTGCCTTTCCTAGCAATCAATGGAAAGGGACCGATGTATCTTGGTGCAAGCTTTCCCCGGGTATGAAACCTCTTCACTCCCTTCATGGGGGTTACTCGAAGGTAAGCATATTCTCCGGGCTCAAAAGTCACTTCCCGGTGCTTTGGGTCATAGTAGCTCTTTTGGCGGGACTTGGCCGCTCGAAGACGCTCCTGAATATCCTTGACCTGCTTCTCAGCCTCGAGGATCAAGTCCATGCCAAAGATACGACTATCTCCTGTCTGGGACCAATTCAATGGGGTGCGGCACTTCCGCCCATATAACGCTTCAAATGGCGACATCTTGAGACTTGACTGATAACTGTTGTTATAGGAGAATTCCGCATAGGGTAGGCTATCTTCCCATTTAGGTCCATGTGTAAGGGCACAGGACCGAAGCATATCTTCCAGTATCTGGTTCACTCGTTCAGTCTGTCCATCCATTTGTGGATGATATACTGTGCTATGCTTCAGCATGGTTCCCAAAGCTTGATGCAATCGTAGCCAGAATGCTGAGGTAAATAGGGAGCCCCTATCTGAGGTGATAGACTTGGGTACTCCATGAAGGCTGACTATCCGGGACATGTAGAGTTGTGCAAGCTAGTTTGCGTTGAAAGTGGTCTTTATCGGAATAAAGTGAGCCACTTTCATGAGTATATCTACAATGACCCAGATAGCATCATTGCCTCTTGTCGACTTGGGTAGTCCAACAATGAAGTCCTACATATGTCGTCCCACTTCCACTGGGGA
Source organism: Elymus sibiricus (assembly GCA_039707655.1). Taxonomy (NCBI): domain Eukaryota; kingdom Viridiplantae; phylum Streptophyta; class Magnoliopsida; order Poales; family Poaceae; genus Elymus; species Elymus sibiricus. Next base: position 329,232,690 of record CM077671.1, read on the forward strand.
ACCGGTAAAGGTTGTAGTAGCCCAGCAGGTTTCTGGTGTTCAGCCTTGACCTTGTTGCAAATGTCACAGCAGGCAACATAGTATGCTATATCCCTTCGTATTCCTGGCCACCAAAAGGTTTCTCTCAGATCCTGATACATATTTGTGCCTCCCGGGTGGATAGAGTATGCAGACTCATGAGCTTCTCTGAGTATTTGCTGCCTCAGGTTGTTCTGATCAGGTACACATATCCGTTTCTCAAACCGTAAGGTGCCTTGGTCATCCAAGCGGAATGACTTGGCCTTCCCTTTCGGAATCAACTCCTTGATTTCTTTTATTCCTTCATCTATTTTTTGAGCTTCTTTAATTTCTTCCATAAGTGTTGGAGAAATTTCCAAGGTATCCGGGGTAGTTGGGCCGCATAGCACCATATTGAGCTCAACGAACTCTTCTTGTAACCTTGGATGGATACTTCCCATTAGTGCATTCACTGTGCCTTGTTTTCTGCTGAGGGCATCAGCAATCACATTAGCCTTTCCTGGATGATAGTTTATTCCAATGTCATAGTCCTTGACTAGTTCAAGCCATCTTCGCTGCCAGAGATTCAGGTCAGGTTGAGTGAAAATATACTTGAGACTCTTATGGTCCGTGTATATTTCACAACGTTGTCCAATGAGGTAATCCCTCCAAATCTTCAAGGCATGAACCACGGCTGCTAATTCTAAATCATGTGTGGGGTAGTTCTCCTCATGAGGTCATAGCTGTCTGGATGCATAGGTTACAACTTTTCCTTCCTGCATCAATACGCAGCCGATTCCTAGTCTGGAAGCATCGCAGTATATATCAAAGCTCTTGTGGATGTTTGGAAGAACTAAGACATGTGCTGTAGTTAGCCTTGTCTTTAGCTCTAGGAAGCTGCTGTCACACTCCGCCGTCCAGACAAACCTTTGATTTTTCTTTAGAAATTCTGTCAATGGCTTAGCTATCTTGGAGAAGCCTTCTATGAAACGACGGTAATAACCTGCCAATCCCAGAAAGCTACGGACTTCGGTCACCGAGGCTGGTGTCTTCCAATTTAGTACTGCTGTTACTTTGCTGGGGTCGACGGCTACTCCTTGTTCTGACAGAATGTGCCCTAGAAATCCCACCTCTTTTAGCCAAAATTCACACTTACTAAACTTGGCATACAGACGATGGGTTCTTAACCTTTCCAGGACAACACGGAGGTGTTGTTTATGCTCTTCTTCATCCTTGGAATATATTAGGATATCATCGATAAACACCACCATGAATTTATCTAGGAAATCCATGAAGGCCTTGTTCATCATGCTCATGAAGTAAGCTGGAGCATTCGTCAGTCCGAATGACATGACTGTAAATTCATACAGACCATATCGGGTGGTGAAAGCTGTTTTGGGTATATCCTCTTTTCTAATTTTTAGCTGATGATACCCGGTTTGGAGGTTAATCTTGGAGAATACCCGTGCTCCGTTCAGCTAGTTGAACAAATCATCGATGCGAGGGAGTGGGTACTTATTCTTGATGGTGACCTCATTCATCTGGCGATAGTCTACGCACATTCGTAGACTCCCATCCTTCTTCTTAACAAACAGTATGGGTGATCCCCATGGCGAGATGCTTGGGCGAATATACCCTTTTGGTAACAATTCATCCAACTGCTTCTTTAGTTCCGCCAACTCTGGACCTGGCATACGGTAGTATTTCTTGTAAATTGGAGCAGTACCGGGAACCACCTCGATTGCAAACTCCAAATCCCGGTTGGGTGGCATCCCTGGTAGTTCCTCGGGAAATACATCCGGAAATTCGCAAACTACCAGAATCAAGTTCATATCCGTGACGGTAGTTTGTTATGCCATTCCCTTTCTTGTCATCATCTTCCTGGCAAGGAATTGGACTGTTTGTCCTGCCGGGTTAACCAGCGTTACTTTCCTAGTGGCACAGTTGATGCACACCTGATGTGGTGTCAACTAGTCCATCCCCAGTATTACATCCAATCCAGGGGATTCAATGGCAACAAGTGTAGCTGGAAATTTAACTCCATGTATCGAAATTTCTAGATCTTTATATATCAGATTTGTCCTGAGCAGGGAGCTAGGGGATTGTACCACCATGATTTTATCCAAAAGCGAAGGGGGAAATTTGTGCAAGGTGGCGAAACTCCGCGAAATAAATGAATGGGAAGCCCCAGAATCAAATAAAATTACTGCAGGTATGTCGTTAATAGAAAACATACCAAGGACTACTTCTGGAGCTTCGCAGGCTTCCTCAGCGGAGATATGATGGACGCGTCCGTGGCAGAAGTTATGATTGGGGCGGCGTCCAATGGTGTTGACCTGCGGCTTGACGTCGGAGGATGGCTTCCCGTTGTTGGCGGGGCACTGTTTGGAGTAGTGTCCGCTTTGGCCGCAAGTAAAGCAAGTATTATTGCGGCGGCAGTCCTCTATCACTGGTTGTTTGCCAAAGGTCTTATTCTGGCTCACCGTCTTATTGTTGTTGTTGCCATTGCTCCATGTGGACTTGTATTCAGATGGGCCTGGCTGCCAGGTGCGTGGCTTCTACGCAAACTGCTCACGGTTATCCTTCTTGGGTTCAAACTTCCGCTTGCGGTCATCATATCCGGACTTATGCTCTCGCTCAGTTATGAAAGCCTTGTTTACCAAAGTTTGGAAGTCCGGAAAGTCCAGCATACAGAGCTGACAACGGAGAGTATGATTCAGTCCTCCTAGGAATCGATCTATCTTCCTTTCTTCGGTGGACACATCATGGGTAGAGTACCATGCCAGATTGTTGAACTTGTTCAGATACTCTGCCATAGACATATTTCCTTGTGTCAGAGCAAGGAACTCCCTTTCCTTCACCTTCATTATGCCTGTAGGGATATGATACTTGCGGAATAGCTCCTTGAACTTCTCCTAGGAAATATCTTCTCCAGAAGGCCACGTTGCCTTTGTGTTGTCCCACTATATAGCTGTTGGCCCTTCTAGGTAGTGAGTGGCAAAAGGAACCTTGTCTGATTCTTCACAGCGGGCTATGTCTAGCTTGTTTTCCATGGTCCTCAGGCAATCATCAGCTTCTATAGGGTCCACAGCTTGACCAAAATTGGGTGGCTTGGTGCGCTGAAAGTCAGACAACTTAGAGTGTGTTCCATTGTGGTTGTTATTCTGGCCCACCATAGCCTGCATGCTTTTCAAAAATTCCATGAGATCCTGGTTTCTTTTCTCCTCAAACATCCTCATGATCTGATCAGTGGTCGGTGCTTGAGGTGGTGGAGGTGGTAAATCTTCCGGTGGTTGTCCTGCTTGTCTGGCGGATCGACGAACGGGGGTTCCATCGCTGCCTTGACTACAACTTCTCTTCATCCTAAATTTGTTCCCATTGCAAAATACCGAATCGATGAGCAACATCCATAAGGGAAACACATGAATATGACACCAGAAAGAAAAATGCACGAAAAAGGCGAATAAAGCAAACATCATAATTATACAAGATAACCCAACATCATACATGGCAAGCTAGTAGGGGGATATCATGACTAGACTGCTCATACGGCAGTTGACATAGGCAAAGATGCATGCACAACAACTCAAGCCTCCACTCTAGTGGCACGGGTGGCACGAACACTGCCAGACTGCAGACTCCACGCCATCTGATCCTGAGTCGGAATCGAAACTGATGATATGGACCACATCCTCTGGATCAAAGGAAACACGACGACGCTGCTGGGACGGTTCTCCTTTCGAGGAAGAAGGAGCATGACGCCTCAGCATCGGAGCAGCTGGAGTGGCTAGGAGTGAGGCCCACTCTGCCGGGGTCTCACGATGGCTACCAGACGAAAATCCTGGTGGCGCAGTAGAGCTAGAAGGAATATCAAAAATACGCGGAGGTGGAACTGGTGGTGGATACATAGGTGGGAATGTACGCTGAGGTGGAGGTGGTGTTGAAGTCGCTGCTGCAAGTGCCTCCTGGACACGAGACATCTCCTCAGCCAAGGAAAGGATCATACGATAACTGGCGTTCAGATAGCGAGATAGAACACCAGTCACACGATCACTCGTCGGGTCAACTGGCACGAAAATGACTCGCCCTGTCATAGGCGACAGGGTGGGGTAGTGAAAGAAACCTGGATGAGTCTACATCTCGACCTCGTGGAAGCGCAAGTCAGTGAGAGCCTCCATCGTAGCAAACTGGATCGCCAGCTCCAAAGTAGAAGCCGTTCCGCCCTTGGAAGAGCAAGAATAGCTACCAAGGTCCGAGCTCGCGATCAGGAAAGCCTCTACGTGATACTCATATACTGACTCGGCAAGCTGCTCCCGGAACACCTGGGACACTGGATCTTTGCCGTGGGGGTACAGTCGAAGCCAGACATTACGGAGCAGTACTGGAAAAGTGAACGGTGTAGGCTCATGATGGTAGTGGTACGGCACTGGTGCCATCTACACTCACAATGCCAACGGTTAGTAAAACAATGAATCATGATGCATGCTATGCAACAATCAAATGCAGCAAGCAAGATGCACACTCAAAGCCCTACACTAATCATGGTTCTAGCGCGGGTTAACTAGGGTGTCCTACAGTCAGCCTGGCTCTGATACCAAGCGTTGTGGCACCCCGGCTCAGAGAACCGGATTACCAGTGTTTCCACCCCAGAGATCATGTCCTCTGGAAACACACAACAACTTGGAACAGAACAGAACTGTCTTTATTGATAGATTTCGGTTACAAGCTCATATTTTACAATGATAGCGAGGCCAAAGGCACACTCGGTGCTATGACAGTATCCACATTATTTATGAAACATAGTAGGGCCTCGGAAATACTAAGTACTTCTACGGCGTAGGGGAACATAGCGGCAACTCCATCCACAGGGACACTGCTGTGGACACATCCTAGTTAGCGTAGCACGAACCATCGGGACCTCCGTCCTCGACTTCTCCTGTATCTGGCATGATACGCCAGGTGAGTACTTTGAATGTACTCGCAAGCTCACGACAACCAAGTAATGCAGCAAACAATAGCATAGCAAACAATAGGTTAAATTCTTAAGTGATTCACTTACTGTTACCGGTTATCCACTTACTCTCTTCCGGGTTGTCCCACAACCCTCGGAATACTCATGAACCATCGAGTACTTCCGAACACAAGACGAGTTCTTCCATCATTATTATCCCTGTTACGGTTGACCACCTAGTGAGGTCTGGACGTCCTGTCCAATTCCGTGGACGCGGCTATTCGAATAGATTTTACACTCTGCAGAGGTTGCGCACTTTACCCACACCATGGAGCACTTGGCTTCGTGATCCTATTCGGGTGGACCAGCGTTGTCCAAACAAAACCTGCCTGATCCGTGACTCTCCCATCATACCACCGGCATTCATCCTCCCCCGGAGTCATGCCCTGGGTGGCCCCTGTGTCCTCATGACACCTGCCACCGTCGTGGCCAAACTAAACTGTCCCAAACGGGGACGCCGACACAAAACTCAACTGGGCTCACAGGGTTATCGCCGCCTACCTGATCAGGGTAGCACGCACGCATAACCCTCCCTCTTTGGAGGTACCGGTGAAAGAGCACGCAATCAGACCAAGTCAAGGCCGTCCCATACCGGTAAATGTGGTTGCACGGGTAAGCCCGGACAGGTGACTCAAGATCAACCACTAAGTTCATTTAGCAAATATAGTGGTTTATCACAATAGGCAACTAAGCATTTAAATTAATTGCTACAAATTATCCTATAGTAAATAAATGATCATAATGCATTAAAATATGCAATGCTATTGAAATGGTTCATGAAATGGGTGTCCTGGCTTGCCTAGCTCTGTTGGGTGATTCACAAAATCCTGGTCTTCAAAACCACAAGAATCTCCTTTTGAAAATATTTCAAAATGGCAAAGGAAAAATATCACATAACGCATTTATGTTTACTAGAAATTCTGTGAATATTGGAAAAATACCAAAATTTGTCAGAAAATAAAGGGGCTCAGGAAAAACTCAATGCAAAAAAGAATCAGCTGGTTTAGACTTGTAAATACAAAGTTATAGCTGGTCAAAGTTTCTGGTCAAAGTTAATTAAATAAATAGAAATCAGAAAATGAGAAAAACCTCCAGCGGGCCACGTCGAAGGCGTAAAGTGGAGGGGCGCCTCCACTTATACCGCTTCGGGCGCGTGCTCGAGCCGCTGACAGGTGGGGCCTCTCTATTTTAAACAGAGAAAGAGCGGGGGCAGAGAGGCGAGGCGGCTCACCGGCGGTGCTCGGCGGCGATAGGGACGACGGCGGGGCTAGGAGATGGCTGGGATGGATCGGGTGCTCAACAGCGGTCATGCCTGTACCCGCAGATCTTTCGAAGGTGGTCGGACAGCGTCACCCCCTTCTTCTCCGGCGGGTGCAGGCTACGGTGGTCGTCAGCGTCGGTGATTCCGGCAGCGATTCGATTGACGAAGGGCTCGAGGAGGACCAGGGAGGCTTACTAATATCGACGATGGGCTTAGGTGAGGCTGGGATGGGGTGGAGATGGCTGGCGACAGGAGAGAATCGGGCGGCAGAGCCTTCGCCGGAGTTGAGGGAGACGAGCTCCCGGCTCTTGCTGGGGCGCTCTGGGGCGATTCAGAGATGGTGAGGTGGGGTGAGGAGCTCTAGAGGGACTGGGCAGGGCCTTTTATAGGCCGGAGGTGAGCGCGGCCGAGCTCTCCCGAAGTGGCAAGGCTCGGGACACGTCGCCGGCGCCAGGACGCCGCGCTGGCTGGCCTCTTGCGGGCGACGAGACGGGAGAGGGCAGGCGCACTAAATGCTCGCAGTGGCCGCACGCGGAGGAAGACGACAGTGGCTCAACCACTGTGGCCGCATGGGCGCCACAGTGCCCGAGTGCGTGGCGGCCGCCGGGGAGGTTTCCGGCGAGGAGAGAACTCCAGAACCGCCAGGTGGAAGTAGGGGAAGACGTCAGCGCGCGGGGACAAGGCTAGGCCACGCGGGGCCGTAGGGTTGCCTCTTTTCCGGCTCGGGCGCGGTGCAGAGCGTGTGCATTGGCATGCTAGCACCGTGCTCACCACGGGTGCGGCTACCAAGGGGCCACGCAGGCCCGGCACACCTTGTCCACGACGTCGACCCTCGACCACTTAGCCCCCTTGTGCCACTGACTTGGCTAGATACACTCTGCTGTGAAGTGTAGCTTCAGCTACAGCTTCTGACAGCTGACTTGAGGAGGTTCCAGAGAAGAGATGAGATAGAGCTGAAGCTAGTGAAGATGTCTGGTGTGATCTAGGTTTGAAGGACTTCATACTGGCCAAGTTTGAGAAGGTTTGAAAAAGATTTGAATGCAGTTCCTGTGTAAACTACCATACTGGTCCAGAAACTTGTTGAGGTTGTGGCACTCACATAAATGGTCTCCTGATGATGAAACTTGGTGGAGGGAAGTCATTTAGAATATGGAAGATGCCATAAAAGTTTCATGGCATGTAGCCATCTCTAGCTGGTACTTCCTTCACAAGTGTTTGGAATAAGCAGAAATTTGACAGAGCTTTGCTGCTGGAAAATTGCACTGGCCAAGATGATATTTTTGGATATTGTGGCTAGATAGGATCCCTAGTACCTCAGGGAATTTATTGGGAATTTTATGAGCTAATAAAATAGGGGTTGCTTCACAACTGACAAATTCTGACCAGAAAGAAAATAATTATTCTGGCCAAAATTTTGCATTGGATAATGGAATATTTTTGGAGATTATGGAATTATATGATGATGAGAAGGTGTGACAAAAGTTTGGGAATTTTCTGATCATCAGAGCTATAGGTTGCTTCACAACCCATAGTGATGTCATAATTTCCCAAAGGAAGAAAATGAATTATTGAGAAAGATTAAATATTGGGAGTTGATCCAGGAGAGGTGGGGAAAGGTTTTGGCAAGGTGATGAGGGTTTTGGGTTTCTAGGGAAAAGATTCAATGATTCATGGTTCCAAATCAACTGAAAATATTTGAAAATCAACCAAATTTGCAAATAAATCCAAAAAGATTTTGAAAAGAAAAAGTTGCCAAAATCAGGGTGTCACATCATCTTATATCAAATGGATGTGAAAAGTGCATTCCTCAATGGTAAGCTTGAGGAAGCAGTATATGTTGCTCAACCCTTAGGTTTTGAAGACCCTAAGCATCCTGACAAAGTCTTCAGACTCAACAAGGCCCTCTATGGCCTCAAGCAGGCCCCTCGGGCATGGTATGACACTGTGAAGGAATTCCTCATGAAGAAAGGCTTCAAACCCGGTTCACTTGACCAACTCTTTTCACAAAATCTTATGATTATGAATTATTCATGTGCCAAATATATGTGGATGATATTATGTTTGGCTGTACTGACAAACGTTACAGTGATGAATTTGCCTACATGATGAGTGAAGAATATCAAATGTCTATGATGGGAGAGTTGAAATTCTTCTTAGGCCTTCAAATTCTTCAACAACGCAATGGCATCTTCATCTCTCAAGAGAAATACCTCAAGAATGTCCTGAAGAAATTCGGCATGCAAGATTGCAAAGGCGTAAAGATCCCTATGCCCACCAACGACCTCCTTTGCACTGATGAAAATGGTAAAGATTTCGATCAGAAGGTGTATCGCTCCATGATTGGCTCTTTATTGTACTTATGTGCATCTAGGCCAGATATTATGTTTAGTGTGTACCTGTGTGCCCATTTCCAAGCAACACTGAAGGAATCACACCATAAGGCTGTGAAGCATATTCTTCGATATCGAGCACCAACGCTTGGATTATGGTACCCCAAGGGATCCGATCTTAATCTTATTGGATATTCTGACTCTGACTATGCTGGTGATTGTGTGGATCGCAAGTCAGCATCAGGAATGCGATTTCCTCGGACGGTCCCTAGTCTGTTGGTCCTCGAAGAAGCATAATTGCGTGTCTCTATCTACTGTTGAAGCTGAATACATTGCTGCTGGTTCCTGTTGTGCTCAATTGCTATGGATGAAGCAAACTCTCAAGGACCACGACATCAAAGTGAAGAATGTGCCTCTTTACTGCGACAATGAGAGTGCCATCAACATTTCTCACAACCCAGTTCAACACTCGAAGACTAAGCACATCCAGATTCCTTATCATTTTCTTCGTGACCATGTGTTGAAGCGCGACATCTTCATCGACCACATGAAGACTGAAGAACAGCTGGCAGACATCTTCACTAAGCCCTTGGATGAAAGGAGATTTCGCAAGTTGCGGTGTGAGCTAAATATCTTAGAATCTTCGAATGTTCTTTGAAAGGACACATATCCTAACACTTATGGAAAATTGATGACTTAGATGTGCAACACACGAAGTAACATTTTTCTTCAATCAATGAAGACAAACTCTCTAAGTGTGAAGAAATCAATGAAGAATTTGATTCTCAGAACACTACCACAATTGTACGCGGTGTCTGAAATCATCATAATTCTTATACGGTGGGTCACGCCACCAACCATATTTGAAATTCTTCAAAATTGAGTTTTGTCGTCATTTTGCAAATTCTTCAAGTTCGCAAAATCCTATATATATATATATATATATATATATATATATATATATATATATATATATATATATATGAGTTTTTCTATGTCCTCAACAATATTCACTTATTGCTAATTCTTCAAGTTGTTTTTTCTTCTAAGTGAATGTGATCGGACCCGTTCCCCCTCTATGCTAAACTCAACCCAGTCTGTTCACAAATTATTCATATGCGTTCTATTTGAAACCCATTCAAAGTCTTCACTGTGTCCTTGTCAGCTCAAGAATTTGCGAATGAAACATTAATTTTTCTTATAATTTTTTTGGCGGTTCCCGCTCAAACTCATCCCACTTCGCACGACTGGATTAAACTAATCACCCACGATCCCCCATTATCTCAACAACTCAGTACATGGGTGACACATGTCGATAGGATAACAAGGGCCAGGGGTATGGATGTCCAAATTCTTCGGGTGTTCAGTTTTTCACTCCCTCTATAAATACCCCTCTGCTCAAAGTTACTCCGCTCGATCTCACTCTAGTCGCTCCCAAGCTTTGACCTAGCGCTTCCGCTAAACTCCATCACCGCCATAGAGGAAGAGCTTCACCGCCTCGACCTCCTCGCCATCGTACTCGCGCCGGCTGCAGAAATCTCCACTCCGCAGCCGCCGTAGCAGTCCTCCGCCGCCGAGTTAGGGCGCGGAAGATATGAACTGACGAACTTCCCCGGTTCCTACTCCAGTTCTTCGTGTTATTCATAAAGGTAAGTAAAATCTAATTTTACTGCCCTATTTTGATTCCTTATGATTTCCACAAAATCCTCAAAAGGTGTTTATTCCTCAACCATCCACCTCTTCAACACCACAAAGCTTCTTTTCCCTCGATTTATTTCTTTAAGCTTTGATTTTCTTCAAGATTCCTCAATTGTGTGGATTTTTAAATCTGCACAACTCTGGAACCTAAGTCAAGAACTCTTAGTGTAATTCTTCAAGTCATCTATGGTCAAATTCCCCAACTTGATATATTTTTGAAATTTTCTGAGAACGCATATGACCTCTTCAAATTCTTCGCACCTATACTCTGTTCACAGGTACAAATATCTGCTGATGAATCTCTAGGTTCTCATCAACTTAACTCATTTGCAGTGTTCCTCGAAGAAAATTTGCATACATCTTCAGAATCTTCAAAAGTTCAAAATCCTCAAGCAAAGAAAATGGCTGAAAAGAAAAGACCTCAGAAGGGTAGGAAGAATCCTGAAGGAAATATTGCTTTTGAAATTCCTGAGGAAATATATGATGAGCACTGTACTCCTGATGAGGAAATCTATGGTAAAGAGACGAAAGAGAAGCGCAAAATGTGAATTCAAAATTTTTAGAGGAGACGGGCTAAGGAGTCACTACTAGGAAAAGGGCTATAGATGATATGGCTACTAATGGCGCACCAGACATGTGGTGCGCCACTACTATATAGTAATGGCGCACCATGAGTTGGTGCGCCATTAGTGTGGTAGACACTAATGGCGCACCAGACCCACGGTGCGCCATTAGTGACAAATGTTTTTTTTTTCATTTTTCCAAAAATACTAATGGCGCACCAGGGAAGAGTGCACCATTACAAGTTTAACTAGTAATGGCCACTACTATTTTTTTTTTTTTTTGCAAAACTACTAATGGCGCACCTCAAGCTGGTGCGCCATTAGTAACCAGGGTTACTAATGGCGTATCTATGGGTGGTGCGCCATTAGTAACCTGGGACCAGCTAGATATTTTGGACAGCCACACCTACACACTCACTTTCCCCACTTCATTCTCTCCACCTCCTCCTCCAAGATTGTGTCGGCTGCCTCCTCCTCCTCACCTCATTTGCACCATAGATTCATCAAAATTAGGTGGTTAAATTACCTTTTTTTGATAGGTAAGTAAGGGGAAAGCTATCTTTATGTTGTAGATCTACTTTTTTTCTCTCCCTCGCTCCAACAACGTGCACATGCACTTTTTATGGCCTTGCTAGATCTGTGTATGTTTGTGGTGTTGCATATGTTTGTGGTGTTGCATATATGTTTGTGTTTGCAGGTACGGTATTTGAAATGCGATAGTTGCCAATATTTTGCCGGAATGTTGATTCATTTCCGTTTCGGCGAGAATTTTGGCACTATGCATTCTTTTTGGTCCTATTTTTAGGGAAAGTCATGCCAAAAAATTTCTTGGTTCTAAAATATCGTTTTGCTCTACCCCGCAGGCGACCATGGTCCGCACGATGACCGAAGGCATCGTGAATAGGTTTTTGAGCTCCACGAAGGCCGAGATGCTTCAAAAGAACGAGACGGAGATAAGATGTCCGTGTCGAAGATGCAAGCTGAAGAGCCTTATTGCGGACCCGGATTCCGGGCAGGTGCGGGACCACCTGCTCTTGCGTGGTTTCATGGATGGCTATCGGTGGCAAGGTGATGAAGATGACTATGAAGTCGTCCATGGGGGCCGGGCAAGAAATGAGGAAGGGCAGCAAGACAACCACCGCGGCGAGGGCGGTCGAGAAGACGAAGAATCTCCAGGACATGATCACGACGGTGATGCTGTACACAGTCATCATGTAGAAGATGCCGGACATGATGATGAGGAAGATCAAGACGAAGGGCATGATCATGAAGATGAAGATGCCGGAGCAGACGACGATGGAGGCTGGGTGCAGGACCCTCATATTCAAGAGCTGCTTCTCAAGCAGACGGATAACGCAAGAGCTGCCGCCCGAGAGAAAGCCAAGCTGGATCAACTGGAGATAGACACGGTTACTCCATTGTATGAAGGATGCAGGCCCGAGGATACCCGCCTGAAAGTAACGCTCATGGCTCTGGAGATGAAGGTAAAACACAAAATGACCGACGCATGCTTCGACGAGAACATGTCATTCTGGCACGAACGTCTTCCCAAGATGAACAAGTGCCCGACCAGTTTCGAGGAGGCGAAGAAAATCGTGTGTCCTCTGGATTTACCGCACGTGAAATACCATGTGTGCATGAACAATTGCATCATTTATCGGGACGAGCACGCGGAGTCTACCATATGTCCGGTGTGCGGCGTCACTCGATACAAGAAGAGGAAGAAAGCTCCTCGAAAAGTGGTGTGGTACTTTCCGATCACTCCTCGTCTGCAGCGGTATTTCGCGGACCCTAAGGTAGCAAAGCTCCTGCGTTGGCACGCGGATAGGGAGGAGAAGAAGCGAGAAGATGACGGAAATGATCCGGAGATAAATAAAAAAGACAAGATGCTGAGTCACCCTAAGGATGCGAGCCAGTGGCAAGCGTTGAACTTCGAAGACCCAGAATTTGGGAACGATCCAAGGAACATCGTGCTGGGCGCGAGCACCGATGGAGTCAATCCATTTGGCAGCCAGAGAAGCACACATAGCACCTGGCCTGTGTTTGTGTGGATGTACAACCTTCCCCCCTGGTTGTGCATGAAGAGGAAGTACATTCACATGAGTATGCTAATTGAAGGGCCGAAACAACCAGGGAACGACATCAATCTGTATCTGGGGCTGCTGAAAGAGGAGCTAGACACGCTGTGGAAAACGCCAGCCAATACGTGGGACGCCACGGAGAAAGAATATTTCCCTATGAGAGCCGCACTGCTCACGACGGTGCACGACTATCTCGGTTACGGATATCTCGCGGGGCAGGTGGTCCATGGATTTTCTGGATGCGTCAGGTGCATGGATGACACAACATATCGCCAGCTAGATAGAGATCCTGGGTCTTCGAAAACCGTGTTCATGGGACATCGAAGGTGGCTTCGCGACGATGACCCGTGGAGAAAACGCAAGGATCTGTTCGATGGTGAAACCGAACCCCGAAGACGCCCGCGTACGACGAGCGTACCAGGACCCGCCGCCGTCTTCTTCTTCGACTACGAGGACCCGGACGAGCTCGGACGCCCTCGAGCCATCCCTTCGACGCCGCCGCCGCCGCCGACCCCGACCCCGACCCCGACCCCTCCGGCGACCGGCCGCGCCCGCCCAGGTACCTCTCCTCCTTCCTCCTTCCTCTGCCCTCCTCCTCTGCTCCCAGCGAACACGACCTCGGGTTCAGTCTCAGTAACAAGGAAAGGGACAGGAATTTGGGATGCAGGTTCAGTCTCTGTTCATTACTGAAAAATTTGATCATGAAAGTTCAGAAATTTGGAGTAGGTCATGAAATTTCCTGATCAATGATTTGCTATAGAAAGTTCAGAAAGGTCATGAAACGAAATTTGATAAATGTTGTCCTACAGTGTACAATGAAAGTTCTGAAATTACGCGTGCTATCTAGCGGGAGAGAGGAGGGAGCGTTGGAGGAACCGGATGAAGACCAGTTTCATCGCGATTATGCTCATCGTGATGACCGCAGCTCTCTTCTATGTGATGGTAGTTTAGATGATCGATATCGACTTGTAATGTGAAGACAAACTCGCTACTCGCGGTTTCGAGACTTGTAATGTTCTAACTTTGTTCGGTATTTTAAATTCGGAGACTAATATGATGAATTGTATTCGGACACTAATCTTCTATTGTATTCGATGAATCTGCTGTTGCTGTGTGGTGCTAGCTATATTCTGTCAAATAATATATTTTGTAACCTGTGAAAATATCAGAAACGAAAAAAAAATAATCCCTAATATTCATACTAGTGGCGCACCACCACATAGTGCGCCATTAGTAAGCCAGAGCACACTAATGGCGCATCATCCACCAGTGCGCCATTAGTATGCCAAAGCACATGGGTAAATATGGCCCCTGGGAGGCATACAAATGGCGCACCGTGGGCTATACTAATGGCGCACTGCATGGTGCTCCATTAGTATACCAGATACTAATGGCGCACCAGTGGTGCGCCATTAGTAAAAAATTCTAATGGCGTGGTGCTAGTGGCGCACCTGTAGTGCGCCATTAGTAGCGAAAACAGGTGCGCCACTAGCAGCCCTTTTCCTAGTAGTGAGTGGAAGGAATACATATATGTCACTCCTAAGTACATGAAGAAATTCGCTCTCAATCCTCCATGCCCAAGATCTCCTCTAGCCGCAGGTCAAGAAGCTGATCCCACCAACATCCGGCATGGTGAGGAATCTCCCAAGGAGTGAGCCAAGCTCCAAGCAAAGTTAAAGAAGATTGCATCTGATGCAGTGAGGAAATGCAATGAAGACTCTGTTGTTGCTGCGGCCGCTGCTTCAAAGAAGGCCATGCCAAAGAAATCAGTTGTGAAGCCAAAGTCTTCAAGCTCAATGCCCTCACAACCAAGTTCCTCAACTGCAAAGTCCTGGTAGAAAATTCCTCAAGCAACTTCCTCAAAGGCTGCACCTAAGACCTCTGTTGCTACACAATCGTCAGCCGCTGCCACCAGGTCCTCAACACCTGTGCACCTTGCAACATGTCAGCGGACTGCTGGATTCTCAATTGCCTCAGGGGCATCTGCAACTTCCTCAGCACATGCACATTCCTCGAGCAGTCCAACACTGGTAAAGGTGAAGGCTACTACTGGACACGACAAGAGACGAAGTCCTCATAAGAAGCAAGTGGTTTTCCAAGTTCCCTTAGACTCTGAGGATGATGAAGCTGGTGATGACGAACTTGCTGAAATCATCAGAAACAAGCAACAGAGAGTTGCTCAGGCAAAGGTGACTCAAATTCCTATTCTACTAGATCCGAGGACCGTGCTCGACTTCATTGACATGTGGCACAAAAATTCTCATACCCCAATTGATGACTTGAAGCTACCTCCTGGTCCAAGTCATGTGCTGATAGCCTTCATAGGTGAAGAAAAATGGAAATATGAGAAGGCCAGAAAGGCCAAGAAGGATGAGTACAACAAGGAGCAATTCTTGAGGAACAATGTTCCGAATTTGTCTCATGACCAACTATGTCGGAATTGGGGCTTCGGGGACCCAAAGAGGTTCAGACTCTGGTGTGGGGACCCCGACTCATAAGTCGTGATCACCGAATGCACGTGTACAATGATCCCAGAGATGAATGCTCACTGAACACACAGAAGCTGAATAACAAGAGTCTTACATCCATTCATACCGTCTTACACCAATAAAGACCATCAAGGTCAAGTCTTACATAGATAGTGCCATGAAGGACAAATAACAAACATAAACTAGCAGCGGAAATCTTGATCGAAAGCGTGAACCCATGCCATCTGCCTTAACCCTACAGGCATTTTGACTGGGAAGCGTCCTAGTTCGCATGTTCATCACCAACGAACTCTTCACCATATTCAGGCTCTTCCATGCCTCGCCAATTAAGTAACCAGTGGCAAGCCAATGAGTACTTTGAATGTACTCGCAAGCAACCCACATTTTGGAACAATGTATAACAGTGCATGATATAGCACTAACTAGGTAAGTTTGCAGAAAGCTAATTTTGAGTGCAATGACATGATCAATTAACTTGTAAAAGCATGCATCATGAGGTTGCATGTATCCATGTGATCCAATTACAGGTATCAACATAAATAGGGGTTGAACATCTCATGTTCGACATCATGCCAAGTCATCTGACTTAGCTCAAGCACCATCTTTGTTACCCACACACTCACACCAAGTTTAGTAAAACAATGGACATAGTTTAAGCAGAACCACCCAACTGTCCTTGACCGTGGACATGGCTATTCGAATAGTTTTACACTCTGTAGAGGTTGCACACTTTACCCACAAGACTCAGGAAACTTCCATGTCCAGTCACGACTCGTGGTTTGTTGCATACCCGAGATAAGTACCCTAACATTGCCTTTCCCCCGACGATACTAAGAAAGAGTCCACTCGTTGGCACACAACCCGCATGATGTACATCACAAGTATCATCCATGCAGGGACCAAACGGTGTGCCCGGTGTTTGTGAAAACAGCCCATGATCGTCCTTTCCGGCACGACCCCGTATCGAGAGTGACCACGTCACTCCCGCCACTAGTAATGCGGTCTCTATGCTAGTACCCACCATGGTAGTCAACAAAGCCCCGTCCCATAAGGGGTATCGTGGTTGTACATGTAAGGTTGGGAACGGTCGACAAATCTTAAATATAATCCGTTTTCGAAAACACACACACTCACTTGCCTCGGTACACCACTTCTTTACCAAGTGGTTACCTAGCTCATCATCATCTCCCTCGAGCATTAGTCGCACCCGGCGGGGTTTTCGAAAAGTCTTTGAAAATACTTTTGTTCCCATCACCATGCTTATCCCTGTCCCTTTTTGCGTAGCAACTACTTAGCAACCTATCTACTTCCCACCCACACAACTCTAAGTAGAAAGTAGAGTCATGTCATGCAAGTATCAACGAGGAAAAGTACCGGTGTCAACCCATAGAGGTGGTCACCATATCATCATGATCAACATATTAAAATAAGGTGCTATATGCCATGCAATAAAATGGTTTCTTGAACATGGTCAAAGAGCTACTTGCCTGGCTCAACAAAGTCTTCGAAGTCTTCACACGCTTCTTGTCCAACTCCGAGCACTTCGTCTACTTCGTCAACTATCGTTAGAAACAACCATAATAAGCAACACAACAAGAAGGAAAACAAAAGTGTTCTAAAAATAGGAGTTTTATTTTTCTTGGACATCTCTGGTCATGTAACACCCCGTTACGGATGGTGGGATCTAGACTGGTCCCATAGACCAACACTAGTCTTTCCTGCGCACTTTGTCCTCACTCGTGCACACCCGGGACCAACTTCCCGATCGGTCACCCATCCTAGAATTGCTCCAAGCCAAGAACGCTTAACTTTGGAGTCACTACTGCAGGATGCTACTAACGCGACACATCAATCAGAGACCCTTCGATGAAACTGTGTGCGATCCACCAATCGTAAACGGTATTGTTCAACCTCCGTCGCCAATGGCACGAACTGTGTGCGATGGTGTATCAATCAAATACGATTCAGAAAGTAGTTGCGTGTGCGATCCATGGCATACAGTTTATTCTTATGAACTGTTTGGGATTAGCTAAGATAACAGAAACAATTAACAAAACTATGTACGTGTGCGAAGTACGGCACACAGTTCACTCGGATAAACTGTTTGCGCTGATCTAGGTTCATTTAATAGAATTGTGTGGGAAGACTAATAATAATCGAAACGATTCATCCGGACAAGTTGTGTGTGTTGTGGGCAGACGGTTGCTGCCAAACAATTGTCAGCAATTGATGAAATCATTACTGACGGTACGTACGGAAGTGCCGTTTGCCCGTATTAATATCGCAGACGTTTTATTATTATTACCCGTCTGACTGCGCATCACCTTATCTTCCTCTCTCACGTTTTGTCACCGTGTTTTTGCCCGAGGATTCTAGTGCACGCTTTAGCACCGCACTGGCGTTTCTTTTTGGCCACGTTCCCGCGCGAAACCGCGCATGTTCCCATGCAAGCTTTCCTGTCGGTTTCCCAACCAGAAGCTAATGAGCACAAGAGCATGTGCGCGCGTTCACACGCGGATGCACACGTAGTGCAGCCTAGCCGATCTATGAAGCATGCCAACCCGACCAAGCTCCGCCTCTGCCATCAACCTCCTCAACGACGGAAACGATCCGGTGCAGGCGCAATGGCCTGTCGAGGCCGATGGCGTGTCCGGCGACGCGCCGGACAACGCTGTGCTGCGCGTCATCGCAAGGGTTGAGCAGATCCTTGGAGCCGAGCGTGGCAGCGCCACCGAGCAACATAGCCGCCTCACTGCTGAGAGGCTGCAGCGCGCCACACAAGATGATCATCGGTGGTGCTTCGTAGAGCAAAACATGCGTGTCTGCGCTGAGAGGGTAAGGTGCGCCACACCGCAAGACCGATGGAGGGCCGCAGAGCGAGAGGCGTGGCGCGCGGCAGAGCAAGAGCGGTTCCATCCCCACTTGCCTGCTATCCCACCCGTCATGACATTGCAGCTGTTTCCAAGGAACGTGAGTAGCCCTATTTCTTTGTGACACCCTGGATTTCGGCTACAGTGATCATTGTAATTAAGCACAGTGATGACCATGATCAGTGCCTAATCATTTTGCTAAACAAGATATGATCAAGTTGAAAATTCATATCGCATTTCAAATTCCATTTAAAAAGGGCATTGAATTTTATGGTGATAAAATAAGTTGGCAAACAGCAAAGGACAAATGTTGCACACTTGTGATAAACCACAAAACAATTGTTGTTAAGGAGAACAACATCACCAAACATATGGTTTGGCCCCCACCATTAATAACAACAGCTTAAAGCAATTTAAAGTGCTATTAAATTCAAATGGAAAATGCAAACAGTTTCCAAGTTTCTCAAACTTGTTGTGGCCATGCAGAATATTGCAACATATTTGTTGGGCCATGTCACACATTTTTGCTGAGAAGAAATATGGCCAAAAATAAATAAAACAGAAGCTGAAAATTGAAACAGAAAAAGAAAAGAGAAATAAAAGAAAACGGTTCCTGTGCACTTAGGCCCAGCAGGAACAGTGCCAGGCCCAGGCCGGCCCAGCAGCCCCCCCTCGGTCGTCCCCGACCTCGCTACAGGAGGTGGCAACCGAGGTGTGCCCGCGACCGGGCGCGTCCCCGCCGGACCAGCTCGCCGGCGATGTCCCGGGGGAATAAAGCCGCCCCCGCGCCCCCCTGGCAAACCCTAGCCCCCTCCTCATCCCCCCTCTCTTGCTCCCTACCTCCTCCCTCGCTAGATCCAGCGCCGCCGTCGCCATGGCCGCCAGCTAGCCGTGGCCACCGTGCCTCCCACGCGACGCCACCGCACTAGGAAGAACCACCGCGAGCCCCTGCGCCGACCACGCCCTGCCATTCGAGCTCAACGCCGCTACATCCTCGCCCCCGAGCTTCTTCTCCCTCGGATTGCCACCACGCTCCGGCGACCGTTTCGGCTACTCCAGGCCTCCCCCGAGCCCGCTAAGCACAACTACGGGACCGCTGTGAGTCCCTGGACCTTTTCGCCCTCCTAGCTAGCTCGATTGCATGCTCTAGCCACCGATTTCACCAGAGCCCGAACGCTCCTCCGCCTGAGCTCGACGCCGGCGACCATACGGTGACCATTTGGTCCTGCCGTCACTACCGTTCGACTCCACGCACTGCGTAGGCTCGCATAGTACCCGTAGTTAGCTCGAAATCGCGCTGGTTTGCCACTTGCCATCGGCGCCCGAAGCTCTGCTCTGCCGCCGTCGACGTAGCGCTCGCTACCGTCCACCATTACTCGCCCTGATGGCCGGAATGGATCGGCGGTGACCTCTGCTCGTGAATGCAAGAAACGGCGACCGATTTGGTGCCCTGTGCGCGAAACCCGAGCCTTGCCGTGTTCTCTGGTGCTCGCCGGAGCTCCTCCGGTGACCCAACGCCGCCGCCGCCGACGTGGCCAGGTCGGGGCCACTGCCAGGGTCGCTGACCGGTGGGCCAGGCTGACCCTGTTGACCTGTTGACCAGGTCAACTGCTGACTGGACCTGGTCCAGTCAATGGAAGGTGGGTCCCAGTCCCCCTGTGTATATGACATGTGGGCCAGCCCTGTCAGCTGGCTAATCCAGTAATTAGATTAAGTCAAAATATTTAATTAACCAAATGAGTCACTGACATGTGGGGCCCCTAGCTAATTAATCAGTAATTAGTTTAATTTAACTCTGTTTAGACCCTAAGTCTATGGCAGGTGGGTCCCACTGGTC
This sequence comes from Elymus sibiricus, assembly GCA_039707655.1. Taxonomy (NCBI): domain Eukaryota; kingdom Viridiplantae; phylum Streptophyta; class Magnoliopsida; order Poales; family Poaceae; genus Elymus; species Elymus sibiricus. The sequence continues at coordinate 329,252,827 of CM077671.1, forward strand.
AGGTCCCACTGTTGACTGCTGACGTCATCCTGATGTCATGCTGATGTCATAAATACTTTTTCGAATTAATTTAAACCTGTTAATTTCAGAATATTAATAAAACTTTGAAAATTAATATAAAATAATCCATAACTTGGATGAAAATAATTTATACATGAAAGTTGTTCAGAAAAATCCCATGAATCCGAATACGCTGTCCGTTAATCTATCACGTGCTCCTAGCATAGTGAACGTGGAACTTTTCCATCCATTTCATCTGTCCGGTAGTATCCCGAGACCTGGAAAATATCGTCAGATATTCTTCCGATCCGTCTACAATGTGTAATACTGCGTTAGTGCATGCCTAGCTCTGCATATTGCCATGACATGCATCGTGATTGCATCTGTTATTTATATTTATTGTTTCTTCCCCCCTCTTCTTACAGGTAGAGCCTGAGACTGACGCTGCTGCCGGGTATTACTACACCGTTGACGATCAGGCCTTTGCCGCAGAGCAGCAAGGCAAGCAACCCCCCCCCCCCCTTGAGCATTCCGATATCGCCCATTTCTTTCCCTCTCATTCTTGCATTAGATTTTGCTACTGTATTAGCTAGCTCCTATTTCTGATGCATAGCCTGCTTTTGATAAAATGCTACCATACCTGTAATCATATCAATGTGGCACCCCGGCTCAGAGAACCGGATTACCAGTGTTTCCAGCCCAGAGATCATGTCCTCTGGAAACACACCACAACTTGGAACAGAACTGAACTGACTTTATTGATAGATTTCGGGTACAAGCTCATATTTTACAATGCTAGCGAGGCCAAAGCCACACTCGATGCTATGACAGTATCTACATTATTTATGAAACATGGCAGGGCCTCGGAACTACTAAGTACTTCTACGGCATAGCGGATCATAGCGGCAACTCCATCCATAGGGACACTGCTGTGGACACATCCTAGTTAGCGTAGCACGAACCATCAGGACCTCCGTCCTTGGCTTCTCCTGCATCTGGCATGATACGCCAGGTGAGTACCGTGAATGTACTCGCAAGCTCATGACAACCAAGTAATGCAGCAAACAATAGCATGGCAATCAACATGTTAATACTTAAGCAATTTACTTACTGTACCGGTTATCAACTTACTCTCATCCGGATTGTCCCACAACCCTCGGAATACTCATAAGCCATCGAGTACTTCCGATCATACGAAGGATTCTTCCATCATTACTAACACTGATACGGTTGACCACCTACTGAGGTCTGGACGGGCTATCCAATTCCGTGGACGCGGCTATTCGAATAGATTTGACACTCTATAGAGGTTGCGTACTTTACCCACACCATGAAGCACCTGGCCTCGTAATCCCATTCGGGTGGACCAGCGTTGCTTCAACGAAACCTATCTGACCCGTGACTCCCCCATCATACCACCGGCATTCATCCTCCCCCGGAGTCCTACCCTGGGTGTCCCCTGTGTCCTCATGACACATGCCACCGTCGTGGCCAAACTAAACTGTCCCAAACGGGGACGCCGGCACAATACTCAACTGGCTCACAGGGTTATCGCCGCCTACCTGATCAGGGTAGCACGCGCGCATAACCCTCCCTCTTTGGAGGTACCGGTGAGAGACCACGCAATCAGACCAAGTCAAGGCCGTCCCATACCGACAAATGTGGTTGAACGGTTAAGCCCGGACAGGTGACTCAAGATCAACCAATAAGTTCATTTCAAATATAGTGGTTCATCACAACAAACAACTAAGCAATTTAAATTAAATTCTATGATTTTATCATATAGTAAATAAATAAGCATAATGCATGAAAATATGCAATGCTATTGAAATGCTTCATGAAATGGGTATCATGGCTTGCCTTGCTCTGTTGGGTTGTTCAAACACTCCTGGTCTTAAAATTCCCCAAAGTTCCCTTCTGAAAATATTTTTAAAATGCAAAGGGAAATGTCACATAATGCATTTTTGTTAACCAGAAATTCTGTGGATAAGAGAAAAATACCAAACTTGGTCAGAAATTAAAGGGGTTCAATACCAACTCAATGCAAAAAGAATCAATTGAATTGGTGCTATAGATAAAAAGTTATTCAAGGTCAAAGTTCTGGTCAAAATCTAGAATTTAAATAAAAACATTAAAAACCTGGCAGAGGCCACGTCGAAGGCGTAAAGTGGAAATGCGCCTCCACTTATACCGCTTCAGCGCGGGCCTGAGGTGCTGTCAGGTGGGGTCGACTCGGTTTAAAACAAAGAGAGGGAAGGGAGGCAGAGGCGGCTCACCGGCGACGCTTACCAGCGATAGGGATGGCGGCGGGGCTAGGAGACGGTCAGAACGGATCGGGCGCTCGACGGCGGTCACGCCTGTACCCGTAGCTCCTTCAGAGGTGGACGGACGGCATCGCCCCCTTCCTCTTCGGCGGGTGGATGCTACGGTGGTCGTCGATGTCAGCGATTCCGGCAGAGGTTTGGCTGGCCAAGGGCTAGAGGAGGACCAGGGAGATCTTCTGATCTCGATGGCGATCTCAGGGAGGCTGGGATGGGATGGAGGTGGCTGGCGACAGAGGGGATTAGGGCGGCAGAGCCTTCACCAGAGCTGAGGGAGACGAGCTCCCGGCTCTTGTTGGGGCGCTCTGGAGGCGATTGGAGGATGGCAAGGAGGGGTGAGGAGCTCGAAGGGGCTGGGCAGGGCCTTTTATAGGCCAAAGGTGAAGGCGGGCAATCTCTCCCGAAGCGGCGAGGCTCGGCCATGCCACTGGAGCAAGGACGGCGAGCTGGCCGTCGCGGCATGGGGTGAGGTGATGGAGGAGGGCAGAGGAGCGACGGGACGGGTCCAGAGCCATTAATGGCTTGCGGACGACCACAGTGGCCGAAGCTCACTGTTGCGCCCATGGCGAAGCTTGGCCGAAAGTGACGGCGGCCTTCTCCGGTGACCAGGAGGGTTCGAGAGGGGCTACGCGGCTGGCTGGAGCAATGTCGGCACGAAGGGACAAGGGGGGCAGCGAGGGACGACTCGGGCGAGCTCATCCGACTCTGCCGCCGTGCAGAGCACGCGCACTAGCTTGCCAGTGCCGTGCTCACCACGGGCGCGGCCACCAGGAGGACACGCATGCCTGGCGCACCTTGTCCATAGCGTCGACCCTTGTCCACTTAGCCACTCTGGGCCACTGGCTCGACTAGATTCACCCTGCTGTGAAGTGTAGCTTCAGCTACAGCTTCTGCCAACAATCTTAAGGAGGTTCTGGAGGGGAAATGAGATAGAGATAGAGCCAGAGGAGATGTCTAGTGCCATCTAGGTTGGAAGGACTACAGACTGGCAAGGTTTGAGAAGGTTTGAAGGAGATTTGAATATAGTTCCTTTGAAAACTGCAATTCTGGACCAGAAACTAGATGAACTTGTGGCACTCACATAGATGATCTGCTGATGATTAAAATTTGTGGAAGGAAGTCATTTGGTAGTGCGCACATGCCCTAAAAATTTGAGAGCAAATGTGCACCTCTAGCTAGCACTTCCTTCACACAGGTTTGAAATGGGCAGAAACTTGTCAGAGTTTTTCTGCTGAAAAAATGTACTGGGCCAGATGATATTTTTGGATATTGTGGCTAGATAGGATCCCTAGGAGCTTGGGGAATTTATTGAGAATTTTCTGAGATAGGAAAAATGGGGTTGCTTCACAACTGGTAAATTCTGACAAGAAATGAAATAATTATTCTGGTCGAAATTTTATATTGGACAATTGAATATTTTTGGGATTATGGAATCATATGATGATGAGAAGATGTGGGAAAAGTTTGGGAATTTATTGATCATCCAAACTATAGGTTGCTTCACAACCCATAGTGATGACATAATTTCCCAAATAAGGAAAAGGATTATTGAAAAAGATTAAATATTGGAAATTGATCCAAGAGAGGTGTATAAAGGTTTTGGCAAGATGATGAGGGTTTTGGGTTACTTGGGAAAAGATTCAAAGATTCACAGATCCAAATCAATTGAAAAGGTTTGAAAATCAACCAAGTTTGCAAATAAAACCCAAAAGATTTGAAAAGAAAAAGTTGCCAAAAATCAGGGTGTCACAAACCTACCCCCCTTAGGATGAATCTCGTCCTTGAGATTCGGTTGCTCAGGGAACAATTACGGATATGCAGACCTTAGGAAATCTTCTCTTTCCCAGGTAGCCTCTTGCTTAGTATGGTGCTCCCATTGCACCTTGTAAAACTTGATCACCTTACTCCTGGTAGTCCTTTCCATCTCATCCATGATTCTGGCGGGCCTCTCTTCATAGGTCAGATCTTTAGCCAGTTCTAACTCACTCATGTCTGCCTGCTTGATCGGTGGTGCAATGCACTTTCTTAACTGTGATATGTGGAAGACATCGTGCACATCAGACAACTCCGGTGGTAATTCCAACTGGTATGCCACTCTGCCTCTTCTAGCAACCACTGAAAAGGGACCGATATATCTTGGTGCAAGCTTTCCCCGGGTATGAAACCTCTTTACCCCTTTCATGGGGGTTACTCGGAGGTACGCATATTCTCCGGGCTCAAAGGTCACTTCCCGGTGCTTTGGGTCATAGTAGCTCTTTTGCCGGGACTTGGCTGCTTGAAGACGCTCCTGAATGTCCTTGACCTACTCTCAGCCTCGAGCATCAAGTCCATGCCGAAGATACGGCTATCTCCTGTCTGGGACCAATTTAAGGGGGTGCGGCACTTCCGCCCGTAGAGTGCCTCAAACGGTGACATCTTCAAACTTGACTGGTAGCTGTTGTTATAGGAGAATTCCGCATAGGGTAGGCTGTCTTCCCATTTGGGTCCATGGGTGAGAGCACAAGACCGAAGCATATCTTCCAATATTTGGTTCACTCGTTTGGTCTGTCCATGTGTCTGCGGATGGTACGCCGTACTATGCTTCAGCATAGTGCCCAAGGCTTGGTGCAATCGCAACCAGAATGCGGAGGTAAATAGGGAGCATCTATCTGAGGTGATTGATTTGGGTACTCCATGAAGGCTGACTATCCGGGACATGTAGAGCTGTGCCAGCTGATTTGCGTTGAAAGTGGTCTTTACCGGAATAAAGTGAGCCACTTTTGTGAGTGTATCCACAATGACCCAGATAGCATCATTGCCTCTTGTTGACTTGGGTAGTCCAACAATGATGTTCATACATATGTCGTCCCACTTCCACTAGGGAACTGGTAAAGGTTGCAGTAGCCCAGCGGGTTTCTGGTGTTCCGCCTTGACCTTGTTGCAGATGTCACAGCAGGCGACATAGTATGCTATATCCCTTCGCATTCCTGGCCACCAAAATGTTTCTCTCAGATCCTGATACATCTTTGTGACTCCCGGGTGGATAGAGTATGTGGACTCATGAGCTTCCCTGAGTATTTGCTGCCTCAGGTTATTCTGATCAGGCACACATATCCATTTCTCAAACCATAGGGTACCTTGGTCATCCATGCGGAAAGACTTGGCTTTCCCTTTCGGAATCAGCTCCTTGATCTCTTTTATTCCTTCATCTGGCTCTTGGGCCTACTTAATTTCTTCCATGAGCGTTGGAGTAATTTCCAAAGTATCCGGGGTAAGTGGGCCGCATAGCACCATATTTAGCTCAGCGAACTCTTCTTGTAACCTTGGATGGAGACTTCCCATGAGCACATTCACTGTGCCCTGTTTTCTACTGAGAGCATCAGCGACCACATTACCCTTTCCCAGATGATAGTTTATTCCAATGTCATAGTCTTTGACTAAGCCATCTTCGCTGCTTGAGATTCAGGTCAGGTTGAGTGAAAATATACTTGAGACTCTTATGGTCCGTGTATATTTCACAACGGTGTCCAATGAGGTAATGCCTCCAATGTTGGGGAACGTTGCATGGGAAACAAAAATTTTCCTACGCACACGCAAGATCTATCCATGGTGATGAGCATCTACGAGAGGGAGAGTGGATCTACATACCCTTGTAGATCGCTAAGCAGAAGTGTTAAAAAACACGGTTGATGTAGTCGAACGTCTTCGCGATTCAAATCACTGAGCGTCCCGCGATCCCATCACGATCCGTTTCGCGATTCAATCATGATCCGTCCCGCGATCCCATCATGATTCGTCCCGCGATCAAATCACGAACCGTCTCGCGATCTTGATCACGGTCCTTCCGTTCTAGCGCCGAACGGATGGCACCTCCGCGTTCAACACACGTACAACTTGATGACACCTTCACCTCCTCGATCCAGTGAGCGATGGTGAAGTAGTAGATGAGTTCCGGCAGCACGACGGCGTGATGACGGTGGTGGTGAAGAACAGTCTCCGCAGGGCTTCGCCAAGCACTACAGAAACTACGACGGAGGATGAACTAGAGGGGCGGGGTTGCCGGCACACGGCTTGGGGAATTCTTGATATGTTCCGGGTGCTAGCCCTGCCCCTCTATTTATATGTTGAGCCCTGGGGTCGAAACTTGGAGAAAGAGCCTCCACAAAGTCGGTTTGGCCCGCAAGGCAAGAGTCCTGCTCGGACTCCAGGACCAGACGCCAGGGTCCTCGGCGTCTGGACCTAGACGCCAGGGTCCCTGGCGTCTAGCCCCTGGCCTCCGCAAAACTTCCTTTTGCACCTTCCTAAAGCCTCGTGGGCTTTACCCCTTGGCCCAAATAAAGTGTTCTCGTACCGGAACATTTCGGGAAACATCCAAAACCCCTTCCGGTGAATTCCAGAACCCTTTCGGAGACCAAACACTATTATCCCATATATCAATCTTTACCTCCGGACTATTCCGGAGCTCCTCGTCATGTCCGGGATCTCATCCGGGACTCCGAACAACTTTCGGTCACCAACATAACAACTCAACTATACTTATATCGTCACCAAACGTTAAGTGTGTAGACCCTGCGGGTTCGAGAACTATGCAGACATGACCGAGACACCTCTACGGTCAATAACCAATAGCGGGACCTGGATGCCCATATTGGTTGCTACATATTCTATGAAGATATTTATCGGTTGACCCTCTATGTCAAGGATTCAGTTAATCCCGTACGCTGTTCCCTTTGTTTATCGGTATGTTACTTGCCCGAGATTCGATCGTCGGTATCTCTATACCTAGTTCAATCTCGTTACTGGCAAGTCTCTTTACTCGTTCCGTAATACAAGATCCCGTGGCTAACACTTTAGTCACATTGCTTGCAAGGCTTATAGTGACGTTGTATTACCGAGTGGGCCCTGAGATACCTCCCCGTCACACGGAGTAACAAATCCCAGTCTCGATCCATGCCAACTCAACAGACACCCTCGGAGATACCTGTAGAGCATCTTTATAGTCACCAATTACGTTGTGACGTTTGATACACACAAGGCACTCCTACGGTGTTTGTGAATTGCATGATCTCATGGTCATAGGAACAGATACTTGACATGCTGAAAACAATAGCAATAAACTGACACGATCATATGCTATGTTTGTAGTTTGGGTCTTGTCCATCACATCATTCTCCTAATGATGTGATCCCGTTATCAAATGACATCTCATGTCTATGGCTAGGAAACCTTGACCATCTTTGATCAACGAGCTAGTCTATTAGAGGCATACTAGGGACACAGTGTTGTCTATGTACCCACACATGTATTTGAGTTTCCAATCAATACAATTATAGCATGGATAATAAACAATTATTATGAACAAGGAAATATGATAATAACTAAATTATTATTGCCTCTAGGGCATATTTCCAATAGTCTCCCACTTGCACTAGAGTCAATAATCTAGTTCACATCACCATGTGATTTACATTGTTATGAATCCAACACCCAATGAGTTCTGGGGTTCGATCATGCATTGCATGTGAGAGAGGTCTTTAGTCAATGGTCTGCAACATTCAGATCCGTGTGTTCTTTGCAAATCTATATGTCATATTGCAGATGCTACCACGCTCCACTTGGAGCTATTCCAAATGGTTGCTCCACTATACGTATCCTGACTGCTACTCAGAGTCGTCCGGATAGGTGTCAAAGCTTGCATCGACGTAACCCTTTACGACAAACTCTTTATCACCTCCATAATCGAGAAATATTTCCTTTGTCCTCTAGTTACTAAGGATAATATTGACCGATGTCCAGTGATCCACTCCTGGACCACTCTTGTACCCCTTGACAGACTCATGGCAAGGCACACACTAGGTGCGGTACACAGCATGGCATACTATACGGAGCCTATGGATAAGGCATAGGAGACGACCTTCGTCCTTTCTCTTTCTTCTGCCATGGTCGAGCTTTGAGTCTCACTCAACTCCACACCTTACAAATCAGGCAAGAACTCTTTCTTTGACTGATCCATTTTGAACTCTTTCAAAATCTTGTCAAGGTATGTACTCATTGAAAGTCTTATCAGACGTCTTGATCTATCTCTATAGATCCTGATGCCCAATATTTAAGTAGCTTCATTCCAGGTTTTTCTTTGAAAAACTCCTTTCAAACAACCCTTTATGCTTTCCAGAAATTCTACATCATTTCCGATCAACATTATGTCATCCACATATACTTATCAGAAATTCTATAGTACTCCCACTCACTTTATAGTAAATACAAGTTTCTCATAAACTTTGTATAGACTCAAAAACTTTGATCACCTCATCAAAGCGTATATTCCAACTCCGAGATGCTTGCTCCAGTCCATAGAAGGATTGCTGGAGCTTGCATACACTTTAGCATCCTTAGGACTGACAAAACCTTCTGGTTGTATCACATACAACCTTTCCTCATGGATACCGTTAAGGAAACGATGTTTTGACATCCATCTGCCAGATTTCATAATCGAAAAATGCAGCAACTACTAACATAATTCCAACAGACTTTAGCATCGCTACGGGTGAGAAAGTCTCATCGTAGTCAACTCCTTGAACTTGTGAAAAACCCTTTGCCACAAGTCGAGCTTTATAGACGGTGACATTACCGTCCGCGTCCGTCTTCCTTTTAAAGATCCATTTGTTCTGAATGGCCTATCGCCCTTCAGGTAATACTTCCAAAGCCCATACTTTGTTTTCTTACATGGATCCCATCTCGGATTTCATGGCCTCTAACCATTTCTCGGAATCCGGGCCCATCATCGCTTCTCCATAGTCTCGTAGGTTCATCGTTGTCCAACAACATGACCTCTAAGACAGGGTTGCCATACCACTCAGGAGCAGCATGCGTCCTTGTCGACCTACGAGGTTCGATAGTAACTTGATCCGAAGCTTCATGATCATCATCATTAACTTCCTATTCAACTAACGTAGGCTCCACAGAAACAACTTTCTGCGTTGCGCTACTCTCTGGTTGAAACAAAGGTTCAACAACCTCATCAAGTTCTATCTTCCTCCCGTTTTAAGCAACAAACACTTTGTCCTTGGATCTGAGATAGAAGGTATACCCAACTGTTTCCTTAGGGGTATTCTATGAAGATGCATTTGTCCGCTTTGGGTTCGAGCTCATCAGGTTGAAACCTTTCTCACATAAGCGTCGCAGCCCCAAACATTAAGAAATGACAGCTTAGGTTTCTGCCAAACCAAAATTAATACGGTGTCATCTCAACGGACTTAGATGGTGCCCCTTTTAAAGTGAATGTAGTTGTCTCTAATGCATAACCCCAAAACAATAGTGGCATATCGATAAGAGACATCATAGTACGCACCATATCTAATAGAGCACGACTACGACGTTTGGACACACCATCACACTATGGTGTTCCAGGTGGCGTGAGTTGTGAAACAACTTCCACATTGTCTTAAGTTGTATACCAAACTCGTAACTTAGATATTTACCTCCACTATCATATCGTAGACATTTTATCTTCTTGTCACGATGATCTCAAACTTCACTCTGAATTTGTTTGAACTTTTCAGATGTTTCAGACTTGTGTTTCATTAAGTAAATATCCCCATATCTACTCAAATCATGAGTGAAGGTAGGAAAATAATGATATCCACCGCACGCTACAACACTCATTGGTCCGAATACATCAACATGTATCATTTCCAATAAGTCACTTCCCCGCTCCATCATACTGGAAAACGGGGTCTTAGTCATCTTGCCCATGAGGCATGGTCCGCAGGTCTCAACCGATTCAAAATCGAATGAGTCCATAGATCCATCAGCATGGAGTTTCTTCATGCGTTTTACACGAATATGACATTTAGCGGCAGTGCCACAAGTATGTGGTACTATCATTATTAACTTTGTATCTTTTGGCATCAATATTATGAACATGTGTATCACTACGATCAAGATTCAATAAACCATTCTCATTGGGTGCATGACCATTGAAGGTATTATTCATGTAAACAGAATAACCATTATTCTCTAACTTAAATGAATAACCGTATTGCAATAAACATGATCTAATCACGTTCATGCTCAACGCAAACACCAAATAACATTTATTTAGGTTCATCACTAATCTCGAAGGTAGAGAGAGCGTGCGATGGTGATCACATCAACCTTGGAAACACTTCCAACACTCATCGTCACCTCACTCTTAGCTAGCCTCTGTTTATTCCGTAGCTTTTATTTCGAGTTACTAACATTTAGCAACCGAACCGGTATCTAATACCCAGGTGCTACTAGGAGTACTAGTAAGGTACACATCAATAACACGTATATCAAATATACTTCTATCGACGTTGCCAGCCTTCTTATCTACCAAGTATCTAGGGCAGTTCCACTTCAGCGACCGTTCTCCTCATAATAGAAACACTCAGTCTCGAGTTTGGGTTCAACCTTGGGTTTCTTCACTGGAGTAGCAACTGACTTGCCATCCATGAAGTTTCCCTCCTTGCCCTTGCCCTTCTCGAAACTAGTGGTTTCACTAACCATCAACACTTGATGCTCCTTCTTGATTTCTACCTTCGCGGTGTCAAACATCGTGAATAGCTCAGGGATCATTATTTCCATCCCTGGCATTTTATAGTTCATCACGAAGCTCTAGTAGCTTAGTGACAGTGACTTGGAGAACTATATCAACCACTATCTTATCTGGAAGATCAACTCCCACTCGATTCAAGCGATTGTAGCACCCAGACAATCTTAGCACATGCTCAACGATTGAGCTATTCTCCTTCATCTTGCAGGCAAAGAATCTTGTTGGAGGTCTCATACCTCTCAACATGGGCACGAGCCTGAGATCCCAATTTAAGCTCTTAGAACATCTCATATGTTCTGTGACGTTCAAAACATTTTGGAGCCTCAATTCTAAGCCGTAATGCATGACGCACTGAACTATTAAGTTGTCATCGGAACGTGCCTGTCAGATGTTCACAACATCTACAGACGATGCTAGAGGGGGTGGCACACCGAGCGGTGCTTTAAGGACATAAGCCTTCTGTGCAGCAATGAGGACAATCCTCAAATCACGGACCCAGTCCGCATTATTGCTACCATCATCTTTCAACTCTATTTCTCTAGGAACATCTAAAAATTCAAGGGAGCTACAGCGCGAGCTAGTAATCTACAACATAATTTGCAAAGACATTTTGACTATGTAAATGATAATGAGTTTAGTTAATCATATTACTTAAAAACTCCCACTCAAATTGACATCCCTCTGGTCATTCGAGTGTCACATGATCCAAATCCACCAACTCAAGTCCGATCATCACGTGAGTTGAGGTGGTTTCAATGGTGAACATCTTCATGTTGATCATATCTACTATATGACTCATGTTCGAAATTTCGGTCTCTTGTGTTCCGAGGCCATGTCGGTACATGCTAGGCTCGTCAAGTTTAACCCGAGTGTTCCGCACGTGCAACACTGGCTTGCACCCGTTGTATGCGAACGTAGAGTCTATCACACCCGATCATCACGTGGTGTCTCGAAACGATGAACTTTCGCAATGGTGCACACTCGGGGAGAACACAATTTATCTTGAAATTTAAGTGAGGGATCACCTTATAATTCTACCGTCGTCCTAAGCAAAATAAGATGCATAAAAGGATTAACATCACATGCAAATCATAAGTGACATGATATGGCCATGAACTTGTGCTTTTGATCTCCATCCCCAAAGAACCGGCATGATCTCCATCGTCACCGTCATAACACCATGATCTCCATCATCTTGATCTCCATCAATGTGTCGCCGTGAGGTTGTCGCGCCGATTGTTGCTTCCATGACTATTGCTAACTCATAGCGATAAAGTAAAGCAAAACGGTGAAAATAATTAAAGACAACCGTATGGCTCCTGCCGGTTGCCGTACTCATCGACATGCAAGTCGTGATATTCTATACAATACATGATCATCTCATACATCACATATATCTCATCATGTAATTGGCCATATCACATCACAACATACCCTGCAAAAACAAGTTAGACGTCCTCTAATTGTTGTTGCAAGTTTTACGTGGCTGCTACGGGTATCTAGCAAGAACAATTCTTACCTACGCAAGAACCACAACGCTGATACAAAAATTGCTATTCAACCTTCTCAAGGACCGCCTTTGTCAAAACCGATCCGACTAAAGTGGGAGAGCAGACACCTGCCAGCCATCTTTATGCAACGAAGTTACATGTCAGTTGATGGAACCGGTCTCTCGTAAGCGTACGAGTAATGTTGGTCCGGGCCGCTTCATCTCAAAATACCGCTGAATCAAGAAAAGACTAAGGGAGGAAGCAATCTAAGCATCAACGCCCACAAACTCCTTTGTGTTCTACTCGTGATCTCATCTACACATAGACCTAGCTCAGATGCCACTGTTGGGGAATGTTGCATGGGAAACAAAAAATTTCCTACGCACACGCAAGATCTATCCATGGTGATGAGCATCTACGAGAGGGAGAGTGGATCTACATACCCTTGTAGATCGCTAAGCGGAAGCGTTAAAAGACGCGGTTGATGTAGTCGAACGTCTTCGCGATTCAAATCGCCGAGCGTCCCGCGATCCCATCACGATCCGTCTCACGATTCAATCACGATCCGTCCCGCGATCCCATCATGATTCGTCCCGCGATCAAATCATGAACCGTCTCGCGATCTTGATCACGGTCCTTCCGATCTAGCGTCGAACGGACGGCACCTCTGCATTCAACACACGTACAGCTTGATGACGCCTTCACCTCCTCGATCCAGCGAGTGATGGTGAAGTAGTAGATGAGTTCCGGCAGCACGACGGCGTGATGGCGGTGGTGGTGAAGAATAGTCTCCGCAGGGCTTCGCCAAGCACTACGGAAACTACGATGGAGGATGAACTAGAGGGGCGGGGTTGCTGCCACATGGTTTGGGGAATTCTTGATATGTTCCGGGTGCTAGCCCTGCTCCTCTATTTATATGTTGAGCCCTGGGGTCGAAACTTGGAGAAAGAGCCTCCACAAAGTCGGTTTGGCCCGCAAGGCAAGAGTCCTGCTCGGACTCCAGGACCAGACGCCAGGGTCCTCGTCGTCTGGCCCTAGACGCCAGGGTCCCTAGCGTCTAGCCCCTGGCCTCCGCAAAACTTCCTTTTGCACCTTCCTAAAGCCTCGTGGGCGTTACCCCTTGGCCCAAATAAAGTGTTCTCATACCCGAACATTTCGGGAAACATCCGAAACCCCTTCCGGTGAATTCCAGAACCCTTCCGGAGACCAAACACTATTATCCCATATATCAATCTTTACCTCCGGACTATTCCGGAGCTCCTCGTCATGTCCGGGATCTCATCCGGGACTCCGAACAACTTTTGGTCACCAACATAACAACTCAACTATACTTATATCGTCACCAAACGTTAAGTGTGTAGACCCTGCGGGTTCGAGAACTATGCAGACATGACTGAGACACCTCTACGATCAATAACCAATAGCGGGACCTGGATGCCCATATTGGTTCCTACATATTCTATGAAGATCTTTATCGGTTGAACCTCTATGTCAAGGATTCAGTTAATCCCGTACGCTGTTCCCTTTGTTTATCGGTATGTTACTTGCCCGAGATTCGATCGTCGGTATCTCTATACCTAGTTCAATCTCGTTACCGGCAAGTCTCTTTACTCGTTCCGTAATACAAGAACCCATGGCTAACACTTTAGTCACATTGCTTGCAAGGCTTATAGTGATGTTGTATTACCGAGTGGGCCCTGAGATACCTCCCCATCACACGGAGTAACAAATCCCAGTCTCGATCCATGCAACTCAACAGACACCCTCGGAGATACCTGTAGAGCATCTTTATAGTCACCCAGTTACGTTGTGATGTTTGATACACACAAGGCACTCCTACGATGTTAGTGAATTGCATGATCTCATGGTCATAGGAACAGATACTTGACATGCAGAAACAATAGCAATAAACTGACACGATCATATGCTATGTTTATAGTTTGGGTCTTGTCCATCACATCATTCTCCAAATGATGTGATCCCGTTATGAAATGACATCTCATGTCTATGGCTAGGAAACCTTGACCATCTTTGTTCAACGAGCTAGTCTATTAGAGGCATACTAGGGACACAGTGTTGTCTATGTACCCACACATGTATTTGAGTTTCCAATCAATACAATTATAGCATGGATAATAAAAAATTATCATGAACAAGGAAATATGATAATAAGTAAATTATTATTGCCTCTAGGGCATATTTCCAACATCCAAATCTTCAAAGCATGAACTACGGCTGCTAATTCCAAATCATGGGTGGGGTAGTTCTCCTCATGAGGTCGTAGTTGTCTGGATGCATACGCTACAACCTTTCCTTCTTGCATCAATACGCAGCCGATTCCTCATCTGGAAGCATCGCAGTATATGTCAAAGCTCTTGTGGATGTCTGGAACAACTAAGACAGGTGCTGTAGTTAGCCTTGTCTTTAGCTCTAGGAAGCTGCTGTCACATTCCGCCGTCCAGACAAACCTTTGATTTTTCTTGAGCAATTCCGTCAGTGGCTTGGCTATCTTGGAGAAGCCTTCTATGAAACGACGGTAATAGCCTGCCAATCCCAGGAAGCTACGGACTTCGGTCACCGAGGCTGGAGTCTTCCAATTCAGCACTGAAGTTACTTTACTGGGGTCGACAGCTACTCCTTGTTCTGATAGAATGTGCCCCAGAAATCCCACCTCTTTTAGCCAAAATTCGCATTTACAGAATTTGGCAGACAGACGATGAGTCCTTAATCTTTCCAAGACAGCACGGAGGTGTTGTTTATGCTCTTCTTCATCCTTGGAATATATCAGGATATCATCGATGAACACCACCACGAATTTGTCCAGGAAATCCATGAAGACCTTGTTCATCATGCTCATGAAGTAAGCTGGAGCCTTTGTCAGTTCAAATGACATGACTGTAAACTCATACAGCCCATATTGGGTGGTGAAAGCTGTCTTAGGTATATCCTCTTTCCTGATTTTTAGCTGATGATACCCGGTTCGGAGGTCAATCTTGGAGAATACCCGTGCTCCATTCAGCTGGTCGAACAGATCATCAATGCGAGGGAGTGGGTACTTATTCTTCATGGTGACCTCATTCAGCTGGCGATAGTCTATGCACATTCGTAGAGTTCCATCCTTCTTCTTGACAAATAGTACCGGTGATCCCCATGGCGATATGCTTGGGCGAATGTACCCTTTCTGTAACAATTCATCCAACTGCTTCTTTATTTCTGCCGACTCTAGGCCTGGCATACGGTAGTATTTCTTGTAAATTGGAGCAGTACCGGGGACCACTTTGATTGCAAACTCCAATTCCCGGTCAGGTGGCATCCCTGGTAGTTCCTCGGGGAATACATCTGGAAATTCACAAACTACCGGAATCAAGTTCATATCCGTGACGGTAGTTTGGTATGCCATTCCCTTCTTCGATATCATTTTGCTGGCAAGGAATTGGACTGTTTGTCCTGCCGGGTTGACTAATGTCACTGTCCTGGTGGCACAGTTGATGCATACCTGATGGGGGGTCAACCAGTCCATCCCCAGTATTATGTCCAATCCTGAGGATTCAATGGCAATGAGTGCGGCTGGAAATTTAACTCCATGTATCAAAATTTCTAGATCTCTGTATATCAGATTTGTTCTGAGCAGGGAGCCAGGGGATAGTACCACCATGATTTTGTCCAAAATCGAAGGGGAAAATTTGTGCAGGGTGGCAAAACTCCACGAAATAAACAAATGGGAAGCCCCAAAATCAAATAAAATTACTGCGGGTATGTCGTTAACAAAAAACATACCGAGGACAACTTCTGGAGCTTCGCAGGCTTCCTCAGTGGAGATATGATGGACGCGTCCGTGGCTGAAGTTATGATTGGGGTGGCGTCCAATAGTGTTGACCTGCGGCTTGACGTCAGAAGATGGCTTCCCGTTGTTGGCGGGGCACTGTTTGGAGTAGTGTCCCCTTTGGCCGCAAGTAAAGTAGGTGTTGTTGCAGCGGCAGTCCTCTATCACTGGCTGTTTGTTGAAGGTCTTGTTCTGGCTCACGGTCTTGTTGTTGTTGCCACTGCTCCATGTAGGCTTGTATTCAGATGGGCCTGGCTGCCAGGTATGTGGCTTCAGCGAAAACGGCTCACAGTTGTCCTTCTTAGGTTCAAACTTCCGCTTGCAGTCATCATACCCGGACTTGTGCTCTCTTTCAGCTATGAAAGCCTTGTCCACCAAAGTCTGGAAATCCGAAAAGTCCAACATGCAGAGCTGGCAACGAAGGGTGTGGTTCAGTCCTCCCAGGAACCGATCTATCTTCCTCTCTTCAGTGGACACGTCATGAGTAGAGTACCGTGCCAAGTTGTTGAACTTATTCAGATATTCTGCCACAGACATGTTTCCTTGTGTAAGAGCAAGGAACTCCCTTTGCTTCACCTTCATTATGCCAGTGGGGATGTGATATTTGCGGAATAACTCCTTGAACTTCTCCCAGGAGATGTCTTCTCCAGAAGGCCATGTTGCCTTTGTATTGTCCCACCAGATAGCTGCTGGCCCTTCCAAATAGTGAGTGGCAAAAGGAACCTTGTCTAATTCTTCGCATCGGGCTATGTCCAACTTCTTTTCTATGGTCCTTAGCCAGTCATCGGCTTCTATAGGGTCCATAGCTTGACCAAAATTGGGTGGCTTGGTGCGCTGGAAGTCAGACAACTTGGAATGTGTTCCATTGTGGTTGTGATTCTAGCCCACCATAGTCTGCATGCTTTTTAGAAATTCCATAAGGTCCTAGTTTCTTTTCTCCTCAAACATTCTCCTGATCTGATCAGTGGTCGGTGCTTGAGGTGGTGGGGGTGGTAAATCTTCTGGTGGTTGTCCTGCTTGTCTGGCGGATCGACGAACAGGGTTTCCATCACCGCCTTGACTACAACTTCTCTTCATCCTAAATTTGTTCCCATTGCAAAATACCAAATCGATGAGCAACCTCCATAAGGGAAACATAGGAGTATGACACCAGAGAGAAAATACATGAAAAAGGCGAATAAAACAAACAGCATAATTATACAAGATAACCCAACATCATACATGGCAAGCTAGTAGGGGATATCATGGCTAGACTGCTCATACGGCAGTTGACATATGCAAAGATGCATGCACTACAGCTCAAGCCTCTACTCTAGTGGCGCGGATGGCACGAACACTGGCAAACTGAAGACTCCTCGTCATCTGATCCCGAGTCAGAGTCAGAACTGATGATATGGATCTCATCCTTCGGATCAAAGGAAACATGACGACACTGCGAGGACGGTTCCCCTTCTGAAGAGGAAGCACATCACCTCAGCATCAGAGCAGCTAGAGTGGCTAGGAGTGAGGCCCACTCTGCCGGGGTCTCACGACGGCTACCAGACGAAAAGCCTAGTGGCGCAGTAGAGCTAGATGGAGTATCAAACCTAGGTGGAGGTGGAACTGGTGGAGGATATATAGGTGGAAAGGTAGGCTGAGGTGGAGGTGGAACTGAAGTCGCGGCTGTTAGTGCCGCCTGGACACGAGACAGCTCCTTAGCCAAGGATATGATCATACGATAACTAGCGTTCAGATAACGAGACAGAACGGCAGTCGCACGATCACACGCCGGGTCAACTGAAGCGAAAATGACTCACCCTGTCGTAGGCGACAGGGTGGGATAGTGGAAGAAACCTAGATGAGTCTGCATCTCGACCTCATGGAAGCGCAAGTCAGTGAGAGCCTCCATCGCAGCAAACTGGATCGCCAGCTCCAGAGTCGAAGCCGTTCCGCCCTTGGAGGAGCAAGAATAGCTACCAAGGTCCAAGCTCGCGATCAGGAAAGCCTCTGCGTGGTACTCATAAACTGACCCAGCAAGCTGCTCCTGATACACCTGGTACACTGGATCTTCGCCGTGGGGGTACAGTCGAAGCCAGACGTTACAAAGCAGTACAGGAAAGGTGGATGGTGCAAGCTCATGAGGGTGTTGATATGTAACTGGTGCCATCTACACTCACAATGCCAACGGTTAGTAAAACAATGAATCATGATGCATGCCATGGAACAATCAAATGCAGCAAGCAAGATGCACACTCAAAGTCCTACACTAATCGCAGTTCTAACGCAGGTTAACTAGGGTGTCCTACAGTCAGCACGGCTCTGATACCAAGCGTTGTGGCACCCCGGCTTAGAGAACCGGATTACCAGTGTTTCCAGCCCAGAGATCATGTCCTCTGGAAACACACAACAACTTGGAACAGAACTGAACTGACTTTATTGATAGATTTCGGGTACAAGCTCATATTTTACAATGCTAGCGAGGCCAAAGCCACACTCGGTGCTATGACAGTATCTACATTATTTATGAAACATGGTAGGGCCTCGGAACTACTAAGTACTTCTATGGCGTAGCGGATCATAGCGACAACTCCATCCACAGGGACACTGCTGTGGACACATCCTAGTTAGCGTAGCATGAACCATCAGGACCTCCGTCCTTGGCTTCTCCTGCATCTAGCATGATACGCCAGGTGAGTACTTTGAATGTACTCGCAAGCTCAGGACAACCAAGTAATGCAGCAAACAACAGCGTGGCAATCAACATGTTAATACTTAAGCAATTTACTTACTGTACCGGTTATCAACTTACTCTCATCCGGGTTGTCCCACAACCCTCGCAATACTCATAAGGCATCGAGTACTTCCGATCATACGAAGAGTTCTTCCATCATTACTAACACTGATATGGTTGACCACCTACTGAGGTCTGGACGGGCTGTCCAATTCCGTGGACGCGGCTATTCGAATACATTTGACACTCTGTAGAGGTTGCACACTTTACCCATACCATGAAGCACCTGGCCTCGTAATCCCATTCGGGTGGACCAGCGTTGCTTCAACGAAACCTGTCTGACCCGTGAATCCCCCATCGTACCACCGGCATTCATCCTCCCCCGGAGTCCTGCCCTGGGTGGCCCCTGTGTCCTCATGACACCTGCCACCGTCGTGGCCAAACTAAACTGTCCCAAACGGGGACGCCGACATAATACTCAACTGGCTCACAGGGTTATCGCCGCCTACCTGATGAGGGTAGCACGCGCGCATAACCCTCCCTCTTTGGAGGTACCGGTGAGAGTGCACGCAATCAGACCAAGTCAAGGCCGTCCCATACCGGCAAATGTGGTTGCACGGTTAAGCCCGGACAGGTGACTCAAGATCAACCACTAAGTTCATTTCAAATATAGTGGTTCATCACAATAAACAACTAAGCAATTTAAATTAAATTCTATGATTTTATCATATAGTAAATAAATAAGCATAATGCATGAAAATATGCAATGCTATTGAAATGCTTCATGAAATGGGTATCATGGCTTGCCTTGCTCTGTTCGGTTGTTCAAACACTCCTGGTCTTCAAATTCCCCAAAGTTCCCTTCTACAAATATTTTTAAAATGCAAAGGGAAATGTCACATAATGCATTTTTGTTAACCAGAAATTCTGTGGATAAGAGAAAAATACCAAACTTGGTCAGAAATTAAAGGGGTTCAATACCAACTCAATGCAAAAAGAATCAATTGAATTGGAGCTATAGATAAAAAGTTATTCAAGGTCAAAGTTCTGGTCAAAATCTGGAATTTAAATAAAAACATTAAAAACCTGGCAGAGGCCACGTCGAAGGCGTAAAGTGGAAATGCGCCTCCACTTATACCGCTTCGGCGCGGGCCTGAGCCGCTGTCAGGTGGGGTCGGCTCGGTTTAAAACAGAGAGGGGGAAGGGAGGCAGAGGTGGGGCGGCTCACCGGCGACGCTTACCGGCGATAGGGATGGCGGCGGGGCTAGGAGATGGCCGGAACGGATCGGGCGCTCAACGGCGGTCATGCATGTACCCGTAGCTCCTCTGGAGGTGGATGGACGGCGTGGCCCCCTTCCTCTCCGGCGGGTGGATGCTACGGTGGTCGTCGGCGTCAGCGATTCCGGCAGAGGTTTGACTGGCCAATTGCTCGAGGAGGACCAGGGAGACCTTCTGATCACGATGGCGATCTCAGGGAGGCTGGTATGGGATGGAGGTGGCTGGCGACAGAGGGGATGCGGGCGGCGGAGCCTTCGCCGGAGCTGAGGGAGACGAGCTCACGGCTCTTGCTGGGGCGCTCTGGAGGCGATTGGAGGATGGCGAGGAGGGGTGAGGATCTCGGAGGGGCTGGGCAGGGCCTTTTATAGGCCAGAGGCGAAGGCGGGCGATCTCTCCCGAAGCGGCGAGGCTTGGCCATGCCACTGGATCAAGGACAGCGAGCTGGCCGTCGCGGCGTGGGGTGAGGTGATGAAGGAGGGCAGAGGAGCGACGGGACGGGTCCGGAGCCATTAATGGCTTGCGGACGACCACAGTGGCCGAAGCTCACTGTTGCGCCGGGAGCGACGGCGGCCTTCTCCGGCAACCAGGAGGGTTCGAGAGGGGCCACGCGGCTGGCAGGAGCAATGTTGGCACCAAGGGACAAGGGGGGGGGCAGCGAGGGACGGCTCGGGCGAGCTCATCCGACTCTGGCGCCGTGCAGAGCACGCGCACTGGCATGCCAGTGCCATGCTCACCATGGGCGCGGCCACTAGGAGGACACACACACCTAGCGCACCTTGTCCATAGCGTCAACCCTCGTCCACTTAGCCATTCTGGGCCACTGGCTCGACTAGATTCACCCTGCTGTGAAGTGCAGCTTCAGCTACAGCTTCTGCCAGCAATCTTGAGGAGGGTCTGGAGGGGAAATGAGATAGAGATAGAGCCAGAGGAGATGTCTAGTGCCATCTAGGTTGGCAGGACTACAGACTGGCAAGGTTTGAGAAGGTTTGAAGGAGATTTGAATATAGTTCCTTTGAAAACTGCAATTCTGGACTAGAAACTAGATGAACTTGTGGCACTCACATAGATGATCTGGTGATGATGAAAATTGGTGGAAGGAAGTCATTTGGTAGTGCACACATGCCCTAAAAATTTGAGAGCAAATGTGCACCTCTAGCTAGCACTTCCTTCACACAGGTTTGAAATGGGCAGAAAGTTGTCAGAGTTTTTCTGCTGAAAAAATGTACTGGGCCAGATGATATTTTTGGATATTGTGGCTAGATAGGATCCCTAGGAGCTTGGGGAATTTATTCAGAATTTTCTGAGATAGGAAAAATGGGGTTGCTTCACAACTGGCAAATTCTGGCCAGAAATGAAATAATTATTCTGGTCAAAATTTTATATTGGACAATTGAATATTTTTGGGGATTATGGAATCATATGATGATGAGAAGATGTGGGAAAAGTTTGGGAATTTCTTGATCATCCAAACTATAGGTTGCTTCACAACCCATAGTGATGACATAATTTCCCAAATAAGGAAAAGGATTATTGAAAAAGATTAAATATTGAAAATTGATCCAAGAGAGGTGTAGAAAGGTTTTGGCAAGATGATGAGGGTTTTGGGTTACTTGGGAAAAGATTCAAAGATTCACAGATCCAAATCAATTGAAAAGATTTGAAAATCAACCAAGTTTGCAAATAAAACCCAAAAGATTTGAAAAGAAAAAGTTGCCAAAAATCAGGGTGTCACAATCAACTGCTTAGTATAGGTTGATCAGTGAATCCCCTGTGACCCCCCTTAGTCCCAGTTGCCCCTGCTTCTTCATCGACGACTCGACGACTCGACGACCCGAAGACTCGGTCAACCGACCGACGAGCTAGGCCCCTCACATCACCGCACCCCCTTTAGTTGTACGACTCTGCAGAGCTACTATCGAGTACCGAGGGTGACACCTCATGAAGTACTCATGATGCTAACTCTGTAGTGCAGCTAGTCGGTCGTGGTTACCGAGGGTGATTCCTCCTTCACCACTCCCGACAATGACTCTGTCGTGCAACCCCTCAAGTGTGGGAGCCTCGAGGGTGATTCCTCTAAGTCCACCTTGATGGTTTCATCGAGCGGGACCCTATGAGGGTGATTCCTCAGGGTCCATCTTGATGTTTTATACACACAGTTACTATGGCCTGGTTACGGAAACATGTTGGTGATGGGTCGGCCCTGAGGGGTACCCACGGTTTGATGATGATGAGGCGTGGACGGGCAGGAGAGGCCCTTGCCACACACCCTCGAGATGGGACGACGGGACCGCACTTCATGGGTCGCGCTTGCCCTGCATTAATAAAATGCTAATGGGTTGGGTATTTGATCTGAGTTGGTCATTTGACCTTTTACGCACCAAACCTTAAAGTGGGAGAAGTTATGGGTACTCAGCGTCGTTGTATCAGCCGAAGCTCTTCGGACGTCAGCAATGGAGCGGCGCACGCCCGAGTGGCCTGGACGGTACAGCTATTGGACTAGAGTGTGCTAGGGCTAACCTCGGCCGCACTCGCATCGTGCAGGAGCGCAGAGGGCAAGTGGGCCCACGACCCTTGTGTGCTTAGGATTTAGACCGGCGGGCTGGCCTCTCTGTTGAGCCTAGGTGGGGCGATGATGTGTTGATATCCCGAGGCCGGGCATGACCCAGGAAAGTGTGTCCAGCTGGAGGTGATCAAACGTGTTGGAAATGCGGTGCACCCCTGCAGGGAAGAATTTATCTATTCGAATAGCCGTGTCCATGGTAACAGGACGACTTGGAGTTGTACCTTGATCTACTACAACTAAAATTGTGACTTATAAGTGAAATGAATGTTGGCTCCGAGATTGCTTCCTCGCATGGGAGTCAAGGAAGAATCTCTGGGCGTGGTTACTTAATAAAATTTGCTACAATAATATTGCTATATATGAGTTACCAGTCTACTCTCTTCTAATGGTGCAAGATGCTGAAGATGCTAGTCTTCGATAGGACTAGGCCTTTCCCCCTATTTTTGCTTTCTGCAGTCAGTCCAGATATAACGCCATTCCTTGATACTGATGCATACTTAGCATAGTTCTGATGTCAGTCTTGCAAGTACTTTGGATGAGTACTCACCGCTGCTTTGCTTTCTCTTTCCCCCTCGATACGGTTCTACGTTCAGCCGACGGAGCCCAAGAGATGGAGTACGCCGAAGACGACTACTACACCACCGCTGGAGCCTACTACTATGTGGAGACTGCCGACGCTCAAGAATAGTTAGGTTGGCTCCCAGGCAGGAGGCCTCGCCTCTTTCGATCCGCTGCTTATGTTTGTGCTAGCCTTCTTAAGGCAAAACTTGTTTAACTTATGTCTGTACTCAGATATTATCTGCTTCCGCTGACTCGTGTTTGTCGAGCTTTCTATTCGAGCTCCCGAGGCCCCTGGCTTGTAATATGAAGCTGTATGACTTTAATTTGTGTCTAGTGTTGTGTTATGATATCGATCAGTGAGTCCCTAATCTTGGTCGTACGCATTGCGTGTTTGATTAGCGTACGGTCAAAATCGGGGGCGTCACATTCTTAGTAGGAATGGGCAGCAGCGGTCTGCGCCATATTTGCACCAGAGCCCGGCCGCACCGTGCTTGCCCCACACGCCGGCCGCGCCATTCGCATGGGTCGTGGCGTTCACCTTGTTCGCGGCCCCCTCGATGCTGACGGGCTCATCGGTAGGCTCGAGCGCCTCCTTGGCTCAGGTGTCCAGCGGGGAGCGGTAGAAGAAAATGGCCGTCGCATCCTCGAGATGGTAATCTCCGATGAAATAGCCAGCTTGGAGCTCAAGATCGTGCTCCAGCTGTACCGCGAGCATGTAAACTGCATGTATGAACGTCTGATCGAGTTCAGGCACAACCAAGAGCTTCCGTAGGATAGGGTGTAGTCAACTAGTCATGGACGCGTTTTATTTTGTTGAACTGTTTAAATGTCGATCCCAATATCTGGACAACAATCACAATATTGATATGTTTCGATGTGTGAATGATTTATGTTCTATTGTTATGTTTCAATATGTGTAAAAGGCTAACAGTTAGAGCCATAAAATTAGTATGAAAACAGATATATAGAAATGTGAAACTAATAATATATATTAATTGTTGAATAGCTCATTCAAGACATGATACATATACATTATATATCATCATATATACGTGATGATAGTACTTAACTAATACATACAATGAATAAAAAGTAAACTAATAATAACCTGGCAGCCTCTCGCCATCAGCTCCCTGGTGCGCGGTGGCTTCCCAACGCAGAGGGAGTTCGCCGCCCCCTCCGCCTCACAGCGTTCGACGTGCCGATCAGCCTCTTGCTGGCGGAGGCGCGCGACCATGCAGGACAGTTCACTAGGCGCCCACTAGTGCTCTTTGGCGGTGGCACGCTCGAGCTTAGCGGCCCATGCCCATGCAGCGGTGAGGCGCCTAGCACCTCTGGCTTTCATTGCGTGGTACCGGCCCTCTTCGTACACCTCGACCGCTCGTCGACTCGCCCGCCGCCAGAGCTCCAGCTCCTCCTTTTCCCTTGCGGCACTAAGAGCATTCCAGGCCGCGAGGTTCCTGGTGCGCTCCTCATCACACTCCTTCTTGAATGCCACCTGCCTAGCTCTCTCAGCCGGTGGCAGTGCCTTCCGCAAAGCCAGATTGTAATGGCCCCAAAACCAATCTTCAATTGGGGGGTCTGGCGCGACCTCGTCTGGGGGCGCGAAGGCGTCCTCCTCGTCGCTGCATTTCGCCATGTCCTCGCAGGGTGGCACCTCCTCCTATGCTTGTGCATAGACCGGCCGCGCCATGGCAGAGTTTTGTGCGAGGGGTGGGATAGAGAGACGAGAGAATATAGGCCGGATGACGGTCTCGAGGGGCAGCATTTATAGGCGGCTGGAATCTTGATCGACGCCAGCAGTGATTGCACACGATTTCCGACTCAACAACCGTGTGTGAATTAACATCACCGACGGTTCCCAATGCATGACCACGTGTGATTAATAGCCCGCAAAAATTGGCTTTCAAAACTCGAAACGTGGAATAGGGCGCCAATCATGTGGGAGCCATTTGTTTTGCCAAATATTTACATTTTCTATCCAAATGTAATGCATGCCTGCCATTTGTGTTACGGAAGCAAGTCCGAGAGCAGTAACCACGACATCTTGGCCCCATGGCGGGAAATAATGCATATTTTCATGTACTTCAGAAATCAGAGAATTTATTATTATTATTGAATTTAGAACCTACATTCTTAATGCTTTTGTGTCCAAACCGTCACTCAAGATGTTTGGAACTCCTTCAAATTTATTGCACGTTGCATATATATGTAGGCAAGTAGTACATAAATATGATTTTCGAGCCGTTTTTGCTTCATCTACCTTGTTCATGTGTTTCAGTTTTGAAATATGGCCATTGAATTTCTATAAACTAACTTAATGTATAAAATTGCCAATAGAATGCCATTAAAAAAATAGGATGTCGGTCGTTTTCGTGCATTGTATCGATGAAAAAAACTAGGTCGAATGAGACAGCGATTGGCGGTTTGTCATCACACATGCCCCACGTTCCCCCTCGGAACCATGCGCCTTCGTGTGATGCTTCGTTTTGTGAGAGGCTTGTGTCTAAAGCTGGCAATTTCTTAGGCGAGTATTGGAGTCCCATCTCCGTCCCCATCACCGCCCTCCCATCCCCGTCTCCGTCTATGTACCCGTGCGATGACTTGTTACCTCCGCATCGACCCCATGGGGCCGACGAAGATGATGTGATGACCCTCTGCGCCTGCTTAAACTGGTCCATGCTTTGGCCGAAGAGCCAGATTCGTTTGGGGGCGGGGGACACCACCCCACAGACAACACCGCCAGTCGTGCCGTCGCCAAGCCATGGCAAGACCGCCGCAACGCTACCGCCGTCAGCTGATCCGGACATGCATATGGCACAGGATCCGGACGATGACGTCGATAAGTACTTCAACGAACATGGGTACGGTGACGACTTCTTGGCGGGGCCTCCTTCTCAAGAACCCAACCCTGCAAAAGACGATCGCGATCTAGCTGGTACCGCGGAGAAACCCAATTGCAACAGGCGTCGTCTGTTCAGTTCTCAGGAGACGCCTCCAGCTGACGCCTTCACCGAGACTCAAACAGCCGAGGTGCGAAATATTATCAGCCCCAACACACTCAAGAAGGTGGTCTCTGAGCAGAACTCGATCCCATTACAGCAGAAGAAGAAGGAGAAGGGACGGAAAAGAAAAAATGGCAAGGGTGCGAGCCAGCCGGCACCGAGTACGATCCGTGCTCAGGACGGGCCACCAATACCTAAGGATATCTCGAGGAGGGTGCATGTGGCGGGTAGGCCGATGCTACCGACTAATCTGCTCAATGCTGCAACCGCTGCTATGCGGAGTTTGCATGACGGTGTTCTTACTATGGAGAAGCGGCGTCTCTCCGAGAATGATGTGGCATACCCGGTTTTCGTGGCCAAGGTGCCAGAGGGCAAGGGCTTTGTCGATAGCACCGCCGGGCGTATGATCGTCCTGCGGTTTGATGACATCTTCGCTATGTTTAACCTTTATCCGCTGCACTACACCTTCATTCGGCTATTTTCGCTCAGTATGGAGATGCGGATCATTAGAGACAAGACCCCGGACATCGTGATAGTCGACCCTTTCTACATGCGTGCCAAGATCTTGGGCAGCGCTGGGGACCGGCAAGTCGCGAGTTCATACCTCGAAGGCATCATCCAGGCGAACCAGGATAAGGATAACTTCCTCGTGCCTTACTTTTCCGAGTAAGTCATCCCCTCACCGCCCCGTAACATATGATTTCTTCGATTTCGATCGTTCTTTTTTTTTTTCTAACATTCCGTGTTTTGTGCAGTGACACACATTGCACACTCATCCTCTTAAGCCCGAAATATTCCACGGCCACGTATTTCGACTCGGACCGCCAGTCCAAGAAAGACTACACAAATATCAAGAAAGTTCTTGATGATGCTCTCCCCGGCTACGCCAAATCTGGAGGCACCTTCAGGAGGCCACTTTGTAGGTACGGCAAGCACGTGTTCACCCACGTAACGACGTTCCCCTGCGTCAAGCAGCCGCCTGGCAGTCAGAAGGATGCCTACTACGCCCTCCATCACATGCGGGCAATCGTACGGAACCATCATCAGCGTATGCTACCAAATGAGCTCAAAGAATGGGCCGCACGCTTGTCGGCAATCCAGGACGAGGACATCAGACAAGAATTCTTTCGCATCCAGTCGGAGTTAGCGGAAATCATCTATGAAGATGTCCTTCGTACCTCGGGGCAGTTCTACTTCAACTATCAACCGTCCAACAGTGAAATAGAAACAACGCTACAAATGCAGGCTGACAACGACCGCACATTCATGACCATCACGAAAGACGGCGGCTTCATCCATGCTCCGGTCCCTGAGTCGAGTCGAAAGTATTGATGCTATGTAGTTCTGAAATATCGATTAGCTCATGTTGTAATTAAACTTTAATGAACTTGTATGTCTCTTCAGTTTGGACAGTCGTTCAACTTATATGTAATCGATGCTATTTATTAGTAGGACCATGAACCGTGCTATTAATGTGTTGCTTTTCACTTCCGATCCTTTTGTTGCATACTCATATATTGCTTATATATTATCTGTGAATTGCTACTAACGTTTTGTTTGTCTATTGCATAGAGATACCGTCGTATGTCGTGTACAAGGGTAAGGTTCCCGGAGTCTACGACGACTGGGAGGAGTGTCGGAAACAGGTTTACCGTTTCAGCGGGAACAGTTACAAAGGGTACGCCACTAGGGTAGAGGCGGAAGCTAGATACGCGCGCTATCTAGCGAGAGAGAGGAGGGAGCGGAGGAGGAACCGGATGAAGACCAGTTTCATCGCGATGATGCTCATCGTGACCGCAGCTCTCTTCTATGTGATGGTAGTTTAGATGATATCGACTTTGTAATGTGACGACAAACTCGCTACTCGCGGTCTCGAGACTTGTAATGTTCTAACTTTGTTCGGTATTTTGAATTCGGAGACTAATATGATGAATTGTATTCGGAGACTAATCTTCTATTGTATTCGATAAATCTGCTGTTTATATGTTGTGCTGTTTATATTCTGTGCTGTAATGTATTTTGTAACCTGTGCAAATATCAGAAAAGCAAAAAAAATAAATTCCTAATATTCATAACAGTGGCGCACCATATAGCACTTTAGTGGCGCACATGGATTAACACATTAGTGGCGCACCATATAGCATTTTAGTGGCGCACATGGATTAACACATTAGTGGCGCATCATATGACAGTGCGCCATTAGTAACCCAGTACACATGGCCCCTTCGAGGTATATCAGTGGCGCACTTCTGGGCATAGTAATGGCGCACCAGATGGTGCACCACTGTTATATAGATTAACAGTGGCGCACCAGGGGTGCGCCATTATTATTTATTAGTAGTGGCGTGATAATAGTGGCGCACCCATAGTGCGCCACTAATAAGGAAAACAGGTGCGCCACTAATAGCCTTTTTTCTAGTAGTGTAAGGAGTCAAGTACATGTTTGCTATAGCATGGTAGATTAGATGTATGGCCATTAGTTTCATTATTGATTTGCTTTTAAGTTACCATCCAATCCTCTTGACAACATCTATTCTTGACATAAAAAGATGGGCTAAATTACTTCATTGTAGATGCCATCTACAAGTGAATGCTGAGATACCATGGTTTTTTACTACATTGTAGTTGTACTGATGCAAATACTACTTATGTACTTATGCAGTAGTAATTACTAATTAACCTGTCATGTAATATATACTAATTGGTGGAACTATGTTCGAGCAGAGTAGGATTGTACAGGGTGGTCCCTTATTGCTCATATTTCTCTGTTCCTATGTCTGGTACAAAGTACAGACATTGGTATTGTGTTTGAATACAGTAGGATTGTATAGGCGCAACACAAAACTCTATTCTAAGCAGGGAGGAGTGGGAGCACTTGATGCTGCTGCTTGTGAGGATCTGCGGATTATTTGTTTCATGAGATTTGGATATTTCTACAACCTAGCATGGGTCTCTGTATATCAATTCTAAGAATTTTACTTTTGTTTATATTAGTGCTACTTGTAGCGTACCCAGGACATGATCATATTGAGGAACCATTTTTATAATGCTTAGATTCTAGATTATATCTGAGTTGCAGTAATGAGTACCTGCACTCCCAGTACCATCCTACTTCTTATTTTGCATCTTGGGGGTTATAGTCTGTTATTTCTTGCTTTCCTTTATCTTTATACTTATTTTGATGGTAATTTGACTTGGATGAACACTGACCCAGTGTGCATTGCTCCGATTTGTCGTGTTTCGCTTTGTTGCAGGACACCCCTGGATATCGCTGCATGAGGTGGGTGTCAAAGAACCAACCTGACAAGCGAGCCAGCCTCCAGTTCTTGGGCTCCAGGAGAACACAGACACAACACACGCACACGGTTTCTGCTCTGAACCTCCTCTCTGAAGAACTAACACACACGCATGAGCTTGTTGTCTCTCTGAAGCTCTGTCTTCTATTCAGTAGGTGTATATCATGATAGAATGAAAGTTGATGAAGGCTAATAAGGCCTTTTGTTGTTCTAGAGATTCATGAGATTCGTGCAACCCTTTAGCTTGTGTTTGGATGAAAACAACCACCAATTTATGAGATCGGAAAATAACCGCAATTGGAATTTTCTTGCTCTCCTGTGATCTCTTCTATTTTTCAACATTTTGGGTGGTTCATACTAGGACCAAATGCAGAATGTTTTATTTTTATTTTGTTGCTCTCCTATGATCTGCTACTGAAGCTCCTCTCCGCTCTAACCATTTTTGCACCAAATGTAGAATGTTTTATTTTTATTTTGTTCCTAATTGTTTTGTTTATAACCTGTAGATGAAGTGTTACTACTAGAACAAGCTCCACTATGAAGAAGCTGGAACTTGCACCAAGCAGAGAGTAGCTAATTGGAGTTTGTTATCTTTTGATATTTTTGTGTATTGGAAAACCAGATACTATGTATTACTGTAATGTATCAAGTTTGGCTGTATTGAGAAATATTCTGCAATTCTAGCCTCTGTTTGAATTGGATATTGATTGAAAATGATGCATATACATAACTGAAGAGTGATGACTCCTAATTTAAAAGGCCATGCCCGAGGCCCAATAAAAACAGGACTGTAAAAGGCCGAGGCCAAAAAAAACTGTACTGTAAAAGGCTGAGGCCCAACGAGAAATGTAATGTCAAATTTCATAGTCCAGGAAATAAAGAGGCTAGTTTATAGAAAAAGGACAAATTCTTGAGCTAGGCCCATGCTGCTTACGAAATTTGATAGGAATTTTTTTTATATAAATGGGCTGAATTAATGGGCTTGGCCCATATAGATTCCGAACTGGACCGGGCTGATTCTTATCAATGGCCAATTTAATTGGTCGCAATTCTGCCATGTCAGCTTGCCACGTTGGATCCGACATGGCCTGGGCAGACAACCAGCGACCAAAACAATTGGTCGTAGAACCAACGACCTTTTGTTTTGGTCATAACCTTCTATGACCATATCACAAAGAAGGTCGTTAAGTTTCATTAAGGACGGCCAGCTTTTGACCAACTGTTTTTGGTCACAAAAAGGTCGCAACTGAAAAACAATGACCATTCAGTGACCAATATTGATGGTCGCAAGTTAGCATATTTCTTGTAGTGCCGTCCTCACGAGGCCGGGTGCCTGCATAGAAATCTCCGCTCCTCGGGAGGCAGCCCTGGAGGATGCCGCTCCTCTGGAGGTCTTGTCGTTGTTCGCCTCACGAGACCGGGGATCTCGCGAGGGCCTTGACTTGGGGGGCTTGCCGCTAGGCCGTACCAGTCCGTCGAGGTGGGCCACGCGTTGGGCCACAGGCAGGCAGGTCTGGGTACCCCCGATCCCAGAATGCCGACAGTAGCCCCCGGGCCCAAGGCATGCTTGGGCTGGATTTGAGGCGAAGCCAAGGAAGGGAGACCGAAGCACCACGGGTCCTAATCGCCAGCGGGCCACTCGACGCGTGGCACATGACGAGGCGCGGGCGCCTCCACTTCCCCACGTCGCCTCAGTAACTGCCCCGGCTAACACGGGCTGGCACGCGCCGCGGGGCCATCATTGCCCAGAATGTGGAGGGACGCCGGTTGGCCTCTGTTCGACTATAAATGGGCGAAGGAGACGAAGCCCCCATCCCACCTTCATATTCTTGCCTCCTTCCTTTAAGCCGCCACCTCTACAGCCATGGCGACAGTGAGGAGGTTCTCTGCTGCCGAGAAGGGGAAGGCCCCCCTGGAAGGATCGGGCTTGCCACCGCCCTAGAAAGTACGCCGCGTTGCCGGCGGTGGCTTCCCAAGGGCGCGGGCGCACTCCTGCGCGGGCCGGCGCTACCTCCGGCAGCCGTGGGAAGGCTCCCTCCCGCGTAGGCGGCCGTAGTGCCCGAGGTGGCAGTGCTCGAGGGGGAAGGCTTGCTGCGGCCGTCAGGCCGCTTCGTCCGCGACTCCACTCGGCCGACGCAGCCCAGGAGTTTGTGGTGTGGGTAGAGAGGCTGACAATCACCTAGTTCCAGCTCCCGCGTTTCTTCGCGGAGGCGCTGCCAGCCGAAGGGCCTACTGGCCTATGGCTGCAGGCCGATGGTTGCTGCGGCGCAGCCTTGTGGGTCGAAGTCGAAGTCACCCCCGCGGGCTATTTGTTCCTGAACCGCGGGTGGCAGACGTTCGCCCGGGCCCGTGGCCTGGCAGGGAGGTGCACCCTCCACTTCAAGTATGACGGGGCGACAACGCTCTTTGTCAATATCTTCGGGGAAGACGACAGGCGCTTGGGTGCTACCCTGAGGGCGACGATGGAGACATCGACCGCCTTCTCGTCGATGACGGCCATCGCGACATCGGCGTCCTTGGTAGTGAACTTGCCCTTGGCGAAGGTGTAAGGGAACGTAGCATGGGAAACAAACTTTTTCCTACGCACACGCAAGATCTATCCATGGTGATAAGCATATACGAGAGGGAGAGGGGATCCACATACCCTTGTAGATCGCTAAGCGGAAGCGTTAAGAAATGCGGTTGATGTAGTCGAACGTCTTCGTGATCCAAATAGCCTAGCGTCCCGCGATCCCATCACAATCTGTCTCGCGATCCAATCACGATCCGTCCCACGATCCCATCATGATCCGTCCTGCGATCAAATCACGAATCGTCTCGCGATCCTGATCACGGTCCTTCCGATCTAGCACCGAACGGATGGCACCTCCGCGTTCAACACACGTACGGCTTGATGATGCCTTCACCTCCTTGATCCAGCGAGCGATGGTGAAGTGGTAGCTCGAGTCCTCCGGCGGCACGACGGCGTGGCGGCGGTGGTGGTGAAGGAATTTCAGCAGAGCTTCGCTAAGCGCTACGCGGAGAAGAAGAAGAACAGAGGAGAGGGAGGGCAGCGCCAAGGCATAGATGGGTGTGGCTGCCCTCTTTCTCCCTCCATATATATAGGGGGAAGGGAGGAGGGGGGCGCCCCTTGATCCCATCTAGGGAGTGGCGGCCAAGGCAGGGGGGGGGCGCCCCCTAGGGAAACCCTAGGGTGGCTTGGCCCCCAAGTTACCTAGTGGCAGCCCCTTAGATGGGCTCCCCCACCTTTGGCCGAAGTGGGCTAGGGTTTGGGTGGCACCCAGCCCCCTTGTGGGCTGGTGCGCCCCCTCACCTTGGCCCATGAGGCCCCCAACACTTGCCGGGGCCCCCCGAAACACCTTTCGGTACTCCGTCAATTTCCCGGTACCTCCCGGAACACTTCCGGAACTTGATTCCCTTCGTCCTATATATCAATCTTCACCTCCGGACCATTTCGGAGTTCCTCATCACGTCCGGGATCTCATCCAGGACTCCGAACAACCTTCGGTAACCACCATAATGACTCAACTATACTTATATCATCATCAAACGTTAAGTGTGTAGCCCCTGCGGGTTCGAGAACTATGCAGACATGACCGAGACACTCTCCGGTCAATAACCAACAGTGGGACCTGGATGCCCATATTGGCTCCTACATATTCCACGAAGATCTTTATCGGTTGAACCTCTATGTCAAGGATTCAGTTAATCCCGTATGTTGTTCCCTTTGTTCTTCGGTATGTTACTTGCCCGAGGTTCGATCATCGGTATCTCCATAACTAGTTCAATCTCGTTACCGGCAAGTCTCTTTACTCGTTCCGTAATACCAGATCCCATGGCTAACACTTAGTCACAATGCTTGCAAGGTTTATTGTGATGTTGTATTACCGAGTGGGCCCTGAGATACCTCTCCGTCATACGGAGTAACAAATCCCAGTCTCGATCCATGCCAGCTCAACAGACACCTTCGGAGATACCTGTAGAGCATCTTTATAGTCACCCACTTACGTTGCGACGTTTGATACACACATGGTATTCCTCCGGTGTCAGTGAGTTGCATGATCTCATGGTCATAGGAACACATACTTGACATGCAGAAAACAATAGCAATAAACTGGCACGATCATATGCTATGTTCATAGTTGGGGTCTTGTCCATCACATCATTCTCCTAATGATGTGATCCCGTTATCAAATGACATCTCATGTCTATGGCTAGGAAACCTTCACCATCTTTGATCAACGAGCCAGTTTAACTAGAAGCTTACTAGGGACACATTGTTTGTCTATGTACCTACACATGTAATTGAGTTTCCAATCCATACAATTATAGCATGGATAATAAACGATTATCATGAACAAGGAAATATGATAATAACTAATTTATTATTGCCTCTAGGGCATATTTCCAACAGTCTCCCACTTGCACTAGAGTCAATAATCTAGTTCACATCACCATGTGATTTACATTGTTATGAATCTAACACCCAATGAGTTCTGGGGTTCGATCATGCTTTGCATGTGAGAGAGGTCTTTAGTCAACGGTCTGCAACATTCAGATCCATGTGTTCTTTGCAAATCTATATGTCATACTGCAGATGCAACCATGCTCCACTTGGAGCTATTCCAAATGGCTGCCCCACTATACGTATCCGGATTGCTACTTAGAGTCATCCAGATAGGTGTTAAAGCTTCCATCGACGTAACCCTTTACGACGAACTCTTTATCACATCCATAATCGAGAAATATTTCCTTAGCCCTCTAGTTACTAAGGATAACTTTGACCGCTTTCCAGTGATCCACTCCTAGATCACTCTTGTACCCCTTGACAGATTCATGGCAAGGCACACACAGGTGCGGTACATAGCAAGGCATACTATATAGAGCCTATGGCCAAGGCATAGGGGATGACCTTCGTCCTTTCTTTTTCTTCTTCCGTGGTCGAGCTTTGAGTCTCACTCAACTCCACACCTTACAAATCAGGCAAGACCTCTTTCTTTGACTGATCCATTTTGAACTCTTTCAAAATCTTGTCAAGGTATGTACTCATTGAAAGTTTTATCAGACGTCTTGATCTATCTCTATAGATCCTGATGCCCAATATTTAAGTAGCTTCATTCCAGGTTTTCCTTTGAAAAACTCCTTTTCAAACAACCCTTTATGCTTTCCGGAAATTCTACATCATTTCCGATCAACAATATGTCATCCACATATACTTATCAGAAATTCTATAGTGCTCCCACTCACTTTATTGTAAATACAAGTTTCTCATAAACTTTGTATAAACCCAAAAAATTTGATCACCTCATCAAAGCGTATATTCCAAGTCCGAGATGCTTGCTCCAGTCCATAGAAGGATAGCTGGCATTTGCATACATTTTAGCATCCTTAGGACTGACAAAACCTTCCGGTTGTATCACATACAACCTTTCCTCACGGATACCGTTAAGGAAACGATGTTTTGACATCCATCTGCCAGATTTCATAATCGAAAAATGCAGCAACTGCTAACATAATTCCAACAGACTTTAGCATCGCTACGGGTGAGAAAGTCTCATCGTAGTCAACTCCTTGAACTTGTGAAAACCCTTTGCCACAAGTCGAGCTTTATAGACGGTGACATTACCGTCCGCGTCTATCTTCCTTTTGAAGATCCATTTGTTCTGAATGGCCCTTCGCCCTTCAGGTAATACTTCCAAAGCCCATACTTTGTTTTCATACATGGATCCCATCTCGGATTTCATGGCCTCTAACCATTTCTCGGAATCCGGGCCCGTCATTGCTTCTCCATAGCTCGCAAGTTCATCGTTGTCCGACAACATGACCTTTAAGACAGGGTTGCCACACCACTCAGGAGCAGTACGCGTCCTTGTCGACCTACGAGGTTCGATAGTAACTTGATCTGAAGTTTCATGATCATCATCATTAACTTCCTCTTCAACTAACGTAGGCTCCATAGAAACAACTTTCTGCGCTGCGCTACTCTCTGGTTGAAACAAAGGTTCAACAACCTCATCAAGTTCTATCTTCCTCCCACTCAATTCTTTCGAGAGAAACTCTTTCTCAGAAAGGACCCGTTTTAGCAACAAACACTTTGTGCTTGGATCTGAGATAGAAGGTGTACCCAACTGTAATGTTAGGGTATTCTATGAAGATGCATTTGTCCGCTTTGGGTTTGAGCTCATCAGGTTGAAAACCTTTTTCACATAAGCGTCGCAGCCCCAAACATTAAGAAATGATAGCTTAGGGTTCTGTCAAACCAAAATTCATACGGTGTCATCTCAACGGACTTAGATGGTGCCCTATTTAAAGTGAATGTAGTTGTCTCTAAGGGATAACCCCGAAACAATAGTGGCAAATCGATAAGAGACATCATAGTACGCACCATATCCAATAGAGCACGACTACGACGTTCGGACACACCATCACACTATGGTGTTCCAGGTGGCGTGAGTTGTGAAACAACTTCCACATTGTCTTGAGTTGCATACCAAACTCGTAACTCAGATATTTACCTCCACGATCACATCGTAGACGTTTTATCTTCTTGTCACGATGATCTCAAACTTCACTCTAAATTTGTTTGAACTTTTCAAACATTTTAGACTTGTGTTTCATTAAGTAAATATCCCCATATCTACTCAAATCATCAGTGAAGGTAAGAAAATAGAGATAACCACCGCGCGCTTCAACACTCACTGGACCGCATACATCAACATGTATCTCTTCCAATAAGTGACTTGCCCGCTCCATCAAACCGGAAAACGGGGTCTTAGTCATCCTGCCCATGAGGCATGGTCCGCATGTCTCAACCGATCCGAAATCGAATGAGTCCAAAGATCCATCAGCATGGAGTTTCTTCATGCGCTTTACACCAATATGACACTTAGCGGCAGTGCCACCAGTATGTGGTACTATCATTATTAACTTTGTATCTTTCGGCATCAATATTATGAACATGTGTATTTCTATGATCAAGATTCAATAAATCATTCTCATTGGGTGCATGACCATTGAAGGTATTATTCATGTAAACAGAATAACCATTATTCTCTAACTTAAATGAATAACCGTATTGCAATAAACATGATCTAATCACGTTCATGCTAAAGGTAGAGAGAGCGTGCGAAGGTAGAGAGTTGACGCGAACACCAAATAACATTTATTTAGGTTCATCACTAATCCCGAAGGTAGAGAGAGCGTGCGATGGTGATCACATCAACCTTGGAAACACTTCCAACACTCATCGTCACCTCACCCTTAGCTAGTCTCCGTTTATTCCGTAGCTTATATTTCGTGTTACTAACATTTAGCAGCCGAACCGGTATGCAATACCTAGGTGCTACTAGGAGTACTAGTAAGGTACACATCAATAACACGTATATCAAATGTACTTCTGTTGACGTTGCCAGCTTTCTTATCTACCAAGTATCTAGGGTAGTTCCACTTCAGTGACCGTTCTCCTCATAATAGAAGCACTCAGTCTCAGGTTTGGGTTTAACCTTGGGTTTCTTCACTCGAGCAGCAACTGGCTTGCCAGTCATGAAGTTTCCCTTCTTACCCTTGCCCTTCTCGAAACAAATGGTTTTACCAACCATCAACACTTGATGCTCCTTCTTGATTTCTACCTTCGAGATGTCAAACATCGCGAATAGCTCATGGGATCATCCATCCCTGGCATGTTATAGTTCATCACGAAGCTCTAGTAGCTTGGTGGCAGTTACTTGGAGAACTATATCAATCACTATCTTATCTGGAAGATCAACTCCCACTCGATTCAAGCGATTGTAGTACCCAGACAATCTGAGCACATGCTCACCGATTAAGCTATTCTCCTTCATCTTGCAGGCAAAGAATCTTGTTGGAAGTCTCAACACGGGCACGAGCCTGAGATCCCAATTTCAGCTCTTGGAATATCTCATATGTTCTGCGACGTTCAAGAATGTCTTTGGAGCCTCAATTCTAAGTCGTAATGCATGACGCACTGAACTATCAAGTAATTATCACAACGTGCCTGTCAGATGTTCACAACAACCACAGACAACGCTAGAGGGGGTGGCGCACCGAGCGGTGCATCAAGGACATAAGCCTTCTGTGCAGCAACGAGGACAATCCTCAGTTTACGGAGCTAGTCTGCATTATTGCTACTACCATCTTTCAACTTACTTTTTCTCTAGGAACGTATCAAAAAATTCAAGGGAGCTACAGCGCAAGCTATCTACAACATAATTTTCAAAGACACTTTGACTATGTTCATGATAATGAGTTCAATTAATCATATTACTTAAGAACTCCCACTCAAATTGACATCCCTCCGGTCATTCGAGTATCACATGATCCAAATCCACCAACCCAAGTCCGATCATCACGTGAGATGAGGTGGTTTGAATGGTGAACATCTTCATGTTGATCATATCTACTATATGACTCATGTTCGACCTTTCGGTCTCTTGTGTTCCGAGGCCATGTCTGTACATGATAGGCTCCTCAAGTTTAACTTGAGTGTTCCGCATGTGCAACACTGGCTTGCACCCGTTGTATGTGAACGTAGAGTCTATCACACCCGATCATCACGAGGTGTCTCGAAATGATGAACTTTCGCAACGGTGCACACTCGGGGAGAACACATTTTTATCTTGAAATTTTAGTGAGGGATCATCTTATAATGCTACCGTCGTCCTAAGCATAATATGATGCATAAAAGGATTAACATCACATGCAAATCATAAGTGACATGATATGGCCATGATCTTGTGCTTTTGATCTCCATCTCCAAAGCACCGGCATGATCTCCATCGTCACCGGCATGACACCATGATCTCCATCATCTTGATCTCCATCAACGTGTCGCCATGAGGTTGTCGCGCCAACTATTGCTTCTACAACTATTGCTAACTCATAGCGATAAAGTAAAGCAAAAACGGCAAAAACAAATTAAAGACAACCCTATGGCTCCTGCCGGTTGCCGTACTCATCGACATGCAAGTCGTGATAATCTATACAAAACATGATCATCTCATACATCACATATATCTCATCATGTTTCTGGCCATATCATATCACATCATACCCTGCAAAAACAAGTTAGACGTCCTCTAATTTGTTGTTGCATGTTTTATGTGGCTGTTATGGGTATCTAGCAAGAATGATTCTTACCTACGCAAAACCACAACGGTGATATACAATTTGCTATTTCACCTTCTACAAGGACCGCCTCTGTCGAATCCGATTCAACTAAAGTGGGAGAGACAGACACCCGCCAGCCATCTTTATGCAACAAAGTTAGATGTCAGTCGAGGGAACCGGTCTCTCGTACGTGGACGAGTAAGGTTGGTCCGAGCCGCTTCATCCCACAATACCGCTGAATCAAGAAAAGACTAAGGAGGGAAGCAATCTGAATATCAACGCCCACAAACTCCTTTGTGTTCTACTCGAGATCTCATCTACGCATAGACCTAGCTCTGATACCACTATTGGGGACCGTAGCATGGGAAACAAAAATTTTCCTACGCACACGCAAGATCTATCCATGGTGATGAGCATCTATGAGAGGGAGAGTGGATCTACATACCCTTGTAGATCGCTAAGCGAAAGCGTTAAGAAACGCGGTTGATGTAGTCGAACGTCTTCGCGATCCAAATCGCCTAACGTCTCGCAATCCCATCAAGATCTGTCTCGCGATCCAATCACGATCCATCCCGCGATCCCATCATGATCCGTCCCACGATCAAATCACGAATCGTATCGCGATCCTGATCACGGTCCTTCCGATCTAGCGCCGAACGGACGACACCTCCGCGTTCAACACACGTACGGCTTGATGACGCCTTCACCTCCTCGATCCAGTGAGCGATGGTGAAGTAGTAGCTCCAGTCCTCCGGTGGCACGACGGCGTGGCGGCGGCAGTGGTGGAAGAATTTCAGCAGAGCTTCGCTAAGCGCTACGCGGAGAAGAAGAAGAACAGGGGAGAGGGAGGGCAGCGCCAATGCATAGATGGGTGCGGCAGCCCACTTTCTCCCTCCATATATATAGGGGGGAAGGGAGGAGGGGGGTGCCCCTAGATCCCATCTAGGGAGTGGCGGCCAAGGCAGAGGGGGGCGCCCCCTAGGGAAACCCTAGGGTGGCTTGGCCCCCAAGTTACCTAGTGGCAGCCCCTTAGATGGGCTCCCCCACCCTTGGCCGAAGTGGGCTAGGGTTTGGGTGGCGCCTAGCCCCCTTGTGGGCTGGTGTGCCCCCTCACCTTGGCCCATGAGGCCCCCAACACTTGCCGGGGCCCCCCGAAACACCTTTCGGTACTCCGTCAATTTCCCGGTACCTCCCGGAACACTTCCGGAACTTGATTCCCTTCGTCCTATATATCAATCTTCACCTCCGGACCATTTCGGAGTTCCTCATCACGTCCGGGATCTCATCCGGGACTCTGAACAACCTTCGGTAACCACCATAATG
The DNA here is from genome assembly GCA_039707655.1 of Elymus sibiricus. Lineage (NCBI taxonomy): Eukaryota > Viridiplantae > Streptophyta > Magnoliopsida > Poales > Poaceae > Elymus > Elymus sibiricus. The sequence goes on from CM077671.1 coordinate 329,292,877, forward strand.
ACTCAACTATACTTATATCATCATCAAACGTTAAGTGTGTAGACCCTACGGGTTCGAGAACTATGCAGACATGACCGAGACACTCTCCGGTCAATAACCAACAGTGGGACCTGGATGCCCATATTGGCTCCTACATATTCCACGAAGATCTTTATCGGTTGAACCTCTATGTCAAGGATTCAGTTAATCCCGTATGTTGTTCCCTTTGTTCTTCGGTATGTTACTTGCACGAGGTTCGATCGTCGGTATCTCCATAACTAGTTCAATCTCGTTACCGGCAAGTCTCTTTACTCGTTCCGTAATAAAAGATCCCATGGCTAACACTTAGTCACATTGCTTGCAAGGTTTATTGTGATGTTGTATTACCGAGTGGGCCCTGAGATACCTCTCCATCATACGGAGTAACAAATCCCAGTCTCGATCCATGCCAGCTCAACAGACACCTTCGGAGATACCTGTAGAGCATCTTTATAGTCACCCACTTACGTTGCGACGTTTGATACACACAAGGTATTCCTCTGGTGTCAGTGAGTTGCATGATCTCATGGTCATAGGAACAGATACTTGACATGCAGAAAACAATAGCAATAAACTGGCACGATCATATGCTATGTTCATAGTGTGGGTCTTGTCCATCACATCATTCTCCTAATGATGTGATCCCGTTATCAAATGACATCTCATGTCTATGGCTAGGAAACCTTCACCATCTTTGATCAACGAGCCAGTTTAACTAGAGGCTTACTAGGGACACATTGTTTGTCTATGTACCCACACATGTAATTGAGTTTCCAATCAATACAATTATAGCATGGATAATAAACGATTATCATGAACAAGGAAATATGATAATAACTAATTTATTATTGCCTCTAGGGCATATTTCCAACAGTCTCCCACTTGCACTAGAGTCAATAATCTAGTTCACATCACCATGTGATTTACATTGTTATGAATCTAACACCCAATGAGTTCTGGGGTTCGATCATGCTTTGCATGTGAGAGAGGTCTTTAGTCAACGGTCTGCAACATTCAGATCCATGTGTTCGTTGCAAATCTATATGTCATACTGCAGATGCAACCATGCTCCACGTGGAGCTATTCCAAATGGCTGCCCCACTATACGTATCCAGATTGCTACTTAGAGTCATCCAGATAGGTGTTAAAGCTTGCATCGACGTAACCCTTTACGACGAACTCTTTATCACATCCATAATCGAGAAATATTTCCTTTGCCCTATAGTTACTAAGGATAACTTTGACCGCTTTCCAGTGATCCACTCCTAGATCACTCTTGTACCCCTTGACAGATTCATGGCAAGGCACACACAGGTGCGGTACATAGCATGGCATACTATATAGAGCCTATGGCCAAGGCATAGGGGACGACCTTCGTCTTTTCTTTTTCTTCTTCCGTGGTCGAGCTTTGACTCTCACTGAACTCCACACCTTACAAATCAGGCAAGAACTCTTTCTTTGACTGATCCATTTTGAACTCTTTCAAAATCTTGTCAAGGTATGTACTCATTGAAAGTTTTATCAGACGTCTTGATCTATCTCTATAGATCTTGATGCCCAATATTTTAGTAGCTTCATTCCAGGTTTTCCTTTGAAAAACTCCTTTTCAAACAACCCTTTATGCTTTCCAGAAATTCTACATCATTTCCGATCAACAATATGTCATCCACATATACTTATCAGAAATTCTATAGTGCTCCCACTCACTTTATTGTAAATACAAGTTTCTCATAAACTTTGTATAAACCCAAAAACTTTGATCACCTCATCAAAGCGTATATTCCAAGTCCGAGATGCTTGCTCCAGTCCATAGAAGGATAGCTGGCGTTTGCATACATTTTAGCATCCTTAGGACTGACAAAACCTTCCGGTTGTATCACATACAACCTTTCCTCACGGATATCGTTAAGGAAACGATGTTTTGACATCCATCTGCCAGATTTCATAATCGAAAAATGCAGCAACTGCTAACATAATTCCAACAGACTTTAGCATCGCTATGGGTGAGAAAGTCTCATCGTAGTCAACTCCTTGAACTTGTGAAAACCCTTTGCCGCAAGTCGAGCTTTATAGACGGTGACATTACCGTCCGCGTCTATCTTCCTTTTGAAGATCCATTTGTTCTGAATGGCCCTTCGCCCTTCAGGTAATACTTCCAAAGCCCATACTTTGTTTTCATACATGGATCCCATCTCGGATTTCATGGCCTCTAACCATTTCTCGGAATCCGGGCCCGTCATCGCTTCTCCATAGCTCGCAAGTTCATCGTTGTCCGACAACATGACCTTTAAGACAGGGTTGCCACACCACTCAGGAGCAGTACGCGTCCTTGTCGACCTACGAGGTTCGATAGTAACTTGATCCGAAGTTTCATGATCATCATCATTAACTTCCTCTTCAACTAACGTAAGCTCCACAGAAACAACTTTCTGCGCTGCGCTACTCTCTGGTTGAAACAAAGGTTCAACAACCTCATCAAGTTCTATCTTCCTCCCACTCAATTCTTTCGAGAGAAACTCTTTCTTAGAAAGGACCCGTTTTAGCAACAAACACTTTGTGCTTGGATCTGAGATAGAAGGTGTACCCAACTGTAACGTTAGGGTATTCTATGAAGATGCATTTGTCCGCTTTGGGTTTGAGCTCATCAGGTTGAAAACCTTTTTCACATAAGCGTCGCAGCCCCAAACATTAAAAAATGACAGCTTAGGTTTCTGTCAAACCAAAATTCACACGGTGTCATCTCAACGGACTTATATGGTGCCCTATTTAAAGTGAATGTAGTTGTCTCTAATGCATAACCCCAAAACGATAGTGGCAAATCGATAAGAGACATCATAGTACGCACCATATCCAATAGAGCACGACTACGACATTCGGACACACCATCACACTATGGTGTTCCAGGTGGCGTGAGTTGTGAAACAACTTCCACATTGTCTTGAGTTGCATACCAAACTCGTAACTCAGATATTTACCTCCACGATCACATCGTAGACGTTTTATCTTCTTGTCACGATGATCTCAAACTTCACTCTAAATTTGTTTGAACTTTTCAAACATTTTACACTTGTGTTTCATTAAGTAAATATCCCCATATCTACTCAAATCATCAGTGAAGGTAAGAAAATAGCGATAACCACGGCGCGCTTCAACACTCACTGGACCGCATACATCAACATGTATCTCTTCCAATAAGTCACTTGCCCGTTCCATCAAACCGGAAAACGAGGTCTTAGTCATCCTGCCCATGAGGCATGGTCCGCATGTCTCAACTGATTCGAAATCGAATGAGTCCAAAGATCCATCAGCATGGAGTTTCTTCATGCGCTTTACACCAATATGACACTTAGCGGCAGTGCCACCAGTATGTGGTACTATCATTATTAACTTTGTATCTTTCGGCATCAATATTATGAACATGTGTATTTCTACGATCAAGATTCAATAAACCATTCTCATTGGGTGCATGACCATTGAAGGTATTATTCATGTAAACAGAATAACCTTATTCTCTAACTTAAATGGATAACCGTATTGCAATAACACGTATATCAAATGTACTTCTGTTGACGTTGCCAGCCTTCTTATCTACCAAGTATCTAGGGTAGTTCCGCTTCAGTGACCATTCTCCTCATAATAGAAGCACTCAGTCTCAGGTTTGGGTTTAACCTTGGGTTTCTTCACACGAGCAACAACTGGCTTGCCAGTCATGAAGTTTCCCTTCTTACCCTTGCCCTTCTCGAAACTAGTGGTTTTACCAACCATCAACACTTGATGCTCCTTCTTGATTTCTACCTTCGAGATGTCAAACATCGCGAATAGCTCATGGGATCATCCATCCCTGGCATGTTATAGTTCATCACGAAGCTCTAGTAGCTTGGTGGCAGTTACTTGGAGAACTATATCAATCACTATCTTATCTGGAAGATCAACTCCCACTCGATTCAAGCGATTGTAGTACCCAGACAATCTGAGCACATGCTCACCGATTGAGCTATTCTCCTTCATCTTGCAGGCAAAGAATCTTGTTGGAAGTCTCAACACGGGCACGAGCCTGAGATCCCAATTTTAGCTCTTGGAATATCTCATATGTTCTGCGACGTTCAAGAACGTCTTTGGAGCTTCAATTCTAAGTCGTAATGCATGACGCACTGAACTATCAAGTAGTTATCACAACATGCCTGTCAGATGTTCACAACATCCACAGACAACGGTAGAGGGGGTGGCTCACCGAGCGGTGCATCAAGGACATAAGCCTTCTATGCAGCAACGAGGACAATCCTCAGTTTACGGAGCTAGTCTGCATAATTGCTACTACCATCTTTCAACTTAATTTTTCTCTAGGAACGTATCAAAAAATTCAGGGGAGCTACAACGCAAGCTATCTACAACATAATTTGCAAAGACACTTTGACTATGTTCATGATAATGAGTTCAATTAATCATATTACTTAAGAAATCCCACTCAAATTGACATCCCTCCGGTCATTCGAGTATCACATGATCCAAATCCACCAACCCAAGTCCGACCATCACGTGAGATGAGGTGGTTTGAATGGTGAACATCTTCATGTTCATCATATCTACTATATGACTCATGTTCGACCTTTCGGTCTCTTGTGTTCCGAGGCCATGTCTGTACATGGTAGGCTCGTCAAGTTTAACTCGAGTGTTCCGCATGTGCAACACTGGCCTGCACCCGTTGTATGTGAACGTAGAGTCTGTCACACCCGCCAGCGGTGATATACAAGTTGCTATTTCACCTTCTACAAGGACGACCTCTGTCGAATCCGATTCAACTAAAGTGGGAGAGACAGACACCCGCCAGCCATCTTTATGCAACAAAGTTACATGTCAGTCGATGGAACCGGTCTCTCGTACGTGGACGAGTAAGGTTGGTCCGAGCCGCTTCATCCCACAATACAGCTGAATCAATCAAAGACTAAGGAGGGAAGCAATCTGAATATCAATGCCCACAAACTCCTTTGTGTTCTACTCGAGATCTCATCTACGCACAGACCTAGCTCTGATACCACTGTTGGGGAACGTAGCACGGGAAACAAAATTTTCCTACGCACATGCAAGATATATCCATTGTGATGAGCATCTTTGAGAGGGAGAGTGGATCTACATACCCTTGTAGATCGCTAAGCGGAAGCGTTAAGAAACGCGGTTGATGTAGTCGAACGTCTTCGCGATCCAAGTCGCCTAGCGTCTCACGATCCCATCATGATCTGTCTTGCGATCCAATCACGATCTGTCCCGCGATCCCATCATGATCCGTCCCGCGATCAAATCACGAATCGTCTCGCGATCCTGATCACGGTCGTTCCGATCTAGCGCCGAACGGACGACACCTCCGTGTTCAACACACGTACGGTTTGATGACGCCTTCACCTCCTCGATCCAGCGAGCGATGGTTAAGTAGTAGCTCGAGTCCTCCGGTGGCACGACGGCATGGCGGCAGCGGTGGTGGAAGAATTTCAGCAGAGCTTCGCTAAGCGCTACGCGGAGAAGAAGAAGAACAGGGGAGAGGGAGGGCAGCGCCAATGCATAGATGGGTGCGGCAGCCCACTTTCTCCCTCCATATATATAGGGGGGAAGGGAGGAGGGGGGTGCCCCTAGATCCCATCTAGGGAGTGGCGGCCAAGGCAGAGGGGGGCGCCCCCTAGGGAAACCCTATGGTGGCTTGGCCCCCAAGTTACCTAGTGGCAGCCCCTTAGATGGGCTCCCCTACCCTTGGCCGAAGTGGGCTAGGGTTTGGGTGGCGCCTAGCCCCCTTTTGGGCTGGTGCGCCCACTCACCTTGGCCCATGAGGCCCCCAACACTTGCCGGCCCCCCCAAAACACCTTTCGGTACTCCGTCAATTTCCTTGTACCTCCCGGAACACTTCCGGAACTTGATTCCCTTCGTCCTTTATATCAATCTTCGCCTCCGGACCACTCCGGAGTTCCTCGTCATGTCCGGGATCTCATCCGGGACTCCGAACAACCTTCGGTAACCACCATAATGACTCAACTATACTTATATCGTCATCAAACATTAAGTGTGTAGACCCTCCGGGTTCGAGAACTATGCAGACATGACCGAGACACTCTCCGGTTAATAACCAACAGTGGGACCTGGATGCCCATATTGGCTCCTACATATTCCACGAAGATCTTTATCAGTTGAACCTCTATGTCAAGGATTCAGTTAATCCCGTATGCTGTTCCCTTTGTTCTTCGGTATGTAACTTGCCCGAGGTTCGATCGTCGGTATCTCCATACCTAGTTCAATCTCGTTACCGGCAAGTCTCATTACTCATTCCGTAATACAAGATCCCGTGGCTAACACTTAGTCACATTGCTTGCAAGGCTTATCTTGATGTCGTATTACCGAGTGGGCCCTGAGATACCTGTCCGTCGTACGGAGTAACAAATCCCAGTCTCGATCCATGCCAGCTCAACAAACACCTTCGGAGATACCTGTAGAGCATCTTTATAGTCACCCAGTTACGTTGCGATGTTTGATACACACAAGGTATTCCTCCGGTGTCAGTGAGTTGCATGATCTCATGGTCATAGGAACAGATACTTGACATGCAGAAAACAATAGCAATAAACTGGCACGATCATATGCTATGTTCATAGTTTGGGTCTTGTCCATCACATCATTCTCCTAATGATGTGATCCCGTTATCAAATGACATCTCATGTCTATAGCTAGGAAACCTTCACCATCTTTGATCAACGAGCCAGTTTAACTAGAGGCTTACTAGGGACACATTGTTTGTCTATGTACCCACACATGTAATTGAGTTTCCAATCAATACAATTATAGCATGGATAAGAAATGATTATCATGAACAAGGAAATATGATAATAACTAATTTATTATTGCCTCTAGGGCATATTTCCAACAGACGGCCGGAGCGCCTCCAGCGGTGGCGACGACGACGACGACGAGCCACCACGTCACCGTGCCCGGACCAGGGAGGACGGCGAGCCACCGCGTTGTCATGTCCCTGCCCAGGAGGACGTCGAGCCACCATGCCGCCACGCCCACGTCAAGGAGGAGGAGGACTCCGACTGAGCACGGGCGACGCTGGAGCCAGTCCTCAGGAGTGACGGTCCTGGGGAGGCCGTCTTTTGCTTTTGTTTCCTGCATCAAGAATCATGGAGAGCCCCGTGGGGGCGTCTAATGAACTATGGCGCTTGTGCCTTTATGTTAGCATTTTTCGTTTCGTACCCCAGCTTTTATGTCACTACAAATTGAAATGTTCCCGCGCGTCGTGATTAGGGTAACTTGTGGTTAGGATAACTTAGCTTGGCGTGCCCGTGGCGGGTTCCCGCGTCGTGAGGGCGTGCTCCTTCGGAGCTTCTTCCTTGGTCGTCCTTCTTCTGCGACCATTTGGGGTTGGAGCCCCGAGCGAGGGTCGATCATCGCTGGTATGCCCGGTCATGATGCCCGGCAAGGCCAGGAGATGGGCGCCCCTAAGGCTGGGGGCGGAGGCAATATTGTCTGCTGGCTCGCTTCGAGAGCATCACGCGAGGATTAGGACGCCAAAGTTTCGGCAAGGTGTGCGCGCGGGCAGGCCCGTGGTCACTGTGACCCAGGCTCCTGGGGTCTGCACACCGTGTCCAGCCCCCGCTCGCGGGGCGCGCGCGCGAGAGAGAGAAAGAGCTGGCGGGTGCCAAACCCCTTAAAAAGAACTCAAAACGAGAAATGCTTCAAGGAGAAAATTTCCCACCCTCTTTTTTTCGAATAAGACAAGAAAACTTCAAACTTCATTCCAAAAGTGGAAAATTTGGTTACAAAAAAGAGAGCAAACAATAGCCGCGGCAGGCACCTAAGCTAGTCTTCCCCCAGCGCGTTGCATGGGGCATCCACTGGGCTTGGGCATAGTCGTTGAATGACAGTGTCGTCCGCCAGCGCGGGGCATGGAACTTCCACTTGCGCGTGGGTGGGAACCCCTCCGCGTCCCCGGGGGGCTCCGGGCGTATACATCCCACTCATTATTACGTGAGAGTGTCATAGGTAGAACTTGTGGAGATGCTGGATGTTCCAGGCATTCTGGATGGGGACCCCGTCCTGAGTCTCCAGGCGTACGGCGCCAGGCCTGGAGACGCGGGCGACCATGAACGGGCCCTCCCACATGGGCGAGAGCTTGTGCAAGCCCTCCCTAGAGAGGACCCGCCTCAGGACAAGGTCTCCGACTTCAAGGGTCCTGGAGCGGACGCTGCGGCAATGGTATCGCAGCAGCTCCTGCTGGTACCTCGCTGCACGGAGCGAGGCTTGGCGGTGGGCCTCCTCCCCGAGCACGAGATCTGTTCCCCACGAGGCATCCTCACACTCCTCGTCGAATACCAAGACTCGCGGGGTGCGATGCTTGACCTCATGCGGGAGGACCGCCTTAGCCCCGTAGACGAGGAAGAATGGGGTCTCGCCGGTGGGCTTAGTCGCAGTGGTGTGGATGGACCACAACACGGACTGAAGCTCACCGAGCCAACCCCTGCCGCGGGCCTCAAGCTTCTTCTTGAAGCTCCTCGCCTTGAGGCCCCTCAGGACCTCTGCGTTGGCACGCTCGGCCTAGTCGTTGCTCCGTGGGTGTGCCACCGAAGCGTAACATATCTGCGTTCCAAGGTTAGCACAATATGTCTTAAAGAGGTTGCTTGTGAACTCTGAGCCATTGTCAGTAATGATACGGTTGGGGACACCGAAGCGGCTCACGAGGCCGCTGATGAACTTGATGGCCGATCCGACGGGGATGGCGCGCACGGGCTCCACCTCCGCCCACTTGGTGAACTTGTCGATGGCGACGTAGATGTAGCGGTAACCTCCGGCCGCCCGAGGGAAGGGACCCAGTATGTCCAGCCCCCAGACCGCGAAAGGCCAGGAGAGCGGGATGGTTTGGAGACCCTGCGTGGGCTGATGAATCTGCTTGGCATGGAATTGACAGGCCTCGCAAGATCGGACCAGCTCGGTGGTGTCGTTGAGTGCCGTGGGCCAGTAGGAGCCGTTGCGGAACACCTTCCCCACGAGGGTGCGAGACGAGGAGTGGTGCCCGCAATTGCCACCGTGGATGTCAGCCAACAGCTTGCGCCCCTGCTCCTCGGATATGCACCACAGCAAGATGTCATTTGGGCGCCTGCGATACAGCTCGTCGTCCTTCAAGCAGTAGGCGGTGGCCTGACGAGCCACGCGTTCCGTGTCCTCCTCCTTCTCCGGTAAGGCGCCGCGGAGCAGGTACGCCTTGAACTCCTCAGTCCAGTCGCTGGCCTGGGGTTCCAGCGCCAAGAGCAGGTGGGCTCCTAAGGCCAGTCCGCAGGACGGGGCGCCTGAGGGCGGGGCCGGTGGTAGTTCCTCCCGAAGCAACACCGAGCCTGCGGTCAGGGGCACCGCCGATGGTTTGAAGAGTCTCTCCTCGAATATGCCAGGCTCCTGAGGCTCGCGGTGTGATGCCCTCTTGGCAATGTCGTCTGCTTCCTTGTTCGCGCCCTGGAAGCGCTTTTCAATTTTACGTACCTCTTCCAAGTACGCCTCCATGTGCTCGTCCTTTGGCTTGTACTCCTTGTTGGAGAAGTTGACGAGGAGCTGGGAGTCGCCCTTGATGGTGAGGCACTTGACCCCCAGGATTGCGGAGGCCCTGAGGCCCGTGGTCAAGCCCTCGTACTCCGTGATGTTGTTGGAGACCTTCTCGCCAAGCTGGAAGCAAAGCTGCACGGCGTAGTAAAGCTTGTCCTTGGTCGGTGAGATGAGTACAACTCTAGCCCCCGCGCCCTGCCATGCAAAGGCGCCATCGAAGTGCATGACCCAGCCGTCAGGCACCTCATCGCCAGGCGTGAGGGACTGGCCCTCATCCAGCCACCGGTCAGGAGCATCCGCCCACTCTGCCATGAAGTCAGCGAGGGTCATGCCCTTGATGACCCTGGTTGTGCCGAACTCCAGTTGGAACGCCTACAGCTCGATGTTCCACTCCGCAACCCTTCCAACTGCTCCTCAGGGAGTGCGAGGGGCTCTGGTGCCTCGTGAGTTGGTGAGGTGACGAGGGCCTCAGGAGCACCGTCCTAAGGCAGAGCGCCGCGCGGCCCCCTGCGGGCCACCTTGCACCGCGTCCACGCTGGGGGTACCCATTGGGTGGACATGTGCTTTTCGCCTTGCCTTCTGCTTTACCGGGCACGTGTTTGGGCATACCATCAAGTGGTGTTCAATTGCTTCCCCCAGGACGCCCACCAGATCGGACGGCTCCCACGCAAACACGTCCTTGTTTGTGCGGAGGAAGTTGACCAGTGGCTTCTCCTGCTTCGGGGGAAGGCCAGTGCCAATGGTGAAGGTGGGGCCCGAGCTCCCGCCGTCAACAAACACCTGCTTCGTCTCAGCCTGGTCCTGAGAGAACAATTGTTTCTTGTTCGCGGGCGTGGCCTCCAGAGCCTGCACGGCTTCCTCGGCGCCGGGGCTCAAGGCCGTTGTGGCCTCAGGAGCTGGCGTGTCGCTCTCGTCATCGGGGCGCGAGGCCGTTGTGGCCTCCGGAGCTTGGGTGGCGCCCTCGACGCTAGAGCATGAGGCCGCTGCAGCCTTGTAGACGAGCTTGAGGGCTTGGACCGCGTCCTTGGTGTCCCCGGCCACGGAGATGATGTCGCTGCTCCCAGGCATCTTGATAATGTTGTAGCCTGGGTGCGTTGTCGCCATGAACTTGGCGAGGGTCGGGTACCCCAGGATGGCGTTGTATGGGAGGCCGATGTGAGCCACGTCGAAGTTGATCATCTCGGTGCGGTAGTTGTTGCGAGTGCCGAAGGTGACCGGGACGCGCACCTGTTCCAAAGGGGTGGTGAAGCCTTGGGCCACCCCTGAGAAGGGCCAGGTAGGCGCGAATTGGTCGTAAGGCACCTGGAGCATGTCAAAGGCCTCCACGGAGAGGATGTTGAGGCCGGTGCCACCGTCGATGAGTGTCTTGGTGACCGCAACATTGCTGATGGTGGGGGTGCATAGCATGGGGAGTGAACCAATAGCAACCATAGTCCTAGGATGGTCCCTGGAGTCAAAGGTGATGTCGGTCACTGGCCTCGCCCTGCCCCACAGGGCCTTGGGCCATGGTTGAACTACGATCGCCTGGCGGAGAAGCTGCTTGACAAGGCGACCGGACGCGGGCACCCACGATCCGTCGAGGATGCAGGCGACCGCGCGAGGCCCGGGGGCCGCGAAACGCGCGGTGAACCGACCGCAGGGCTCCTTACGTGCCTTGAGCAGCGCAGCCTGCGCGCTTGCTGGCCCGTGGCGAGCACGGGGGGTCGACGCTGTGGCGCAAGTGACGGACGGAGTAGCGGTGCGGCCACCACGCCACATGGAGGGTGGCAGCAACGAGTCCTGCTGCTCGCGAGCAGCTGGGTTGGCGGCGGTGTTGGCTACGGGGGAGATGGAGTGGCGCGAGATGCCGCGGCCAACGGGCGCCGTCTGGGCGACGCGAGCAGCGCGGCGCTCGGCGCGAACTCGGCGGGCATCAACCATGGAGCGACGAAGCGGAGACGGAGTGGAACCGGAGGAACATCATGACACTGTGACACCCTGGGCTTGTGCTACAGTGATCATTGTAATTAAGCTACAGTAATGATCATGAACAGTGCCTAATTATTTTGCTAAACAGAGCTTGATCAAGTTTGGATTCAATTTCCAATTCAAATTCCATTTCAAATTGCCCTAGGAATTATTGAGATAAAGATAATTCTGCAAATACCAAAAGTAAAATGTTCCAAAATTGTGGAATATTCTAAAACAAATAATGTTGAGGAAAACAACATCACCAAGCTTTTGGTGTGGACCCCACCAATAATAACAGGAGCTAAATGCATTTTAAAAGCAACTTAAAATCATTTTGAAAATACAAGAAGTTTCTAAAAATCCCCAAAGTTGCTGTGGACCCTTGGAATATTGCATGGTATTATTTGGGCCATAGGGCACATTTTGCAATAAAGAAAGTTGACTAAAATAAATAAAACAGAAAGGTTTAAAAAGGAAAATAGAAAAGAAAAGGAATAAAAGAAAAAGGGGCAAAGCCCACTTACCTGGCGACTGGGCCACGCTGGCCCAGCCCACCGTCTTCTCCACCTGCTCCCGCCCCCGTGTCACCGTCGCCATGGCCGAGCTCGCCTCGCCCCGGCCACTGGCCGCCACCGCGACGAAGCAGGTGAGCGGAGGGGATAAGGGCGCCCCGAGCCGTCCCCCCTGGATGCCCACGCCACTCCCCCTCCCCTCTCCAAACCTCGCTCGCTCTCCCCCCTCCAGATCCGAGCGCCGCCGTCGCCATGGCCGGCGGGTAGCCGCGGCCACAGCCACCCCCGAGCCCCGCTGCGATGTCCAGCAGCTCCGCCTCACCCTCCTCGTCCCCCTCGAGCACGAGCCCAAGCTCCGGGGCCCCTGGAACGCCCGCGCGCCGTCGTCTTCCTTCTCGGGCAACCGAACCTCGCCGTCGTCGATTCGTCGCCGTCACGCCTTCCCCGAGCTTGCTTTGAACGGCCACACCCCACTGTGAGCTTCGCCTACCTCCCCTGCCCCTCCTCGTGCTCGCTAGCCCACCATGGACGCCGTTCCCCTAGCACCCGAACGCGTCGCCGCCGATGAGCTCGAGGCCGTCGCTGCCGTCGTTGTCACGCTCGCCTGGGCTCACCGTCGAGCTCCTGGTGCTTCCAGGAGCACGACACACCCACGCACGAGCCCGTTCGTGCCTCCTAGCGCCGTTTCCGGCATGTGCCCGGATGCACCTCCGCCTGACATCGCCGCCGGCGACACTCCGATGACCATTTGGTCCAACCACCGCCACCACTCGACTCGCCGCACCGCGTAGGCTCGCCCCACACCGTTAGTTTGCTCATTTGCGCGCTGTATCGCCTATTGCCATCGCCGGCCGAAGCTTCGCTCCGCCGCCATCGATGTGCCACTCGCCTCCGTCCACCTTGGCTCGCCCCGATGCCCGGAACGGATCAGCGGCTCCACCAGTGTTCGAACGCGCCCGGCCGCGCTCGAAATGGTGCCCTGCGCGCCATTTCCGAGCCTCTCCGGCGATTCGGGAGCTCGCCGGAGCAGCTCCGGTGGCCGGCCGGCGCCGCCGCTGACCTGGCAGGCCTGGGGCCACCCCCAGTGCCACTGCCACTGGCCCCGCGACCTCGGTTGACCAGTCAACGGTCGTCGCTGACCGCTGACTGGCCAGCTCAGCCACTGACATGTGGGGCCCCTCCCCTCTGTGCCTATGACATATGGGCCCCACTGTCAGATAGTTTAATTAGTGAAAAGGGAGTAATTAAAAATTAATAAAATTGCCTAAGTAGTCAATGACATGTGGACCCCACTAGCTAATTAATTCTGTTTAGTTTAGACTAATAAACTGGAATTTCCCTGTGTCTATGACATGTGGACCCCACATGTCAGGTTCAAACACTGTTGACCTGCTGATGCAATGCTGATGCAATGCTGACGTCACATGACACTGTTTCGGATAATGTTTGATTTAATAAATAGATTTAATTCCAGAAAATCAATAAAACTTTAGAAAATCATAGAAAATAATCTGTAAGTCAGATGAAAATAATTTATATATGAAAGTTGATCAGAAAAATCCCACGAATCCAATTATGCCATCCATTCATCTGTCACATGCCCATAGCTATCTGAACATGCAACTTTTTGCCTGTTTTGGACAGATGAATAGTGCATATCCGCCGATTAATAAATCCACATTAAATCCTAAAATTAATCGATATGACTTAGACATGGTTTTAGGCAACCCTGCACTGCATCCTAGCTGGCACATGCCCCTAGCATCGCAAACATGGAACTTTCCCCCTCCGATTCGTCTATCCGATAAATCAACAGACCCAGGAAATATCGTCAGATATTCTCCCGCTTCGTCTGAGACGTATAGTACTGCGTTAGATCACCACTAGCACTGCGAATTGCCATGTCTTGCATCATGTTGCATCTGCGTGCTTGTATTTATTGTTTCTTCCCCCTCTTCTTACCGGTAGAGCCCGAGACTGACGCTGCTGCCGTGATCGACTACGCCCCTGACGACCAGCCTTTTGCAGCAGAGCAACAAGGCAAGCAAAACCCCCTTGAGCATTCTGATGTCACCCATCTCTCTCCCTCTTATTCTTGCATTAGAATTTTGCTACTGTATTAAATAGCTCCTATTCTGATGCATAGCCTGTTTTTGATGAACTGCTACTACACATGTTTTATATCAACTGCCTAGAATAGGTGGATCAGTGAACCCCTGAGACCCCCTTAGTCATAGTTACCCCTGCTTTATTGACGACACCGAGGACGTGAAGACAGAAGACTCAGTCATTATGACTGACAAGCCGTTACTGACACATCACTACACACCCCTTAAGTAGGGCACTGCAGAGCTACTATCGAGTGCCGAGGGTGATACCTCACTTAGCACTCTCGGTGTTAATTCTGTAGTGTAGCTATCGGTAATGGGTATCGAGGGTGATTCCTCCTTTCCATTTACCGGTAGCGACTCTTGTCTTACTCTTACCTCGGGTGGGATCCATCGAGGGTGATTCCTCGGATCTCCACTTGGAGTATAGCCACACCGTTACTATGACCGGGTGACTGAAACATGTTAAAGACGGGTCGGCCCCAAGGGTACCCGCGAGAGATATTGGTTGGATGCGCCGCAAGGCATCCGGAGACTTGGTGGGGTGCGCCGGAAGGCACTCGAGTGTTCTTGGCGGGACGACAGACTGCACTTTTGGTTCGAGCTTTCCCCGCACAAATAAATTGCTAATGGGTTGAGTATTTAATCTGAGTTAGGTCGTTGGCCTAATACACACTAACCACCATGCGGGGTAATCAGTATGGGCTGTTCGGCGGCGTACATTCTCCTGAAAGCTCTTCAGATGCCACATTTTTCGAATCGCGCCCGGGTGGTCTGGAACGCATGGCTCTTGTTACTAAGGCATGCTAGGACTGGTCCCGGCCGATGGCGTAACGTGCAGGATGGCGAAGGCGATGGCCCAAGACCCCGAGCCATTAGGATGTAGACCGGCGTGTTGGCCTCTCTGTTGAGCCTAGGTAGGACTACGTCGTGTCGATCTGCCGAGGCCGGGTATGACCAGAAAATCGTATCCGGCCGGAGCTTATCGAGCGTGTTGGGGAATGTGGTGCACCCCTGTAGGGAAGTAAACTATTCGAATAGCCGTGTCCACGGTAACAGGACGACTTGGAGTTGTACTTTGACCTACTACAACTATAATCATAAACTAATTAAAGTGAATTGTGGCTCCGAGATTGCTTCCTCACAGGGGAGTCGAGGAAGGATCTTTGGGCGTGTTACTTAATAAAATTTGTTACAACAATATGGCTATATATATGAGAGCTGCAGGTCTACTCTCTTCTAATGCTGCAAGATGCTGAAGATGCTAGTCTTCGATAGGACTAGGCTTTCTTCCCTCTTCTGGCATTTCTGCAGTCTAGTCCAAAGATATAGCCCCACTCCTTTGATACTGGTGCATATCTAGTATAGATCTGATATAAGTCTTGGGAGTACTTTGGATGAGTACTCACCATTGCTTTGCTCCCCTTTTTTCCCTTGATACAATGCCGCGTCTAGACGATGGTGTCCAGGAGTCGCAGGATCCCGCTTACCCGGTGGATGACTACAGCTACCCCGATGGAGGCCACTGCTACCAGGATGGAGTCTACTACGACGTGGACTTCTCAGACGTTCAGGAGTAGTTAGGAGGTTCCCAGGCAGGAGGCCTCGCCTCTTTCGATCCGCTGTTTATGTTTGTGCTAGCCTTCTTAAGGCAAACTTGTCTAACTTATGTTTGTACTCAGATATGTTTGCTTTCGCTGACTCGTGTTTATGTCGAGCTTTATATTCGAGCCCTCGAGGCCCCTGGCTTGTAATATTAAGCTGTATGACTTTATATTTGTGTCTTTTGTCGTGTTGTGGTACTAATCAGTGAGTCCCTAATCTTGGCCGTACGCCTTGCGTGATTGATTAGCGTACGGATGAGAATGGGGGCGTCACAAGTTGGTATCAGAGCCGACTGCCTGTAGGTAGCCCCCTTTCCAACTCCTTGGCCGAAGTTGAGTCTAGTCATTGAAAAACTTTTACTAACACTGATGCTGTGGCTTACGGGCCCACATCTCAATCGGGTGGTATTAGGATCTTTTATTCCTCGTCTATACTCTGGGTTCTGATCTCTCTTCTATTTTGGGTTAAAGATTTTGCTAAAAATCTAACATTAGGTTCTCGTGATCACATCCACCGGAGAATTGTTTCGTCGAAAATTGTCTTTTTGAAGTTATGATGCACACACTATCATTTGACATCTTGAATCTCCTTGTTAGAGATGCGTCCCGCTAGGCAGATCGTCCGTCTGACCTATGCGCACGATACGACTGGGTTCCCGGCCATTCTGAACGGCCTCTTGAAGACATTGGGTTATCATTGGTACCCCGAGTACACTGTTTACGAGGACTACCACGAGTTCAACCTGGAACAGTATGAGGCTGAGATGGTTATCTGGGATCGATGGGATCGCTCCATCACTGAGCTGCACACCTTTCATGGCATTGGAGTGACTGTTGAGATGGCAGTACAGGATGCTGCTTATGCTGCGATTGTTCGCCTCCATGCAGCGAACCCCAGCTTGGAGGATTCGGCATACCGGTACATCCCGTATGTCCCTGCTGGAGTTGATACTGCGGCCGACGCTGAGGTCTTGATCCCTTTCGCTCGGCAGCGTACTGATCGATCCTACACTGCTGTTTGCGCCCCCTATGTGAGTCGTCGCTATGACCCACGGGTTCTGATGCAGTACACTGAGGCACTGGATTGCACTGTCAGGGCTCTTAACTTTGAGTTGTACGCCACACGTGCTCGTCTTTACCGGGCCTTGGAGCAGTTGAGGCCAACAGTCATTGCGGGAATGCATACGGAGTTTGTTCTTCACCCGCGTCCGACTGAGTTTCCTCCAGGTCTTGAGTGGCCTGCTATTGGAGGTCGTGCTCCCGCACTTGGGCCTAGGCTCCCGGTTGATATGCAGATACTGCATCAGGGTGTGCACGGGATGCAGTACTCCTTCACCAGATTTCAGGGTCACCTACAGTTCCCCGGCAACTTTCGTTGTCCCCGACGCTGATGCGTTGTTGTATCCCTCCATCGCGTGCCTGCATGCCGCCTAGTTGTCTAGGTTAATTTCATGCCCGATCTATCGTCTATTTCGTAACGAACTTATGGTTTGTAATAGACTTATGTATGAATCTGTATGTTGAAATCTGAACTGTTATGTCGTAATTATTGCACTTCCTTATTTGTGCAATTTACTTCATGAATGATTCCTCGATTTTGCAATTATCAAATGCTAAACTACCACTATTAAAATTTGACAGAATGGTTAGGCTAGCTGGTCGTGGTCGGGGTACGCCTGAGCCACCACCGCCACCGAACTACATGGCTGCTATGATGCAACAGTTTGAACTGAATCGCCAGTTTATGCAAGGGCTGATGGACCATTTCCCAAGGCCGAATATGAATCAACCGCCAGCCCCAGTGACTCTGCAAGACTTCATGCGACTCAACCCTATGATTTTCCGCAGCTCAACTCTGCCGCTTGATGCAGATGACTGGCTCCGTGACATCACCTATGAACTGGAGTCTTCAGGCGCCCCAGAGGCAAGCTATGTCACTTTTGCCTTGTACTTTCTGAAGGGCCCCGCTGCTCAATGGTGGGACAGCCACAGGCGCTCTCAGCCTATTGGAACAATCATCACCTGGCCGGAGTTCCAAGCTGCTTTCCGTGCTCGCCACATTCCTCAAGGGATGATGGACCGGAAGAAGCAAGAGTTCCGCAATCTTACCCAAGGCAGCAAGACCGTGGACGCTTATCAGCGGGACTTTTTGGACTTGTCCCGTTATGCTGAAGAGGACCTATCAACTGATGCTCGCAGACAGGAGAAGTTTCGTGAAGGGCTTCAACCAGACATTCACCTGGCCCTTCTGGCTCATGAATTCCCTAACTTCACCACCTTGGTGAATAAGGCTATCCAGGTAGAAACAGGTCTGCAGAGGTACAGGGATCACACCAAGCGCAAGGCTGACGTGGGTTCATCTTTGGGCCCTCGTCCTCAAAAGCAAAGGATCTGGATCCCCAACAACTACCGTCCACCTGCTTATGCACCGAGGCCATCCTATGTGGCGCCTCGTCTGCCCCCTCCACCGCCAAGACAGCCAAGAGCTATACCGCCAAGAGCACCTCAGCCTCCACCATTCCGTCCTGAGGATGGTCTGTGCTTCAAGTGTGGTTGCCCAGGACACCGTGCTAGAGACTGTAGGCAGGGTCAGAATCAACTTGCACTGCTGCCAACCAGCCCCGCAACAACAATGCCAGGCCTGCTCAGGGTCGTGCTCGGGCTAACAATGTTGATCTGAATGAAGTTCAAGATCAGCCTTCTACTATGATGGGTACACTTCTTGTTAACTCAATACCCGCAACCATATTATTTGATACTGGTTCATCGCATTCATTCATCTCGGAAGAATTTGCATGTAAGCATAACCTTAAGAGCGAGAACATGGACATTCAAATAATGGTATCCACACCCGCGGGTAATTGTCGGACCTCTTTGATATGTCCCAATGTCGCCGTTGAGATCGAAGGACTGGAATTCCTCGTCTCGCCCATTGTGTTGGCGTCTTCCAATATTGACTTACTCTTGGGAATGGAGTGGATGATAGCACATAGTGCTTCAGTCGTTTGTGCCACTAAGACCGTGCATCTTCTGCACCCTTCCAACGAGTTAGTGGTTCATACCGCTCGTCTCGTTCGTAATGCCGAGACTCAGATTCATTTCATGAACGCATTGAATGCTTCACCTCTTGAGGGGATTGAAAGCATCCCAGTGGTTCGAGACTTCCCAGATGTGTTTCCAGAAGAGCTTCCAGGCATTCCCCCTGCTAGAGCAGTCGAGTTCGTCATCAACTTGAAACCAGGCACCACCCCTATTGCTAAGCGGCCTTATAAAATGCCTCCTCATGAACTTCTTGAGCTTAAGGAGGAAATTGACAAATCGCTTCGCAAGGGTTTTATTCGTCCTAGTTCCTCAGCTTGGGGAGCACCTTCTCTCTTTGTCAAGAAGAAGGATGGTACGAATCGGTTAGTTCAAGATTACCGGCCTGTTAACCAAGCAACAATTCAGAACAAATATCCGCTTCCCCGGATCAATGACCTGTATGATCAGCTTGCTGGATCATCAGTGTTTTCTAAACTCGACTTGAGGTTGGGTTATCATCAAATCCGTGTTCGTGAAGAAGATATTCCCAAGACAGCATTTGTTACTCGTTATGGTTCATACGAGTACACCGTCATGTCTTTCGGCTTAACAAATGCCCCAGCAACCTTCTCTCGGTTGATGAATTATATCTTCATGGATTATCTCGACAAGTTCGTCGTGGTATATCTAGATGACATTCTGGTATTCTCCAAGAATAAAGAAGATCATGCCGAACATCTTCGTCTTGTGCTTGAAAGGCTTCGGGAACATCAACTATATGCAAAGTTCTCTACGTGTGAGTTCTGGCTAGATGAAGTGACTTACCTTGGTCATGTGATCTCCAAGGATGGTATTGCCGTCAACCCTGAACGAGTTCAAGCTATTCTTGATTGGACTCCCCCGAAGAATGTTAAGCAAGTCAGAAGTTTTCTCGGACTCGCCAGCTATTGCCGTCGATTCATCGAGAACTTCTCCAAGATTGCAAAGCCCTTAACCAATTTGCTTCACAAAGGTGTTAAATATGAGTGGACAAAAAAGTGTCAGGAGAGCTTTCAGGCACTTAAGGACAAACTGACCTCTGCTCCAGTGCTTGCTCCTCCGGATACTCGTAAGGACTTTGCCATATATTGTGATGCCTCCCGTCAAGGATTAGGCTGTGTCCTAATGCAAGAGCGCAGAGTAATTGCTTATGCCTCGAGACAGCTGCGCCCTCATGAAGAGAACTATCCAGTTCATGATCTCGAGTTAGCTGCAGTGGTCTATGCTCTATTGAATTGGCGACATTACCTTGTTGGTAATCGTTGCGAGATCTATACTGACCACCAAAGTCTAAAGTACTTGTTTACTCAACCGGACTTGAATCTCCGCCAGCGAAGATGGATGGAATCCCTCACAGACTATGATTTCGGTATTTCATATACCCCTGGCAAGGCTAATATAATGGCTGATGCTTTGAGCCGCAAGTCCTATTGTAATTACCTCCAGGTTCACAAGATTCACCCCCTGCTTCAAGAAGAATTTTGCAAGCTGAACCTCCATATTGTCCCTCAGGGTTATCTCGCTCCTCCTACTGAGGAGTTTCGCAAGATGAACCTTCGTGTTGTTAACCAAGGTTCTTTGTGTAACCTGGTAGTTGAACCAGATCTCGAGGGCAGCATCAAAACTATGCAACTCTATTGCAGTGAAGTTGAAAGGATTAAACGATACCTGGAGGAGGGTAAACCCTCAGACTTCACCGTGGCTGAGGATGGCGCCCTGTACTTTAAGGGTCGATTGTTCGCCCCCACAAAGAAGAAAAACCTGGATATGACTGCTAAAATAATGGAAGAAGCTCACGATACTCCACTATCTATCCATCCGGGTAGTACCAAGATGTATCAAGACATCCGCCAGAGATTCTGGTGGTCTAAAATGAAGCAAGACATTGCTCGCTATGTTGCTGAATGTGACATTTGCCGCCGGATCAAAGCAGAACATCAAAGGCCTGCTGGAACTCTGCAACCTATTTCTATTCCTGAATGGAAATGGGATCATGTTGAAATGGACTTCATTACTGGATTTCCCAGGTCACAAAAAGGTAATGATGCTATTCTTGTTGTCATTGACCGGTTGTCCAAAGTTGCACATTTTCTGGCTGTCAAGGAAACTATTACTGCTAGTCAGCTGGCAGATTTATACATGTCTAGACTTGTTTCACTCCACGGTATTCCACTGGTTATCAGTTTAGACCGTGGCAGTTTATTCACTTCAAGATTCTGGACGAGTTTCCAGGAAGCTATGGGGACTCGTTTGTCCTTCAGCACCGCTTTTCACCCACAATCCCAGGGACAAATCGAGAGAGTCAACCAGATTCTCGAAGACATGCTTCGAGCTTGTGTCATTTCTTTCGGCAAGAAATGGGAAGAATCTCTTCCGTTTGCTGAGTTCTCCTACAACAATAGCTATCAAGCTAGTCTGAAGATGGCTCCTTTTGAGGTGTTATATGGACGTAAGTGTCGGACCCCTCTGAATTGGTCAGAAACTGGGGAACGTACACTTATTGGTCCGGATATAATCCAGCATGCCGAAGAACAAGTCCGCATCATTCAAGCAAACCTTAAGGCTGCTCAGTCTCGTCCGAAGAGTCAGTATGACCGTCATCACAAAGATATGGTCTATCAACCTGGCGAAAAGGCTTATCTTCAAGTCACGCCAATGAGAGGTACACACCGATTTGGAATCAAGGGCAAGTTGGCTCCTCGATACATTGGTCCTTTCACTGTTCTCGAAAGGCGTGGTAAAGTGGCATATCAGCTCGAACTACCGCCAAACCTTTCTCAGGTTCACGACGTGTTCCACGTGTCACAACTTCGTCGCTGCTTCAAGGATCCTATCCGAGTAGTGGACCATGAGGTGCTGGAGCTACAGCAAGACCTTTCTTACAAGGAGCAACCAGTCCGCATTCTCGATGAAACTGAACGTCGGACTCGTCAGAAGGTTACCAAGTTCTTCAAGGTGCAGTGGGCAAATCACTCTAAAGATGAAGCCACTTGGGAACGCGAAGATCATCTTCGTGCAGAATACCCCGGGCTCTTCCCTTCTACTTCTTAATTCTCGGGACGAGAATTCTTGTTAGTAGGGGAGAATTGTGACACCCTGGGCTTGTGCTACAGTGATCATTGTAATTAAGCTACATTAATGATCATGAACAGTGCATAATTATTTTGCTAAACAGAGCTTGATCAAGTTTGGATTCAATTTCCAATTCAAATTCCATTTCAAATTGCCCTAGGAATTATTGAGATAAAGATAATTCTGCAAATACCAAAAGTAAAATGTTCCAAAATTGTGGAATATTCTAAAACAAATAATGTTGAGGAAAACAACATCACCAAGCTTTTGGTGTGGACCCCACCAATAATAACAGGAGCTAAATGCATTTTAAAAGCAACTTAAAATCATTTTGAAAATACAAGAAGTTTCTAAAAATCCCCAAAGTTGCTGTGCACCCTTGGAATATTGCAAGGTATTATTTGGGCCATAGGGCACATTTTGCAATAAAGAAAGTTGACTAAAATAAATAAAACAGAAAGGTTTAAAAAGGAAAACAGAAAAGAAAAGGAATAAAAGAAAAAGGGGCAAAGCCCACTTACCTGGCGACTGGGCCGCGCTGGCCCAGCCCACCGTCGTCTCCACCTGCTCCCGCCCCCGTGTCACCATCGCCATGGCCGAGCTCGCCTCGCCCCGGCCACTGGCCGCCACCGCGACGGAGCAGGTGAGCGGAGGGGATAAGGGCGCCCCGAGCCGTCCCCCCTGGACGCCCACGCCACTCCCCCTCCCCTCTCCAAACCTCGCTCGCTCTCCCCCCTCCAGATCCGAGCGCCGCCGTCGCCATGGCCGGCGGGTAGCCGCGGCCACAGCCACCCCCAAACCCCGCTGCGACGTCCAGCAGCTCCGCCTCGCCCTCCTCGTCCCCCTCGAGCACGAGCCCAAGCTCTGGGGCCCCTAGAATGCCCGCGCGCCGTCGTCTTCCTTCTCGGGCAACCGAACCTCGCCGCCGTCGATTCGTCGCCGTCACGCCTTCCCCGAGCTTGCTTTGAACGGCCACACCCCACTGTGAGCTTCGCCTACCTCCCCTGCCCCTCCTCGTGCTCGCTAGTCCGCCATGGACGCCGTTCCCCTAGCACCCGAACGCGTCACCGCCGTTGAGCTCGAGGCCGTCGCTGCCGTCGTTGTCACGCTCGCCTGGGCTCACCGTCGAGCTCCTGGTGCTTCCAGGAGCACGACGCACCCACGCACGAGCCCGTTCGTGCCTCCTAGCGCCGTTTACGGCATGTGCCCGATTGCACCTCCGCCTGACCTCACCGCCGGCGACACTCCGATGACCATTTGGTCCAACCACCACCACCACTCGACTCGCCGCACCGCGTAGGCTCGCCCCACACCGTTAGTTTGCTCATTTGCGCGCTGCATCGCCTATTGCCATCGCCGGCCGAAGCTTCGCTCCGCCGCCGTCGATGTGCCGCTCGCCTCCATCCACCTTGGCTCGCCCCGATGCCCGGAACGGATCGGCGGCTCCACCAGCGTTCGAACGTGCCCGGCCGCGCTCGAAATGGTGCCCTGCGCGCCATTTCCGAGCCTCTCCGGCGATTCGGGAGCTCACCGGAGCAGCTCCGGTGGCCGGCCGGCGCCGCCGCTGACCTGGCAAGCCTGGGGCCACCCCCAGTGCCACTGCCAGTGGCCCCGCGACCTCGGTTGACCAGTCAACGGTCGTCGCTGACCGCTGACTGGCCAGCTCAGCCACTGACATGTGGGGCCCCTCCCCTCTGTGCCTATGACATATGGGCCCCACTGTTAGATAGTTTAATTAGTGAAAAGGGAGTAATTAAAATTAATAAAATTGCCTAAGTAGTCAATGACATGTGGACCCCACTAGCTAATTAATTATGTTTAGTTTAGACTAATAAACTGGAATTTCCCTGTGTCTATGACATGTGGACCCCACATGTCAGGTTCAAACACTGTTGACCTGCTGATGCAATGCTGATGCAATGCTGACGTCACATGACACTGTTTCGGATAATGTTTGATTTAATAAATAGATTTAATTCCAGAAAATCAATAAAACTTTAGAAAATCATAGAAAATAATCTGTAAGTCAGATGAAAATAATTTATATATGAAAGTTGATCAGAAAAATCCCACGAATCCAATTATGCCATCCATTCATCTGTCACATGCCCATAGCTATCTGAACATGCAACTTTTTGCCTGTTTTGGATAGATGAATAGTGCATATCCGCCGATTAATAAATCCACATTAAATCCTAAAATTAATCGATATGACTTAGACATGGTTTTAGGCAACCCTGCACTGCATCCTAGCTGGCACATGCCCCTAGCATCGCAAACATGGAACTTTCCCCCTCCGATTCGTCTGTCCGATAAATCAACAGACCCGGGAAATATCGTCAGATATTCTCCCGCTTCGTCTGAGACGTATAGTACTGCGTTAGATCACCACTAGCACTGCGAATTGCCATGTCATGCATCATGTTGCATCTGCGTGCTTGTATTTATTGTTTCTTCCCCCTCTTCTTACCGGTAGAGCCCGAGACTGACGCTGCTGCCGTGATCGACTACGCCCCTGACGACCAGCCTTTTGCAGCAGAGCAACAAGGCAAGCAAAACCCCCTTGAGCATTCCGATGTCATCCATCTCTCTCCCTCTTATTCTTGCATTAGAATTTTGCTACTGTATTAGATAGCTCCTATTCTGATGCATAGCCTGTTTTTGATGAACTGCTACTACACATGTTTTATATCAACTGCCTAGAATAGGTGGATCAGTGAACCCCTGAGACCCCCTTAGTCATAGTTGCCCCTGCTTTATCGACGACACCGAGGACTTGAAGATAGAAGACTCGGTCATTATGACTGACAAGCCGTTACTGACACATCACTACACACCCCTTAAGTAGGGCACTGCAGAGCTACTATCGAGTGCCGAGGGTGATACCTCACTTAGCACTCCCGGTGTTAATTCTGTAGCGTAGCTATCGGTAATGGGTATCGAGGGTGATTCCTCCTTTCCATTTACCGGTAGCGACTCTTGTCTTACTCTTACCTCGGGTGGGATCCATCGAGGGTGATTCCTCGGATCTCCACTTGGAGTATAGCCACACCGTTACTATGACCGGGTGACTGAAACATGTTAAAGACGGGTCGGCCCCAGGGGTACCCGCGAGAGATATTGGTGGGATGCGCCGCAAGGCATCCGGAGACTTGGTGGGGTGCGCCGGAAGGCACTCGAGTGTTCTTGGCGGGGCGACAGACTGCACTTTTGGTTCGAGCTTTCCCCGCACAAATAAATTGCTAATGGGTTGAGTATTTAATCTGAGTTAGGTCGTTGGCCTAATACGCACTAACCACCACGCGGGGTAATCAGTATGGGCTGTTCGGCGGCGTACATTCTCCTGAAAGCTCTTCAGATGCCACATTTTTCGACTCGCGCCCGGGTGGTCTGGAACGCATGGCTCTTGTTACTAAGGCATGCTAGGACTGGTCCCGTCCGATGGCCTAACGTGCAGGATGGCGAGGGCGATGGCCCAAGACCCCAAGCCATTAGGATGTAGACCGGCGTGCTGGCCTCTCTGTTGAGCCTAGGTAGGACTACGCCGTGTCGATCTGCCGAGGCCGGGTATGACCAGAAAATCGTATCCGGCCGGAGCTTATCGAGCGTGTTGGGGAATGTGGTGCACCCCTGTAGGGAAGTAAACTATTCGAATAGCCGTGTCCACGGTAACAGGACGACTTGGAGTTGTGCTTTGACCTACTACAACTATAATCATAAACTAATTAAAGTGAATTGTGGCTCCGAGATTGCTTCCTCGCAGGGGAGTCGAGGAAGGATCATTGGGCGTGTTACTTAATAAAATTTGTTACAACAATATGGCTATATATATGAGAGCTGCAGGTCTACTCTCTTCTAATGTTGCAAGATGCTGAAGATGCTAGTCTTCGATAGGACTAGGCTTTCTTCCCTCTTCTGGCATTTCTGCAGTCTAGTCCAAAGATATAGCCCCATTCCTTTGATACTGGTGCATATCTAGTATAGATCTGATATAAGTCTTGCGAGTACTTTGGATGAGTACTCACCGTTGCTTTGCTCCCCTTTTTTCCCTTGATACAATGCCGCGTCCAGATGATGGTGTCCAGGAGTCGCAGGATCCCGCTTACCCGGTGGACGACTACAGCTACCCCGATGGAGGCCACTACTACCAGGATGGAGCCTACTACGACGTGGACTTCTCAGACGTTCAGGAGTAGTTAGGAGGTTCCCAGGCAGGAGGCCTCGCCTCTTTCGATCCGCTGTTTATGTTTGTGCTAGCCTTCTTAAGGCAAACTTGTCTAACTTATGTCTGTACTCAGATATGTTTTCTTTCGCTGACTCGTGTTTATGACAAGCTTTATATTCGAGCCCTCGAGGCCCCTGGCTTGTAATATTAAGCTGTATGACTTTATATTTGTGTCTTTTGTCGTGTTGTGGTACTAATCAGTGAGTCCCTAATCTTGGCCGTACGCCTTGCGTGATTGATTAGCGTACGGACGAGAATGGTGGCGTCACAGACACGCCCCTACCTGGCGCGCCAAATGTCGGAATCGGGGCTCCTCGGACCCAATAAGGTTCGAACTCTGGGCGTGTGTGAAGATCTCAACCAGCTCAAAGTATCAAGTCCGTCACCATACGGCCAAGCTTCGTCGAGTACGTGCGAGCGGGGAAGAAGATGGACACAGAGATTTACCCAGGTTCGGGCCTCGCGGTGTAAAACCCTACTCCAGCTTTTGGTGGATTGGCCTCACGAGGAGGTTGTGGATGAACTAGTACAATGGTTGAGCGACCTCGCGAGGGCTCTCGGTGGGGATGAACTAATCCCTCCTCCATGATGGAGGCTAGTCCCTATTTATAGTGGCCATGGTCCTCTTCCCATATCGCACAGGCGGGAAGGGATCCCACAACGGCCAAATTCGAAGGGGGGCAGGAGGTACATCCTATCCTGACTAAAGGTGGTTTTCGCCTGCAAAGCTTTCGGGCGTGACGCAGTGGTGGGCTCGGCGGTGACATCCGTCCTGCCGAGCTCGTGGTCTTGGTCTTGTTGCACTAGAAGGGAAACCTTTGGGGGATTCCTTTGGAACCGGCGTACGTCCTTGCCTCCTTAGCACGAAAGAGGAAACTGTCCTCCCCTACGCCCGCTGGAGCCCGCCTGGCCTCAGTTGTCAGAGCCCATGTCATTCCGGCCTCACAAGGCCGGGTGCCTGCATAGAAATCTCCGCTCCCCGGGATGCAGCCCTGGAGGATGCCACTCCTTTGGAGGTCTTGTCGTTGTTTGCGTCGCGAGACTGGGGCTCTTGCGAGGGCCTTGACTTGGGGGGCTTGCCGCTGGACCGTACCAAGCTATCGATGTGGGCCACGCGCTGGGCCGCAGGCAGGCAGGTCTGGGTACCCCCGATCCCAGAATGCCGACATATTGTGCTGCGATTACCCGTTCCTCTTCACGGAAAACCCAACGCAGATCACAAGTATCAGGAAGGATTTCTAGCGCCGTTGCCGAGGAATATCATCACCAACTATCAAAAATCTTCTAGATTCTGCTACAGGTGATACCTTTATGGATGTGACCTTAGGAGAGGCCACAAAACTTCTGGATAATATCATGATAAATTGTTCTCAATGGCACATCCAGAGAGCTCCAACTGGTAAGAATGTAAATTCTGTTAAGGAAATCGCTACTTTGAGTGAAAAAGTGGATGCTCTTATGAATATGGTTGCTAATAAAAATGCTCATGTTGATCCCAATGATATGCCTTTGTCTACTTTGATTGAACAAAAATGATCCTATTTATTTGAAGTTTATATCGCGAAATAATTTCGATAATAATGCTTATAGAGGAAATTTCAATGCTAGACCGTATCCCGGTAATTCCTCTAACAACTATGGAAATTCTTATGGTAATTATTATGGAAATTCTTCTATAAATGCTAATAGGATATCCTCTGATCTTGAGAACACAATTAAAGAATTTATTGGTTCTCAAAATATTTTTATACTATAGTAGAAAAAAATTGCATGTGATTGATACTTTGGCTAAAAACATGGATATAATTTCTCTTCATGTAGAAACTCTTAAAAGTAAAGCTTCACTACCTAAGCATGATTTTAATGAGACTATAAAATCTATGCAAGTTTCTTTTAATGAAAGTAAGGAGAGGACCGCTAAGTTGAAAGCTAAGCAGGAATTCTTAGAAAAAGCTCTTCCACCCGGTTTTTACCGGAATCGTGATGAACATCTTAAAATGATTGTTACTTCTCTTATTGAATCTTTATTTACCTCTTTGAATATAAATGATAAAGGTACTGGAGATGAGTCAACTTTAGTTAGTGAGCGCCCCGTTTGCTTGGAGGGTGATGATTTTGATGCTAAAACTGAAAATGTGGGTTTGGAGAGGTCAAAAGTTTTACTAGTGATGTCCCACTATCTTGGATTACAAGGACTTTAATTATGATAATTGCTCTTTATTAGAATGTATTTCCTTGCTGCAAACCATTATTAGCTCACCCAATGCTTATGAACAAAACAAAGCTTTTACTCAACATATAGTAGAGGCTATGGTAAAAGCTTATGATGAGAAACTTGAGCTTGAAGTTTCTATTCCTAGAAACTTGCATGATGAGTGGGAAAATACCATCAAAATACAGATAAATAAATAAGAATGCAATGCTTTGTGTGACCTTGGTGCTAGTGTTTCAACTATACCTAAATCTTTATGTGATGTGCTTGGCGTCAGTAATATTGAAGAGTGTTCCCTAAACTTGCATCTTGCGGATTCTACCATTAAGAAACCTTTAGGTAGAATTAATTATGTGCTTATCATTGAAAATAAAAATTATGTGCCTGTAGATTTGATTGTGCTTGATATTGATTGCAATCCTACTTGTCCCATAATACTTGGAAGACCATTCCTACGAACTATAGGCGCAATTATTGATATGAAAGAGGGAAACATAGGGCTTCAATTCCCATCAAATAAAGGGATGGAACACTTCCCTAGAAAGAGAATTAGACCACCTTATGAATCAATTATGAGATCTACTTATGGGTGGAGTGTCAAAGATGACAATACTTGAAACTATGCATTATGCCTAGCTAGGGGTGTAAAACAATGGCGCTCATTGGGAGGCAACCCAATATTTATCTTAAATTTCATTTGTACTTTATGTTTGTTTGTGATAACATGATTGTTGCCTATGTAATGATTGTTTTTATGTTTTAATTAGTGTTTGTGCCAAGTAAAGCCTTTGGGATGATTCACAAGATGAGTAGAATTGATACGGTGCAAAAATAGAAACTTTAGCGTTCAGTGCAGAATTTCTCTGATTTTACTGGAACATATTTTTGATCTGAATTTTTTACACAGTATTTCTATACAAATTCTTTAGGTTGTCCTAATTTTTCAGAATATGTGGAGTTACAAAAGTATAGGTTCTCTACAGATCATTACAGACTGTTCTGTTTTTGCTTGCATAGTTTGCTTGTTTTGATGATGCTATGGATTGTATCGGGGGGTATAAGCCATGGAGAAGTTAGAATATAGTAACTATTATGAAATGATGAAATATGAATCAATTTATAACAGTACCTAAAGTATTTGATATGTTGCTTATACTAACGGATCTCATGAGGTTTTGTTGAGTTTTGTGTGATTGAAGTTTTCAAGTTTTTGGTGTTATCACGATGGACAAAGGAATAAGGGGTGGCAAGACCCTAAGCTTGGGGATGCCAAAGGCACCCCAAGGTAATATTCTAGGAAGACTCAAGCGTCTAAGCATGGGGATGCCCCGGAAGGCATCCCCTCTTTCGTCTCAATCCATCGGTATGTCACATGGAGCTACATTTTTATTCTTCACACGATATGAGTTCTGCTTGGAGCATCGTTTGCTTTTGTTTGCTTTTACTTTCAGTTTGCCACAATCATTGTTAGCTGGACATACCTATTTGAGAGAGATACCCCATCATCATAATTTGTTAGAATACTCTATGTGCTTCACTTATACCTTTTTGAGCTTAGCAATTGCTCTAGTGCTTCACTTATATCCTTTTCAGCACGGTGGCGTATAGATTATATAGAAATAATTGCACCCTCGTTCTTCACTAATATTTGTTTGAGAGTTAAATAAACAGTGACGGCAATTTGCATGAGTCATAAGACTAGTCCAAAAATAATAGGTATTCAATGAGTGATAATCAAAACCATCATGTAGCACATATAGAGAAATTGTGAGTTAATGATATTGATGCGGTAATATGAAAAAGGTATGGGTGCATTATTGTTGATTCGTAGAAGTGTCGGTATTAAGAGGTGTTGACTTCTTGTTTGTCTAAAAATTAAATAGGCATGGTGAGGATGTGTGAGCATTTCTATTCCTCATTAAAATCCTAGTGTTGTTTCGGGTCGGAGGCGCGCGATGGTTAACTCCTCCCAACCTCCTCCCTCGGGGCATGCGAGTACTACTTTGATTTGTGATAATACCAATAAAACTTTGCAATAAGTATATGAGTTCTTTATGACTAATGTGAAACCATGGACATACGCAATCTCACCTTCTCATACTTTCTAGCCTCTTCGGTACAGTGCATTGCCCATTCTCACCTCGAGGATCGGTGCAACTTTCGCTGGTGCATCCAAACCCCGTGACATGATACGCACCGTTGCACATAAACCTCATTTTATCTTCCTCAAAACAGCAACCATACCTACCTGTCATGGCATTTCCATAGCCATTCCGAGATATATTGCCATGAAAATTCCATCGTCACATCGTATGACTAGTTTGTTCATCATCATATTGCTTTGCATGATCATACAGAGCTGACATAGTATCTGTGGCAAAGCCACCGTCCATCATATTTTTGATACATGTCACGATAGATCTTTGCACATCCTGGTACACTGCGAGAGGCATTCATACAGATTCATATCGTTCTAACAATTTTTCATATTGAGTTGTAAGTAAACAAAAGTGTGATGATCATCATTATTAGAGCATTGTCCCAGTGAGGAAATAAAAATGGGGGAGGCCAAATGAGCCCACTATTAAAAAACATGATTGAGAGAAAATGAGAGAAGGGACTTTGCTACTATCCTTTACCACACTTGTGCCTCAAACTGGCACCTTGTTCTACATATAGAGAGTCTCATGTTATGTCACTCATATGCTAGTGGGAATCACTTCTTCGTTATTATAAACTTGGCTTGTATATTTCGATGACGGGCTTCCTCAAATGCCTGAGGTCTTCATGAGCAACTTGGATGCACACCCCACCTAGCTTTAGTTGAGATTTCATACACTTATAGCTCTAGTGCATCATTTGCATGGAAATCCCTACTCCTTGCATCGACATCTATCGACGGGCATCTACATAGCCCATTGGTACGCCTAGTTGATGTGAGACTATCTTCTCCACTTTTTACCCCTTTGATACCTACCACCATATTCTATTCCACTTATATGCTATGTCCAATGGTTCACGCTCATGTATTGTCTGAAGAATAAAAAGTTGATGCATATTGAAAAATTACGATCCAACTGCCTGACTTGGACACCGTGGTGCTTGACATTTGTATTAATGTGGTGAGGATGGAGCCATGCCTTGCTAATATAATAAGATGAATGGGGGCAAACATTTGTGAGGATCGTATACTTTGAAAGATTAATGATTTTGTTGCTTGTACTTATAAGTATTGCTATATTAATGTTTGTTAATTCATCGTTTCTCAATAAGCATACATGCAAAAGATTACATAATGGGTAGCATGCCACATTAAAAAAATTCTTTAATCATTTACCTACTCAAGGACGAGCAGGAATTAAGTTTGGGGATGCTTGATACGTCTCCAACGTATCTATAATTTTTGATTGTTCCATGCTGATATATTATCATTCTAGGATACTTTTTGGGAATTTATTTACCATTTTATATTATTTTTTAGCACTAACCTATTGACCCAGTGCCTAGTGCGAGTTGCTGTTTTCTGCATGTTTTTCACTTTTCAGGTTTACAATAACAAACGAAGTCCAATCGTCCTGAAACTTTTTGATTATTCTTTTGGACCGAAAGAGGACCTAGAAGATTTGGAAGAAGGCCGGGGGCCACCCGAGGGCCCCACAAGCCAACACGGCACGACCTGGGGGGTGGGGCGCCATGATGGCTTATGCTCCCCTCGTGGCTCTCCTGACTCCATTCTCTAGCTTATAAATTCTCATATATCCTAAAAACCCTAGAGGCAGTCCCGAAACACTTTTTCCGTAGCCGCAAGTCTCTGTTTCGATGGGAGGTCATCTGGAGCTCCGTTCCGGCACCCTGCCGGAGGGCGGATCGATCACGGAGGGCCTCTTCATCAACCTTGCTGCCCTCATGATGATTTGTGACTAGTTCACCACAGACCTACGGGTCCATAGTTAGTATCTAGATGTCAATCTCTCTCTTGATCTTCAATACAATGATCATCGCATCTCCGCTTTGATCTATCCGATGTAATACTTTTGTGCGGTGCGTTTGTTGGGATCCGATGAATTATGGGTTTATGTTCATATTATTCATGATAAATATTTGAGTCTTCTCTGAATTCTAAATATGATCCTTATGTGCATGATTATGATAGCTTCGTAATTCTTTCCGATCTATTGAAATAGTTTGGCCAACTTGATTGATATTTCTTCGGTGAGAGAGGTGCGTTGTGGTAGGTTCAACCTGGCGAGTTTCTATATCCCACTGACAAAGTAGGCGACAAGATGCGTCTTTGTGTTGCTTCTACTAAGGATAAAACGATGGGGTTTATTCACATTGCTTGAGTTTACTTTGTCTACATCATGTCATCATTCTCCATGCATTACTCTGTTTTCATGAATTTAATAAGTAGAGAGGCAAGCATAGAAGCGCTGTTGAAGTGGAGTAATAGTAATAGGTGCAGGCTGGGGTCAGCCTATTTGTTTATGGACCTGATGCCTATATACACATGATCATTGCCGTGAATATCGCATAACTATCCGCTTTTCTACCAATTGCTCAACAGTAATTTGTTTACCCACCGTATGCTTATTTTCATGAGAGATGCCGCTAGGGAAAACTATGGCTCCTCGGTCTAATCATCTATATATTTATAAAGGCTACAATACCTTGTTGCCATTTACTTGATTTTATTTTATTTTGCAATTTACAGTTATCTACACAACTCACTTGCTTACAAATAACAAGATCAAGGGGATTGACAACCCTCTTGCCCGCGTTGGGTGCAAGTTGTTTGCTCTTTTGTGTGCAGCCACTGAAGACAGTTGTTGTTAATATTCCTATTGGTTCGATAAACCTTGGTTTCATAACTGAGGGAAATACATACCCATATTGTGCTGCGATTACCCGTTCCTCTTCACGGAAAACCCA
Source organism: Elymus sibiricus (assembly GCA_039707655.1). Taxonomy (NCBI): domain Eukaryota; kingdom Viridiplantae; phylum Streptophyta; class Magnoliopsida; order Poales; family Poaceae; genus Elymus; species Elymus sibiricus. The sequence continues at coordinate 329,326,134 of CM077671.1, forward strand.
ACGCAGATCACAAGTATCAAGTCTCCCCCCTTAGGCTTCCTCCTCCATGGCCTCTCCCCATCTAGGGAGAGGTTCTCCCTCTGGTTCTTGGCCGCCATGGCTACCGGAGGAGTGAGAGCCTCTCCGAGATTGGATCTCTCTCTCTCTCTCTCTCTCTCTCTATTTCTCTCCTGTTTTCGCTGCTGTTTTTTGGCCTTTCACCATTTCTTAAATATTCGCAAATCTGTAACTCCGATCAGGCTAAAATTTTGAGGGGGGTTTATCGGAAAAATATATTTGTTTCGGCGAAAGAAGGGCCCAAACTGACTAAAGGGGGAGGCACAAGCCATCAGGGCGCGTCCACCCCCTGGCCGTGCCCTATTGGCTTGTGCCTCCCTCAGGCACAATGCTGCGTTGATTCTTCTTCCCAAAATTCTCATATATTCCAAAAAAATCACCATAAATTTTTATCGTCTTTGGACTTCGTTTGATATGGAATTTCTGCGAAACAAAACACACACACAAAACAGGAACTGGCACTAGGCACTGGGTAAGTAAGTTAGTCCCAAAAACAATAAAAAATGTTGCCAAAAGTATATGAAAGTTGTAGAATATTGGCATGAATACTTCACAAATTATCGATACGTTGGAGACGTATCAACACCTCCAAGCTTAATTCCTGTTTGTCCTCGAGTTGGTAAATGATAACAGAAATAATTTATGAAGTGTGAATGCTAGCATAGTATATAAGTTTGATCAATGTTACTTCCAATCACTTTTTCTAGCATCATAAAACAGCAACTCTTTTCTCATAGAACTTCTGATGATCAAGTAACAAGCTATTCACATGTTAAAGTATACACCATAAACTTTCTTGAAAACTAGCAAACTATGTTTTCAGTCATCAAACAATTACAATTCATCTTATTTTCAGGAAGGGTCCATGTAAGAGCTTTGATTTAGCAAATTCTACATACTCAACTATCATTTAGTCTTCCATGATTGCTGACACTCAAGGCATATTTTTAGAACAAGCAGTTTCAACCAAACACATACGTAGATATGGGCTTAATGTTCCGCCTCCCAACTTATTTATCTCAGGGATAATGTCAACACTAATGAATCATGATCACCTATATCCATATGTGCCTGGATCTTTCCCCTCCACATGATGCTCTTGCCAACTAAAAAATTAATAGATTGGAATAGGGATGAACATTATTGACTCTTGCATGAAAGTAAATATAGAAAAGGAAATACATAAAAGTAAAAGATAGGCCCTTCGCAGAGGGAAGCAGAGGTTGTCATGCGTTTTTTATTTTTGGATGTGCAATCTTTTAATGAAAAGTAACGTCACTTTATATTGCCCCTTGTGATGGCAACCTTTATTATGCAGTCCATCGTTTATATTTCTTCACCATCACAAGTTCGTACAAAGCTTATTTTCCCTTCCAATAAAAGTCATACATATTTAGGAGCAAATTTTTTTTGCACCAATGACAACTTACTTGAAGGATCTTATTCAATCCATAGGTAGATATGGTGGAGTCTCATGTCAAGAAACTAGGTTAGGGTTTTTTGGATGCACAAGTAGTATCTCTACTTAGTAAGAATTTTTGTCTAGCAAAAGATTTTAAGAAAGCACCACATGTTAGAGGATCCATGACAATATAACTTCTGTGTGAATATAAGAAAACATAACCATTACATTGTCTTCCTTGTCCAATGTCAACTACTTGATTAAGTTTGAAAATAACTAGCGGGTCCACCCGCGCATTTGCACGGCTAGATCTTTATTATTTGCTATTTTTATAGAAAACCATCTGTTGTTATTTGAGTATTTATTTTTCTGCATGGTGAAAGCAACATATATAGTATACATTAAAAGGTGTGTGTGCCACTAACACTAGTGCAGAAAAGCCTAGCTATGGCGTGGCCAAAATGGCCTTGCTGGCGTAGACACCCTACGCTAGCAATAAGGCGCCACAGTTAAAATATACTGGTGGCGTTGGAGATGACGCCAGCAGTATTTTGAACACCTGTTGGCGTTGGATAGAGCTGGACGCCTGCACTGTCATATTTAGCCAATAAAAAAATACCAAACATTTCATTCACAAAAGATACTAAACATTTCATTCTCAAAAGATAACTAACATTTCATTCACAAAAGGAAAGTACCAATTACTAGCTTCTGACAATGTATATATCGATCTCCCCCTCTCTTGATCGACACTACCTAGCTAGCTAATTTTTCCTAAGGACCAACTTCATCTCACGAAGCTTATTCCTATTCGTCTGCCCCTCCTTGATGTAATGTGCTTTCTCCGTCTTCAGCTGAGTCCTCTGGGCCTTCAGGACTTCTATGTCCTTATTGATCTCAGTTATCTCTAGGTTCAGTGTCGTGATCTGACCTTCGAGACTGAGAATCTTATCATAGACAATAGCTTTGTCATCGATAATTTTTTCCTTCTCCTTCATCAGGGAGTCATCCAACTCCTGCAGGGCGTTGAGGGTTCTCTAATGTGACGCGAGCAGCTCGTGACTGAGCACGTCGATGTCACTGCCTGAAATCTGCTCAACGACAGCCGGCAAAGATGGGCCTCCTAAGTATGCCTGCCAAGGGTTTCAAATCATGCATGAACAATTATATGCCTGCCAAGGGTTTGCAATGCTAATGCATGGTTTTGTAACCTTAATTACCTGGTTGGTGCTCACATCGCCGTTATCTTCAGAAAAACCCTACCAATGATCAGATGAGCCTACCCACAGGCTAGAGTCGGCCATGCTATTTGCATAAAGAATGAAATGAATGAGCCTACCAAAATGGACACAGGTTGTGTCATACATGATAAATTACTTAGGCTAGCTGTTTACGTAGGTTGATCGAAACATAAGAATGTTGTAAGTTTAATTATAAGCACTTATAAGTTTAATTATAAGCACTTATAAGTTGATCGAAACTGGTTGTGTCATACATGATAACTACATCTTCTTTACAATTATGCTATAAGTTTAATTATAAGCACTTATGCTACACCGAACCACATAAGAAAATAGCAAAATAACCCCAATTCTAAGCACTTTTTCTACAACATGTACTAAGATTCAATTAGCAAAATACCCAATACCCCCAATTAATTCTAGCATTCTAGTTTTATCTACAACATGTACTAAGATTCAAATGTAGCAAAATACCCAATACCCCAATTCTAGTATTCTAGTTTTATCTACAACATGTACTAAGATTCAAATATAGAAAAATACCCAATACCCCATTTCTAGCATTCTAGTTTTATCTACAACATGTACTAAGATTCAAATACCCGGGCGACAAGGAGGGTCTGCGGGCGGGGCGGCGTCGGGCCCGGCGTCGAGCGGGGCAGCGTCGGGCGGGGCGGCTTCGGGCGCGGCGGCTTTGCGCGGCGTCGGGCCGGGCTACGATGGGTGGCGTCGGACGGGGTGGCTACGGGCGGTGTCGGGGGCGGCGGCGGGGATCGAGAGGAGGAGGAAGGAGTTGGGGGCTCGAGAGAGTGGGGAGTAGGCCGGGCGCGGGGCGGGGATAAGATAGATTAGTGCCGGCGTGGGCCTAATGGGCCTAAATTGCAACGCCGGGGCTAATGTGCAATGCCAGCACTAATAGAATAGATATGGCATTTAAATTTAGCCAACGCCAACACTATTTGAAAATATTAGTGCTGGCGTTGGTGTGAAATGGCGCTCCAGGAACAAGATTTGTGGCTAGCCATTTCTGCACTAGTGTAAAAATTGGTTCGACAATAATGGGACTTACATTATTTAACGGTAATTATGAAATTGAAATTTAAATATGGCATTTCTTAAAAAAACACATTTTCATTGTATGTATGCATGCAATAAGTGCTACCTCGGTGTAGTTACATTATTTAAATACATGCACAATTTTTCTCTCTTCTTTGCTCTTCTCCTGGCCTCTTTAACCATGAAACTATAATATTCTCCTAGAGTGCGATGTTTCACCGATAATCGACACTATGAAACAACTGTGGTTGTAGTCTCACACTAGTTGAAAACAAGTCTTTGGACCGAAGCATTAGTCCCGGTTGGCTTTTGGACCGGGACTAATGCAGCCACTAGTCCCGGTTCATGAGGAACCTCTAGTCCCGGTTGATGTTACCAACCGGGACTAAAGGGGTGGTGGCAGGGTTGCGTCAGGATGGGGCCCCTGCGAGCCCCTTTAGTCCCGGTTTGTAACACCAACCGGGACTAGAGATGGACCTATAGTCCAGGTTCGTATAACCAACCGGGACTAGAGATGGACCTATAGTCACTGTTTGTATAACCAACCGGGACTAAATGTTTCCCTATATATAGATGCTTCTTCCAGCCCGAGCTCATCCTCTCCATTCTCTGTTTCTTCCTCTTCTCGAGCTCATCCCTCCATTTTTGCCAAGATTTGTCAAGATTTGAGGCACCCCAATCCATCCAAGTGTTCACAAAGGTTAGCAACTTTGTCCTTTCATCTCTCATTGCTAGATCAGCTCGTGCAATGCTTTATAAGTATAGTGATTTGTGGGTTTTAGTTTGGGTGTAATTATGTGGGAGTTTTTTTTGATTTGTATGCAATTTGAGCTCAAATTAACCTCTTAGTTTGCATATGTGTAGGTGTGGTTTACCTAGTGCCTTCCCGTCCCCGTCCTAACCACCGTCGATCGCCCGCACCGTCCCGTCGCCGGCACCACCTTGGTGAGACTCTTCTTCTTCTTATCCTTTTTATAAAAAAAATATTATTTGTATGATTTAGATAGTTACTTGCATAATTTTCTTACTTGTATGATTGTTTGTTATATATAGTGCCATGGTTTTGATATCCATGCCTGTCGGCCCTCGTTCGGTTTATGATTCGGATGTGGTATATTCTCTTTTATTGCATTTCGTGTTAATGACAATTATGCCCATCAAGTTGACATAGATATTTTTATCTAGGAGGTAGTTGAACCGGAAATTCCAACTGACCCTATTATCGAGAAGTTAAATTCAGTTGAAAAAGAAAACGAGAATTTGAAATGAAAATTGAAAAGAGTTGAAGAAGAGAAGATGAAATTGGGGTTGTACGTTGCCGATGTCGTCGATGATCACAAGATCAAGATGGATGCAATGCGCTTGAAGATTAGAAAGATTAGAAAATATGCCATTAATAAAGAGGCTTGGTATCATTATGCTGTTGTATCAATTGTTACCTTAGTTGCGATTTTGATCGCATTTGTTGTTGCATTTAAAAGTTTTAGCTAGATAGTTGTATGTTGTTTTATGAGAATAAGTGTGTATGAACTTTATGTATGAACTTGTATTAATTTGGTCTTTTCGGTGTTGTGTAATGAAGATGAACCGGCAATGGATGTACAATGACCAACGCTCTCCCCAGTTCATTAATGGCGTGCATAGTTTTGTGCGTGCAGCTGAGGCAAACAAGCGGGATGGTTTTATGTGGTGTCCATGTGGTGTGTGTAAGAATGATAAGACTTACTCTAGATCAAAACACATTCACGTCCACCTGTTTATGTCTGGTTTCATGTCCGGCTATAATTGTTGGACCAAGCACGGTGAAAGAGGGGTTCTAATGGAAGAGAATGATGACAACTATCCTGGGTTTGCTGAATATGATGGTACTACAAATGGGGAAGCGAATGAAGAAGAAGAAACTGAGGCATCAGATGAGCCCGCTGATGATCTTGGTCGGGCCATTGCTGATGCAAAGAGAAACTGTGAAAGTGAAAAGGAGAAGTTGAATTTGTAGCGCATGTTAGAGGATCACAAAAAAGGGTTGTACCCAAATTGCGAAGATGACAACACAAAGATCGGTACCACACTGGAATTGCTGCAATGGAAGGCAGAGAATGGTGTATCTGACATGGGATTTGAAAAGTTGCTGAAAATAATGAAGAATAAGCTTCCAAAGGACAACGAATTGCCCGACAGTACATACGAAGCAAAGAAGGTTGTCTGCCCTCTAAGATTAGAGGTGCAGAAGATACATGCATGCCCTAATGACTGCATCCTCTACCACGGTGAGGAGTACGAGAATTTGAATGCATGCCCGGTATGCGGTGCATTGCGATATAAGATCAGTCGCGATATGGTGATGATGTTGAGGGCGAGCGCCCCAGGAAGAGGATTCCTGCCAAGGTGATGTGGTATGCTCCTATAATACCATGGTTGAAACGTTTGTTCCAAAACAAAGAGCATGTCAGGTCATTGCGATGGCACAAAGAAGACCGTAAGAAAGACGGGAAGTTGAGAGTACCCGCTGATGGGTCGTAGTGGAGAAAAATCGAGAGAAAGTGGCCGGACTTTGGAGATGACCCAAGGAACTTATGGTTTGGTTTAAGTGAAGATGGCATTAATCCTTTTGGGGACCAGAGCAACAAGCATAGCACATGGCCTGTGACTCTATGTATCTATAACCTTCTTCCTTGGTTGTGCATGAAGCGGAAGTTAATTATGATGCCAGTGCTCATCCAAGGCCCTAAGCAACCCGGCAATGACATTGATGTGTACCTAAGGCCATTAGTTGATGAACTTTTACAGCTGTGGAATAAAAAAGGTGTACGTGTGTGGGATGAGCACAAAGAGCAGGAATTTGACCTGCGAGCGTTGCTGTTTGTAACCATCAATGATTGGCCTGCTCTTAGTAACCTTTCAGGACAGACAAACAAGGGATACCATGCATGCACGCACTGTTTAGATGAGACACAAAGTATATATTTGGACAAATGCAAGAAGAATGTGTACCTGGGACATCATTGATTTCTTCCGACCAAGCATGCCTTAAGAAAGAAAGGCAAGCATTTCAAAGGTGAGGCAGATGACCTAAAGAAGCATGTCCTCCATATTGGTGATGATATACTTGATAAGGTCAAGGATTTACAAGTAATCTTTGGAAAGGGTCTTGGCGGACAATCTGTTCTGATTAACGCTGATGGACACGCCCCCATGTGGAAGAACAAATCTATATTTTGGGAGCTAGAATATTGGAAAGTCCTAGAGGTCCGCTCTGCAATCGACGTGATGCACGTCATGAAGAATCTTTGCGTGAACCTGCTAGGCTTCCTGGGCGTGTATGGGAAGACAAAAGATACACCGGAGGCACGGCAAGACCAGCAACTTATGAACGCAAAATACGGCATGCATCCAAAGTAGTATGAAGGTCCTGCCAGCTATGCTCTTACCAAAGCAGAGAAGGAAATATTTTTTGAATGCCTGCTCAGTATGAAGGTTCCGTCTGGCTTCTCGTCGAATATAAGGTAATAATATATATGGCAAAGAAAAAAATTCCAGAACCTAAAGTCTCATGACTGCCACGTGATCATGACGCAATTGCTTCCGGTTGCGTTGAGGGGGCTTCTACCAAAAAATGTTCGATTAGCCATCGTGAAGCTATGTTCATTCCTCAATGCAATATCTCAGAAGGTAATCGATCCAAAAATCCTACCAAGCTTACAGAATGATTTGGTCCAATGTCTTGTCAGTTTCGAGTTGGTGTTCCCACCATCCTTCTTCAATATTATGATGCACGTCGTAGTTCACCTAGTCGAAGAGATTGCCATTCTGGGTCCTGTATTTCTACTCAATATGTTCCCCTTTGAGAGGTTCATGGGAGTCTTAAAGAAATATGTTCATAACCGTGCTAGGCCAGAAGGAAGCATCTCCAAGGGCCATGAAACAGAGGAGGTTATTGAGTTTTGTGTTGACTTTATTCCTGACCTTAAGCCGATTGGTGTTCCTCAATCGCGGCATGAGGGGAGACAGCGTGGAAAAGGCATGCTTGGACCAAAATCAATAATATGTAGGGATGTGCATTCTTGGGCGCAAGCACACTATGCAGTTCTACAAAATTTTACCTTGGTGACCCCGTATATCGAGAAACACATGGATATTATACGCTCCAAGAACCTGGAGCAGTCTGACCCCTGGATTAAACGTACACACATTGAGGCTTTCGGCGGTTGGTTGCGAACACATCTCATGAATGACGACATTGTTGAAGATGACCTGTACTTGTTGGCCAAGAGGCCATCTTCGACTATATTGACTTTCCAAGGGTACGAGATAAATGGGAATACATTTTACATGATCGCCCAAGATAAAAAGAGCATCAACCAAAACAGTGGTGTTCGCTTTGATGATGCGGCAAACACCGATAGGGAAAAGGACACATATTATGGTTACATAGAGGAGATATGGGAACTTGACTATGGAGGTGATTTGAAGGTCCCTTTGTTCTGGTGCAAATGGGTCAATCTGACTGGAGGAGGGGTAATGGTAGACCCGCAGTACGGAATGACAATAGTGGATCTCAACAATCTTGGGTACACAGAGGAACCATTTGTCCTAGCCAATGATGTGGCGCAAGTTTTCTATGTGAAGGACATGTCTACCAAACCAAGAAAAAGAAAAGATAAGAAAGCGGATACATCATACGATGAGCCAAAGTGCCACATAGTTCTTTCAGGGAAAAGAAACATCATGGGAGTGGAGGACAAGACAGACATGTCAAAAGATTATGAAAAGTTTGATGAAATTCCTCCCTTCACAGTGAAGACTGACCCAAACATCCCATTAAATGATGAAGATTTTCCATGGTTACGGCACAATAATCAAGGGACACATGTGAAGAAAAAGTTTTATACCCCAAGATCCCACTCTGGATGTGATTGGCTTCACCGTCATCACTTTTATTCTCTAGTGAGTAGCCGGGATGGTCCAGTTTTGTACGCGAAATGCATCCAGTTTTTGCTGTAACCCTCTCAACTTTTTAGCACATGCTATGTGGTCAAAATGATGATATCATGCCAAGTTTTTACCTTTTCAGAGTTCATTTGTAGTGCTTTTTAATTTCAGGGTCATTTAGCTCAAAAAATCATTAAATGCATGAAATATAGCAAATGAAGTTAGAAATGGTTGAAATTTGAAGATGTGGCTTAGAATGGTGCATATTGAATGCACAAAAAGTCTGGAGTTGAAATAAGTTAAAAAAATGAAATGCCTTTGTAACAGATGAGTTTTCATCCGAAACCCTCATACTTCGAAGGAGATGGTCCAGTTTGTACACGAAGTGCATCCAGTTTTTGCTGTAACCCTCTCAACTTTTTAGCACATGCTATGTTGGCGAAATGATGATACCATGCCAAGTTTTTACCTTTTCAGAGTTCATTTGTAGTGCTTTTTAATTTCAGGGTCATTTAGCTCAAAAAATCATTAAATGCATGAAAAATAGCAAATGAAGTTAGAAAGGGTTGAAATTTGAAGATGTGGCTTAGAATGGTGCATATTGAATGCATAAAAAGTCTGGAGTTGAAATAAGTTAAAAAAAATGAAATGCCTTTGTAACAGATGAGTTTTCGTCCGAAACCATCATACTTCGAAGGAGATGGTCCAGTTTGTACATGAAGTGCATCCGGTTTTTGCCTTATTTGTAATTTTTCTCATGTGTGACCTTCTATGGATGTTATCAGGGCCATCATATGATTTGAGTTTCATCTTTGCCTCTTGTCATTCATGCATCTTGGCATCACATCATATTTGTCAAGTGCATCACTTTGGTTGTCATGATATGGTATGTGTTGTGGATGAGTGTGTCCTTGTGTTGTGGTGTGATATGGTTTGATGTTGTGAGGTTTGAATGGAGTTCTCCTCATTTTCCCATTTCAAAACTATCCCACCATTTCAAAAAAAAACCATCCCATTGTTCCTCTTATTCAAATAATATGGCATGTGGAATTGTAGTTGCTGTTTTAGTAGATTAAAATGTTCCAACTTCTCTAAATAATCTGATAGGAATTATGCTTCAACTCTCATATATTTGGAATTATTTTGCCTTTGGTCTCTTTGCAAAACAGATTGCCAAATAAAGATATGAGGATTATTTCATTTTCTCTAAAATGACAAGTTCATTTTTATAAAATAGGGCATGTTTTGCTGATTGCAAAACATATTTTGTCTTCTCTCTATCTCTTCTCTAACCTGCCTAGAATTATTTTGTTTTCTGGCTTTTAAAAAAATAAAGGAAACATTTCAGAGAGAGAGGGAGAGAGTTCTTAGCCAACTTGGGCCCTACCTCCCCGCTAAGGGCCCAGCAAGAGCGCCAGCGCAGCCCCCGCAGCCCGCTAAGCGTGAGTCGTCATTCTCCTCTGTACGGCGGTCATCCAGAGCGGCACGTCCCCGGCATCGATGATTTGATGGCCGTCGGTGACCCCTAGCCCCTTTATATTGCGTCCCTCGCGTAGCCCTAGATCCCCGCGTCCCATTCCTCCCATCCTCTCTCTTCGCCGCCGCTCAGGTAGGTCGCCCAGTGCACGCCGTTGCCCTGCCTGCCATGCTCCGGCCGAGCGCGAGCTTGAGCTTGGGGTAGCCTCTCCGCGTCGTCTCCGGGCCTCCTGTCCACATAGATCGAAGCCCCGGAGGTACCTACATCTTCTTCTTCTTCGCACGCAACGCCATCGACGCCGAAGCTTCGACCCCGTCGTCATCTTCTTCCCTGAGCTCGGATCCGAGGAGCATCGAAGTTCCGCGCAGTCTTGCATCACCTCCGTCCCGTCTCCGTCCGCCTCTCCATGTCATAGGTAGTTGAGGTAGATCCTTCTCCCTCCCTGATCTTCCTCGTAGGCAGTAGCGTCTTGTGCTTGTCGCTAGGTCATCGCCGTTCGCGCGCTCCCGTTGCTCTGGCCAAGCGTGCAGTTTTGTTCTTCCCGGAGTAGTGGAGGTAGTAGCAGGGGCTCGTGTTCTCTGCCCAGCCCCTTCAGTGCATGCCCCGAGTACATTCTAGCCTTTCCGCAGCCCCGCGCAGCCTTGCTTCACCCCGGGATCGAGTAGAAATTCCCCTGTCGCATCCGGCTGTCTGCCATGAGCAGGGAGCTCCAAGCTCCCCCGCATCGCGTTGCGCTCGACCATGTGCCGCGTAGACGATGGGAATGGGTTCCCCGAGTGGTCCGCATGCTCCGCCGCTGTTTGTCAGTTTCGGTGGTCACCGGAGGGCTCGCCGGCACCATCGCGGGCTTCTTTGTCTCCGGGCAGAGGAAGCAGGGGTCTATTTGTGTTATCTGAGGCGAGCCCCCTCCCCTGTCAAGTGCCTGTCGATAGCCCTGTTGGTCGAGCCGGACCCTCTCGACCAAGAGGTCATGGGTTCGAGTTCCGGCTCTCCCCTGCCCTTTTATTTTTCGTGCACTATGTGTGTGTGAGTGACAGGTGGACCCTGTGGGGCCACCTTGTCATACTCAGGGAGGGGCCTGGCACACTGCCAGTGGGACCCCTCCCCTTCCTTTTATTTATTTGATGTTTTGAATTCCCTGTTTGTTTTATCTGTTTTTGGGAAGGTTGCCAATTCAGGTCACTGCCAGATTAGGAAATTTTCATTTAGGGTATGAAATGACTTATAAGTGGTGCTATGCATTTTTGATTTGAGTTTTTGGCATTTTATAGATCCAAATATGTGAGTATGATATATGATTTTGGGGTAGAATTTCCCAAGGAATCCAATGGTGCACTTTGATTGGGCATTTGAGCAAGTTTGCAAAATGTCATTTTTGTCCCAACATGCCATTTTGTCTTTTTCATATGATTTAACCTATGCAACATATGTGAAACTTGTCAACATGAATATGCTAGTGTTTTGAGGGTACTAGGCCCTGGTATTTTTGTTTGGCATGATAAACTTGTAGATAAGTGGGTTTCTTGCTGTTAACATGCTAAGAAATAATACTGGTTGCATGACTCAAATTTTGCTAAGTGTTGGATGTTGTTATTTTCTTGCCATGTTTAGAGGATGGTTCCCATGAATGTAGTGTTCCTTGAGTTTGGGGCCTTAACATGTTTTGTTTAGCTCTTCATGCTCTACCTAATTGTGCTAAGAACTTGAGCACTAAGCCCTTGCATCATATTTAAAACCTGCTGTCAAGTTGCTATTCTGTAACATGTGTCCAGTTTTGCCCTTGCTAAAATTTGTCTAAGTCTGAGAATCTGTAGTTATTTTCATGCCATGTTTAGGGAATGCTACCAAGTGATATGTGAAGTTTTAGCTCATGCTCAGTGCTAGTGTTTTGTTGCAAATGTTGCCCTCTATCACCCTGTTAAAATTCATGCCATGAAAGTTGTTGTAGCATATATAAATTATGCTGTCAACATGCCATCTGGTTAACTCAGATTCCAGAAAACTGGAATTTTCTCAGTCCCTAAAAACTGATTCAACATGCCATCTTGTGAGCTTCTTTGCTAATGATCCATGCTTCCTTTCAAGTTTGTGTAGATAGATGATTTGTTAAGCATGCTGTATATTATCTGTACATGCTTTGGTTGTGGTTTGAAACTTGCTATAGCTCTTGTTATGTGTGTTGCAATATGCCATGTTGTTGTTTGTGGACAGATTGTGTGTAGAATTGTTTTGTGACTTGTGGGGGCTATACTCCATTGTTTTGCATGATCTTTGGGTCTATTCTTGTTGGATTTTCATTTCCTATCCAGTGGCATCCTTGGAATACCAAGGAATAGCCCATGGCCTTCCTCTCTTCTGTTTTGTCTTCCTTAACGTTCGTACCTTGCCGTGAGTGTACCGTGAGCTACGTTACTCTGTTTGCAACGTTCTACATATGCATTTGCATCGATTTTGCATGAAGCATTCATATTTGCCATGATCATGCTCATGCATGTTCAAATAACTAAACTGAGGTTCTGTCTAGAATACTAAAAAACTTAAATAAGGGCATGAGAAACATGACTAGCTTAGGGTTGCCATGTTAAATACTTGAAATGGATCATGCATCATCTTGTTTGTGCATTGCACCTTGTTTGTATGTTTATTTAGTGCTGTTATCTTTGGGTAGACACGAGTGTTGAGTCTGAGTACGAGGATCCCGGAGAGTACAACTATGAGGACCCAGCTCTTTGTCCCTCTGAAGAACCAACAAGCAAGATGATCATACCCGACACTATTTTTGCCTTGCTAGTTGTCTCGCTTTTACCGTTATGTTTTCCGTTACCTACCACTTAAACTGCCAGCCTCCAAATTGACATGAAAGCCTCTAACCCCCTCCACTACCTAGCAACCTTGATTGGCTATGTTACCGCTGCTCAGCCCTCATCTTATAGCGTTGCTAGTTGCAGGTGCAAGCTTTCCATGTGTCAACATGGATTTTCTTTATATCACCCTATTTAGTGTAATTTAAATTAATGCACATATATATCTGGCAACGGTGGAAGGCTTGGCCTTTTGCTCAGTGTTTTGTTCCGCTTGAGCTGCACTAGTTCCGAGTACCGGTGTTCTATTCCATATTTTTTGCTCCTAACATGCTCGGGGTTGTTATGGGGACCCCCTTGTCCATTCGTTTTAGATTAAAACTTGTCTGGCAAGACCCAACTTTGGTACTGCATTTGCTAAACAACTTAATAAAATTGCATAGGGCATAGCTACCCCGTGGATAATTAATCAACCCCCGGGCCAGTGCTCCTCATGAGTGTTGGTCCAAAACGGGCAGACTGCGGGGCCACCACGGGGAAACCCAAGGTTTGGTTTGACTCGTAGTGTGACCTATCCGTCGTGTCCTGAGAACGAGATACGCGGCTCCTATCGGGTACGTCGACACGTCGGGCGGTCTTGCTGGACTTGTTTTACCTTTCTCGAATGTCTTGCGTGAGGAATTCCGATTTTTCTTCGGGCTATCTCGAGGTTGCGGTTTTCCAGTGGAATTGCCTAGGAAGATCACGAGATTCGTGGCCGAGGTTATTCCCACGGCGTGTGGTTAGTTTGTGATGGATGAGTTGGAGCACCCCTGCAGGGTTAAATCTTTTCGGAAAGCCGTGCCCACGGTTACGTGGCAACTTGGAAATTTGTTTAACACCCGGTTATAGTAAACTTGAAGTAAACTCAAATAAAATACACCAACTTCTGCATAGCCGTGACTGTCTCTGCTCGTGAACATGAACCGAGAGAGAACACGGTGGGGTTATGATTGACGTAAGTAGGTGTTCAGGATCACTTAGTGATCATGCTAGTCCACGATCGTCATGCGTATGCCACCATATTTACATTCATGTTCTCGTAAGTTAGCCACCAAATATATGCTTAGTGCTTGCTGCAGCCTCACCACTTAACCAATTCCTTACCCAATGGCTTACATAGTTTCGGTACCTGGGTTATGAGATTGCTGAGTCCCTGTGGCTCACAGATTAGCACAATACAGGTACATGTGTTGATGAGAACGCGCCAGACGACGTGACTCAGCTCCAGTGGGAGTATGATGAAGAACGTGGTCGGATGTATGTTACGTATCCAAATGAGTAGGGAGCTTCGTGGTGGTGATCCTGGGATAGCGAGACAGTTTTACATTGCTTCTTTTATCATTTGATTTCGTCCGTAGCCGGACCCTGCCTTATGAATGATGTATGAATAAATTTGTGTGAACTTGTAAGATAGCTTGTGGCAAGTGTAAGCCAACTCATATACTCATCTCTTCCTACATGTATGCAATGTTTACTGTACTTGCGAACGACGAGATGCGCTTCTATCCCCGTCGAGGCCGCAAGCCTTAATAGGGATAGGACCGAATCTTGGGCGTGACAAGTTGGTAATCAGAGCCATACTGACCATAGGAGCCCCTTGCTTGATCAAACTTGGCCGAGTCGAGTCTAGTGAAAAACTATTTTGAGTCTAGTTATATCGGAGAGTAGGATTCTTTTACTCCTCTTCTATACTCTGGTGAGGTATTCGACTTAGGAATTTTCATTCTACTCCTCTTCTCGCTCAAATTTTTTTTAGGATCACGCGGGTATTTTGGAAACTATATGATGCCGATGTGACGGAGTTCTGTCTTGGTGCCTCCTGTCTGACTTGATTTCTTCCGGGGAGTTGAGCTCCAGGGGATTCTTGACACATCGTTATCGTTTAGTTTCCTTAGTATCTCAGGACGGAGGGTGTTCAAAATTGCTTCAATACTTTTCGTGGCGAGATAAGGCTGGAGTCACCCAGTACTGGGGAGGCGTCCGGGGTACTGCCATGTTTAGTATCATTGTGATTACGAGTGTCTGAGGTAGATGAGTTTGCGGAGTTTCTTGAATTATGGTGTGGAAGGTTGCGGGTGCAGTTGTAGCTGATTACCTTGGGTACGTTCCTGGGTCCGCAACCCGAATCGCATAAACAAGAAAGACTTCGGAAATTCTTAGGAGGTAATTCCAGTGGTTCTTAGGATCATCTTTCGACAGATGTATAAAGGTTGTACATTTGTTCCGAGCAACCTTAGCTCAATACTTGTTGTGTTATTTCAAGTGGCTTCATGTTCTAATGATGTTATCAAGATCCTGCAGAAAGCGTTCTTACTATTTGCAGTTTGAATGCAATTGATGATATTCCCTTGCAATTTCTTTCAAGCCGTTGATTCAGCTTATTTCAATCATCTTATCAATGGTTGGTGATAATTCTGTCCATCTTCAGGATGGCTCCGGCAACTCGTGGGTACCCAGGTCATCAGGGGGAGCAATCTGATCCTCCACCACCCCCACCACCACCTCCACCTCCGGAGGCATGGCAAGCAGTGATGGCCGCAACCAATGCAAATACCCAGATGATGCTCAGGTTGCTGCAGGAAAGAGAGCAGGGACAGCAAGGTCATTAAGGGGATTTTCAGAATCAGCCTCAGTTCGCAACTCTGAACCAGTTCCTTGCAAATCAGCCCAAGTCCTTCACCTGTTCTGAGCAGCCTCTCGATGCAGATGATTGGCTCCGTGACATGAACAAGCATTTCGAATGCAGCAATGTCAGACCTGTGGACTATGTCAAGTTCGCGACTTTCCAGCTCAAGGGTCAGGCAGCAGATTGGTGGCAACAGTACAAGGATTCCAGAGGTGATCGTGTTATAAGCTGGGATGATTTCTGTCATGACTTCAGAGCTCATCACATCCCGACGAGCTTTGTCGAGGAGATGCGTGAGAAGTTCAGGAATTTGAAGTAGGGGAGCAAGTCTGTCTATCAGTATAACATCAAGTTCCAGAATCTGGCCCGCTGTGCTAAGCAAGATGTTCCCAATGAGAAGTCAATGATTTACCAGTTCAGAGGTGGTCTCAAGGATGAACTTCAGCCGAGTCTAGTCCTGCAAGAGCCTCGTGAGTTTGATCAGTTCTACAACATGGCTCTTAAGGTCGAGGCAACTCAGCTCAGGTTAGAGAACTCAAGGAAGCGATCCAGGGAATCCAATTCTTCTTCTTCCAACTCTCAGATTGTTCCTAAGCAGCAGAAGTATTGGGTTCCTCCTCCACCTCCGTTTCGTCCTCCTCAGCAGCAGAGGCAACACGATGGTCATGGTCCTTCCCACCCACCCAACTTAGGTTTTCAGCAGAGGCCTCAGGCACCCAAGTCAGCAAATGCTCCTCCTCCAGGCAACTTCCGTCCGCTCTCAGAGGTTACTTGTCACAAGTGTGGTCAGAAGGGCCATTACTCCAACAAGTGCAACAACCAGCGGCGTCTCCCGCCTCCTCCTCCTATCCGGCCCCCAGACAGTGCTATGGTGAAGCATAATCCCAAGTCAGCAAGAGTGAACATGGTGAATGCGGCTGAAGCAGAGGACTCTTCTCAAGTGATTATGGGTAATCTCTCGGTGAATTCTTTTCCTGCAAAAGTTTTGTTTGACACTGGTGCATCGCATTCATTCATATCATATCCTTTTGCGGTCAAGCACGATTTGCATCATGAAGAGTTGCCTAAAGCATTAGATGTTGTTTCGCCGGGAAAGCCATGAGTTCTCGTTGGATAGTTCGGCATGCCTCTATCAAGATGGGCAATTATTCTTTTCTGGCCTCTCCAATTGTGCTCGACAATTCCGATATTGATCTCATTCTCGGCATGGATTTTCTTGCTATGAACAAGGCTTATGTTGATTGAAAAGCTAAAGAAGTCCAATTGACTCATCCTTCTGAAGATGTGATCATTTTCGCTGATCGCGATGACACGATTCATCTATTTTCTCTCAATGAGAAGGGTGAGATTTCTGCCATTTCTCAAATTCCCGGTGTCTCGGAGTATAAAGATGTCTTTCCAGAAGAGTTGCTAGGAATGCCTCCTCACAGGCCAGTGGAGTTTGTGATTGAACTCAAGCCTGGAACTGATTCGGTGTGCAAGCGTCCTTATAAGCTTGGCCCCGAAGAGCTGAAAGAGTTGAAGAAACAGCTAGATGAACTAGAGCGTCTGGGTCCGATCAGACCAAGTTCTTCTCCTTGGGGTTGTGGTGTTCTGTTTGTCAAGAAGAAGGATGGCACGAACCGACTATGTGTGGATTACCGTCCATGGAACAAGAAGACAATCAGGAACAAGTACCCACTTCCCAACATCAATGAGTTGTTTGAGCAATTGAAAGGTGCGAAGGTTTTCTCGAAGTTAGATCTCCGTATGGGCTATCATCAAATCCGCATTCGTGAAGAAGATATTCCAAAGACTGCTTTCAGGACCAGTTTTGGCTCTTATGAGTACACCGTCATGTCTTTTGGTCTAGCAAATGCGCCTCCGACCTTCTCCAGAATGATGAACTTCATATTCTCTCCTTTCAAGAATGAGTTCGTCTTGGTGTATTTGGATGATATTCTCGTGTTCTCGGAAACTGAAGAAGAGCATGCAGAGCATCTCAGGCTTGTGCTTGACAAGCTAAGAGAACATCAGTTTTATGCTAAGTTCTCCAAGTGTGAGTTTTGGCTCAATGAAGTGGTGTACCTTGGGCATGTCATCTCTGCCGAGGGCATTAAAGTGCACCCTGAGAAAGTTGAGGCAATTGTGAAGTGGGAGCCTCCTCGGAATGTCAAGAAGCTTCGTAGCTTCCTTGGCCTTGCAAGCTATTGCAGAAGATTCGTCGAGAACTTCTCTCAAATTGCTAAGCCTCTGTCCAACCTCCTCCAGAAGAATGTCAAGTTTGTGTGGTCTCCTGAGTGTGATGTGGCGTTCAGTACAGTCAAACAGAAGCTGACTTCGGCTCCAGTTCTTGTTCCTCCCGAGCAATCCAAGCCCTTCCAAGTTTTTTGTGATGCTTCTCTCCAAGGTCTCGGTGGCGTTCTCATGCAAGATAAGAAAGTTGTGACTTATACCTCGCGGCAGCTGAAGCCTAGCGAGAAGAACTACCCCACTCATGATCTTGAGCTGGCGGCAGTTGTGCATGCTCTGATGACGTGGAGACATCTATTGTTGGGGAGACCAATTGAGGCGTTCACCGACCACAAGAGCTTGAAGTATATTTTCACCCAACCCAATCTCAATCTTAGGCAGTCACGGTGGGTGGAAATGATCGAGGACTTCAATCCAAGCATTGAATATACTCCGGGAAAAGCAAATGTCATTGCATACGCGCTGTGCAGAAAGGCGTACTGCAATAGTCTTATTCTCAAGCCTCTTCAACCCGAGCTTTGCGAAGCATTCCGCAAGCTCAATCTCCAAATTGTTCCTCAAGGTTTTCTTGCCAATCTTCAAGTCTCTCTGACTCTAGAAGATCAGATTCACCAAGCTCAGCTTCTTGATGCTATGGTGAAGAAAGTGAAGAAAGGTGTGGCCAAGAGCATTCCAAAGTATAAGTGCTTCCGTGTTGATGACAAAGATACCTTATTCTTCGAGGACCGTCTGGTGGTTCCGAAAGGTGATCTCAGGAAGGTTATCATGGATGAAGCACATAATTCCCTCCTCTCATTTCATCCAGGCAGTTCCAAAATGTATCAGGACCTTAAGCAAACCTTCTGGTGGACTCGTATGAAATGTGAGATTGCTCAGTTTGTGAACGAGTGTGATGTTTGTCGCAGAGTGAAGGCGGAACATCAACGTCCAGCAGGCCTCCTGCAGCCTTTGCCTATCCCAGAGTGGAAATTCGATCATGTTGAAATGGATTTCGTCAGTGGGTTTCCTAAGTCCAAGAGAGGGAATGATGCCATCTTTGTGGTCGTCGACAAGCTCACCAAAGTTGCCCACTTCCTTCCGGTCAAAGAATCTATCTCGGCAGCTCAGCTAGCAGAGTTGTACATGTCAAGGATAGTTTCTTTGCACGGTATTCCTAAGCTCATATCCTCAGATCGTGGAAGCATCTTCACTTCCAAGTTTTGGGATTCCTTCCAGACTGCAATGGGGACCAGTCTCCGTTTCAGCTGAGCTTTCCATCCTTAGACTAGTGGTCAAGTTGAGAGAGTCAATCAAATCCTTGAAGATATGCTCAGAGCTTGTGTGATTTCTTTTGGCATGAAGCGGGAAGATTGTCTCCCGTTTGCTGAGTTCTCATACAACAATAGCTTTCAAGCAAGTTCCGGCAAAGCTCCTTTCGAGATTCTCTATGGTAGGAAGTGCCGCACCCTGCTCAATTGGTTTGAAACTGGTGAGCGTCAAATCCTTGGTAATGACATGATCACTGAAGCAGAAGAAATGTGCGGTGTCATTCGTGCAAATCTCAAAGCAGCTCAGTCCTGCCAGAAGAGCTATTACGATAGCAAGCATCGTGACATGACCTTCCAGATCGATGATTTTGTCTATCTCAGAGTGTCTCCCATGAAGGGCACTCAACGCTTTGGCATCAAAGGGAAGCTTGCTCCACGCTTTGTGGGTCCTTTCAAGATTGTGGGCAAGAGGGGTGACCTTGCCTACCAACTCGAGCTTCCTCCCAATTTCTCCAATGTGCATGATGTGTTTCACGTCTCTCAGCTCCGAAAGTGTTTCAAGAGTCCCGAGCACACCATTGATCTCCAAGAAATTGATCTCCAAGAAGACCTATCCTATCATGAGCATCCAGTTGCTATCCTTGAAGAAACTGAGTGTAAGACTCGCAACAATTCAATCAAGTTTTTAAAGGTGAAGTGGTCACATCACTCCGACAAAGAAGCCACTTGGGAACGAGAGGACCATCTCCATTCCGAATTTCCCGAATTCTTCCATTCCTAGATCTCGGGACGAGATCCTCATGTAGTGGGGGAGAGTTGTAACAGCCCAAGAGCATCCCTTGCCTTATTTGTAATTTTTCTCATGTGTGACCTTCTATGGATGTTATCAATGCCATCATATGATTTGAGTTTCATCTTTGCCTCTTGTCATTCATGCATCATGGCATCACATCATATTTGTCAAGTGCATCACTTTGGTTGTCATGATATGGTATGTGTTGTGGATGAGTGTGTCCTTGTGTTGTGGTGTGATATGGGTTGATGTTGTGAGGTTTGAATGGAGTTCTCCTCATTTTCCCATTTCAAAACTATCCCACCATTTCGAAAAAACCCATCCCATTGTTCCTCTTATTCAAATAATATGGCATGTGGAATTGTAGTTGCTGTTTTAGTAGATTAAAAAGTTCCAACTTCTCTAAATAATCTGATAGGAATTATGATTCAACTCTCATAAATATTTGGAATTATTTTGCCTTTGGTCTCTTTGCAAAACAGATTGCCAAATAAAGATATGAGGCTTATTTCATTTTCTCTAAAATGCCAAGTTCATTTTTATAAAATAGGGCATGTTTTGCTGATTGCAAAACATATTTTGTCTTCTCTCTATCTCTTCTCTAACCTGCCTAGAATTATTTTGTTTTCTGGCTTTAAAAAAAATAAAGGAAATGTTTCAGAGAGAGAGGGAGAGAGTTCTCAGCCAACTTGGGCCCTGCCTCCCCGCTAAGGGCCCAGCAAGAGCGCCAGCGCAGCCCCCGCAACCCGCTAAGCGTGAGTTGTCGTTCTCCCCAGTACGGCGGTCATCCAGAGCGCCACGTCCCCGGCATCGATGATTTGACGGCCGTCGGTGACCCCTAGCCCCTTTATATCGCATCCCCCGCGTAGCCCTATATCCCCGCGTCCCATTCCTCCCATCCTCTCGCTTCGCCGCCGCTTAGGTAGGTCGCCCAGTGCACGCCGTCGCCCTGCCCGCCATGCTCCGGCCGAGCACGAGCTCGATCTCGGGGTAGCCTCTCCGCGTCGTCTCCGGCCCTCCTTTCCGCATAGATCGAAGCCCCGGAGGTCCCTGCATCTTCTTCCTCTTCGCACGCAATGCCATCGACGCCGAAGCTTCGACCCCGTCATCATCTTCTTCCCTAAGCTCGGATCCGAGGAGCACCGAAGTTCCGCGCAGTCTCACATCGCCTCCGTCCCGTCTCCGTCCGCCTCTCCATGTCATAGGTAGTTGTGGTAGATCCTTCTCCCTCCCTGATCTTCCTCGTAGGCAGTAGCGTCTTGTGCTTGTCGCTAGGTCATCGCCATTCGCGTGCTCCCGTTGCTCTGGCCAAGCGTGCAGTTTTGTTCTTCCCGGAGTAGTGGAGGTAGTAGCAGGGGCTCGTGTGCTCTGCCCAGCCCCTTCAGTGCATGCCCCGCACGCGTTCCAGTCTTCCCGCAGCCCCGCGCAGCCTTGCTTCGCCCCGGGATCGAGTAGAAGCTCGCATCCGGCTGTCCGCCATGAGCAGGGAGCTCCAAGCTCCCCTGCATCACGTTGCGCTCGACCTTGTGCCGCCTAGACGATGGGAATGGGTTCCCCGAGTGGTCCGCATGCTTCGCCGCCGTTTGTCAGTTTCGGTGGTCACCGGAGGGCTCGCCGGCGCTATCGCGGGCTTCTCTGTCTCTGGGCAGAGGAAGCAGGGGCCTTTTTGTGTTATCTGAGGCGAGCCCCCTCCCCTGTCAAGCGCCTGTCGATAGCCCAGTTGGTCGAGCCGGACCCTCTCGACCGAGAGGTCATGGGTTCGAGTCCTGGCTCTCCCCTGCCCTTTTATTTTTTGTGCACTGTGTGTGTGTGAGTGACAGGTGGACCCTGTGGGGCCACCTTGTCATACTCAGGGAGGGGCCTGGCTCACTGCCATTGGGACCCCTCCCCTTCCTTTTATTTATTTGATGTTTTGAATTCCCTGTTTGTTTTATCTGTTTTTTGGGAAGGTTGCCAATTCAGGTCACTGCCAGATTAGGAAATTTCCATTTAGGGTATGAAATGACTTATAAGTGGTGCTATGCATTTTCGATTTGAGTTTTTGGCATTTTATAGATCCAAATATGTGAGTATGATATATGATTTTGGGGTAGAATTTCCCAAGGAATCCAATGGTGCACTTTGATTGGGCATTTGAGAAAGTTTGCAAAATGTCATTTTTGTCCCAACATGCCATTTTGTCTTTTTCATATGATTTAACCTATGCAACATATGTGAAACTTGTCAACATGAATATGCTAGTGTTTTGAGGGTACTAGGCCCTGGTATTTTTGTTTGGCATGATAAACTTGTAGATAAGTGGGTTTCTTGCTGTTAACATGCTAAGAAATAACACTGGTTGCATGACTCAAATTTTGCTAAGTGTTGGATGTTGTTATTTTCTTGCCATGTTTAGAGGATGGTTCCCATGAATGTAGTGTTCCTTGAGTTTGGGGCCTTAACATGTTTTGTTTAGCTCTTCATGCTCTACCTAATTGTGCTAAGAACTTGAGCACTAAGCCCTTGCATCATATTTAAAACCTGCTTTCAGGTTGCTCTTCTGTAACATGTGTCCAGTTTTGCCCTTGCTAAAATTTGTCTAAGTCTGAGAATCTGTAGTTATTTTCATGCCATGTTTAGGGAATGCTACCAAGTGATCTGTGAAGTTTTAGCTCATGCTCAGTGCTAGTGTTTTGTTGCAAATGTTGCCCTCTATCAACCTGTTAAAATTCATGCCATGAAAGTTGCTATAGCATATATAAATTATGCTGTCAACATGCCATCTGGTTAACTCAGATTCCAGAAAACTGGAATTTTCTCAGTCCCTAAAAACTAATTCAACATGCCATCTTGTGAGCTTCTTTGCTAATGATCCATGCTTCCTTTCATGTTTGTGTAGATGGATGATTTGTTAAGCATGCTATATAGTATCTGTACATGCTTTGGTTGTGGTTTGAAACTTGTTGTAGCTCCTGTTATGTGTGTTGCAAGATGCCATGTTGCTGTTTGTGGACAGATTGTGTGTAGAATTGTTTTGTGACATGTGGGGGCTATACTCCATTGTTTTGCATGATCTTTGGGTCTATTCTTGTTGGATTTTCATTTCCTATCCAGTGGCATCCTTGGAATACCAAGGAATAGCCCATGGCCTTCGTCTCTTGTGTTTTGTCTCCGTTAACGTTCGTACCTTGCCGTGAGTGTACCGTGAGCTACGTTACTCCGTTTGCAACGTTCTACATATGCATTTGCATCGATTTTGCATGAAGTATTCATATTTGCCATGATCATGCATGTTCAAATAACTAAACTGAGGTTCTGTCCAGAATACTAAAGAACTTAAATAAGGGCATGAGAAACATGACTAGCTTAGGGTTGCCATGTTAAATACTTTAAATGGATCATGCATCATCTTGTTTGTGCATTGCACCTTGTTTGTATGTTTATTTGGTGATGTTCTCTTTGGGTAGACGCGAGTGTTGAGCCTGAGTACGAGGATCCCGGAGAGTACAACTACGAGGACCCAGCTCTTTGTCCCTCTGAAGAACCAACAGGCAAGATGATCATACCTGGATCCCGACACTATTTTTGCCTTGCTAGTTGTCTCATTTTTACCATTATGTTTTCCGTTACCTACCACTTAAACTGTCAGCCTCCAAATTGCCATGAAAGCCTCTAACCCGCTCCACTACCTAGCAACCTTGATTGGCTATGTTACCACTGCTCAACCCTCATCTTATAGCGTTGCTAGTTGCAGGTGCAAGCTTTCCATGTGTCAACATGGATTTTATTTATATCCCCCTATTTATTGTTATTTAAATTAATGCACATATATATCTGGCAACGGTGGAAGGCTTGACCTTTTGCTCAGTGTTTTGTTCCGCTTGAGCCGCACTAGTTCCGAGTACCGGTGTTATATTCCATATTTTGCGCTCCTAACATGCTCGGGGTTGTTATGGGGACCCCCTTGACCATTCGTTTTAGATTAAAACTTGTCTGGCAAGACCCAACTTTGGTACTACATTTGCTAAACAACTTAATAAAATTGCATAGGGCATAGCTACCCCGTGGATAATTAATCAACCCCCGGGCCAGTGCTCCTCATGAGTGTTGGTCCAAAACGGGCAGACTGCGGGGCCACCACTGGGAAACCCGAGGTTTGGTTTGACTCGTAGTGTGACCAATCCGTCGTGTCCTGAGAACGAGATATGCGGCTCCTACCGGGTACGTCGACACGAAGGCGGTCTTGCTGGACTTGTTTTACCTTTCTCGAATGTCTTGCGCGAGGAATTACGATTTTTCTTCGGGCTATCTCGAGGTTGCGGTTTTCCAATGGAATTGCCTAGGAAGATCACGAGATTCACGGTTGAGGTTATTCCCGCGGCGTGTGGTTAGTTTGTGATGGATGAGTTGGAGCACCCCTGCAGGGTTAAATCTTTTCGGAAAGCCGTGCCCGCGGTTACATGGCAACTTGGAAATTTGTTTAACACCCGGTTATAGTAAACTTGAAGTAAACTCAAATAAAATACACCAACTGTGTGCGTAACCGTGACTGTCTCTGCTCGTGAACATGAACCGAGAGAGAACACGGTGGGGTTATGATTGACGTAAGTAGGTGTTCAGGATCACTTAGTGATCATGCTAGTCCACGATCGTCATGCGTATGCCACCATATTTACATTCATGTTCTCGTAATTAGCCACCAAATATATGCTTAGTGCTTGCTGCAGCCTCACCACTTAACCAATTCCTTACCCAATGGCTTACATAGTTTCGGTACCCGGGTTATGAGATTGCTGAGTCCCTGTGGCTTGCAGATTACCACAATACAGGTACATGTGTTGATGAGAACATGCCAGACGAT
Source organism: Elymus sibiricus (assembly GCA_039707655.1). Lineage (NCBI taxonomy): Eukaryota > Viridiplantae > Streptophyta > Magnoliopsida > Poales > Poaceae > Elymus > Elymus sibiricus. The sequence goes on from CM077671.1 coordinate 329,350,877, forward strand.
GTGACTCAGCTCCAATGGGAGTATGATGAAGAACGTGGTCGGATGTATGTTACGTATCCAGACGAGTAGGGAGCTTCGTGGTGGTGAACCTGGGATAGCGAGACAGTTTTACATTGCTTCTTTTATCGTTTGATTTCGTCCATAGCCAGACCCTGCCTTCTGAATGATGTATGAATAAATATGTGTGAACTTGTAAGATAGCTTGTGGCGAGTGTAAGCCAACTCATATACTCATCTCTTCCTACATGTATGCAATGTTTACTGTACTTGCGAACGACGAGATGCGCTTCTATCCCCGTCAAGGCCACAAGCCTTAATAGGGATAGGACCGCATCTTGGGCGTGACATGAAGTTAGAAAGGGTTGAAATTTGAAGATGTGGCTTAGAATGGTGCATATTGAATGCATAAAAAGTCTGGAGTTGAAATGAGTTAGAAAAATGAAATGCCTTTGTAACAAATGAGTTTTCGTCTGAAACCCTCATACTTCGAAGGAGATGGTCCAGTTTGTACACGAAATGCATCCAGTTTTTGCCGTAACCCTCTCAACTTTTTAGCACATGCTATGTGGGTGAAATAATGATACCATGCCAAGTTTCTACCTTTTCAGAGTTCATTTGTAGTGCTTTTTAATTTCAGGGTCATTTAGCTCAAAAAAATCATTAAATGCATGAAAAATAGCAAATGAAGTTAGAAAGGGTTGAAATTTGAAGATGTGGCTTAGAATGGTGCATATTGAATGCACAAAAAGTCTGGAGTTCATTTGGGTGATTTTGATTAAAACAAATGAAGGTATAAAACTAAAAGAGTTAAACATAATCTGGTTTTGTTTAAAACACCTATGTAAATTATTCTAAAAATTCCCAAATTTAACATAATGACAAAACATACTAATATTAAACAACAGGAAAAACAATCACTAAAAAATCTATTTTTAAACTAAAGTTATTCACAAACTAGTGATTCACACAAATTACAAAAGAATTCAAATTTAAACTATTTAAATTTGAAAACTACTCGCACTAACATAAAGTTTGTAATTGTTTTGACATAAAGCGAAAAGATTCATTAAAAAACTATAAATATTCTAATAGTTATTCCAAACTAAAAATAGAAATTAGAAAAACAAAACAAAACAAGAGAAAATAAACCTTTAGTCCCGGTTGGATCCACCAACCGGGACTAAAGGTCCCTTTCCGCGCTGAATTTGGGCCACCGATAAGGCCTCTTAAGTCCCGGTTGGTATCACCAATCGAGACTAAAGGGAGGACCTTTAGTCTCGGTTTGTATCACCAACCGGGACTAAAGACCCATTAGTCCTGGCTGGTTATACCAACCGGGACTAAAGGTCCTGGGGTATTTAACCCCGCCTTCTCCCTCCTCAGTTTCTCCCCTGACGCCGAATAGCACACTACGCTGCCAGGCTGCCGGATCGTCCCGTCGCCCTCAGGTCCGCCGGCGAATGCCATCGCCCTCAGCTCCGCCGGCGCCGCTCCACCCCGCCGGCCGTCGCCCTCAGCACCGCCCTCTACCTCCGCGCATGCGCCCGCCTCGATCCGGCCCGCCCGCTCTTGCGCGCTCGCCCCGCCGTCGCCCTCAGCTCCGCCGACGCCGCTCCTTCCCGTCTCCGGCGCACCTCTGTCTCCGGCATACGTCCCCCTCCGTCTCCGACGCTTCGATCCGTCTCCGGCGCCGCTCCTCCCCACCTCCGGCGTACGTCTCCTCCGTCTCCGGTGCTCCTCCGTCTCCGGCGCCACTCCTACGCGGGGTAAGAATGCATGTTTGAACCTTCGCTTTGTATTTGCATTGTTGTGCATGTCTTGTTTGTTTTTTCATATTTGTATTGTATTTTATTAATTTGTTGTATATTTGTATTGTTATATTGTTGTATTGTTGTATATTGTTATGCAAAATAATAGAATATTTGAAATCGCCGGTGAGGAGTCCCATACGATCGCCGGAGGAGTCCGCGATGATCGCCGGAGGAGTCCGCCACGATCGCCGGTGTGGAGTCCCAGACGATGGCCGGAGGAGTCCCTGACGATCGCTGGAGGAGTCCCCGACGATCACCGGTCAGGAGTCCCGGACGGTCGCCGGAGGAGTCCCGGACGATCGCCGGAGGAGTCCCCAACGATCGCCGGAGGAGTCACCAACGATCGCTGTTGAGGAGTAAATAATATGTTTTAGTAAATGAGACTTCTTATTAGGCATTAGCTATTTATATTAGGCAGGTAGATGATGATTTTTAGATAACGACGATTGTTAATTAGATGATGATGATGATGATTAGTTCGATGATGATCGATCGATGATGATTAGCATCCTCGAATTTTGTTCATTTTTAGATGTTTAGATGCATGTGTTTAAATGTTTAGATGTTTAAATGTTTAGTTGCATAGCGTAGCTGTTGAGTCGACGATGCCTGGTCAGCATCCTCGTCGTCGACTCGGTGGCAACAACCTGCTTGAGAGGCGCCATGTCCGGGACTGGGCTCCGCCGGGCTGGCACTGGGAGGTGCTGCCTTCCGGGGCGCACAGCTTGGTGAGCAATCAGGGTCCCGTCATCAACCCGGAGGTTCTTTGGTGGCGGTCGCGTGGACCACTATCGGTGCAGTGGGAGTCGGCCCCCGCGGAGGTGGTACGTTGCCGTGTCAGGGAGGAGGACGAGCACATCTGATGCTACATGGCTGCGTTGGACACCAGGTTCTCTAATACCTGGCACATTCTTGAGGGATCTCACCCGAGCTATGATCCTGTCATGGTTCCTTCTCTTTGGGTGTCCACCGTCTGCGCCGCGAGACGTCAACTGTATCTGTATTAGTGATAATATATAATAATATTCGAGATGTATTAGTGATAATATTCGATGTTGTATTAGTGATATTATATAATAATATTCGAGATGTATTAGTGATACTATTTGATGATGTATTAGTGATATTATATGATCATATTGTTGCTTATTGAATGCATTCTAATTGTTTTATATTTGTTCTGGATTAGTTAAGCTATGGACGGTAGAGACAGAGACCGTGATCAAGAGAATGTCATGTACGACATGATACGCTCCGGAAACGAAGAGAATGAAGAAGTAGATGATGGCTCACAATACCTTAACCCATCCGGTGAGGGAATTGAGGAAGAACAACCAACAGACGGAGGGGAACTAGCTAACAATGATGGAGAAGAATTTTTTTCTCCATTTAACAAAGTCCGGCGAGGTATTAATTTACCCTCTGGTGATCATCAGATGTATTGATTGATTTGTATATATTAACAAATCTTACTTCTTTTAGCCCTCCGGATCGAGCAAATCTTCTACAAGGGTTAAACGTGGCCCGGCAAAAAAGTTGAAAGAAGGCATAAAGTACAACATCGATCAAATCAGAGAAGATGGCGAACCGATTACTCCTAAAAAGAATGCAGACAAATTTATACGTCAATGCGGAGTTATCGTTAGGGACCAAATCCCGATCACCGTTCAAGAATGGAATCAGCCAAGAGATCCCGGAGTTCCTTTTGTCAGCGAAAGAGCAAAAAATCTACTTTGGGAGACGCTCATGAAACATTTCACCCTACCAGAGGGTCTCATAGATCTCCAACGGGAGAAAGTCAAGAAGCGTGCTCTTAAGAAGATGGCCACACAATTCCAGTCTTGGAAGAAAAGATTATGGAACAATTACGTGAAAGAAGGAAAGAAGACTTCATAATTCAAAGGAGAACATGTGAAGTTAAAAGATGACTGGGACGGATTTGTGAAGTTCAAGGAATCAGAAGCAGCTAAGGAACGGTCGAGAGTAAACAAGATAAATGCCAACAAAAAAACGTAGCACCATCATCTGGGGCCAGGTGGCTACAAGTCTGGGTTGCCTAAGTGGGATGAATCCGAGAGAAACATGAAGGCTGCAGGGGTCACTCCACAAACAGAGACTTGGCCCGACAGGTGCAGGACATGGTTTTATGCACATGGGGGAAAGTGGACCCAAAGACAGGGGAGGTTCTTGAACAGGCAAGTCTTAAAGAAGCCATGGACGAGTTACTTAAAGCAATAGAAGAAACTCGAACGGGTGTGTACCAGCCCGAGAGAGAGAACGACGAGCTTACACGCGCCCTCAAGAATCCTGAACACCCGGGACAAACACGAGGCAAAGGCCTTGTTCCGTGGCTTCTGGGGTTTGCGGATTGGAACGACAGTTACAGAAGCCGTGAGAGAAAGAAGAAGCATGAAGTAGATCGGATTCAAATGGTAGAATCAAACAACGCGGACTTGGAATGCAAATACATGCTGCAGCAGGAGCAAATCAACAAACTAAGCCAGCAAGGCGCGTCTCAGCAGCAGGAGCAACCAGATCCAGCATTGGATGGTACTATTCCATCATCTATGCCGAAAAGCAGCGTGGGTTCCACGGGGATCCCGTCCGATGATGCACTGCTGGCTCGCTACCCCATGGATGATATCCTAGAGTCGACAGTTTGTGAGCTACACGTGAAACTCAAGAACATATCCATGAAGGTGGTGGACGGCTTTGCTTTACCGAGTGCACCTGAAGCAACCTTCCACGGCAATCCGATTCCACCTGGCTATGCTCGTGTCGGGGTGGATGAAATTGTGTCGGCATATGACTCACTAGAACTTGACTTAGTTGGAGGTGAAGGGGAGCGAACACTGGGAGAAGCCATGCATTGTCTCATTTATGGAAAAAGGAATGCATTGTGTTTCCAAACTCGGTGCCAAGGCCACCGACTCCTCCTCCAAGTCCATCGCATCAGCAGACTCCAACCCACCCGGAGATAGAGCGCAGGGTGAGTCCACCATATCAATCTCCCATGAGTCAGCCGAATCCATCCCACCCCGAGACGGAGCCTAGCGCGAGTCCGTGATATCGATCTCCGCCGAGTCCAAAGCTGAAGACAGCACAAAAGAAGAAACCCAAGCCTCCTTTCAAAAAGAAGTTAGCTTACGAGAAGACTGTAGAGGAAACCGATGAACAAGTGGCTACCGATTTGCAGGCCCATTTTGGACCGAAACCGCCCCTGCCGCCAAAGAAGAAAGTACCTGAGGAAGTCGTACAACACTTTGTGGATGCAGCTAAATCGGGGGAGAAAAGGCCGCTATCAGACTATGAACGTTCTATTAGCAAGTCCTATCGTAAACAAAAAAAAAAGAATTCGAGCGGTACTAGTAAATGCGGGAAAACTATTCCCCAGCTCGGAGAATAGGCAGTGCAATCGATCACCCCGCTCAAGGTGAGTACCGATAGGGTGGTAATAACCGACGCTGATAGAGAGAAGGCTAGAGAGTTTGGTATCAATGTTGAAGCACTCCTAGGCTGGGAGGAAGCCCCCACGGTTGATCAGAAGGACCTAGCATGGAAATATGTCCCCGGGAACCCTCTGGTGAGTCCTGACGATGAGAAGCTTCTATCAACGCAAATGCACAAGTTGCATGAATGGTACCTGAAAGAAGTAAAGCGCGGGCGACAGAGCCTCATGGTGAAAGTCAAGCGAGAGCATTACATCCATGAAAATGATTTGTGGATTGAAAATGAAGAATTTTTCCAGTTATTCAATCAAAAAGCACTCGACAAATCTCTCGTCAGTTGCTATTGTCTGTAAGTGATTTCTTTCTATAATTTAAGTGTCTAGCTCAGCTCGTTCATTGCATGTAATTATCCTCACTATATTCTTTTGTGTGGTATTATGCAGAATGAAGATTTTTGAATTGAACAGAGATGGAGTCTATGGCATTGGGTTCATTGACCCAAATACCGTTAATGACAATGTGTTAACTACTTACTCTAAAGATAAAGAGAAAATGTTGATAAGGTTTTTGAAGGCCCTAAATACCAAACCAGCAATACTTTTACCTTACAACTTTAGGTGAGTGTTACTGTCTTGTACTACAAATTCTCTTTTTGCTTATATATATATATATATATATATATATATATATATATATATATATATATATATATATATACTCGATGTTAAGTGTATAGTTGATGAGTTATGCATGCCCGCTTATATACAAATCGTTTCCGCAGCTTCCACTGGATCCTGCTAACCATTAGAGTTGACGATGGAACTGTTGAAGTACTGACTCACTAAGTAAAGACCCTGAAGAATACAGAAGCCTGTATTGGATGCTCGACAGGTAATTTCAATCATTAACGCACTATGTCGGCCTCTTTAGTTCGTTCCGGATATCAAGTAATTACTAACTCCTTTATTCATTTTCTTTGCCGGGCAGGGTTTGGAAAAAGTTCACCAAAGAGATTACAGGTGAATGGAAATCAGAGCTGAAATGGCAAAAGTCCAACGTATTTAAGTAGTACTAGGTACGTCCGCGCATCTCTTTAATTATAGTTTCAATACCATTATCATGCTTGATTATTATCAGATTGAATTTTATTCTCGTAAAGTGCATGAGGCAGGAACAGGGGACCAATTTATGTGCATACTACGTTTGCGAGAACATTCGCTTTATGACCGAAAAGACCAAAACTACAAGTGATCTTTGGGTACGTAAACACCATTCACATTTTTTTATCATGATCTAATATATATACACACAACTAACATATATTTATATTGATCTCCTTCTTTAAAGATGCAAGAGATGCGGGATAAGCTCCTACCAAAGGACCGCATACGAGCAATTCAAGAGGAAATGACGGGATTTTTGCTTGAGCAGGTCATATCTCCCGATGGAGAATACCATTACACCTAATGCCTGCATGTAATGATCTGCAAATTGTAGGAGAAATTGTATATACCAAATTTTACATATGTGTGTATGCATGGTCGATCGTATTAGAAGTTCTATGATATATATATATATATATATATATATATATATATATATATATATATATGATTGGTTCTACGAGAAATTCTATCATATATGCATAACGTGTACAGTATGTAGTAGCGTAAAATATGTTTGAAATGAAAAAGAATTAAATGGAAAACACAAAATGAAAAGAAAAAATAAACAATAAAACCTAAACCCATAAACCCCAAAGCCCCTAAATTTTAGTCCCGGTTGGTGTTACCAACCGGGACTAAAGGTCCCCATCCCCCCGCGCGCGCTGCCGACCACGTGACAGGGATTTAGTCCCGGGACGTAGGCAACCGGGACTAAAGGCTTGAACCCTTTAGTCTCTATACATTAGTCCCGGTTGGGGAACCGGGACTAAAGGCCCTTCCCAACCGGGACTAATGCCTTGTTTTCTACTAGTGTCATGTCACTTGGTTTTCTTCGGTTTGTCATTTTTTTTGCCTTCAACCAGTGCAAGAACCCTGATGTTATGATCTTACTTTGTTTCTCTAAACCCCAACTCTTATGTCAGTGAAGTAGGTGTTGGGTAACTATGGTTTTGTTACACTATAGCGAGGTGGAGTCCGTTAGTACCCTAGTCTTATTTTTGAACTTTTTTGATTGATGTCATACTCTGCGTTCCACTATTATGTCATTTGTTTATAGAATATATAACTGCATGCAAGATATATTGTCCCATTATGTGCAAACCATATGTATTGACTATGTGTGATGTAAGCATTTTATTTTGACTGACATTTTTCAGTCATACGCACTGCTGGCCTTTTAGCTTTTCTACCATACAATTTTGTGTTGCCAATTCATGCCATATCATTTCATGTTGCTGGTTTCACAACAGCTTCCATCTTGTAATTGGCTGATGTTATGTATTGATGATAGCACAAGTACCTCCGAGTACGAATGTGGTCTACATTGATGTTGTTTGGGAACGTTTGACTCGACCAAGGGATGCAAGATGTTTATGCATCATCACAATAATTTTATTGGACATCCTTACCTCCTCAACCCTCAAATCTTTCGACCTGTGTCTTGCGCGGTCTCTCCTACCAATATGTCCAGTGGCTGAGCCAGGGGGGGACCAGCAGGCCCCCCCTAACATCTGGGATTTAGTGCATATTTGTTAATGAACAGTGAAAAACAGTGATTATTTGCTGCTAAAAAATCAGTTTTTCAATGGGTTGGCCCTCCCTAATCATTTTTAACAGCACTTGGCCCAGGTGATAGAAATTTCCTGGCTCCGCCACTGAATATGTCCGATTCGTACAGCCTCTAGCAAACCATATAAATTTACGCTGTTAAAGGTCTCCGTGTAGAAACAATTAAGGACGAAAAATGTTCTTCTATAAATTCACAAAATAAAATGATAGTACCAAATGGATTGCTTGAAAGGTGTATATATTCATGCTTGAGGCACATGTAACTTTATATCAAAAGATCTTTTTGTGCATGAAAAAATATATGCTCTAGAAAACAACCTTGTAATAATAAAAATTAATTTGAAATAATCGAAAATGGATTTTAAACCGTCGCACAAATCTCATCAAATTTGCAATGAAAATTTACACGCACACATAGAAGACAAATCGTATTCATGACTAAAAAAGTCAAAAATATTGACAATTGAATTTTATTTACCTCGGAGCTCATCCACTTGTTTGACATTTTTCCACTATAAATACTGAGAAGAAAAGGTTAATCACGTCTACGGAACACATGCATGGTTCATGCGGCAATAGTACTACGGATTCGATCCTTCTTCCTCGTGATGCCTCGGCTAGGCTCCAGTGGCAGTACTTCCATCTCAACACGCATGCTCCCACTTGAGATGTACCCACTGCAACTTGTACTTATGGTCACGGTGCTCGTACGCCACCAGCTGCTCGTCCAGCTCCATCATACGCTGACGCATATCTTCTATCATACCAGTTTCTGTTTGCGGACAGCGGACGGCGGGTGGGCCTTCCTTGCTCAGCCATAGCCTCCTGAGAGAGCGCATGTTTCCACCCTCCTCCGTCTCTGCGCTGCTGTCATCCCAATACCTGTGGTATCCGACGTTGTGTTTCTTGATGTCCGAAATCACGATGGTGCAGGTGGCGCTGTGGCAGGAGCCCATGACCTTCTGCTGCTTGACGTCGACGATGTCAAAACTCGCCTAACTCAGTCACATCCGTGTCGAGGGTTACGTGACACTGGTTTGCGTGGGCGTTGAGGTGAAAGGAGCCGACGGGAAGACAAAGGGTGTTGTCGCTAAGGCAAAAGGTGAAAGGAGCCGACGGGCGAGGTGCATCGGGGTGGCCGGCCTGACCGTCCCCTTCTTGATCTTCTTCCATTGTTTTTTTCTCGGGCCTTTACTCTCCTTTCCTTGATCCTGCGGGCTCTGGAGCATCTTGTGGAGAAGATGACGATTCTCCGAACTGGACGGCACTATTGGCTCCGATTGGATCGTGAGCGTACTTGGCCGAGTTAGAGCCGAAGCAACTTTTGGACCACTAATTTTTACCATCAGCGATGATAGTTGTGATGTGATTCAAATTTTGAGTAAAGTCCGGTGTCAGTGCATTAGGACTAGGGTACCCAGTGCCCCTGACTTATACACATGGACCCCTCAAACCCATCAACGTAAGAAGACAAAACCAACATCCAAGATCAAGACTCCGGCAGAAACGACCTACGCTGGCTAAGCAACGCCGGCAAGGTCAATGCAACGGCCCAGGACGGGCCCGAACAGCGCGAGTCACGTCCTCGGTGCCTGTCGGGGACCGAGGCGCGCACATCTTCAAGAAGACCCAGCAAGGCATCTCCCGGCAGGCGCGAGCCGATCGGCCACCGCTCCACCGCATCGCAACAGCAGTCACTTGTCGATGCGACGTCGAGCCCCCAGGTGGCTAAGTGTCTCTTGCTAAGCACGTGGCGACGCGCTGGAAGACAGATTGTGACCTCTTGACACCCGTCCAGAGACGTGTCAAGATATGGTGCAATAGTTAGCTAAAGCGGTGGTAGAAGCATGCCGGGAATGCACCCCCGCACGCCACCTAGACTAGCATTTATGGCATTCTATCCTAAGTGTCAGAGTTAGGTATGATAGTACTGTTGGCTATCTAATTACTATGTAATGTGTGTTTTGCCACTGTGGTTACCCCTTGAGCTATAAAAAGAGGCCCAAGACAACCTAGCTAAATATTCGGACCTTTGGACATTTGTACTCACGTAGCAGCTCCCCCAAAGGCAACCCTTGCCGGGTCTGAGCGTTGTGTGTGCTTCGTTCTCCTTTGATCAATCCACCAAAGCAGCAGTAGGGTTTTACGCTTCTCAGTGTCCCGAACCTCGGTAAAAACACCAGCGTTTCATCGTCGTGCTGCCTCACTACCTCTGCTCTTTGTGCATGCGACCTCACCCTTGCCGAACCACAAAGGGGGCCCGTGGCCCCATAGGTGATCGAGTGCATCGTGTCCCGACATCCGGGGCAAGCCTTAACGTTTGTACAATGAAAACCTTATGTTCCTTCTATCATATTCAATTTCTTTCTGTTGCACACATGTATATTATGGAAATGCCGATTTTTAGATGGATATAACCCTTCTTTTCGTTCTAATATATTCGGTCTCTTTCTATTACACACATCTGTACGCGTCTCTTGGAGATAGATTATTTGAAAAAAAAATATTAGTCAAAAGATTGTTCAGTTTGAATTGGGTACAGATCTGTCCAATGAAAGTTAATCCATGTGCAGCAGCGCTGGAAGACAGAGGTAGGAGGTGGAGCGGCTTCATCTTGCACGGAGCTTTGGTGGAGATGTCCAGTCATGCCTGGCCGACAGGTGCTATGCTGTGTCATGCCTGTTCGGTAGGTGCTACGCACGACAGATATTTCAGAGTCTTCACGTGGGGATGGACGAGCGTAGGGCGGTGGCGTCGTTGGGCACCGTGGTGGCATCAACGGGTGGACGGACTGGCAAGGATGATGCAGATCTCTTTCCTGAAGATGGGTCAGTGGTTCGATGATGATGGCGGCTTCTAAATTGTGTGCATGTGGTGTACGCTTTAGGTCTGTTGCACCTGTTGTTGGTTCCGATATGTTATGTGGATGGATCGGCGACGACACCGGTTTTAGATATGAAGAGTGAGAGCACTCTACATTATCGAGTTTGTAGGTGTGAGTGGTGGCTTCGGGTGGCTTGATGTATGTTTTTGTCAGACCTTTGTTAAATAATTAATAAAGATGGTTGTATGCATCGATTGATGCAGAAGCCGGGGGTTTTAACCTTCTTTTCCAAAAAAATGTACTTCTCTGTCCTTGCCTAATACGCCAGGAAAAAAAGTCATTGTCTAATCTTCGCCGTCGGTACATCTTAGTTTTTAGAGTGTCAAATCACCGCTGTTAATTTTCTATCGTTTTAAGTATATAATAGATAGATAGATGATAACGTAATGAGGTTACCTCGCATTTTTCTGCGGCTGTAATGGAACTTTTGCTGGTTTTGTTTGGTTCATTCACTCAGGTAACGGTAACAAAGAGACAAGAAAATAAAGCTCCAATTAGGGTTGCCCCTGCGTTGCTCCATGGAGATATCGCCATGGACCAAGACCTAAGGACATTGTACGCGTGGTTTGAGAATAAATTTATTGAGGCGGCACAGCGGCAATGGAGACGACCGTGGTGGTACGGCGTCTGTGGTGGTACGGCGACAACGAAGACGGCCGCGGCGGTGGTACGGCGGCAATGGCGGTGGCCGTCGTGGTATGACAACAACACGGTGGTGTCTCATGCGAGGCAGATGCAAATGTGTTTTTTAAGCAACCACATATATTTCATTAGAAACACGGATTACAAAGAGTACACACTATGTCATCACAAGAGATATACATAGATGTCTTGCAATATTGCATCAAAGACTTCACAAGAAGTAAAATTAAAATTTCACTCCGGGAGAATCTTCCGCCACGCCGAAACGCCGTCCACCATCGTCTTCCGCAGTCGATGAGGCAATACAGAATAAGTAGGGGAGTTGCCTTCATACCCAAATCCAGAGGAGCACCTTCGCATACAAGGATGCTTTTCGAAACGATGAACCGGACCGCCGCAAGCGACAAGACCGAGGCTTTGCGGCACGTCGGCCAGGGTTCTTCCCCGTGACCGCTAGATCCCAGCATCATCAACTTCATCCGACATGGTCAAAGAAGAAAAATGTCGCTGCTTGCCGACAGCCACGCACCCCACTGCAAGACACCAAACACAACTACAACATTCGACGCCAACGCCACCCAGGAGGGTCTCATTGCATATTCATCATTATGCTAACACATGTATCAATCAAGCTAGCCGGCAACTTGCATTTTGCTGCTCCTGCGCACGTGTGTTTTTGTTTACCTAGGAAAGAGTCGATCCTACTACTTTCTTAGAGAATCTACAGCCGGACCCCTCATACCCTCCACAAACGCCCGGGCAGGCCGCCCGACTACTGACCAGTCATGAAAAAGCGACCCATACGGACCCCTCAAACTGGCGTCAAACGCCCGGGCTAACCGGCACCCCTCATATCCTGCCCAAATATGGGGCGGATATGGGGCAGCCCAGGTGCGCTCGGGTGAAAGCACAACTTCTCCCTAGGTGGTTTTGGTAATTAATAACAACATATATTTCATTGGACTAATGTTTCCACCAAGTATATTTCAGGAAAAGTTCAATGATGGCTTGGCTAAAGGATTGTGAGGAGATTCCCTAGATGCAAGGAATACCCATTGATAACAAGCTTGAAGACTCTACATTTTACATTTTGTGAGAAATCACTTTTGAGTCCATAGGAAAGCCAATACTATTAAAAGGGGATGAGGAATTATGATGATCTGGTTGCTCAAGTAATTAGAGATTAGCCACCAAAAATACCCGTATGTTCTCCCACAAGAATACTCTGTCCAAAACCTGAAGTCCAAAATCGGTGCCACCAACAAATCCCATTCGGCCCTACTGAGTTTTGCCTTAGACATAACCTATGCCAAACCCTAGCTTCTCGGTGACACCAACTTTCACTTTCGGTGAAACCGAAAGCAGTGACCAACCTTCCGTTGTCCCATTTCTAAAAATCAGAATTTCCGAGTTTTAGGAATCGGTGACACCGAGATTTGGAAACTGCCTAGGTTAGCCAATTCGGTCCCACCGAGAATTATATATCGGTCTCACCGCAACGCCAAAAGTTGTCACATTTTGCACTAGTTGGTGTAACCGAGTTTTCATTTTGGTTTCACCGAGTTGGGCAATAATGTTGTAATAGTTGGATTTTTGGAGATGCCTATATATACCCCTCCACCAACTCTCAGTCGTAGAGGAAGCACACGGAACATACAAACACTTGCCCCATCCATTTTTTTGAGAGAGAGCCACCTACTCATGTGTTGAGATCAAGATCATCCACTCCAACCATATGGATCTTGATTTCTAGCCTCCCCAAGTTGCTTTCCACCCAATCAATCTCTTCTACCCAAGCCAAATCTGTGAGAGAGTGATTGAGTGTTGAGGAGACTATCTTTTGAAGCACAAGAGCAAGGAGTTCATCATACTTACCACATCTATTACCTTTTGGAGGTTGGTGCCTCCTATATTCGTTAGGTGTCGCTTGGGAGCCTCCAACTTCGTGTTGTGGATTTGAACCAAGAAGTTTGTACGGGTAAGGAGATCGCCTACTTCATGAAGATCTACCTCGAGTAAGGTTATTCCTCCGTGGACGAAAGCCATGATGGAATAGACAAGGTTGCTTCTTTGTGGACCCCTTGTGGGTGGAGCCCTCCGTGGACTCCCGTGACCATTACCCTCCGTGGGTTGAAGTCTCCATCAACGTGGACGTACGATAGCAGCACCTATCGAAACCACGCCAAAAATCTCCGTGTCAACTTTGTGTTTGATCTGCCTATCTCAACTCTCTTACATGTGCTTGTCTTTACTTTTCACTGCTATACTTGTTAACTAGCATGTGTAGGGTGCACTAGACTTGTTAGTATTGCTAAAATATGTCAACCAATTAAATTGGGAAAAGGTTAGGTTTTAATTTTGTCAAGTACTCTATTCACCCCCCCTCTAGACGCCTCTTCTAGTGATCTGTAACAGCCTAAGTGCATCCCTTGCCATATTTGTATATGTGTCATGTGTGAACCTTCATGTTGTGCCTTGTGGTTTGAGTAATATATTTTGCTTCATGAGTTTTTGCATCATGGCATCATAATCATCATGTCATCATTCATGTTTTGCCTCATGATATCTAATGTGGTGTTGTTATTATGAGAGGTGTGTGTGGTATGAGTGCTTGCAACCTAGGATACTCCTTGCGATATCCATCTCCTCAATTTTCTATAAAACTATCCCCACCTCTCTCATTTCAAATAAATACTACAGGTGGCATTCCACTTGCTTATTAAATTCTTTACAAATGTTGCCTCTCTCCAAAATATTCTGTTTATCATTGTTAATAACCTCTCAACCTTGTTTAGATATATTCTGTCTTATGAAACTTTGCAAAAACAAAGTCCATTTTAAATAAACGTGATTTAAATTATTTGCTCTAAAAATGCTAACTCTATTTTTATTAAATAGGACTCATTTTTGCGAGTGCAAATATATTTTGTTTCCCTAAAAAAATATTTTCCATTCCCTCTCGCTCCTTTTCTTTTCTTTTGGCTATTTATTTAAAGGAAAAAATCTTTCCTGAAAGGGGCAGCCCAGTCGGGCATGTTCCCCAGCCACAGCCCACCTAGTGCCGCAGCCCAGCCTGGCCCAATCGCGCCAAACAGCCACCTGCCCATAGCTGACGTCATCTTCTTCCTCTGAGACAGAGAGCGTGCGGGCGTCGTGTGCTTCACGGACGCCGAGGGCGTCGCCGTTCCCTGCTCCCCTATAAAGCCCCTCGACGTTCGAGCCTAGTCTAGGGTTTACCTTGCTCGGTAGCCGCCGCCAGGTGAGTTTCATCACCAGATCCGCCCGACCAAGTAAATCCCGAGCGAGGCAGAGAGCACGACCTCGTCGCCGGCCCATCCTCCAGCGAGCTCCAAAGGGGGCGCGCGTGTCGGGTAGCTTCATCAAGAACGTCTCCTTCCTTGACGTCCACTCCCTCCCCGCGGGCCGCCAAGACGTGCTCGCGAGGTGGCGATCTTCCCCTCGGCCTCAGCTCGTCGCCAACCAAAATTCGCCACCGTTCGTCGCCCTCGAGCTCGATCGATGACACCAAGCCCCTCTAAGTGAGCTTCTCCCTGTCCCCGCTAGTTTTTTTGTTCGATCGCGTAGTGTGGCATTGTATCCTTCGAGCCCGATCTCGCCGCCGTCGGTCCTCGTCGTCGGCAAGCACTCCGGTCATTTCGGTTGTACTGGAGTAGGCGCACGAGCTCGCCGCGATGCGTAGAGCCCGTTCCCGTAGCAAAGCCGAAGTTTGCACCGCCGTAGCTCGCCGTAGGAGCTTGCCACCGCCGCTTCTGTCCATCGTCGCCGACAGTGATTCCGGACACCTCCGGTCTCATGCGTAGCAAGCGTGTGTGCGGGTTTTCTTAGTGAGTCTAGTGGTCGCCTCCGCCGCGCTTCTAGTTCCCCAGAGCTCCCTCTGGCTAGACCTCGCCGCCTCTGTTCGTTGCCGTTTAGCGCAGCCTTGGAAGCGCTTGTGAGACCGACGCGTGGGCCCTACCTGCCGGCAAGGCTAGGTCAAAAGGGGCCAAGCCCCCTCTGGGCCAGAAGCCTCGCCTAGGTCAACTGGTCCGATCGAACCAGCTCGACCACGGGGTCGTGGGTTCGAATCCCGGCTCCCCCCTTCTTTTCCATTTATTTCCCCGCGCTGACAGTGGGCCCGAGGGCCCACATGTCATCCACCCGTGACCTAGAGTCACTACAGGTGGCCCCTAGTTTTTTTCTTTTTGTATTTGTTTTGTTTTAGCAGTTTTCGTGTTTTCTGGTTATTTCCTTTAAAGGAAATTCTCCATATTTGTCTTTTTCCCAAATCTGGCAGAAACCTAGGACATGCCAAATCTAGCATATGAGTGACTATAAGTGTATGTTTGATTTTGTGAATGCCATTTTGTGAGTTTTATCTACAGCAAGATAGGCATGTGACATATGGTTTTTGGGTAGAAAAATGCAGTGAATCCAATGATGGTATTGGATTTTCCTTTTGAGCAAGTTTGTAAAAATGTCATTTTGTGATATTGTGCCATTTTGTCTTTTTTACATGAATTAATTCTTGCATGATTTGATGAACTTGCCAACATGAAATATATTCATTTGGGTGTGCTCCAGCCCCTAGTATTTTTGCTTGCCATGATAGATCATGTTATGAGTGGGATTCTTGATGCCAACATCTCACTAAAATGCTGTTTTCACATGCCCAAATAATTCTAAGTGTTGAAATCTGTTATTTTGTTGCCATGTTATCTAGATGATTCCCATGTATATTTTGCTCCTTTGGAGTTGGCACAATGGTATGCATTTTTGTGCTTGTCATCCTCTGTAGATATGTGCCAAGATCTTGTGGATTAGACCATTGTATCTTATATAAAACTTGTTGTCAACATGCTATCCTGTTAACAAGTGCCATGTTTGCCGTTGATGAATTTCACTAAGTCTGTGATTTTGCTATTCTCAATATGTCATATTGTGAGGATGATAGCCATGGATATATGCATATTCTGATGTTTCCATAATGTAATTAGTTGTACTACATGTTGTCCTCTATCGCCCTGTTAATTTTCATGCCATCAGATGCCCTCTAGCATATATATTTGCTGCTGTCAAGTTGCTGTCATTTTAACTCAGGATCTATAAAACTGGAATTTTCACTAAGTCCCTAAAAACTGTTTCAACATGCCATGTTGTGAGCTCCATTGCCATTGATCCATGCTTCCTTTCATGTTTCTGTAGATGGATGAATTGTTTAGCATGATGTATCACTAGTAGAAAACAGGGCTTTGAAACGGGCCAGAATATTGCATTAGTTCCGGTCTTGTTACGAACCGGGACTAATGGGTGCATCAGTCCTGGTTCATGAGGCCAGTGCGCCGGCCGGGCCTCGGCAGGAACCAGTCCCGGTTCATATGACCCCTTTAGTCCCGGTTCCAGACATGAACCGGGACTAAAGGGCCTCGCTCCTGGCCGAGCCCCTTTAGTCCCGGTTCCAGGCTGGAACCGGGACTAAAGATATGCCTATATATATGCTTGCCCCTGCCCGCTCACTCTGTTTTTTGGCCGGCCGGCGCGTGTGAGGTGTATGCTGCTCTACTCTCACCTCCTATGCCCACGAGGTGTTCGATGAAAAGCCAGAGCCATGCTTAAGCTTTCTCCTCTCCAAGCTCGACCTCCAAGCTCCATTTTCCTCAAGATTTGTCTAGGTTTGGCGGTCCGTCACATCCTATCGCCGTCCTCATCGTCGTCGATCATCCGCGCCGATCTCGTCGCCGGCACCACCGTGGTGAGCCTCTTGTTCTTATCTTCTTTTTTAAAAGAAAAAAGTTCTTATTTGTATGATTTACATAGATACTTGTATAAATTTCTTACTTTTATTATTGTTTGTTATTATATAGGTCCATGGTTATGGTATCCGCCCACGTCGGACCTCGTCCGGTCTATTATTCGGATGTGGTGTATTATCTTTTATAACTATTTGTTTCATTTAGTGTTTATGACAATTATGCCGACCAACGTGATATAGATGTGTTTATTCTAGGAGGTATGTGAACCGCAAATTCCAACCGACCCTCTTGTCGAGAGGTTAAATTTAGTTGAAAAAGAAAACGAGGATTTGAAAGAAAAATTGAAAAGAATTGAGGAGGAGAATATGAAATTGGAGTTGCATGTTGCCGATGTCGCCCATGACCACAAGATCAAGATGGATGCAATGCGCTTGAAGATTAGAAAGATAAGAAAATATGCCATTGATAATGAGGCTTGGTATCATTATGCTGTTGGATCAATTGCTACGTTAGTTACGATTATGATCGCGTTTGTTGTTGTATTTAAATGTTTTACATAGTTGTATGTTAGTTTCAATTTATGTTTTCATTAGATGCTCTACAGAGCTATATGTTATTCTATGAGAACTATGTATGAACTTAATGTATTTATTTTTTCCTCTATAACTTTTGATCACTACTGTATTTTGGTTTTAATGTGATGATGAACTTGTATTAATTTGGTCACTTCTCTATTCATGATGTTCTGTAATGGTTTTTGATACATTAGCACATGCTATGTGGGTGAAATTGTGATACCATGCCAATTTTCAACCATTTCAGAGTTCATTTGCAGTGCTTTTCAATTTTAGGCTTTGAATGTTGCATATTGAATGCAGAAAAAGTCTTGAGTTAAAATATGTTTAAAAAAAAGAAATCCCTTTGTAATAGACGAGTTTTCATCCGAAACCCTCATACTTCGAAGGAGATTGTCCAGTTTGTACATGAAGTGCATCCAGTTTTCCCCATAACCCTCTCAACTTTTTAGCACATGCTATGTGGGTGAAATTATGATACCATGCCAATTTTCAACAATTTCAGAGTTCATTTGCAATGCTTTTCAATCTCAGGGTCATCTTAGATCAAAATAGATCATGAAATGCATGAAAAATAGCAAATGAAGTCAGATAAGGGTTGAAAAGTGATGATGTGGCTTTGAATGGTGCATATTGAATGCAGAAAAAGTCTTGAGTTAAAATATGTTTAAAAAAATGAAATCCCTTTGTAATAGACGAGTTTTCGTCCGAAACCCTGATACTTCGAAGTAGATTGTCCAGTTTGTACACGAAGTGCATCCAGTTTTTCCCATAACCCTCTCAACTTTTTAGCACATGCCATGTGGGTGAAATTATGATACCATGCCAATTTTCAACAATTTCAGAGTTCATTTGCAGTGCTTTTCAATCTCAGGGTCGTCTTAGCTCAAAATAAATCATGAAATGCATGAAAAATAGCAAAGGAAGTCAGATAAGGGTTGAAAAGTGATGATGTGGCTTTGAATGGTGCATATTGAATGCAGAAAAAGTCTTGAGTTAAAATATGTTTAAAAAAATGAAATCCATTTGTAATAGATGAGTTTTCGTCCGAAACTCTGATACTTCGAAGGAGATTGTCCAGTTTGTACATGAAGTGTATCCAGTTTTCCCCGTAACCCTCTCAACTTTTTAGCACATGCTATGTGTGTGAAATTATGATACCATGCCAATTTTCAACCATTTCAGAGTTCATTTGCAGTGCTTTTCAATCTCAGGGTCGTCTTTGCTCAAAATAAATCATGAAATGCATGAAAGATATCAAATGAAGTCAGAAAAGGGTTGAAAGTGATGATGTGGCTTTGAATCGTGCATATTGAATGCAGAAAAAGTCTTGAGTTAAAAACTTTAATAGTAAAATGAATTTTCATAAAGTATATTTTGTTACAAGCTTTAATAGAAACTAAAAAGCTTTTATAAAACTCTAATAGCAAAAGGAATCAACTAAAAAGAATCAATAAAAAAATAAAACATATGCAACTAAAATTATATAAAATTTATGCAACTAAAATTATATAACTAAAAATAACATATGCAAAAAATAGACGAGTTTTCGTCCGAAACCCTAATACTTCGAAGTAGATTGTCCAGTTTGTACACGAAGTGCATCCAGTTTTTCCCGTAACCCTCTGAACTTTTTAGCACCTGCTATGTGGGTGAAATTATGATACCATGCCAATTTTCATCCATTTCAGAGTTCATTTGCAGTGCTTTTCAATCTGAGGGTCATCTTAGCTCAAAATAAATCATGAAATGCATGAAAAATAGCAAATGAAGTCAGATAAGGGTTGAAAAGTGATGATGTGGCTTTGAATGGTGCATATTGAATGCAGAAAAAGTCTTGAGTTAAAAACTTTATTAGTTAAATGAATTTTCATAAAGTATATTTTGTTACAAGCTTTAATAGAAACTAAAAAGCTTTTATAAAACTCTAATAGCAAAAGGAATCAACTAAAAAGAATCAATAAAAAATAAAACTTATGCAACTAAAATTATATAAAATTTATACAACTAAAATTATATAACTAAAAATAACATATGCAAAAAATAACATTAAAAATCATAATATATGCAAAAAAAGGCCCGCCTACTAGGCACAACGGCCTGCATACGACTAGAAACCCTACAAATGGGCCAGGATGCAGGCCCGCAGTGCTAGCAGGCCCAACAGGGCATCAAATAGGCATGTACTGCCTGCATTAGAGAGGAGCTCGAGAGGGCAGCGACAACAGCGCTTATAAACCACTCCGAGCCCCTCTCGACTAGCGAGGTGGGACTAAACTTTTTGTACGGGAAGCACAACCCTTTAGTCTCGGTTGGTGGCTCCAACCGGGACTAATGCCCCCCTTTAGTCCCGGTCGAAGCCACCAACCGGGACTAAAGGTCTCTGCTTCCCGCCCTTTGTGCTGCTAAAAATTGACCTTTAGTCCCGGTTGGTGGCACCAACCGGGACTAAAGGGGGGCATTAGTCCCGGTTGGAGCCACCAACCGGGACTAAAGGGGGGGGGCTATATAAGAGGGACTTAGCAGCTTTTCCAATCCATCTGCAGTTTCTTCTCTCCTCTCCCCCGACGACACCGACGACGACATCGATGCCGCCAGGCTACCGGATTTTGCCGTCGCCCTCACCGCCTGCCGTCCCCGAGCCCGCTGACCGTCGCCGGCGCCGGACCTCCTCGCGCGCCCTCCGCCCCGTCGCCGCGTGCCCCCGAGCCGGCCCTCGTCGACGTCGCCGGCCTCCAGCTCCATCGCCGCGCCCCCAGTGAGCTCCCCCCCTTTCCCAAGTCCTCCGCTGCCACTGCCGCTGCCGCCCTATGATGCCGCCGCCATTGGCACTATATTTGTGTATGGCACTATTTTTTTAATGTATGTATGTATGTATATATGTTCATGTATGTATGTATGTATATGTTCTGTATTTGTATGGCACTATTTTTTTCATGTATGTATGTATGTATATGTTCATGTGATAGTGAGATTTTCATCCCCATTGATGATAGTGAGATTTTTAAAAAAAATATGTATCCCGTATCCCCGTACCCGTATCACCGTATCAATGTCGCTGTATCGGTGCTTCGTAGGTTGCCAGTCCCACCATATGAACATAATGCACTTGAGAATTTTCATATGTTCATAGAATGATAACTTCGACATGAGGGGGGTGGGGGTCCACAAGTATCCTCGACGATCATGAGAGAGGCGGTCATGGGTTCAAACCCGTTTCAGTAATCCCCGAACCCAAAATCCGCCATCCCTGTCAAAATACTACGCTAAGCATATTGGGCCATTCAGCCTTCACTACAAATGACCATGAGAGTGGCGGTCCGCAAAGTATCCTCTCTCGAAAGATAGGACGACTCATCTGACATGAGGGGGGAGGAGTCCTCAACGATCGTCTGAAACTGACTGTTATAAAACTTGTGAACTTTGCATGATGTTTGCCACTAATCCATCTCTCATGGTTGTATATTGCCACGTTGTAATATTTGCAGAAACTATGGCGGACAGAGACTTAGAAAAAGAAGAGTTGTTGGGGGATATAATCCTAGCCGGAGGTGATATCGATCTCAACTGCTTGTCGTTTCTCAATGAGACCAATGGTGAGGAAAGAGAGGATGGCGGCACCGGTGAGGAGGAAGGAGATCATGACTGCTCCGGTGATCGAACTGGGGACGAAGGAGATCATGACGGCTCTGGTGATCGAATGGAGAAGGGAGCCATAACTGCTTCAAAGTCCGGCGAGGTATATATTAATTAATCCTCTGCTGACTAGATGCATTAATTTTTTTGTATGTACATATATTAACACTTCTTTCTTCTTTTAATTAGCCATCCGGATCGAGCTCCACTTCGGTAAGGAGACGAGGCCCGATGAGAAGGTTGGACGCGCAAGAAAGGTTCACGATCGAAGAAGTCTCTCCAGAAGGCCAACCGATTGCTCCCTACCGGACCGAGAACAAATTTATACATCAGTGCGGAGTGGTTGTTAGGGACATCGTCCTGATCAGCTGCCAAGAATGGAATAAGAAGAAGGACCCTCAAGTTCCTTATGTCAACGATAGACTGAAAGATGATCTTTGGACCAATCTGATGAGAAATTTCAGCCTACCGCCAGAGGAGGATCCGAATAACCCAGTTATATAGCGAAAGGTCAGGGCGTTTGCTCTTAAGAAGATGGCAGAATTATTCAAGAACTGGAAGAAAGTATTGAACAGGAAGTTTGTCGAGAAAGACAAGACTCCAAAATTCAGAGGTCAATATGAGTAGATGAGAGATCACTGGCCCGCATTTGTGGCCTACAAGAAATCGGAGAAGGCTAAGAACAGGTCACTTACAAATAAGAAAAATGCCGCAAGGAAGGAGTATCACCATGTTACGGGGTCAGGTGGCTACAGCAAAGCCCGGCCTATGTGGGACAAAGCTGAGCAAGACCTGCTTGCTAAAGATGTCCAACCAAAGACATTGGTTCTTCGGGGTTGGGGGAACTTTGGACCCAGAAATAGGGGAGTGTGTCTGGACGAAAGCTCAACATGCAATACCATTCAGAAAGCTTGAGGAAACAATCAAGAAATCGCTGGAAGGGACGTTTGTTCCCGACATAGAGAGAAGGACGAGCGGTCATTTGCCCTCGGGAATCCTGAACACCCTGGACGAACACGAGGCACATCAGGCTCCGTTCCGTGGAAGGTTGGGTTTCCCGACAGCACTGGTTACAGAAGCCGACAGAGAAAGAAGAAAGAGGAAGCAAGCGAAATGCAGAAGATTAATGAAAGATTAGCGAAACTAGAGGCACTTGAGAGCCAGCGAGCTACCGGCCAACCGTCTCAGCGGCATGAAGATCCTTCATTGGATACTACCCACGATGCTACCCCACCATCTCAGCAGAGAAGCAGCGTGGCTTCCACTGAGCTCGTTCATCCTGATAGCACGGCTCCTCGCTACCCCGTGGATGGTATCACGCATAATGAACATTGTGTGCTAATGGCGAAATGCCATAACCTGACCTTGAAGGCGGCGGTCGGCTATGTCTTACCTCCTCGACCTGGTGCAACTTTCCATTTCACTCCGGTTCCAGCTGGCTTTGCTATTGTCGGGGTGGATGAAATAATGGACGGATTTGAGGGGCTGAAGCTTGAGTATGCTACAGGTGAAGGGGAGACTGTTTCTCAAAAAAAAAAAAAAAAAAGGTGAAGGGGAGACTCTTCTTGAAAATGCCTTAAGGACTACCTGTGTATGGAGAAAGGAAAACATCCTGCTTCCAAACTGGACGCCGCCTCAACAGACTTAGGCAGAGGAGGCCCCGGTGCCTGAGTCGTCTCCGATGCGTCACCCGTCTCCGGTGTGTCAAACGTCTCCGATGCGTCAGCCATCTCCGCTGCCTGAGTCGTCTCCGGCGCGTCAGCCGTCTCCGCCGCCTCAGTGGACTCCGATGGAGGAGGCCCCTCAGCAGAATCCTCCTCTGCCTCAGCTGTCTTCGCCACGTCATCGGACTCCGCCTCCTCCGCCGCCTAAGAAAAAGCGGAAGAGAGGCGCCGCCGCTCCGGCGGCTAGCAGCAGTACGAAATAGTGGATATTCAAATACGGCCCAAGCCTCAAGGCTCTTCCCAAGTTACCCTACGAGAGGTCTGAGGAGGAACTCAATGAGATCGTGGATGCCAATGTGAAATGTCAGCTCGCACCAAAACGCCCACCTGAAGAGGAGAAAATAGATTCGGTGAAAGCGAAGCGAACTCTGGATGCCCTTAGGCGACCACCACCGCCTCCGCCGCCATCAAACTATGACCGATGTATTCAAAAGAAATATGATCAAGTGAGGCGGTAGGGAAGCTTAAGTAGAAGTGGCACAAGAAGTGGGAAAACAATTCCCCATCTCGGCGAACAAGAACTGCAATCGTGCCCTCCGCTCAAGGTGGTTACCGATATCGCTAATGATCCAGAGAAAGCGGCCGGTGGTCTTGCTATCACTGCTGATGATTACTTACCCGATTCGGTACAGTTCGAAACGGCTGAGGTAGTACCATCTTTAAGATACGAGCACGGGAAGCCTCTCGTCACATGTGAGGAGCTCAAGGGTCTACCAATGAGGATGCGACATTTGCATGAATGGTACTTGGAAGCCTGCAAGGAGGGGAACAACAATATCTTGGTGGGAATAAAAAATGAGCACTTCTTCAGTGGAGAGCACATGTTGTTCATTGAATTTGAAGAATTTTTTTAGTTATACAACCAAAAGGAGCTCGACAAAACTATCGTCAGTTACTATTGTCTGTAAGTATTTTTTTCTGTAATTAAGTCTCTAGCTCAGCTCGTTCATTGCATGTATTATTTATCCTCACACTATATTATGCAGAATGAAGATCCTCGAATGCAAACAACTACAAATCTATGACATTGGGTTCATTGACCCAAATTTCATAGATGAACATACATTAAAAGAATTTCCCGCTGATACAGAGAAAAATTTGCTAGATACGTTAGTTGGACAACAAACCAGAAAGGAAATACTATTTCCTTACAATTTCAAGTGAGTGTTACTATCTTGTGCACATTCCATTTCGCTTAATCGAGGTTAAGTGCAATTAATGAGTTATGTGTGCGTAGTTACCACTTTATTCTGCTAGACATTCAGCTTGAAGAGGGAAAACTAACTGTCTTGGACTCGAGACGTAAAGACACTAAGGCGTGGACGAGCATGAGTCAAATGCTTCAGAAGTAAGCTCAATCATTATCGCACCATATCGGCAACTTTCGTTCATTTCCTGATATCAAGTAATCGTTTTCTTTGCCGGGCAGGGTTTGGAAAAAGTTCACCAAACAGGTTAAGGGTGTCAAATGGAAAAAAGAGCTGCAATTTTTACACCCCAAAGTAAGTACTACTCTAGTACCGCGCATCTCTCATTGATTCTAGTTTCAATACCATTATCATGCTTGATTATCATTTTGATTGAACTCTATTCTCGTAAAGTGCTTGTGGCAGGCACCCGGGACTAATTTATGTGCTTACTACGTTTGCGAGTTCATTCGCCACTCAACCACTGAGCGGGGCCGGGGCATATCTTTAGAACAATTTGAAGTACGTAAACAAAATTCACATTTTTATTTTATTACCATAAATTGTGTTGAGTTTTATTGACCCCCTTCTTTAAATTAGATCTAGCAGAAGCGGGACGAACTCCTACCAACTGATCGCGTACGAGCAATTCAAGAGGAATTGGCGGGATTCTTTGTTGAGCATGTCATACCTAAAGACGAAGAATTCCATAAGGATCTCGAATGCGATGTTGGTAATAGACGTTAGGATCGTAAGAGATGTTATATTGTATATATGCATGAACGTGTACTATATGTAATAGCATCGAATAGATTTACGAAAACTTGTTGCATATTGTTCGACCAAGCACGGAGAAAGAGAGGTCACTTCTCTCTATATATTGATCATGACGATGTTGTGTAATGGTTCCTTCATTGCTATATGTAGTAGCTAGCGTTGAGTTGAATGAAAAGCGTAAAATAAAAATGGTAAACACAAAAATAAAAGGGGGAAACACAATAGGAAAACCCCTAAACCCCTCCTTTCAAAACAAAAAAAACCCCAGCGCCTAGCAGGCGCTGACGCGTGGCTGCCTTTTAGTCCCGGTCGGTGTTACCAACCGGGACTAAAGGTCCTCCTACCTGGGGGCCCCAGGGCGGCCACGTCGAGCTCCTTTAGTCCCGGTTCGTAAGCCAACCAGGACTAAAAATGATGGGCATTAGTCCCGATCGTTTTGTCCCGGTTGCAGAACCGGGACTAAAGACCCTCTGGAACCGGTACTAATGCCATGTTTTCTACTAGAGTATACTTCCTGTACATGCCTTGATTGTGATTTGAAACTTGCTGTAGCTCTGGTTATATGTGTTACAAGATGACATGTTGCTGTTTGTGGACAGATTGTGTGTTTGAGTGTTTTGTGACTTGTGGGAGCTATACTCCATTGTTTTGCATGATCTTTGGGTCTATTCTTGCTAGATTTTCATTTACAATCTAGTGGCATCCTTGGAATACCAAGGAATAGCCCATGGCCTTCTTCATCTTTGTAATTGTCCCTGTTAACGTTCGTAACTTGCCGTGAGCGTACAGTGAGCTACGTTACTCCGTTTGCAACGTTCTACATATGCATTTGCATCGATTTTGCATGATGCATCCATATTTGTCATGTTCATGCATGTTCAACCAACTGAACATGAGGTTCTATCCAGAATACTAAATAACTTAATATTTGCATGTGACACATGACTAGCATAGGTTTGCCATGTTATTTGCATCAATATGATCATGCATCATCTTCGTTGCGCATTGCACTTGGTTGCTATGTTTATTGGTGCTGTTTGTATTTGGGTAGAGCCGAGTGACGAGCCTGAGTACGAGGATCCTGGAGAGAACATCTACGAGGACCCAGCTTTGTATCCCCCTGAAGAACCAACAGGCAAGATGACCATACCCGGATCCCGACACTATTTTTGCTTTGCTAGATGTCTCGCTCTTATCGTTATGTTTCGATACCCACAACTTACATGTCAAGCCTCCTAAATTGCCATGAAATCCTCTAACCCCTCCACTACCTAGCAAAACCTTGTTTGGCTAAGTTAACGCTGCTTAGCCCCTCTTACAGCGTTCTTAGTTGCAGGTGCAGGTTGTTTCCATGTGATAAACATGGACATCTAGAGATATCACAACATTAAATGCTATTTAATTTAATGCACCTATATATCTTGGTTAAGGTGGAAGCTTGGCCTTTTGCCTGGTGTTTTGTTTCACTTTTGCCGCCATAGTTACTTGTTACCGGTGCTATGTTCCATATTTTGCGCTCCTAAAATGCTCGGGGTTGTTATGGGGACCCCCTTGACTATTCGTTTTAGATTAAAACTTGTCTGGCAAGACCCAACATTGGTACTATTTGCTTAACAACCTAATTAAAAATGCATAAGGCTTAGCTACCCCGTGGATAATTAATCAACAACCCGGGACAGTTCTCCTCATGAGTGTTGGTCCAAAACAGGCAGGCTGCGGGGCCACCATGGGGAAACTCGATGTTTGGTTTGACTCGTAGTGTGACCCATCCGTTGTGTCCTGAGAACGAGATACGCGGCTCCTATCGGGTATGTCGATACGTCGGGTGGTCTTGCTGGACTTGTTTTACCTTTCTCGAATGTCTTGTGCATGGGATTCCAAGGATACTTTGGGCTATCCCGAGGTTGAGGTGTTCCAACGGAATTTCCAAGGAGATCACGGGTTTTTCTACGGTCGAGGTTATTCCAGCGCGGCGTGTGGTTAGTTTGTGATGGATGAGTTGGAGCACCCCTGCAGGGTTAAATCTTTTCGAGAAGTCCTGCCCGCGGTTACGTGGCAACTTGGAAATTTGTTTAACACCCGGTTATAGCAAACTTGAAGTAAACTCTAATAAAATACACCAACCGTGTACGTAACCGTGATTGTCTCTGCTCGTGAACATGAACCGAGAGAGAACACGGTGGGGTTATGATTGCCATAGGTAGGTGTTCAGGATCACTAAGTGATCATACTAGTTCATGTCCGGTATGCGTAGGCCGTCATATTTACTTCTTGTTCTCGTAAGTTAGCCACTCAAACATATGCTTTTAGGTGCTTGCTGCAACCTCACCACTTAACCTTCCTCACTCAAAAGGCTTACATAGTTTTGGTACCCAGGTTACAAGATTGTTGAGTCCCTGTGGCTCACAGATTACAACACTATAGGTACAGGTACCGATGATGTCTATCCTGTTGAGGCGACCCAGCTCCAGTAGGAGTTTGATCAAGAACATGGCCGAATGTATGTTACGCATCCCGATGAGTAGAGAGGCAACGTGGCCGTGATCCTGGGATAGCAAGGCAGTCTCATTGCGTCTTTTATCGTTTGTTTTCGTCCGTAGCCGGACCCTACTTTATGGATGAATGTATGAATGTTTATGTGACATTGTAATTTAGCATGTGGCGAGTGTAAGCCAATCTCGTATACTCTTCTCTTCATTAAATGTATGCGATGATTCTGTACATACTACCATAGGAGCCCCTTGCTTGATTGAACTTGGCCGAGTCGAGTCTAGTGAAAAACTATTTTGAGTCTAGTTATATCAAAGTGTAGGTTTCTTTTACTCCTCTTCTATACTCTGATGAGGTATTTGACTTAGGAATTTTGATTCTACTCCTCTTCTCGCTCAAAAAAAATTTAGGATCACGCGGGTATTTTGGAAACTATATGATGTCGATGTGACGGAGTTTTGTCTTGGTGCCTCCAGTTATCGAGGAGTAGAGCTCCAGGGGATTCTGGCCACATCGTTATCATTCAGTTTCCTTAGTATCTCAGGACGGAGTATGTTCGAAATTGCTTCCATACTATTTGTGGCGAGAGGAGTTTGGCGTCATCCAGTACTGGGGAGAACGTCCAGATGTACTGCCATGTTTGGTATCGTTGTGATTACGAGGGTCCGAGATAGATGAATTTTCGAAGCCTCTGGTTGTGTGTTGACGGATGTGATACATTGGAGAGTAGTATTACTGCTAGGAGTTGAGTGATGGATGAAACTCCATGTATCCAAGGATCCGATTGCATAACCAAACATTTCGGAAGTTCTTTGGTGGGAACTCTAGTAGTTATCTAGGATCATCTTTTGTCAGATGTATGAGGGTTATACATTTGTCCCGAGCACATCTTAGCTCAATACCTTGCTGTGAATATTCAAGTGGCTTCAAGATCTTATGATGTTATCACGAACCCTAAGAAGGCGTTCTTACTAATTTTCAGTTTGAATGCAATTGATAATATTCTGTTGCAAATTTCTTTCAAGCCATTTGATTCAGTTTATTTCAATCATCTTTCTCAATGGTGTGCTGATGTTCTTGTCCATCTTCAGGATGGCTCCAGCAACTCGTGGACACCTGGGGCATGATGATGGGGATCAGTCTAATCCTCCACCACCCCCACCTCCTCCATCCAGAAGCTTGGCAAGCTGTGATGGCCGCAACCAATGCGAATACTCAGATGCTTCTCAGGTTGTTGCAAGAGAGGGATCAGGGACAATAAGGTCATCAAGGGAATTGCCAGAATCGGCCCCAGTTCGTGACTCTCAACCAGTTCCTCGCCAACCAGCCCAAGTCCTTCGCTTGTTGTGAGCAGCCTGTTGATGCGGATGATTGGCTCCGCGACATAAACAAGCATTTTGAGTGCAACAATGTCAGGCCTGCGGACTATGTCAGGTTCGCGAGCTTCTAGCTCAAAGGTCAGGCAGTAGATTGGTGGCAGCAGTACAAGGATTCCAAGGGTGATCGTGCAATCAGCAGGGATGATTTCTGTCATGACTTCAGAGTTCATCATATACCGACGAGCTTTGTTGAGGAGATGCGCGAGAAGTTCAGGAATTTGAAGCAAGGAAGCAAGTCTGTCTATCAGTATAACATCGAGTTCCAATATTTGGCCCGCTATGCTAAGCAAGATGTTCCTGATGACAAGTGCAAGATTTATCAGTTCAGAGGTGGTCTCAAAGATGAACTTCAGTCGGGTCTAGTCCTGCACGAGCCTCGTGAGTTTGATCAGTTCTACAACATGGCTCTAAAGTTTGAGGCAGCTCAGCTCAGGTTGGAGAACTCAAGGAAGCGATCCAGGGAATCCAACTCTTCTTCTTCCAGCTCTCAGATTGTTCCTAAGCAACAGAAGTATTGGGTTCATCCTCCACCTCTGTTTCATCCTCCTTAGCAGCAGAAGCAACACGGTGGTCGTGGTCCTTACCACCCACCTAACCCAGGATTTCAGCAGAGGCCCCAGGCACCCAAGTCAGCAAATGATCCTCCTCCAGGCAACTTTCGTCCGCTCTCAGAGGTTACTTGTCACAAGTGTGGTCAGAAGGGCCACTACTCAAATAAGTGCACCAGCCAGCGGCGTCTTCCACCTCCTCCTCCAGTCAGACCTCCACGCAATGCTATGGTGAGGCACAACCCCAAGTCAGCATGGTCAATGCAGCTGAAGCAGAGGATTCTTCTCAAGTGATATTGGGTAATCTCTTGGTCAATTCTATTCCTGCAAAAGTTTTGTTTGACACTGGTGCATCGCATTCTTTCATATCATATCCGTTTGCTTCCAAGCACGATTTGCATCATGAAGAGTTGCCTAAGGCATTAGATGTTGTTTCGCCCGGGAAGCTCATGAGTTCTCGGTGGGTGGTTCCGGATGTCTCTATCAAGATGGGCAGCTATTCTATTCTGGCCTCCCCAATTATTCTCGACAATTCCAATATTGATCTCATTTTTGGCATGGATTTTCTTGCTATAAACAAGGCTTTTGTTGATTGTGAAGCCAAAGAAGTCAAATTGACTCATCCTTCTAAAGACGTGATCATTTTTGTGGCTCGCGATGACACGATTCATCTATTTTCTCTCAATGATTTTGTTGATTGTGAAGCCAAAGAAGTCAAATTTCTGCCATTTCTCAGATTCCGGTTGTTTGTGAGTTTGAAGATGTCTTTCGAGAAGAATTGCCAGGAATGCCTCCTCACCGGCCAGTAGAGTTTGTGATTGAACTCGAGCCTAGAACTGAACCGGTGTGTAAGTGTCCTTATAAGCCTGGCCCCAAAGAGCTGAAAGAGTTGAAGAAGCAGCTAGATGAACAAGAACGTCTAGGTCTGATCAGACCAAGTTCTTCACCATGGGGTTATGGTGTTCTTTTTGTCAACAAGAAGGATGGCACGGACCGACTATGCGTCGATTACCGTCCATTGAATAAGAAGACAATCAGGAACAAGTACCCACTTCCCAACATCAATGAGTTGTTTGAACAACTGAAAGGGGCCAAGATTTTCTCGAAGCTAGATCTTCACATGGGCTATCATCAGATCTGCATCCGTGAAGAAGATATTGCAAAGACTGCTTTGAGGATGAGTTTTGGCTGTTATGAATACACCGTCATGTCCTTTGGTCTCGCAAATGCACCTTCGACCTTCTCCAGATTGATGAACTTTGTCTTGTCTCCCTATAGAAATGAGTTCGTCTTGGTGTATTTGGATGACATTCTTGTGTTCTCGGAGACAGAAGAAGAGCATGCAGAGCATCTCCGACTTGTGCTAGGCAAGTTGAGAGAGCATCGACTCTATGCTAAGTTCTCGAAGTGTGAGTTTTGGCTCAATGAAGTGGTTTACCTTGCGCACATCATCTATGCAGAAGGCATCAAGGTGCACCCTGAGAAAGTTGAGGCAATCTTGAAGTGGGAGCCTCCTCAGAATGTCAAGCAGCTCCGTAGCTTCCTCGGGCTTGCAAGTTACTATAGAAGATTTGTGGAGAACTTCTCACAAATTGCTAAGCCTCTGTCTAACCTCCTTCAGAAGAATGTCAAAGTATGTGTGGTCTCCTGAGTGTGAGGTGGCATTCAATACACTCAAGGAGAAGCTAACTACAGCTCCAGTTCTTGTTCCTCCCGAGCAATCTAAGCCTTTCCAAGTGTTCTACAATGCTTCCCTCCAAGGTCTTGGTGGTGTTCTCATGCAAGATAAGAACGTTGTTGCTTATACCTCGCGTCAGTTGAAGCCTAGCGAGAGGAACTACCCCACTCATGATCTTGAGTTGGCGGCAGTTATTCATGCTCTGATGACGTGGAGACATCTATTGTTGGGAAGACCAGTTGAGGTGTTCACCGACCACAAGAGCTTGAAGTACATTTTCACTCAACCGAATCTCAATCTTCGGCAAATGCGTTGGGTGGAAATGATTGAGGAGTACAATTCGAGCATTGAATATACTCCTGGAAAAGCAAATCTCATTGCAGACGCGCTCAGCCGAAAGGCATACTGCAACAGTCTTAACCTCAAGCCTCTTCAACCCAAGCTTTGTGAAGCTTTCCGCAAGCTCAATCTTCAAATTGTTCCTCAAGGGTTTCTTGCCAATCTTCAAGTCTCTCCGACTTTGGAAGATCAGATTCACCAAGCTCAGCTTCTTGATGCTATGGTGAAGAAAGTGAAGAAAGATGTGCCCAAGAGCATTCCAAAGTACAAGTGCTTCCGTGTTGATGACAAGGACACCTTGTTTTTTGAGGATCGTCTAGTGGTTCCCAAGGGAGAACTCAAGAAAGTTATCATGGATGAAGTGCATAATTCTCTCCTCTCCATTCATCTAGGCAGTTCCAAAATGTATCAGGACCTCAAGCAAACCTTTTGGTGGACTCGTATGAAACGTGAGATTGCTCAGTTCGTGAATGAATGTGATGTTTGTTGCAGAGTGAAGGCGCAACATCAATGTCCAGTAGGTCTCCTTCAGCCTTTGCCTATTCCAGAGTGGAAATTCGATCATGCTGAGATGGATTTCGTCACTGGCTTTCCTAAGTCCAAGAGAGGGAACGATGCCATCTTTGTGGTTATCGACCAGCTCACCAAGGTTGCCCATTTCCTTTCGGTCAAAGAAACTATCTCGGCAGCTCAGCTGGCAGAGCTGTACACTTCAAGGATAGTTTCTTTGCACGGTATTCCTCAGCTCATATCCTTAGATCGTGGAAGCCTCTTCACTTCCAAGTTCTGGGATTCCTTCCAAACTGCGATGGGTACCAAGATCCATTTCAGTACAGCTTTCCATCCTCAGACTAGTGGTCAAGTTGAGAGAGTCAATCAAATCCTTGAAGATATGCTCAAAGCTTGTGTGATTTCTTTCGGCATGAAGTGGGAAGACTGCCTCTCGTTTGCTGAGTTTTCATACAACAACAATTTCCAAGCAACTTCGGGCAAGGCCCCATTCGAAATCCTCTATGGCAGGAAATGCCGCACCCCGCTCAATTGGTCTGAAACCGGTGAGCGTCAAATCCTTGGGAATGACATGATCACCGAAGCAGAAGAAATGTGCCGTGTCATTCGTGAAAATCTCAAAGCATCTCAATCCCATCAAAAGAGCTATTATGATAACAAACATCATGACGTGACCTTTCAAATCGATGATTTTGTCTATCTCAGAGTGTCTCCCATGAAGGGCACTCAGCACTTTAGCATCAAAGGAAAGCTCGCTCCTCGCTTTGTGGGTCCTTTCAAGATTGTGGTCAAGAGGGGAGACCTTGCCTACCAACTCGAGCTTCCTCCCAATTTCTCAAATGTGCATGATGTGTTTCACGTCTCTCGGCTCCGAAAGTGCTTCAAGACTCCCGAGCGTACCGTTGACCTCCAAGACATTGATCTCCAAGAAGACCTATCCTATCATGAGCATCCAGTCGCTATTCTTGAAGAAACTGAGCGTAAGACTCGCAACAAATCAATCAAGTTTCTCAAGGTGAAGTGGTCTCATCATTCCGACAAACAAGCCACTTTGGAACGTCAGGATCTTCTCCGTTCTGAATTTCCCGAATTCTTTCGTTCTTAGAACATGGGACGAGATCCTCGTGTAGTGGAGGAGAGTTGTAACTGCCCAAGTGCATCCCTTGCCATATTTGTATGTGTGTCATGTGTGAACCTTCATGTTGTGCCTTGTGGTTTGAGTAATATATTTTGCTTCATGAGATTTTGCATCATGGCATCATAATCATCATGTCATCATTCATGTTTTGCCTCATGCTATCTTATGTGGTGTTGTTGTTATGAGAGGTGTGTGTGGTATGAGTGCTTCCAACCTAGGATACTCCTTGTGATATCCCTCTCCTCAACTTTCTATAAAACTATCCCCACCTCTCTCATTTCAAATAAATACTACATGTGGCATTCCACTTGCTTATTAAATTCTTTAAAAATGTTGCCTCTCTCCAAAATATTCTGTTTATCATTGTTAATAAACTCTCAATCTTGTTTAGATATATTCTGTCTTATGAAACTTTGCAAAACAGAGTCCATTTTAAATAAACGTGATTTAAATTATTTGCTCTAAAAATGCCAACTCTATTTTTATTAAATAGGACTCATTTTTGCGAGTGCAAATATATTTTGTTTCCCTAAAAAAATCTTTTCCATTCCCTCTGGCTCATTTTCTTTTCTTTTGGCTATTTATTTAAAGGAAAAATCTTTCCTGAGAGGGGCAGCCCAGCCGGGCCTGTTCCCCAGCCGCATCCCACCTAGCGCCGCAGCCCAGCCTGGCCCAACCGCACCAAACGGCCACCTGCCCGTAGCTGACGCCGTCTTCTTCCTCTGAGACAGAGAGCGTGCGGGCGCCGTGCACTTCACGGACGCCGAGGGTGTCGCCGTTCCCTGCTCCCCTATAAAGCCCCTCGACGGTCGAGCCTAGCCTAGGGTTTCCCTCGCTCAGTTGCCGCCGCCGCCAGGTGAGTTTCATCCCCAGATCCCCCCGACCAAGTAATTCCGAGCGAGGCAGAGAGCACGACCTCGTCGCCGGTGCGTCCTCCGGTGAGCTCCAAAGCAGGCGCGCGTGTCGGGGAGCTCCGTCAAGAACGTCTCCTTCCTCGACGTCCACTCCCTCCCTGCGGGCCGCCAAGACGTGGTCGTGAGGTGGCGTTCTTCCCCCTCGGCCTCAGCTTGTCGCCAACCAAAATTCTCCGCCGTTCGTCGCCCTCGAGCTCGATCGAAGACACCAAGTCCCTCTAAGTGAGCTTCTCCCCATCCCCGCTAGTTTTTGCATTCGATCGCGTAGTGTGGCGTTGTATCCTTCGAGCTTGAGCTCGCCGCCGTCGGTCCTCGTCGCCGGCGAGCACTCCGGTCATTTCAGTTGTAGTGGAGTAGGCGCACGAGCTCGCCGCGATGCGTAGAGCCCATTCCCGTAGCAAGGCCGAAGTTTGCGCCGTCGTAGCTCGCCGTAGGAGCTTACCGCTGCCGCTTCTGTCCATCGTCACCGACAGTGATTCCGGACACCTCCAGTCTCATGCATAGCAAGCGTGTGTGCGGGTTTTCGTAGTGAGTCTAGTGGTCGCCTCCGCCGCGCTTCTAGGTCACCGGAGCTCCCTCTGGCGCGACCTCGCCACCTCTGTTCGTCGCCATTTAGCGCAGCCTTGGAAGCGCTTGTGAGACCGACGCGTGGGCCCTGCTTGCCGTCAAGACAAGGTCAAAAGGGGCCAAGCCCCCTCTGGGCCAGAAGCCTCGCCTAGATCAACTGGTCCGATCGAACCAGCTCCACCAGGGGGTCACGGGTTCGAATCCCGGCTCCCCACTTCTTATCCATTTATTTCCCCACGCTGACAGTGGGCCCGAGGGCCCACATGTCATCCACCCGTGACCTAGAGTCACTGCAGGTGGCCCCTAGTTTTTTTCTTTTTGTATTTGTTTTGTTTTAGCAGTTTCTGTGTTTTCTGGTTATTTCCTTAAAAGGAAATTCTCCAGATTTGTTTTTTTTTTCAAATCTGGCAGAAACCTAGGACATGCCAAATCTGGCAAATGAGTGACTATAAGTGTATGTTTGATTTTGTGAATGCTATTTTGTGAGTTTTATCTACAGCAAGATAGGCATGTGACATATGGTTTTTGGGTAGAAAAATGCAGTGAATCCAATGATGGTATTGGATTTTCCATTTGAGCAAGTTTGTAAAAATGTCATTTTGTGATATTGTGCCATTTTGTCTTTTTTACATGAATTAATTCTTGCATGATTTGATGAACTTGCCAACATGAAATATATTCATTTGGGTGTGCTCCAGCCCCTAGTATTTTTGCTTGCCATGATAGATCATGTTATGAGTGGGATTCTTGATGCCAACATCTCACTAAAATGCTGTT
This sequence comes from Elymus sibiricus, assembly GCA_039707655.1. NCBI lineage: Eukaryota > Viridiplantae > Streptophyta > Magnoliopsida > Poales > Poaceae > Elymus > Elymus sibiricus. The sequence continues at coordinate 329,386,387 of CM077671.1, forward strand.
TTCACATGCCCAAATAATTCTAAGTGTTGAAATCTGTTATTTTGTTGCCATGTTATCTAGATGATTCCCATGTATATTTTGCTCCTTTGGAGTTGGCACAATGGTATGCATTTTTGTGCTTGTCATCCTCTGTAGATATGTGCCAAGATCTTGTGGATTAGACCATTGTATCTTATATAAAACTTGTTGTCAACATGCTATCCTGTTAACAAGTGCCATGTTTGCCGTTGATGAATTTCACTAAGTCTGTGATTTTGCTATTCTCAATATGTCATATTGTGAGGATGATAGCCATGGATATATGCATATTCTGATGTTGCCATAATGTAATTAGTTGTAGTACATGTTGTCCTCTATCACCCTGTTAATTTTCATGCCATGAGATGCCCTCTAGCATATATATTTACTGCTGTCAAGTTGCTGTCATTTTAACTCAGGATCTGTAAAACTGGAATTTTCACTAAGTCCCTAAAAAATGTTTCAACATGCCATCTTGTGAGCTCCATTCCCATTGATCCATGCTTCCTTTCATGTTTCTGTAGATGGATGAATTGTTTATCATGCTGTATACTTCCTGCACATGCCTTGACTGTGATTTGAAACTCGTTGTAGCTCTGGTTATATGTGTTACAAGATGACATGTTGCTGTTTGTGGACAGATTGTGTGTTTGAGTGTTTTGTGACTTGTGGGAGCTATACTCCATTGTTTTGCACGATCTTTGGCTCTATTCTTGCTAGATTTTCATTTCAAATCCAGTGGACTCCTTGGAATACCAAGGGATAGCCCATGGCCTTATTCATCTTTGTAATTGTCCCCGTTAATGTTCGTAACTTGCCGTGAGCGTACCGTGAGCTACGTTACTCCGTTTGCAATGTTCTACATATGCATTTGCATCAATTTTGCATGATGCATCCATATTTGTTATGTTCATGCATGTTCAACCAACTAAACATGAGGTTCTGTCCAGAATACTAAATAACATAATATTTGCATGTGACACATGACTAGCATAGGTTGGCCATGTTATTTGCATCAATATGATCATGCATCATCTTGGTTGCATATTGCACTTGGTTGTTATGTTTATTGGTGATGTTTCTATTTGGGTAGACCCGAGTGACGAGCCTGAGTACGAGGATCATGGAGAGAACGTCTACGAGGACCCAACTTTGTATCCCCCTCAAGAACCACAGGCAATCTGACTGTACCCGGATCCCGACACTATTTTTTCTTTGCTAGATGTCTCGCTCTTATCGTTATGTTTCGATACCCACCACTTACATGTCAAGCCTCCCAAATTGCCATGAAAGCCTCTAACCCCTTCACTACTGTCGTGGTTTTGTCACGGCAAGATGTCCTCGCGAGAGAAACTTAGGTGTGAGGCCATCGCAACTATGTGGCGGCTTGAGAGGGGTTAGTGGGAATCGAGAGACGCGAGTTTACCCAGGTTTGGCCCCTTCGATGGAGGTAAAAACCTACGTCCTGCTTTGTTTGTATTGATGATGAGGATGATCTCGATTACAAGGGTTCTGTTTTGCTACCTCTAGTCTCGAGAGCCTCTAATCTGTCTATCTCAAATGACTTGAACTTGTCCCTCTTCGAGTGCCTTAATCCTCCTTATATAAGTGGAAGGGTAGGTTTACATGTAGAGTCATACTGGGAGTAGGACTAGGACTAGTCTCTCTTTAGTCCTAATCCGGGTCTTGTTTCTCTGGTGAGGGAATCTTTCCTCTTCTTGGGCCTTCTCTGTGAGCCGGCCCTCCAGGCCCGTCCATGAGCCGCCTTCCACCGGCTTGCACACTGGGCCTTAGGCCTGGTCGTCCTGCGACCCGGTAATAGAGGTGACCTATAAGCCGCCATATGATGGGCCGGGTCATACCTCCTGGCCGGGTCATACTCCTGGCTGGGTCAAACCATGGGGAATATCCCCGACATTAGCCCCCATGTTAGCATGAATTTATTCATGGTAAGCTCCTGAAATAAGAATAACAAATATGTTAAGGGACCAGCTTGCTCCACTGGCCGTCTTAATTTAATGAAATGGCTCCTTGAAAATCCGGGTTTCTTCTTCATATCAACGAGCCGTCTTCTCAATCGTCTTGCTTGTCAGTGTCCTTTCAAATAAAATATTAGCAATACAACACCCATATGTCGTTGAGTCAGCCTCCAATGCTTTTGACTTGATGAAATTATTGAACATAAGAAAACCATATGAAGTTGATCCGGTTTCCATTGCTTCGGCTTGATAAAAATATTGGGAAAAGAAATTTATCCATTGTTAAACCACTTTATAGGATGCGGGGATCTTGCCGGGTCATCCGACGTAGTGGATGCCAACTTAGGATAAAAATATTGATGATTTATAGATCTAGAACTTGCCAACTTGTAAAGCCGGGTTGCACATATAAACTCCACCGGGTCATAATCATTGATGATGTCGGGTCAAACAACTAGACTCCAACTGGCTTGATAAAATTATTGGGAATAAAGAAATCCATGTAATGTAGAGCCGGCTTTCAATGCTTCAGCTCCACCAAGACATGAAACCTAGCTCACTCAAAATTGATAGCCTGAAAATGTTCTGCTATTTTTTATCTCCATATTACATGTATCCCCCAAGCTCCAAGTTTATCCATGGTGACTTGGTGCTTTGCAATAATATATTGGACTGTGTAGCCCCCAAGTGCCGGATTGTCTTGCCTGCAGCAGCCTGTGACTTGTAACTGTCTTCTATTTTATAAAGCTTCAGCTGGTGTAGCCTCCAAGGGTCGGGTTGTCTTGCCTGCAACAACCGGGGACTTTGAACTTAGTGTTGAATGTTTGAGAAATGTGGGTTATCATCTGAGTCGCCAGATATGGACTGAATGTCTTGAATTTCACATGTGTAGCCCCCAAGGGCCGGCTCATCAGTATGTGATGGGCCGGGTCTTCAATTTAGACCTTATGATCTGGGTAAACAACTGAATGTTGTAGCCCCCAAGTGCCGGGTCGCATGCCTGCAGCGACTTGGGACTTACATGTATTTGATCTGAGCAGTGTAGCCCCCAAGTGTCGGGTCGTTCGCCTATAGCGACTTGGGAGTGTACATATACTTCTCCTTTTGAAAAGAAAAACATCATATTCGTCCAAACTATTGGCAGAGAGACTTCAAAAATGGATCTTGCGTCTGGTGCACCGTAACCAATACGGTTTCATAAAGACAAGAACAATCCAAGACTGCCTAGGATGGGCGTTCGAATACATACATCAGTGCAAGCATTCCGGTCGTGAAATTGTGATTCTAAAGCTCGATTTTGAAAAAGCGTTCGATACGATGAACCACTCCTTCATTCTAAACATGCTGAAATGCAAAGGCTTTGATGATCGTTGGTGCATGTGGATCAAAATGCTACTGGACTCGGGCACGTCCTCGATCTTATTAAATGGAGTCCCAGACACGGAATTTAAATGTCGACAAGGTGTACGTCAAGGAGACCCAATTTCACCCCTATTGTTTGTTCTTGCGGCCGACTTACTTCAGTCAATGGTTAACAGAGCTTGGTCAGAGCGGCATTTGCAATTACCCATTGAGCAGCCAGATTCAGAAGAGTTTCCGGTGATTCAATACGCGGATGACACTATAATTATCTTACCTGCAAGGCAAGACCAAGTGCAAATTACCAAAGAACTTCTTGACTCGTATGCTAGGGCCACGGGGCTCAAAATAAATTTCTCAAAGTCTCAACTTATGCCGATAAATATCACTAATGAAAAAGCGCAGGATCTTGCCACTGTCCTAGGATGTCAAGTGGGCTCGCTGCCGTTCACGTATCTAGGGCTGCCACTTGGAACTACACGCCCAACTGTCCGGGACCTCATGCCTCTGGTAGATCGAATTGAATGAAGACTAACAGGCACAGCTATTTGGCTCTCTTACGGAGAAAGAGTACAGCTGATTAACTCTGCACTCTCCTCTATTCTGTCCTTTGCTATGTGTGTTCTAAAACTCCCACTAAAGCTGATCGACATCTTTGATCGTGCTCGTCGCCACTGCCTATGGAGGAAGGAAATTGATAGAGATGCTAAAACTCACTCCCTAGCAGCATGGGATCTTGTGTGCCGACCAAAGCAGAAAGGAGGGCTAGGGATTATTGATCTCAAAATTCAAAATAAAGCTCTGCTTTTAAAGTACCTTCATAAATTCATGCACAAGGAGGACACACCTTGGGTGTTGTTGTTATGGCACGCCTATTAGGATTCTACGCCACCTCATGCCAAACCACCCTACGGATCTTTCTGGTGGCGGGATGTAATCTCGTTGATGGACAAATATAGAGGAATTACAACGGCTATTCCTGCTGCTGGAGATACAATTTTACTTTGGAAAGACCTGTGGCACAATGATGATCTACTGATGAACTCCCATGAACACCTCTTTTCGTTTGCACAAAATCAGGACTTGTCTCTCGCCGAGTTTTATAGTAACCCATCACCGACAGCTCACTTCGATCTACCGCTGTCATTGGAAGCAAGAGCAGAGCTGGAGGACATGCTGCAAGTGGTTGCGGGGCTATCTCTGGAACCTCTTGCGACAGATGAGTGGATACTATGTTGGGGAGATGTTCAATTCAGACCCTGAAAATTCTATAAATTCCTTTTCAGGAATGTGACTGCGCCTGCATACATAACCACAATTTGGAAATCAAGATGCATCTTGAGACACAAGGTATTTGCCTGGCTGATGTATATGGATAGAATTAATACCAGAGACATGTTACTTCGAAGGCATTTCTTCATTGGAGAGGATCACTCGTGCCTTTTGTGCATCTGGCACTCTGGAAACAAATAGCCATTTATTCTACGAGTGTGAATTTGTGACCAGATGCTGGGACATATTGGGTATTGGCTGGAACACGGAGTTGGACATACAACAAATGATGGAGGAAACCAGAGGGACGTGGCACAGACCCATGTTCAAAGAAATCATCATTTTGGCTGCATGGAATGTTTGGAAGCAGAGAAATAAGGTGTTCTTCGATGGTGCATCAGCCTCTCTCTCGGATTGGCTTAGAATGTTCAAGGCTGATGTGGAGATCCTTAGGTTTAGAGTAACATCTGACATGTCTTCCTTTCTGGAAGGCTTTTTAGCCTCTCTATCTGTGTAACCAACCCTTCTTTTGCTTGGTTGTTTTTTTGCTTTCCTTTGCCTTCATGGCATTGTAAATTTGTATGTATTCCTATATATATAAAACAACAGTAGGAGCCTCTCCTGCTGTTTTAACTATTCAAAAAAAAAGTGTCGGGTCGTATGCCAGCAGCGAGTTGGGACTGTGTGAATATAACCCATCATAGCGTACTTCGGAAGTTCTCTTGAACTGATATTGATCTGACTTGAATGAATCCTTAACTGTGGTTGTAATGTAACCTGGTACGAATAACCTGGAATAATGCCTTTGTACTTGAAATGAAATCCCTGCTCATGGTTGCGGTGCAACCCGGCAAATATATGTTTGAGAAATCCATAAGTGTTGTAGTTTACTACAGAGCACAAGTTGAAAAATCCAAGAGCCGGTCAACTAAATGACCCGGCATTATATGTGATAGGGCGGCTCTTTGAGAATAGTTAATTCTTCCGAGCTGGCTTGAAAAACCCCAATCACTTTAATACTGGTTATGATAAACCACGATGAAGATCCAGCCATTTTCGGCTATCAAAGATCAATTTGTTCCTACAGAGGTTACGATGTAACCCGGTTTGATGACCGCCTTGATATGCCTGTATGATGCATGATGCAATGCAGGATGATGTATGTATATGATAAAAACAACTAACAGAAAATATATACATGTATATCTCAAATATTTGTAAGTCGGCTTTGAAGGCACAACCAGAAGAGATCAACTCTTGTTCTTTTTTGAAAAACTCAAGGTTTTTGCTTTTAAGAAGCTTTGGCATGAAAACCTTTTAAAAATGTAGGTTGGCTCTCACGTGACATAAATCCGTCATTTTAACCTTAACAAGTTCAGGGTCTTAAAAAAGATTTACTGTTAAGAGTACGAACGGGCCACATAGCGGAGAGACTACAGCAGACATGTGAGTTTATCCTAGCTCTCTGTAAGCCAGCTCTCTTGTGACATAAACCGCTGTTTTAACCTTAACAAGTTCAGGGTCTTATTGAAAGATTGACTGTCAAGAGTTTTAGCCTTGACAAGTTCAGGGTCTTATTTGAAGATTGACTGTCAAGAGTTCGGTGGGTCACCTGGTGGAGTAGCAAGTTGCAAACAGGCAGGTTTAACTCATATATGGCATGGAAGCCAGTCAAGAGGGTATGAAAGCTAAACTCATTGAGTTGGAAGCCCCCAAGTGACTTTATGATGATCCAATAAATCAGGGCACCCATGTTTGAACGGCGCATCATGGCGGCTCGTCCTCTTGGGCGACTTTAAATCTTCTGCCAATAAGGTATCAGCCCCCGGGACCGGGTTATCTTCCCTACAATGATCCGGGGTTCCAGAATATTTGAGCCTGGTTGAATCTGCCGAGTCATGTCTGTGCAGCCCCCGAGTCTTAAGATGACTCGAGAAGTTGGCTTGAGATCCTTCACACTTGGTCGTGGCATAAGCCGGCATATGGTTGACGGCTGATAACTGAAATTTATTCAAGCCAAAAGCATGTGGTGAGTTGATGATCTCAGCGACACTCATTGTATGTCCTTGGTGTTTATAACACAACATGAACCCCCGGAAGGTTGAGATGGTTGGTTATAAATGATCCCATATGAGTTTTGTCAGTAACTCGGCCGATAGTTCGACCCGGCTAGTTGTTGAAGTTAACCAAACCGCACTGGCGGTGACTTGTGCGCCTATCCATTGAGCCATCTAATGCAAGCAGAAGCTGACAATATCTATATATTTCTCCTTTGCTCCAGCATTATTTGGAGTAGACCAGATCGCAGGGGTGGTGGCTCACGCGCATCCGTTGGGCGGCTTGAGCGGACAGGCACGGCACCGTCGTGTTTGATGTAGACGCGAGAGTCGACTGTAGCATTGAAAACCCGGTGCGGATGCGAGTCGGCCACGGTGTTGTATGTCGGTGTGAACACAGATGAAAAACTATTGCAGAATGATGCTGGCGCACATTCCATATCCGCGATACAATGTCGTCTTTGTAATGAACAATTGTCCTGGTAGTTTTGTTGGATGAACGTGGACGAAGTTAACGGAGTTTAGACATGCAGATCAGTCCACTCCCAAAAATTTATAATTGATGAATTTTGCACACCTCCATTATGCATCATCGTGATGATATACTGCGCGTGTCCGTTGGACGATGCAGCATGAACGGATGTCGGAAAGATTTCAGCCGGAATTGTGCGTGTCCATTGAGCAGCATGACACGGACGCCGTCGCATGACGACGCTAGAGTGAGCTGTGTATCTGATGACCAGCAACTGACGATCGGATTTGATGTGTCCAGATAACCTTTCGTGCTGGAAAATATCGGCCAGTGAATAACATCTGCTCCTCCTGATGCTGTATGTAGCTGGGCCTATAGGCATAGATGGTGTTGCCACAAAGCACGTACGTGGCCTTTTGTCTTGCTCCATGTAGATGTCACGGGCGATGATACGGACATAGTCTTGCGGTGGCCTCATTTCCTTTGGTGAACACCGGGATCCAGTCGAAGCCTGAGCCAGGCCTGAGCTAGCTGACGGGAGGCGAGATCTGACGAAAACAACCAGAGCGCCCGTGCCTTGTCCCTTCTCCTGCCCTTGTACGTTGGATCGCTAGCAAGGCCCGAGCTTGAGGTAGAAGAAGGGTGGCGAGCCACCACCAGGGAGATGCCCGCACCAGCTCCACCTCCACTATTAGGTGTGGCTGTGGAGGCGAGGTGGCTCGAGGTGTGGCGTATGCGAGGCGGTGGTGATGGCTCGAGGCTGAGCCAGCCGTCCGGGGTGGAACAGCTAGGCGAGGCGGTGGCGACGGCTCGAGGCCAAGCCGGTCATCCGGGGCGGAGCAGCTAGGCGAGGCAGAGGCGACGGCTCGAGGCCGAGCCGGCCGTCCGGGGTGGAGGCCATAGTGGTGAAGCGCGGAGGCAGGCATGGAGCAGCGGTGCCTCACGGCGTGATGGGGTGGCGAGGTCAAGCCGGTCATCACGCGACGGGTCCGGACGGCGAATCCGAGGCGGAGGCCTCGGTGGTGCAGTGCGGAGGTGACCATGGTGTGGCGGCGGCTCACGACGCGATGTTGAGGCCAGCACGATGGCAACAGATGCGGCCGACGGCGGAGATGAGCCGGCGAGGTGCAGCAAGCGGGGCGAGCTCTGTGGCGCATGGGGGCGAGGCGTGGTGGAGCGCAGCTGCAACTGGCGGGCGTGCAGGTGAGCGGAGGCGGGAGTGGCCCGGAGCAAAAGCGCACGCAGGCGGGGCACGCACAGCCGGGGAGCTGCCCTGAGCAGCGCGTGGAGGCGGGAGCAACCGGGGGATGAGGCGGGGTGATGCATGGCGACGGAGCCAGCACAGCAGGGAGCCCGCCGATGATGCGGGTGTGCGGACGTGGCACTGGCGGGTGGGCGGCCAAGCGCGACGCGCGGCTGTAGGCGAGACGGACCGCGGGGAGCCCAGGCGGGTCCAGCCGGCCCATCGGGGCATCGAGCCGACGGTCCGGAGTGAAGGCGTGGCAAAGTGGAGGCCAGCCACAGCTACCGGGCGGAGGGCTGGCTCAGGATGTGGCGAGGCCGACCCGAGGCCACGACGGCCAGGCAGGCATCGGCCGAGGCGGCGGCTCGGATGTGGGCAAGCAGAGGCGAGCCGGCGAGGCGAGGCCAGAGCTGCGAAGCGATGTGAGGACGGTGGGGTGGAGATGAGGTGTGACAAAGCTGGGCCACGACGGGAGTGGCAGAGGCGAGAAGGGATCGGCGAAGCGGGACAGAGCGGCCGCTGTGGAGCGACGAGCCGGCTGGCGCAACAGCGCGTGGAGGCACAACGCGCGCAACCGGCGCAGAGGGAGGCGAGCACGACGACGTCTCGACGCGAGGGCCGTGCCAGGCGGCTCCTCGGCCACACAGGGCCGGCGATGCAGCGAGCCATGGTGGTGGCGGGTCGATCCGAGGGCGGCTCGGAGGCACTCGCGAACCGTGTTCGAGTCCTCCTCCAAGTCGTGGAGGTTTGACCAATCGGGTCCTCCTCCAGGTCATGGTCCCTTTCCGTCTTTTCTTCTCCCCTTTTTTTAATTGGACTGGTGAATGAGCTAGCCCGCAGCATATTGCACTGCCTGACGTGACCATGGCTCTGCTCTGGATTCTTGTGCAGGGTGCCCAGCTTTTGGTCGATTGGGCACGATTACCAGTACTTCCATACGATGAACACCACTTCGAGTGAAAATCAGCAGCTGCGGCTGTCGCTAATTGACATGATGTTGTAGTTCTCATACGGCTGCCATCATCAGTATAGATTTCTATTGCTGCCATGAGTCTAGTAACCGTGCAGATGGATCTGACTGGCGGCTGTAGCAGAGGTCGGATCTACCGCCCGTCGTCGCGTATGCTGCCGTCAAAACTTTTTCAATCTCGATTGGTGAACTCAAAGTTAATGTAGATTCTTCCTTGGCGGTTCTTGCGGATCCGGCGGGTCATAAGCTTCTCGATCCCTAGGAGAGATCCCTTCAAGAACACAATACTACCATGCGCTGGCCCCACGGTGGGCGCCAACTGTCGTGGTTTTGTCATGGCAAGATGTTCTCGTGAGAGAAACTTAGGTGTGAGGCCATCGCAACTATGTGGCGGCTTGAGAGGGGTTAGTCAGAATCGAGAGACGCGAGTTTACCCAGGTTTGGCCCCTCCGATGGATGTAAAAACCTACGTCCTGCTTTGTGTGTATTGATGATGAGTATGATCTCGATTACAAGGGTGCTGTTTTGCTACCTCTAGTCTCGAGAGCCTCTAATCTGTCTATCTCTAATGACTTGAACTTGTCCCTCTTCGGGCGCCTTACCCCTCCTTATATAAGTGGAAGGGGTAGGTTTACATGTAGAGTCCTACTAGGAGTAGGACTAGGACTAGTCTCTCTTGAGTCCTAATCCAGATCTTGTTTCTCTTGTGAGGGAATCTTTCCTCTTCTTGGGCCTTCTCTATGAGCCGGCCCTCCAGGCCCGTCCGTGAGCAGCCTTACGCTGGCATGCACACTGGGCCTTAGGCCTGGTCGTCCTGCGACCCGGTAATAGAGGTGACCTATTAGCCACCATATGATGGGCCGGGTCATACTCCTGGCTGGGTCAAACCATGGGGAATATCCCCGACAACTACCTAGCAAAACCTTGTTTGGCTAAGTTACCGCTGCTCAACCCCTCTTATAGCGTTCTTAGTTGCAGGTGCATGTTGTTTCCATGTGATAACATGGACATCTGGAGATATCACAAAATTAAATGCTATTTAATTTAATGCACCTATATATCATGGTTAAGGTGGAAGGCTTGGCCTTTTGCCCGGTGTTTTGTTCCACTTTTGCCGCCATAGTTACTTGTTACCGGTGTTATGTTCCATATTTTGCGCTCCTAACATGCTTGAGGTTGTTATGGGGACCCTCTTGACTATTCGTTTTAGATTAAAGCTTGTCTGGGGAGACCTAACATTGGTACTATTTGCTTAACAACCTAATTAAAAATGCATAGGGCTTAGCTACCCCGTGGATAATTAGTCAACAACCCGGGCCAGTGCTCCTCATGAGTGTTGGTCCAAAACGGGCAGACTGCGGGGCCACCATGGGGAAACTCGAGGTTTGGTTTGACTCGTAGTGTGACCCATTCATCGTGTCCTGAGAACGAGATACGCGGATCCTATCGGGTATGTTGACATGTTGGGCGGTCTTGTTGGACTTATTTTACCTTTCTCGAATGTATTGTGCGTGGGATTCCGAGGATACTTTGGGCTATCCCGAGTTTGAGGTATTCCAATGGAATTTCCAAGGAGATCACGGGTTTTTCCGCGGTCGAGGTTATTCCAGCGCGGCGTGTGGTTAGTTTGTGATGGATGAGTTGGAGCACCCCTGCAGGGTTAAATCTTTTCGAGAAGTCGTGCCCACGGTTACGTGGCAACTTGGAAATTTGTTGAACATCCGGTTATGGCAAACTTGAAGTAAACTCTAATACAATACACCAACCGTGTGCGTAACCGTGATTGTCTCTGCTCGTGAACATGAACCGAGAGAGAACACAGTGGGGTTATGATTGACGTAGGTAGGTGTTTGGGATCACTTAGTGATCATACTAGTTCACGTCAGTTATGCGTAGGACACCATATTTACTTGTTCTCATAAGTTAGCCACTCAAACATATGCTTAGGTGCTTGCTGCAACCTCACCACTTAACCTTCCTCACCCAAAAGGCTTACATATTTTCGGTACCCGAGTTACAAGATTGCTGAGTCCCTGTGGCTCACAGATTACAACACTACAGGTACAGGTACCGATGATGTCTATCCTGTTGAGGCGAGCCAGCTCTTATGGGAGTTTGATGAAGAACGTGGCCAGATGTATGTTACGTATGCCGTTGAGTAGAGAGGCAACGTGGTCATGATCCTGGGATAGTAAGGCAGTCTCATTGCATCTTTTATCGTTTGTTTTCGTTCGTAGACGGACCCTGCTTTATGGATGAATGTATGAATGTTTATGTGACTTTGTAATTTAGCATTTGGCGAGTGTAAGCCAATCTCGTATACCCTTCTCTTCATTAAATGTATGCGATGATTCTGGACTTGCGAAACGCCTAGATGCGCTTCTATCCCCTTAGAGGTCCTTGTGCCTTAATCGGGATAGAACCGCATCTTGGTCGTTACATGATCCCACAATTGATATCAGAGCTTGGTCTCCATAGCTTCGATTTAATCACCATTGGAGGAAGATGGTTGTGTTTAGTATGGCTCGCCTCAATGGGGAGTACTATAGTCAATGGAAATAAGAGATGCTTGAGCTATTCAATGAATTTCATTTGAGCAAGTGTGTTAAGAGCCCCTATGTGCCCCCCTTTGATCCCTTACATCCTTCATACAAGGAAGAAATTGATACGGTTCGCAATCTTAGAACTATTAATCTTATCATTAGAGGATTGCCAAGAATTGTGTTTGATCAAATGAGAAACTTTGAGTGTGCTTATACTCTGTGGAATGATTTAGAGAAAATATATCTGAACTACTCTTTGAAAAATCTTGATGTCATTCTCCATAAAACTATCGCTTTTCACAAAATGAAGTCTAGTGATCCAAACTTTGATGAATACTTGTTTGAGCTTCGTGATCTCATGTGTGCTAAAGGAGATGTCATGACTATCAATAACATCATTGTTAAAGCCATTCGCATTCATAATCTTGAACATTGTCATGATCACAAATCTATGAATCACTTGTCTCTTATGATGAGGATATCCAAATTGATGATGACAATGTGGAACATGGCTACTATGATGAAGATGATTTGTTCGACATCGAGTGTGAGAACACTACGAAGAGTCTAAGTCTCATGGCAAACTTCAAAGACTACATGTCCGGTGAAAAAGAGTGGATTCTCGATAGTGGATGCACCGATCACATGACCAGAGATGGAGACATGTTTCAAGAGATCACACCAAACCATGGACCGTGATGGTATGTGACTTTTGGAGACAACTCCAAGGGTAAGGTACTCGGTCTTGGTAAGGTGGCCATATCTTATGATAGTTCTATTCAAAATGTCATGCTTGTTGAATCCCTTGGCTACAATCTTCTTTCCGTATCTAGACTTGTAGATTTCGGTTTTAATGTGCTATTTACCAAAGTAGATTTCCAAGTGTTTCGTCAACACAATCATAGCATGGTCTTTACCGGTTTCCGTAGAGGTGATGTATACATTGTTGGTTTCACTAAAATATCCAAACCTCGTAGTGTCTCATTGCAAAATCTTCTAAAGGTTGGCTTTGGCATAGAAGGCTAGGACATGTTGGTATGCATAATCTAGCAAGCTCGTCAAAGGTGATCATATACTTGGTGTTAAATATGTTATCTTTGATAAAGATAGACTTTCTAGTGGTTGTCAAGCAGGAAAACAAGTAAGTGGAAGTCATGTCGTAAAGAACATAATGACTACTAGAAGACCACTCGAGTTGCTTCATATGGATATTTTTGGTCCCAATGCTTACAAGAGCCTCGGTGGAAATTCCTTTGGTCTAGTTATAGTTGATGATTTTTCCAGATTTACGTGGGTATTCTTTCTTTATGATAAGTCGCAGGTACAAAACATCTTCAAGAACTTTACTCGCAAAGTGCAAAATCAATTTGAAGTGAAGATCAACAAAGTTCGGAGCGACAATGGATCGGAGTTCAAGAACACCAATGTGGACACCTTTCTTGATGAAGAAGGTATCTCACATGAGTTCTCGGCTACGTACACGCTGAGGGAGTCCCGGACTAAGGGGTCCTCGGGCTACCGGCTCATCTCTCAATAGGCCGTCTCGACGGGCCGTTCTTTGAAGAAGGGCCGAACACATCAAGAATCCACATTCTAGAAGGGAGCCCCGAAGGCGCGTCGTGCACTCCAAGTCAAGATGAGGAAATCGCCATCTCCATCCTCGGCAGGAGGCCCATCATGTGTAAACCCTAGTACCCCCCGGTGTCTATATAAACTAGGAGTGTTTTAGATCATAGGACACATAAACTCATCTAGGGTTTTAGCTAGTCGATATCGAGGTAGATCAACTCTGTAACCTTCATATCATCAATATAATCAAGCAGGACGTAGGGTTTTACCTCCATAGGAGGGCCCGAACCTGGGTAAACATCGTCTCCTTTGTCCCTTTGTTACCATCGATCCTAGTCTCATAGCTCGGGACCCCCTACCCGAGATCCGCCGGTTTTGACACCGACATTCGTGCTTTCATTGAGAGTTCTGCTGTGATCACCCAAGAAATCGATGGCTCGCATCTTCATCAACGAAGAGGTCCGCAACATGGACTCCTTTGTCCCTGGACAGATCTTCGCTTTCGGCAGCATCGTGCTGCACGCTGACCCGACCGGCCGCCTTCGTCGGGTCAGGAGTTTCGCCCCCGATCAAGAAGTCAGGTTCAGGAACTTAGAGTTCTTTGTTGACCCTCGGGGCGATCTCTTGCTCACCGGGCTGGCAGTCTCGTCTGACGCGCCCAAAGACTCCGAGGCCTTAACCTTGGATGTCGCTTTCAATCCCGGTCATGAGGCTAATCCCGATGACGATCTGAACTTAGGTCCGGATCCGGCTATAGCGCCAGATGGCCGAGCATCAATCCCTTTCGAATACACTTCTTGTGCGGACGCGTCTGAGGTTAACTCCGGACGCGCCGGGCAGATTGTCCCGATCGAGCTCTCGACACTCTGCGAAGCTCTAGATCTGATCTCCTTGATGAAAACTACTAATGAGTTAATCCCGATCCACACTCAGATCGGTCTTGAGGCGGGTCAAGAGGAATTTTTCGTCCCACCCACCACCCACTTAGTAGCCACTCTCGAAGACTTAACCGATATGTTGAACTACTCCTTCGAGGAGGCAGAGGACATGGAGGAAGAGGATCTTGTTCCCACCCCCATCAACACCGGGCAATGGACCGCCACCTCCACCTATGACGTCTACATGGTGGATACGCCATCCGGTAACGGCAAGCGCACACCAGCTAACAATGGCGATGACTCAGGTGAGGTGCCATCAAGGTGCCGAAAACCTTGCAAGCGATCAAAGACAAAAAAGGGAAGGGAAGTTATTGCCGGCACCGGGGAAAATGATACCCCGGAAGACCTCGGCGATCACGATATCCCCGAGTATCCATTGGAGGACCAGGAAAGGCCGGAGGACCAGTGCGACCCCAAAGATCTGAACGACTCTGAGGATGACAACTACCTCCCCCCTGTAGAGGAGGAGGATAGCCCGGACGACGAGGACATCATCGTCCCCAAAACCATTGAGGATCAAGAATGGTTCAGGCAACAGATTTTAGCAACCGCCCGAAGCTGAAAGGCAAAAGCGCGGCAACTCAAGGCCGAACAAGACACCCTCAACGACAGATGGACAAGTGTTCTATTAGCCGAGGAAGAGCATGGCGCTGGTCTATGGGACCAACCCAAGTGCTACCCCTGCCGGCGGCTGCTGCCACAATTCGACGACGATCTCCCCAACACGTTGTCCCCCAAGCACACTCCATACGACACCGCCCTCCCCGAGGACGAGATAGGATGGCTGGCGAGGCCGATTATAGGCCGGTGGTACCACGCAGAAGGGGAAAAGAACCAATGGAGCCTGAGGACAGGTATGACCTGCGACGCGACCTGGATGATAGAATAGGCCGCACGAGATCCATCTACGGATCCAGAGGGTACCCTCCGGGTAGACGGGATGAGTACCGACCCTGGCATGACCGAACCAATAGAGTTCGGGACCAAAACCGGGCCAGAACAGACGCCGACTACCGGCATGATATAGCCAGGGTCAGAGGCGCTGCCCACCCACTGTGATTCACTGACGAGGTGATGCAGCATCAGTTCCCGGAAGGGTTTAAACCCGTGAACATCGAACAATATGACGGAACGACTGACCTAGCAGTGTGGATTGAGGATTTCCTCCTCCACATTCACATGGCACGAGGAGACGACCTCCACGCCATCAAGTACCTACCCCTTAAACTTAAGGGGCCAGCTCGGCACTGGCTAAACAGTCTCCCCGAAAACTCTATCGGGAGCTGGGAGGACCTCGAGGATGCATTCCGATCTAACTTCCAGGGCACCTATGTGCGCCCCCCAGACTCCTCCGACCTAAGCAATGTCATGCAAAAGGCAGGAGAGTCCGCTCGACAATTCTGGAACCGGTTCTTGACCAAGAAAAACCAGATCGTCGATTGCCCAGATGCTGAAGCCATAGCCTCTTTTAGGCACAATATTCGGGGCGAGTGGCTGGCTCGCTAGCTCTGTCGGGATAAACCCAGGACCATGTCCGCCCTCACATCACTCATGACCCGCTTTTGCGTGGGCGAGGATAACTGGCTAGCAAGGCGAAGCAACAACCCCGAAGACCCCGGTACTTCCGAAGTTTGGGATGGAAACGGGAAACCACGACGTAACAAAAACAAACGCCGGCACAGCACTAGCGACGCTGATGACATGGCTGTTAACGCCGGTTTCTGCAACCCAAGATCCGGGCAGCGGAAGAAGCCTTCTAAAGGCAACCGCGATGGACCCACCCCACTGGACAAGATCCTAGAAAGGCCTTGCCAGATCCATGGCACTCCGGATAAGCCCGCCAACCACACCAACCGTAACTGTTGGGTGTTTAAACAGGCCGGCAAACTCGCAGCCGAGGACCAGGGCAAAGGCCCACACAGCGAGGACGACGAGGAACCCCGTGGTCCGAGCAATGGAGGATAGAAGAAATTCCCTCCAGAAGTAAAAACTGTGAACATGATATACGCCACTCACACACCTAAAAAGGAGAGGAAGCGCGCCCTTCGAGAGGTCTATGCCATAGAGCCTGTAGCCCTGAAGTTTAACTCATGGTCGGCCTACCCGATCACTTTTGATCGACGAGATCACCCAACCAGTATCCGTCATGGAGGTTCGGCGGTCCTCGTCCTAGACCCCATTATTGATGGGTACCACCTCACTAAAGTCCTAATGGACAGAGGAAGTAGCCTCAATCTGATCTACTCAGATACAGTGAAAAAGATGGGCATAGATCCATCAAGGATAAAGCCTAGCAACACTACCTTCAAGGGAGTGATCCCAGGTGTCAAAGCCCGGTGCACATGCTCTGTTAGCCTGGAAGTAGTGTTCGGTTTGCCCAACAACTTCCGCAGCGAGGAATTAATCTTCGGCATCGTTCCTTTCCGCAATGGCTATCACGCCCTGCTCGGCCGAACATCGTTCGCTCGCTTTAATGCCGTCCCACATTACGCATACCTCAAGCTCAAGATGCCCGTAAGGTCGACAAACGAGTTCGGATTCAATCCGAACTCCCAGACTCTTCTGCTCCCCAAAAATAGGGATACGCCCCCATTGCACAGCCCTAACGACTGCAAAACACGTGCCAAGAAGGCACAACTTCGCACTCAAGATTCCATGGGCAGCAACGGGGAGCAACCGTCATATGGTAAGTGTTCGGCTGGACCGACCAATACCAGTACACGTCCTTGGACAAAAAACAGGTACCATTAAGGACCTGCTAAAAAGCATAAAGCTCATCGATACTTCGGAGACTTCTCAAGACCTTCTTCCCAATGTCCGCTCGGCGACAGCATCACTCTTAATGGGATACAATCCCCACAGAGGAACATGAAAGGGCAGGCGACAAGGCACATCGAAGACGTCATGTCATCCATCGAAGACTCCTGGTACAGCCTCCCCTCTGTAAATTTTATGTTTCATCTACCTGTAAACAGTTGCTTCGGCAATCCAAGTTATAAGAATTATTGAGCAAGTACAAAATGATTATATATGGCCACTTTGTTGTCTTTTATACATTCTCTGTTCTTCTCTTGGTCACGCTTCTGGCGAAAACTGTTCGGTATATGTTATGATGCAACTGGCTAATAGACCGGGGGCTCGAATTTAAAATCACCTTGAACATCACCCCAGCACAGCTGGCTGTGTGTTTGGCGTCTTGGATTTTGCTTCATATGCATCGGATCCGAACTATGTCTTGGGTCAATAGTTGGGTTGCCCGGCTCCCGTGCATGCCCTCTTATGTTCTGCTCATTCGGCTAAAAGGGCAAAGGGAGAACCTCTGCGATTGTGCTTCCAGCTCGCCTGGTCAAACACCTCAGGGGAGAAAGCCAAAAACTGACCGTCAAAGTTAGCGAGAACCGGTCTGCAAATCCGAGCATAAGTGTTATACTAAAAGACCGATAGCGGCTATTCCGTGTTACACGAGGGGTTTCGTTCTTGTACAAACCATGTGATGCCAGCTTCAGCCCCGAACATCACACTGGGGGCTGGTTATCAGCCCCTGCATTTTTCTACACTCCCACGGCTAAGTGAAAGCGATAGAGCACCATATGCCGATTGCCTTGTCCCGCTCGCACTACCGCCTTCGGGTGCCAATAGTTCGGCTAAGGGTAGAAGTGTGGATACAGGGACACCCCACGTAGTATCTACGTGGGGGCTGAAGCCGACGACTCGCTGCTTTCAGATAAACTGGCCACATAGGAGTCTAAATAAACATAAACTACTTATAAGACATGATAAACCATGCAACACTAATTATAAAGCGTTAAAGTCTTCGGACATATTACATCGCGCTCATTCATACAAAACATCCTTGGAGCATTGAGCCTCTATTGCCGGGGGAAGTACAGCTCGGGGCACCTATGACTCTTGTCGGGAGGCGGAGGCACGGTGGCTATCTTGGTCAGCTGGAGCTTCGGCCAGTACACCATGGTCCTTGCAAAGGCCATCCGCGCACCCTCGATGCACGTAGAGCGCTTCAGCACGTCAACCCGAGGCGCATCATCATGTAGCTTTTGCACCAAGCCAAAATAGCTGTTCGGCAGCGGCTCATCGGGCCACAGACGGATGCAGAGGTCTTTCATGGCCGGCTCTGCCATTCTGTGCATCTCCATCAGTTGCTTCATGTGGTCCACGAGGAGGGGAGAGCGCTCGGGGGACTCAAATTGCGCCCAGAATAGCCGGGCCTCATCTTCCTCCGCCCGCGAAGCATAAAGCTTGTTCGCATCTGCCGCACTCCTCTGGAGATCCGCACGAACGCCTAAGGAACGCCACACCTGGGTGAGCAAAGCAAACTTGCTACCACCAAAGGTGCATCACAGCAAATATGGCTTACCATCGATAACCGTCGTGGCTTGGCGAACCTCCTCTTCGAAGGACCGCCTGTCCACTCGCTCCTTCTGGAGCTCGGATTTCAGCACGGCTAGCTCGACGGCTTGTTCCTTGCCTTTATACTCAAGGGCCTTGCACTTCGTGCTGGCATCCTTGAGCTCTTGTTGCATCTCCTCCACCCGGGCCTCATGCTTGGCGCTTGCAGCCTCCAAAGTGGAAAGCGCGGCTGCCGCTTGTTCGGCGACCGTCTGCTCCTCATCGGCCTTTTGCTTCATTTTCTGAAGCTCGGACTTAAGTTTCTCAACCTCCGCAGCTGAAGCTGTGGAAGCAATCATAAACAAGTTACACTGGGTCACCAGTACTGATTATTACCAAACTATAGCTCAGATTTTAGAATTCGGCTTACCTTGTGCCTCGTCGAACCTCTTGTTCAGGCTATCAAGCTCCTCTTCGGAGATCTTGAGCTTCTGATTCAGCTCGGTCAGCTCAGCGGCATTACTGGCTACTGCCGATGACGAATCCTACAAATATAATATATGCATCCAGTTATGTACATTCCAGCCTCCGAACTATCAAAAGGGCGACCCTCTGTTCGGACCTCTTGCGGGTTTTCCAAACATTGCAGGACCAAATGGTGCCTTGTGTACCATTGTTCACTCCTCACTATTTGACCCCCGGATGCGTTTTTGCATACCCATCCGGGGCTCGGGGGCTAGTACATATATAACGATAGCACAAACTTAAAATTAGCATTTTTCGGGAAAAGGGTATTACATGACTCACCTAGAAGCCCGCCAAGAGACCACTGAAGGCCTCCTTCAGTCCGTTATCAATGGACTGAATTCCTCACAAAACCGCACCCATAGGAGTGCGGTGGTCCTCGGAGATGGGGGCGCCTGCTAGCGCCTCCTCTATAACCGGCCGAGTGGGGACTCCCCGTCCGATATCTGGTCGGTGGGGAGAATGCGTGGTGGGCTGCAGATCAAAAGACGTGCTTGTGTTTAAAACAGTGAGAAACCCTGCATAAATAACCCAGGAGTTTTCGGACTCATACCTTTGAGCGGGGGCCTTGACCCTTAGGCTCCTTCATGGAACCCTCTCAAACTCCTCGGATTCTATGCCAGAATCCGTGCTATCATCGGGCAGGATTAACCTCGTCTGACGCGCCATCTTCAGGGCAGGAGGGGCAGCATCCTCCGCGGCGTCCGATGACGTCGCCCTCTTTCTTGTGAGGGGGAAACGCCTTCCCCCCATCTTCGTGCTCCACCTCATGACTAGAGGAGGCGCAGGTCTCCTCAGACGCAGCGTCTGGCTGGTCCTTTATGCGGAGGCCCTCCCTGGCCTTCTTTTTCTTCTCCTTCTTCTCGGGCGCCGAGTACGGCGCCACGACAAGCATCGCCGCCAACAGCTCCGACCTGGGGTCTTCGGGTTGTGGAGCCGGACAGTTGACCTTTGCGGCTTTGCTCAGCCACTTCTGCTAAGGTAAAGGAGAAGGCGTTCAGTCTTTTTGCCGAAGGAATAGAGTCACCGGATTAAATTCATACCATACCTTGGTCGGGGGATTGATGGTGCTTAGGCCCGTATCCTCTTCCTTGGCCGTCCAGCTCTTCTGAGGCTTGAACACCTTCCATTGCTTCTCTAGGGTGGTGCGGAAGAATTGGCGCACGGTAGGCTCGTCGTCAGGACTATAAGCCCACATGGGGGATCCGCGGCGTTGGCAGGGGAGGATACGGCGGTGGAGCATGACCTGGACCACGTTGACTAGCTCCATCCTTCGCCTCAATCACCGAGGTGATGCGCTTCTGCAGCAGCTTAACTTCAGCATCTGACCCCCAGTCGAGGCCCTTCCTGAGCCACGAGGTTAATCTCGTGGGGGGCCCAGATCTGAATTCGGCGGGGGCTGCCCAGCTCTCATCCCTTGGCTCGGTGATGTAGAACCACTCCTTCTGCCAGGTTTTGATCGTGTCGATGAAGGTGCCATATGGCCACTCGACACGGGTGAGTTTGCTAATGACCGCCCCTCCGCAGTCCGCGTGCTCGCTTGCCACGGTCTTCGGCTTGACGTTGAAGACCTTGAGCCACAGGCCGAAGTGTGGTTCAACCCGTAGAATGGCTTCGCAGACGATGATGAATGCCGATATGTGCATGAAGGAGTTCGGCGGAAGGTCGTGGAAGTCCAGGCCGTAGAAAAACATGAGACCCCTAACAAAGGGGTGGAGCGGAAAGCTCAGTCCCCGGATAAAGTGGGGGACGAACACCAACCTCTTGCCTGCCTTGGGGGTGGGGATCACCTGGTTCTTCTCTGGGGCACGATGGAAGATGTTGGCGAGGAGGTAACCGGCCTGCTTCGGGTCCCGGATATCCTGGTCAGTGACCGAGGAGGCCTCCCACTTGCCATTGGAGCCCGAACCCGCCATTGCTAAGCTCGGAGGAAAGGGCGAGGGAGAACTAGATCTGGGCTCTCGGAGCTTGGAGAGATGAGGAGGCGGAGGATGCGAGTGGGTAGCGTGAATAGGCCTTGGGTTTTTTCCCTTTTATGGGACGTGTCACCGATTAGCCTCGCTTACTATGCCACAAATCCCTCCACTTCCCAAGACATGCGTGCCATTATGCGCGTGTGGAGATTGATCATATCCCGTGTGAAACGGGGCACGATCTTTGCATTGATAAGTCGTGTCGCTGAAAAAACGGCCCCAGACCGCGAGTCAAGTTTTCGTAACTGGTTCAGTGGTCATGGTAGGCCACGACCCTTCGTCAGAGCGGGGTGTCAGAAAACACTGTTTACACTTTGGCGTTTGGCCTTCGGGGCTAAGCAATTCATGGTGTTCGGTCAATCATATGATCGGAAGAAATATGTGTCATCGGAAACCGAACTAGTCTCGGCCGATCAAGTAAAGGGAAGAAGAACTCACCCCGCAAGCCGAAGACCCTGATCATGCGAAGCAGCTAGAGCTGAGACCCTTGGCGTTGGGGGCTAGTTCGGGGGCTACTGAGGGAGTCCCGGACTAAGGGGTCCTCGGGCTGCCGGCTCATCTCTCAATAGGCCGGCTCGACGGGCCGTTCTCTGAAGAAGGGCCGAACACATCAAGACTCCACATTCCATAAGGGATCCCCGAAGGCGCGTCGTGCACTCCAAGTCAAGATGAGGAAATTGCCATCTCCATCCTTGGCAGGAGGCCCATCATGTGTAAACCCTAGTACCCCCCGGTGTCTATATAAACCAGGAGGGTTTTAGATCATAGGACACAAAAACTCATCTAGGGTTTTAGCTAGTCGATCTCGAGGTAGATCAACTCTGTAACCTTCATATCATCAATATAATCAAGCAGGATGTAGGGTTTTACCTCCATAGGAGGGCCCGAACCTGGGTAAACATCGTCTCCTTCGTCCCTTTGTTACCATCGATCCTAGTCTCACAGCTCGGGACCCCCTACCCGAGATCCGCCAGTTTTGACACCGACATTGGAAGCTCCACCGTCCAACAAGCAAAAGCTACCTCGAGTTCGAACAAGAGTGAAAAACAATCATCCCTTAGAGCAAATCTTTGGTGACATTCAAACCGAGAGAATCACTCGCTCTAAAACTCGTTTTGCTAATTTTTGTGAGCATTACTCATTTATCTCTAGTATTGAGCCTATGAAGGTGGAATAAGCACTTGAAGACCCGGATTGGGTGAATTCTATGCAAGAAGAGCTACACAACTTCAACAGGAACGAAGTGTGGACACTAGTTAAGAAGCCCAAGGACGATCACAACATCATCGGAACAAAATGGGTGTTTCAGAACAGGCAAGATGAAGACGGTCAATTTGTACACAATAAGGCACGTCTCATAGCACAAGGTTACACCCAAGTCTAAGGTATGGACTACGGTGAGACCTATGCCCCCGTTGCTAGACTTGAAGCTATCCGTATACTACTTGCTTATGCCAATCACCATGATATTACTCTTTATCAAATGGATATCAAAAGTGCTTTTCTAAATGGTGAAATTGAGGAGGAAGTTTATGTTAAATAACCTCCCGGCTTTGTGAACCCTAAGAAATCTAATCATGTTTACAAACTTCGTAAAGCTCTATATGGTCTTAAACAAGCCCCTCGAGCTTGGTACAAATGTATAACGAAGTTTCTTCTTGAGAAGGGTTTTGAAATTGGTAAAATTGACATAACCTTATTCACTAAGAGAGTTAATGGTGGATTATTTGTGTGCCAAATTTATGTGGATGACATTATCTTTGGATCTACTAACCCACAATTTAGTGAGAAATTTGGAAGGTTGATGTCCGAGAAATATGAGATGTCCATGATGTGTGAGCTTAAATTTTTTTCCTTTGTTTGCAAATCAAGCAAACGAGAGAAGGAACTTTCAATTCTCAAACCAAGTACACCAACGATTTGATCAAGAAGTTCAACATGTAAGAGTGTAAAGGTATGAAAACTCCTATGCCTACTAGTGGACATGTTGACCTCACCAAGGAGGACAAACCGGTTGATCAAAAGGTTTATTGATCAATGATTGGTTCATTGCTATATCTATGTGCCTCACGTCCCGATATCATGCTTAGTGTGTGCATGTGTGCTAGATATCAAGCTGCTCCTAAAGAGTGTCATCTTAAGGCCGTGAAAAGAATTGTGAGATACTTGATACATACACCAAACTTTGGCCTTTGGTATCCCAAGGTATCTTCTTTTAACCTCATTGGCTATTCCGACTCGGACTATGCCGGAGACAAGGTTGATAGAAAATCCGCCTCGGGTACTTGCCAATTCCTTTGTAGATCTCTTGTGTCTTGGTCATCCAAGAAACAAAACTCGGTATCCCTATCTATCACTGAAGCGGAATACATTGCCGTCGGATCATGTTGTGCACAATTGCGATGGATGACACAAACTCTTAAGGATTATGGGATACATGTGAAACATATTCCATTGCTATGTGACAATGAGAGTGCTATTAAGATAGCTCATAATCCCATGCAACACTCTCGAACTAAGCATATTCAAGTTCTACATCATTTCATTCGTGATCATGTTGCCAAAGGAGATATCAATCTCAAGCATGTTCATGCTAACAAGCAATTGACTGATATCTTTGTTAAGCAACTTGATGAGAAAGTGTTTTGTCACTTGAGGAGTGAGTTGAACATCATTGATGCTTCAAACTTGACCTAGACTCACTCGGATGCATGCAAGGGCATGAGCTTACTTGACTATTCCTTGATATCATTGACATGCCATTATCTTATATCATGGAAATCTATACTCCCTTGTATTACATCTAACCTTATGTAGGTACTTGAAAGAAATACACTTCACAAGATTGCTATCAACTCATATCATAAGCAATCTTGTCATAACCAAGTATCAACAACCCTTCTTTGTGATGGAGGAAGAAGACAACACAAACCGTATCCTTGACAAGCATTTGATGAACAAATTTCACTCTTGTCATTTGGATATATCTTGTTCTTCCTTGCATGACTAACCCATGTAGGTGAAAAGAGAACCAAAACAATCAAGAGTTGCTCCCAACTCAAGATGATTAGGGGGTACTCCATCAACATGTTGCGCCATGTAGACACCCAAACCAGATTCCGGGTTATGGATTTGATTGTTGAAACAATCAAGAGAACAACTGCTGATCAGAAACGATCTTGTGGATATGCACCGTACATTCAGATGCTCATCAACACCAAGTTGGAGAAGAATGTATATGCACTTGATCATCCTCACATGCCACTACAGCCAGAACTTGAGGATAACGTTGTGGTGATGGATACTTCTCATCCCACTTCAGCTACTGCACAAGCCAAAGGCAGAGGCAGCCAGAGCCACTAGTGCTCGAGTGCCCAAGACGAAGATTGATCAAATGGCACTTCTCATCAGCACCATCCAAGGGATGGAGAAGGATATCAAGAAAATTTTGGAAAATCATGCAAGTCTTGAGAGGATAGTATAAACCAAGTTTCACGCTCTTGACAACAAGTGGATGAGCTGACAAAGACCGTCACTGAGCTGAAACAGGAGGTAGATGCAGTGCCCAGTCCCCACTCTACTGATGATGATAGTCCTTCTCTCCAGCCTCACACCCAGTTCAGGACACACGCAAGATCGTCTGTCGTGCCTATTCTAGAGTCAATACCTTCTTCATCAGCACTTGCAACTACTCCATCTGCTCCTTCAGCACCTTCAGTGTCTACTCTGCCACCCCATAGGACATCTGCCGAAGCATTTTTGCACGCCCTTCTTTCGACTCCTTCAACGGCTACCGGAAGAGATAGAGCCCACAACGACGTTTAGTTCTATATTCTCTGAACTTTTTGGTAACTTGATGCCAAAGGGGGACAAGTGTGTAGATCTTAGGGCTTCGATAGGGAGAGTGTTTCGCCTTTTGTTGCTCTCTTTGTTTTAAAAACTTTTGGTTTCTTGCTTGTTAGTTTGAAACTTTGTTGGTGTTTTGATAATATACTCTTTGTGTCTTGCTACTACTTCCTATCCTTGAGATGTTTATATGATGATCATTCACATATGTTTGGTGTGATGTGCTTTGTAATTCATTCATATTATTCTCGCACACCACCAAGTTGTATGTGACATGGAAGAGTACCCCATGAAACTAATCAATTGTGCATTTGCATTCAAACGCAAATTTAAAAATAGTGCACAAATTTAGGGGGAGCTCTTGATTATCACATACTTCTCAAAGCGATGATGCTATTCATTGATTATATCTTATGTCGAAGCTTTGATCTATATGTTGTCATCAATTACCAAAAAGGGGGAGATTGAAAGCACAACTTCTCCCTAGGTGGTTTTGGTAATTAATAAAACATATATTTCATTTGGACTAATGTTTCCACCAAGTATATTTCAAGAAAAGTTCAATGATGGCTTGGCTGAAGGATTGTGAGGAGATTCCCTAGATGCAAGGAATACCCATTCGCAACAAGCTTGAAGACTCTACATTTTACATTTCGTGAGAAATCACTTTTGAGTCCATAGGAAAGCCAATACTATTAAAAGGGGATGAGGAATTATGATGATCTGGTTGCTCAAGTACTTAGAGATTAGCCACCAAAAATACTCATCCATTCTCCCACAAGAATACTCTATCTAAAACCTAAAGTCCAAAATCGGTGCCACTAACAAATCCCATTCGGCCCTACCGAGTCTTGCCTTAGACAGAACCTATGTCAAACCCTAGCTTCTCGATGACACCAACATTCACTTTCGGTGAAACCAAAAGTAGTGACCAACCTTCTATTGTCCTATTTCTAAAAATCGAAATTTCTGAGTTTTAGGAATCGGTGACACCGAGATTTGGAAACTGCCTAGGTTAGCCAATTCGGTCCCACCGAGAATTATATATCGGTCTCATCAAAACGCCAAAAGTTGCCACATTTTGCACTAGTTGGTGTAACCGAGTTTTCACTTCGGTTTCATCGAGTTGGGCAATAATGTTGTAACGGTTGGATTTTTGGAGATACCTATATATACCCCTCCACCACCTCTAGTCGTAGAGGAAGCACTCACAACATACAAACACTTTCCCCATCCATTTTTCTAAGAGAGAGCCACCTACTCATGTGTTGAGATCAAGATCATCCACTCCAACCATATGGATCTTGATTTCTACCCTCCCCAAGTTGCTTTCCACCCAATCAATCTCTTCTACCCAAGACAATCTGTGAGCGAGTGATTAAGTGTTGAGGAGACTATCTTTTGAAGCAGAAGAGCAAGGAGTTTATCATACTTACCACATCTATTGCCTTTTGGAGGGTGGTGCCTCCTATATTCGTTACGTGTCGCTTGGGAGCCTCCTACTTCGTGTTGTGGAGTTGAACCAAGAAGTTTGTACGGGCAAGGAGATCGCCTACTTCGTGAAGATCTACCCCGAGTAAGGGTAGTCCTCCTTGGACGAAGGCCGTGATGGAATAGACAAGGTTGCTTCTCCGTGGACCCCTTGTGGGTGGAGCCCTCCATGGACTCTCGCGGCCGTTACCCTCTGTGGGTTGTAGTCTCCATCAACATGGACATACGATAGCACCACCTATTGGAACCACGCCAAAAATCTCAATGTCAACTTTGTGTTTCATCTTCCTATCTCAACTCTCTTACATATGCTTGTCTTTACTTTCCGCTGCTATACTTGTTGACTAGCATGTGTAGTGTGCACTAGACTTGTTAGTATTGCTAAAATCTGCCAACCAATTAAATTGGGAAAAGGTAGGTTTTAATTTTGTCAAGTAGTGTATTCACCCCCCCTTGACGTGGCTTGAGACTGCGTTGGTATTTCCCCAAAACGGAAGGGATGATGCAGCAAAGCGACGGTAAGTATTTCCCTCCATTAACAAACCAAGGTATCAATCCGTAGAGGAAGATCAAGCAACTATGTAAACAACACCTGCACACAAATAACAAATACTTGCAACCTCACGCGTAAGAGAGGTTGTCAAGCTCTCAACGATAAAAAGATAGATTAGGTTGTGATAGTTTGGGAAAATAGATCTCGCAAGAACACAAAATAAAAGAAGTAAACAAAAAGTGCAGCAAGGTATTTTTGGGTTTTTGGATTAATAGATCTGACAACAAACACGGCAAAAGATAGATCGGAAAGCAATATGTTGTAAAAGTAGACCCGAGGGCCGTAGGTTTTACTAGTGGATTCTCTCATGAGTATAGCACACGGTGGGTGAACAAATTACTGTTGGGCAATTGATAGAAGATCGAATAGTCATGAAGATATCCAAGGCAATGATCATTTTATAGGCATCACGTCTAAGATAAGTAGACCGAAACGATTCTACATCTACGTCTATTACTCGACACATCGACCGCTATCTAGCATGCATCTAGTGTATTAAGTTCATGGAAAAATGGAGTAATGCAATAAGAACGGTGACATGATGTAGACAAGATCTATTCATGTAGGAATAGACCCCATCTTGTTATCCGTAATGGCAATGATACATGCGTGCCTTGCTGCCCCTTCTGTCACTGGGAAAGGACACCGCAAGATCGAACCCACCACAAAGCACCTCTTCCCATGGCAAGAAAAATCGATCTAGTTGGCCTAACTAAATCAAAGATTCGAAGAACAAATACGAGGCTATAAGTAATCATGCATATAAGAGATCAAAGAAGATTCAAATAATATTCATGGATAGAAACTGATCATGAACTCAAAATTCATCGGATCCCAACAAACACACCGCAAAAAGTCATTACATCAAATAGATCTCCAAGAGAACATTGTATTGAGAATCAAAAGAGAGAGGGAAAGCCATCTAGCTACTGCCTACGGACCCGTAGGTCTATGGTGGACTACTCACGCATCATCGAAGAGGCACCCATGAAGACGATGCACCCCTCCATGATGGTGTTAGATTGGATCTCATGGTTCTGGAACTTGCGGCGACTGGAATTGTGTTTCGTTGACTCCCATAGGGTTTTCCAAATATTTGAGAATTTATAGAGGCGATAGTCAGTGGAGGGGGTCCCCGAGGTGGCCACAACCCATCAGGGCGCGCCTGGGGCCTCTAGCGCGCCCTGGTGGGTTGTGGGCGGCCTAGACTCTGATACGTCTCCATCCTATCTACTTTTCCTAACCCTTTTGCTCTTCTTTTGGACTCTAATTTGCATGATTTGAATGAAACCCGGACTGACGTTGTTTTCAGCAGAACTACCATGGTGTTGTTTTTGTGCATAAATAAAAGTTCTCGAAACGGAAGAAACTTTTTGGAGAATTATTTCAGAATATTTAAGAATTGTTGGAGCCAAAAACCACCAGAGAAGGGGGCTAGGGTGGGCAGCACCCACCAGGGCACGCCAGCCCACCTGGGCACGGCCTGGTGGGTTGTGCTCACCTCATGGGCCCCCTGACCCTAATTCCAGTGCTATAAAATCCTATTTTTGGATAAAAAAATCAAGGGAGGAAGTTTCATCGCGTTTTGCGATAAGGAGCCGCCGCCCCCTCCTGTTCTTCATCGGGAGGCCAGATCTGGATCCAGTTTGGGGCTCCGAAGAGGGGAATCTTCGGTCTTCGTTATCATCAACCCTCCTTCATCACCAATTCCATGATGCTCTCCACTGGGAGTGAGTAATTCCTTCATAGGCTTGCTCGTCGGTGAGGAGTTGGATGAGATTCATCATGTAATCAAGTTAGTTTTGTTAGGGCTTGATCCCTAGTATCCACTATGTTCTAAGATTGATGTTGCCATGACTTTGCCATGCTTAATGCTTGTCACTAGGGCCCGAGTGCCATGATTTCAGATCTGAACCGTTTATATTATCATCATTATATATATCTATGTTCTTGATCCGATCTTTCCTAGTCATATGCACCTATTACGTGTTATGATCCGTAAACCCCGGGGTGACAGTAATCGGGATACTTTCCGGTGATGACCGTAGTTTGAGGAGTTCATGTATTCACTATGTGTTAATGCTTTGTTCCGGTCTCTATTAAAAGGAGGCCTTAATATCCCTTAGTTTCCTTATGGACCCCGCTGCCACGGGAGGGTAGGACAAAAGATGTCATGCAAGTACTTTTCCATAAGCATGTATGACTATTTACGGAATACATGCCTACATTACATTGATGAACTGGAGCTAGTTCTGTGTCGCCCTAGGTTATGAATGTTATATGATGAATATCATCCAACAAAGACACCGATCCAGTGCCTACGAGTTTTTCACTTATTGTTCTTGCTAAGTTACTACTGTTGTTGTTACTATTGCACTTGCTACGAAACTATTACTGCTATTGTTACCGCTACTGTTACTGTTACTAATACTATCAAACTATCATATTACTGTGCTACTGATCACTTTGCTGCAGATATTTATCTCTAGGTGTGGTTGAATTGACAACTCAACTGCTAATACTCTCGTATATTGTTTGGCTCCCCTTGTGTCGAATCTATAAATTTGGGTTGAATACTCTACCCTCGAAAACTGTTGCGATCCCCTATACTTGTGGGTTTTCAAGACCTTTTTTTGGCGCCGTTGCCGGGGAGCATAGCTATATTTTCTGAGTCACTTGGGATTTATATCAATTTATCACTATGAAGAATCTGAAGGATACTAGAACCATGATCGTTCCCTCTAGAACGAGGGGAGGTACGGATTTTCCATCACACTCTGCACTTGATTCACCTTTTGTTATGAGTAAACTTGCAACACCACCACCTGCTATTAATCCTGATATTGATGATGCTACTTCTTCTATGAATGATGCTTATGATGATGCTAGTACCTTGCTTGATGATACTGTGCCACTAGGTGAATTTCTTGATGAACAAATTGCTAGAGCTAGAGAGAATGAAATTATTGAAACTGATGAAACTACTGAAAATGATGAAGTCTTCGAAACTGATAATTATGAAACACCTATTAGACCTAGCTCTCCTAGATTTGAAATGCCTAAGATACCTGAAGGTTATGTTTTGGATGGAGAAGTAGCTAGAGAAATTCTTGCTTGTAAAGGTAGAGATGATCTTAAGAAATTACTATGCAAACTGAAAGAAAAGACTTTGAATGCCAGAATGAAATGTGACCCTAAGTTTGCTACTTCACCTATCTTTGTTACTGATAAGTATTATGAAGTTTTTGTCGACCCAGAGCTAATTACTTTGGTTGAATCTAATCCTTTTCATGGTTATGAAACTGAAACTGTAGTTGCACATCTTACTAAGCTGAATGATATAGCCACCCTTTTTGCTCATGATGAGAAGATTCGCTACTATTATATTCTCAAATTATTTCCGTTCTCATTAAAGGGTGATGCTAAGATATGGTACAATACTCTTACTCCTGGTTGTGTGCGTAGTCCCCAGGATATGATTTACTACTTCTCTGAAAAATATTTTCTTGCTCATAAGAAACAAGCTGCCTTACAGGAAATATTTAACTTTGTGCAAATTTAAGAAGGGAGTCTCCCACAAGCTTGGGGGAGGCTTCTCCAATTGCTTAATGCTTTTCCTGATCATCCTCTTAAGAAAAATGAAATACTTGATATCTTCTATAATGGACTAACTGATGCTGCTAGGGACTTCCTAGATAGTTGTGCTAGTTGTGTTTTTAGGGAACGAACTGTTGAACAAGCTGAGGAACTATTGAATAATATATTGAAGAATTATGATGATTCGACTCTCCCTGAACCACCACTTGAACCCACTCCGAAGATAAGGGGTATCTTATTTCTTAGTCCTGAAGATATGCAAGAGGCAAAAAAATGTATGAAGGAAAAAGGTATTAAAGTGAGGATTTTAAGAATTTACCACCTATTGAAGAAATAGATGGCCTTGACACACCACCACCTCCATAGGTGGTAGAGGTAAGTTCTTTCTTAAAGATTGATGAAGGTGACATCCCTTACAATAAACATCCTAGTCAATGCTTATATGAGTTTGATAACTACATTAGGAAACAAGATCACTTCAATGCAAATGTTCTAAAATAATTGAAATATAATTCTGATATGATTTCTAGCTTGAGTGACTTGTTATTTAGAATAAGTAATGATGTTAGAGGTGTAGGAAAACATGCCTCTATGGTTCAAATTCAGTTAGAACAAGTTGCTAAATCTCAAACAGAATTGCTTAATGAAATGAATAATGATATGAATGATCATGATATTAGAGTAGTGACTAGAGGAGGTAGAATGACCCAAGAACCTCTTTATCCCGAAGGTCATCCTAAAAGAATTGAACAAGACTCTCAAGCAATTAATGCTGATACACCTAGTCCTTCTAAGAGGGAAAGGAAAAAGAAAAAAGATAGGACTTTGCATGCTTCTAGTGAACCTGAGATAGAAAAACCTCCTGATGATAATAATGATGTCTCTATTTCTGATGCTAAAACTCAATCTGGTAATGATCATCCACCTAGTGAAAATGATAATGATAGTGATGTTCATAAGGATACTTAACCTAGTAATGATAAACAACCAGATAAAGATGTAGAATAGAACCTGATGTTGATCTTGATAACCCACAACCTAAAAATAAACGATATAATAAAAAAGACTTTATGGCTAGAAAACATGGTAAATAAAGAGAGCCATGGGTTCAGAAACCCATGCCTTTTCCACCTAAACCATCTAAGAAAAAGGAAGATGAAGAATCTAAACGCTTTGCTAAAATGATTAGGCCTGTCTTTTTACGTACCCGCTTAACTGATATCTTAAAGATGCCTCCTTATGCTAAATACATGAAAGGCATCATCACTAATAAAAGAAAGATACCTGAAGTTGAAATCTCCACCATGCTTGCTAATTATTCTTTTAAAGATGGAGTGCCTAAAAAACTTGGAGATCCTGGAATACCTACTATACATTGCTCCATTAAAAGAAATTATGTCAAAACTGCTTTGCGTGATTTGGGAGCTGGTGTTAGTGTTATGCCTTTCTCTTTATATAATAGACTTGATTTGAATAAACTCACACCTACTGAAATATCTTTACAAATGGCTGACAAATCAACTGCCATACCTATCGGTATTTGTGAAGATGTGCCCGTTGTTGTTGCAAATGTTACTATCTTAACAGACTTTGTTATTCTTGAGATGCCCGAGGACGACAACATGTCGATTATCCTTGATAGACCCTTTTTAAATACTGCAGGGGCTGTTATTGATTGCAATAAAAGCAAGGTCACTTTTCATATCAATGGTAATGAGCATACGGTGCACTTTCCGAAGAAACAATTCCAAGTGAATGGTGTAAATGTTATTGAAAATTCTCCGACACTCGCTATTGGAAGCTTTCATCTACCTCTACCTACTGCTAAAAAGAAATATGATATAATTATGGTTGGGGATATGCATATCCCCGTTGAGGTAACTTAGTGTTTTACGAAAGTTCTTCGGTTTCATGCAAATTGAAGGTGGTTATTAATAAGACTTGATCAACCTTATTAATGGATCATTTTTGAGAGGTATGAAGTTGATGAATTTAGTAGACACAACTTTCTGCCCTCACCTTTTGTTTTCTGTTTTTCTTAGTTAAATAAAATAAAATGCCATGTTTATCATGTTTTCTGAATTTCCCGTGCAATAAAAATGACCCAAAAATAAAAGTTCTCAGAATGTCTTGAAAATTTAACACGATTTTTTCTGAATATTTCTGAATTTCTGGTACAAATAACATCAGAGGGGGGTGCACCTGGTGCCCACAAGACACCAGGGCGCGCCAGCAACCCCAGGCACGCTCTGGTGGGTTGTGGCCCCCACGTGGGTCCCCTCACTTACCTCTGTAGCCCATGTCATCCCCACCTCCAGAAATAAACCACCATAGCTCTCTCTCTCTCGTGTTCTAGATCACAAACCCGTGGATTTCGATCTCTTTGCTCGAAGCTCCATTTTCAAAACTATTTGGGGGGGGGGGGGGTTGCTTCTTGGTATGTGACTCCCCCATTGCTCCAATTAGTTTTGGATTTAGTGTTTTATTTTTAGTATAATTAGCTACTCTTGGTGCTGCTATAGATGAGCTTGCATGTTGAATTCTTAGAGTTCTAAGTTGTTTGAATGCTTAATATGGCCTCTAGGCATCCTTATGAGTAATTGCCATCAATCTTATTAAGTTTCATTGAGAAAAAAATTGTGTCACAATTTTTTTTAGAAATTGTTCGCAAATAAAAATGCAATTCCTTAGGAGTTCTTCGAGGAGAAGATCCTCAGGGGCATATTCAAGTGAAAGCTCTGTCCGACAATCTTATGTTGAACCAAGTGCAAGCTCGATGCGGGACGCTGAAACCAAATCGTGCCTTTGTCCGTGTAATACATTCATGGAAAGTGCAGGTTTTAAAGACGAATTCGAGTAGTATGTTCACAACGCCGATCTCGCTCCCTTCATCGAAGATAAGTGTACCCAACATCTCAAACTCACAGAGACATTTACTAAGAAATTTAAATATTTCCCTCATGAGTCTAGAGTTTCGTTTAGCCTTTATAATAATGCTTTCACCATGCCTTTAGATATGTTCTGTGAAGCGTGCAAAATTCCATATTGGGGTTCGTTAGACGAACCACCAAAATATGAGTATGAGGCATTTTTGAGTAATCTGTGCTACAGTGAAGATAGGGGAGTGACGCAAGTGTCGGTGTCAAAACTGGCGGATCTCGGGTAGGGGGTCCCGAGCTGTGAGACTAGGATCGATGGTAACAAAGGGACAAAGGAGACGATGTTTACCCAGGTTCGGGCCCTCCTATGGAGGTAAAATCCTACGTCCTGCTTGATTATATTGATGATATGAAGGTTACAGAGTTGATCTACCTCGAGATCGACTAGCTAAAACCCTAGATGAGTTTCTATGTCCTATGATCTAAAACCCTCCTGGTTTATATAGACACCGGGGGGTACTAGGGTTTACACATGATGGGCCTCCTGCCGAGGATGGAGATGGCGATTTCCTCATCTTAACTTGGAGTGCACGACGCGCCTTCGGGGCTCCCTTCTGGAATGTGGAGTCTTGATGTGTTCGGCCCGTCTTCAGAGAACGGCTCGTCGAGCCGGCCTATTGAGAGATGAGCCGACAGCCCGAGGACCCCTTAGTCCGAGAATCCCTCAGTAGCCCCCGAACTAGCCCCCAACGCCAAGGGTCTAAGCTCCAGCTGCTTCGCATGATCAGAGTCTTCGGCTTGCGGGGTGAGTTCTTCTTCCCTTTACTTGATCGGCTAAGACTAGTTCGGTTTCCGATGACACGTATTTCTTCTTATCATATGATTGACCAAACACCATGAATTGCTTAGCCCCGAAGGCCAACCGCCAAAGTGTAAACAGTGTTTTCTGACACCCCCCTCTGACGAAGGGTCGTGGCCTACCATGACCACTGAACCAGTTACGAAAACTTGACTCGCAGTCTGGGGCCGTTTTTTCAGCGACATGACTTATCAATGCAAAGATCGTGCCCCGTTCCACATAGGATATGATCAATCTCCACACACGCATAACTGCACGCATGTCTTGGGAAGCGGAGGGATTTGTGGTGCAGTAAGCGAGGCTAATCGGTGACACGTCCCATAAAAGGGAAAAAACCCCAAGGCCTATTCATGCTTCCCCCTCGCATCCTCCGCCTCCTCAATCTCTCCAAGCTCCGAGAGCCCAGATCTAGTTCTCCCTCGCCCTTTTCTCCGAGCTTAGCAATGGCAGGTTCGGGCTCCAATGGCAAGTGGGAGGCCTCCACGGTCACTGACCAGGATATCCGGGACCTAAAGCAGGCCGGTTACCTCCCCGCCAACGTCTTCCACTACGCCCCGGAGAAGAACCAGGTGATCCCCACCCCCAAGGCAGGCGAGAGGGTGGTGTTCGTCTCGCACTTTATCCGGGGACTGAGCTTTCCGCTCCACCCCTTTGTCAGGGGTCTCATGTTTTTCTACGGTCTGGACTTCCACGACCTTCCGCCGAACTCCTTCATGCACATATCGGCATTCATCATCGTCTGCGAAGCCTTTCTGCGGGTCGAACCGCACTTCGGCCTATGGCTCAAGGTCTTCAACGTCAAGCCAAAGACCGTGGCAAGCGAGCATGCAGACTGCGGAGGGGCGGTCATTAGCAAACTCTCCCGTGTCGAGTGGCCATCTAGCACCTTCATCGACACGATAAAAACCTGGCAGAAGGAGTGGTTCTACATCACCGAGCCAAGGGACGAGAGCTGGGCGGCCCCCGCCAAATTCAGATCTGGGCCCCCCACGAGATTGACCTCGTGGCTCAGGAAGGGCCTTGACTGGGGGTCGGATGCTGAAGTTAAGCTACTGCAGAAGTGCATCACCTCGGTGATTGAGGTGAAGGTGGAGCTGGTCAACGTG
This sequence comes from Elymus sibiricus, assembly GCA_039707655.1. Taxonomy (NCBI): domain Eukaryota; kingdom Viridiplantae; phylum Streptophyta; class Magnoliopsida; order Poales; family Poaceae; genus Elymus; species Elymus sibiricus. The sequence continues at coordinate 329,421,983 of CM077671.1, forward strand.
GTCCAGGTCATGCTCCACCGCCGTATCCTCCCCTGCAACGCCGGGCATCCCCCATGTGGGCTTACCGTCCTGACGACGAGCCTACCATGCGCCAATTCTTCCGCACCACCCCCAGAGAAGCTGTGGAAGGCTCGGTTCAAGCCTCAGAAGAGTTGGCCGGCCAAGAAAGAGGATACGGGCCTAAGCACCAAATATCCCCCGACCAAGGTATGGTATAAATTTAATCCGATGACTTTGTTCCTTCGGCAAAAAGACTGAACACCTTCTCCTTTACCTTAGCAGAAGTGGCTGAGCAAAGCCGCAACGGCCAACTGTCCGGCTCCACAACCCGAAGATCCCAGGTCGGAGCTGTTGGCGGCGATGCTTGTCGTGGAGCCGTACTCGGCGCCTGAGAAGAAGGAGAAGAAAAAGAAGGCCAGGGAGGGCCTCCGCATAAAGGACCAGCCAGACGCTGCGTCCGAGGAGACCCGCGCCTCCTCTAGTCATGAGGAGGAGCACGAAGATGGGGGGGAAGGCGTTTCCCCCTCACAAGAAAGAGGGTGACGTCATCGGATGCCGCGGAGGATGCTGCCCCTCCTGCCCTGAAGAGGGCGCATCAGGCGAGGTTGATCATGCCCGATGATAGCTCAGATTCTGGCACAGAATCCGAGGAGTTTGAGAGGGTTCCACGAAGGAGCCTGAGGGTCAAGGCCCCCGCTCAAACTTATGAGTCCGAAAACTCCTGGGTTATTTATGCAGGGTTTTTCACTGTTTTAAACACAAGCGCGTCTTTTGATCTGCAGCCCACCACGCGTTCTCCCCACCGACCAGATATCGGACAGGGAGTCCCCACCAGCTGAACTAGCGAAGAGCGGGACCGCATCGTACCCTACACCTCCGGGGGTTACGAAGGACACCGCGGAGGTGTCATCAAGCCAAGCTCCATTGGAGCCGAACATGGGCGGAGGAGGTGACCATGCCATGGCCGAGGCTGATGCCATGGCCGCCGAAGGCCAGGGAGAGGAAATTCCCCAGGCTGCTGAGGACCAGGGGGAGAATGCTCACCCGGTTGCCAAAGAGGAGGGGCAAAGAAATGCCTAGTCCCCTCCGAGGACGTCTCCGGAGCGCTTTGTGCCTCCAGAGTTACTAATTCAGTCCCCGATCAGAGATCAGACTGCCCGGTCACCACCGATGCCACCAATGGCCGGGTGGCCGGTTATGGAGGAGGCGCTAGCACGCGTCTACATCTCCGAGGATCACCGCACTCTTATGGGTGCGGTTTTGCGAGGAATTCAGTCTGTTGATAACGGACTGAAGGAGGCCTTCAGTGGTCTGTTGGCGGGCTTCCAGGTGGGTTTTGTAATACCCTTTTCCCGAACAATGCTAATTTTAAGTTTGTGCTATCGTTATATATGTACTTGAGGGAACACTAGAAGAGTGTCTAGAGGGGGGGGGGGTGAATAGACTACTAGCAGGAATTTAAAACCTAACCTTTTCCCAAGTTAATTGCTTGGCAGATTTTAACAGTTTTAGCAAGTCTAGCAAGTCTAACAGCCCTAGACATGCATGTCAACAAATATGGCAGCGGAAAGTAAAGACATTGCACATGAAGTAAAGAGTAGAGATAGGAAGATCAAACGCAATAGGAGACGCAAAGATTTTTCCCGTGGTTCCGATAGGTGGTGCTATCGTACATCCACATTTATGGAGTCTTCAACCCACGGAGGGTAACGGTCGCGAGAGTCCACGCAGGGCTCCACCCATAAGGGTCCACGAAGTAGCAACCTTGACTATTCCATAACGGCTTCCGTCCATGAAGGACTAGCCTCACTATGGGTAGATCTTCACGAAGTAGGCGATCTCCTTGCCCTTACAAACTTCTTGGTTCACACCCCAACACGAAGTAGGAGGCTCCCAAGCGACACCTAACCAATCTAGGCGGCACCACCCTCCATAAGGTAATAGGCTCGGTAATGACAATGAAGTCCTTGCTCTTGTGCTTCAAGATGATAGACTCCTCAACACACAATCACTCTCTCACAGATTTGGTTTGGTGGAAGAGATGGGATTGGTGGAAAGCAACTTGGGGAGGCTAGAAATCAAGATCCAAATGGTTGGAGTGGAAGATCTTGACCTCAACACAAGACTAGGTGGTTCTCTCTCAGAAAACTGGATGGGGCAAGTATGGAATAGTTCTGAGTGCTTCTCTTTCGAGTAGGTGGTGGTGGAGGGGTATATATAGGCATCCCCAAAAATCCAACCGTTACACACAAAATGACCAACTCGATGACACCGATGTGTTAATCTTGGTGGTACCGAAGTGACCAAAAGGTGGCAACTTTTGAATCTCGGTGAGACCGATATAGGAAACTCGGTTGCACCGATAAGGTGACCAACGGTCAGATTCCCAATCTCGGTGACGCCGATCCAACAATACTGGTGGTACCGAAAATGTGAATTTGCGTAACAGAAAGTTGGCAACCTAAACTCGGTGGCACCGGTAAGGAATCGGTTGCACCGAAGTGGCTAGGGTTTGGCTGAGTCTGTCTGAGATTAAGAATCGGTGGCACCGGGATGGAAGAGTTGGTTACACCGAATTTTAGTATATGGCTTTGGACAGACTTTGGTGGGAGAGCTTGTGGGTGTTTTTGGTGACTATCACTTGTGCACGTATGAGCATATTGTTCACCAACAAAACCTTACCCCCTTTTAATAGTATTGGCTTTCCTATGGACTCAAAGTGATTTCTCACAAATGTAAAATGTAGAGTCCTCTTGCTTGAAGCTTTGCCAACCTATTTCCTTGCATCTTGGGGTATGTCCACACAGTCTTTTGCCAACCCTTTTCTCCATGGACTTGTATCTGAAATACACTAGGTAAAAGTATTAGTCCAAGAGACAATGTATGTTGTCATGAATTATCAAAACCACCAAGGGAGCATGTTGTGCTTTCAATCTCCCCCTTTTTGGTAATTGATGACAACATACAATCAAAGCTTCAAATAAAGATATGCATGGTTATAATGAAGACTTTGAGAGACACATGACTTAGATTTGCTCCCCCTAAATGTGTGCAGTCCTTTAAAGGATAGTTGCTATGGAATGCATGGACACACAAGTAGTGGAAGGGATATAGTAAGTCATATGTATCTTGGCTATATACATCAAATATATATGAATGAGATGCATCCTTGTTCAAGACTTCACTCTTGCAAACAATATGTACAAGAAGCAAGAGATCATCTTGACCAAAGATGTGATGCATATACTTACCTTGAGTTCTTGAGCATTCTCGTAGTAGAAATACACTTGAGAAAACAATGTTAGGAAACACAAGAGTATTCTACCAATCAACAAGGCAATAGAACTCAAAAGTACCAAGATATGGAGAACATATAGAAGATAGTATTCTTAAGATTGATATGTCTCCAAGATCATTTAGAGCTTTCTCCCCTTAGTTCTGAAAATGGTAAGTTATCCTTTCCCCCTGAATCTCAGCATGTAGATATTGGGATTGGATAGGATGAGAAAAGATCTAAAATGATCACCAGAACAAAATAAGCATATTCTCCAAATATATTTTTCTTCCCCTACGTTGGTATTCTCTCCTTGCTTATATGAGTATACGCATTGATGTTGGTTGGCTCTCCCCCTTGATCATATCTCCCCCTTTGCATTTGCATGTGTCTCCCTTTAGCATGAATTTAGCATGAAGCTTTGTTCTTCTCCCCCTTTGGCATTAATTTCCAAAAAGGTCAAAAATAGGGATAGATACAGGGATCATTGACTGAGAAGGGATCCTTGAGAACAAGGGTCACTGAAAGTAGGGTTCATGAAAACTGAGGGAATTATGGAAAATAGTTTCTCTCCCTTTGAGATGTTGTAAGACTTTGTTATTCTCCCCCTTCTTCTTTTAAGTTAGGGATCCTTGAATAAAGAAACTCTCTCCTCAAGATTAGCTTTTGTTATTCTCCCCCAATTTTTTTTTAATGGGATCATCGAGGTAACAGAAGTATTGCTAGTAGGATTGCAAAAAAACATAGATTTGCAAAAGAACCAAAAAAACAAATCGGTGACTCCGAGACAGATACATCGGTGATACCGAGATTTTGTGGTGCAGTTTATCTGCAATTTCGGTAGAACCGAGAGATATGTATTGGCGACACCGAGGCTAAAACAGCAAAAGAAATGAGGGACCAAGTTTTTGTTTTCAAAGTTTCTGTTTTCAAAGAGTCCAAAAATTATCAAAGGAAATGCAAAAGTTTTTACAGAGGGATATCAACTAGAGAAGATTTGAGTGGTTCAAAGAAATCTTTGCAAAATAGAGAATGAACCATCAAAATACTTAACTAGATGATGGGCGGTGACTAGGTCACCTATATTAGAGTATATTGACTTAGGAGTCAAGCAAGAATAGTTGATCATAGGTCATACTCTACGTTAAGCTCAAAATGGGGTTACCATTTTTCGATTAAGCATTTTAATGTCTTCATATCACTTGAGTTGCTTTATCTCATAACTTGGAGTAAAGCCTTTTCAAGGATATGAGTACATACCTTTGAGTGATGTTGATGACGTAGCTTGTAGGAGAACTTGTTGAGGATGCTCGAGATTGATGAAGATCATCTTGAGTTGGGAGCAATCCTTCTCGTTTTAGTGCACTTGTTACCTACAAAGGTTTGTCAAGCAAGGAAGAACATGATATGACACGATACCAAATGTGAAATATGAATATGTGTCAAGGATATGTTTTGATGTCTTCTTCCTTCCATCATCAAGAGGGGTTGTGGATACTTGGTAATGACAAGATTGCTTATGATTGGAGTTGATGGCAATCTTGTGGAATGAAAATCTTCCAAGTACCTACAAAAGATTAGATGCAATACAAGGGAGCATAGAATTCCATGGCATAAGATAACATGTTAGGAGCAACATGGAAATATCGAGAAAGCTCATGCCCTTGCATGCATCCGAGTGAGTCTAGCTCAAGTTTAAAGCATCAATGATGTTCAACTCACACAAGTGACAAAATGTTTTCTCATCAAGTGGCTTAGTAAAGATGTCGGCCAATTGCTTGTTAGTGTGAACATGCTTAAGATTAATATCTCCTTTGGCAACATGATCACAAAGGAAATGATGTCTAACTTGAATATGTTTAGTTCGAGAATGTTGCACAGGATTATGACCAATCTTAATAGCACTTTCATTGTCACAAAGTAATGGAACATTTTTAACATGGATTCCATAATCCTTAAGCGTTTGTGTCATTCATAACAATTGCGCACAACAAGATCCAGCAGCAATATACTCAGCTTCGGCAGTAGATAGAGATACCGAGTTTTGTTTCTTGGAGGACTAGGACACAAGAGATCTACCCAAAAATTGACAAGTACCCGAGGTGGATTTTCTATCAACCTTGTCACCGGCATAGTCCGAATCGGAATAGCCAACGAGATTAAAAGAAGATCCCTTGGGATACCAAATGCCAAAGTTTGGTGTTTGTATCAAGTATCTCACAATACGTTTCACGGCCAAAAGATGACACTCTTTAGGTGCAGCTTGATATCTAGCACACATGCAAAAACTAAGCATAATATCGGGACGAGAGGCACATAAATATAGCAGTGAACCTATCATAGATCGATAAACCTTTTGATCAACCGGTTCATCCTCCTTGGTGAGGTCAACATGTCCACTAGTAGGCATGGGAGTTTCCCTACCTTTGCACTCTTGCATGTTGAACTTTTTTATCAAGTCCTTGGTATACTTAGTTTGAGAGATGAAAGTTCCTTCTCTTGATTGCTTGATTTGCAAGCCAAGAAAGAATTTCAGCTCACACATCATAGACATCTCATACTCCTTGGACATCAACCTTCCAAATCTTTGACTGAATTGTGGGTTAGTAGAACCAAAGATAATATCATCCACATAGATTTGGCATACAAATAATTCACCATTAACTCTCTTAGTGAACAAGGTTGCATCAATTTTCCCAATTTTAAAACCTTTTTCAATGAGAAACTTCGTTAAGCATTTGTACCAAGGACGAGGGGCTTGCTTAAGACCATAAAGGGCTTTACGAAGCTTGTAAACATGATTACGTTTCTTAGGATTCACAAAACCAGGTGGTTCCTTAACATAGACTTCTTCTTCAATCTCACCATTTAAAATGGCACTTTTAATGTCCATTTGATAAAGCGTGATATCATGGTGATTAGCATAGGAAAGAAGAAAACGAATAGCTTCAAGTCTAGCGACGGGTGCATAGGTCTCACCGTAGTCCATACCTTCGACTTGCGTATATCCTTGGGCTATGAGACGAGCCTTGTTCCATACAACTTGACCGTCTTCATCCTGCTTGTTTCGAAACACCCATTTGGTTCCGATGATGTTTTGCTCATCCTCGGGCTTCTCCACGAGTGTCCACACTTCATTCCTCTCGAAGTTGTGAAGCTCTTCATGCATCACGTTCACCCAATCCGCGTCTTCAAGAGCTTGTTCTACCTTCAAGGGCTCAATGCTAGAGATGAAAGAATAATGCTCATAAAAGTTAGCTAGGTGAGTTTTAGAGCGAGTGATTCTCCCTGTTTGTATATCACCAAAGATTTGGTTTAGGGGATTGTTCTTGGTCACTTGTGCTCGAACTCGGGGTAGCTTGGGCTTGTTAGATGGTGGAGCTTCTTCTTCTTCATCATCATCTCCTTTGTCTTCGTTGTTATTGACGATGTCGTTCCCTTGAGGTGGTGGCGAAGGAGGTTGTGGTGGATCTTCATGATGTACTTCCTCCTCTTCATCATCGTGTCGTGTACCGCTTGTGGATGCCTCCATGTCATGTTGTGGTTCACCTTGACGTGAAGTAGGGGCTTCCACTTGAGTTGACGAAGTACTTTCCTTCACCTCCATGGGACAAATCTTGCCAATGGACAAGTCTTGGATAGCTTCCGAAGGATCCTTATCACCTACATCATTTGGCAATTGTTCGACTTGTGAACCATTAGATTCATCAAAGTTCACATATACCGTCTCTTCAACTTTTCGAGTGAAGTTGTTGTAGACATGGTAAGTGTGGGAGTTTGATCCGTAACCAAGTAGGAATCCTTCATGAGATTTAGGAGCAAATTTAGTACGACGGTGCTTATCAAGAATGTAGCACTTTGAGCCGAATACTCGAAAGTATCCAACTTGGGGTTTGTTACCGGTGAGTAGCTCGTATGCCGTTTTACCGAGAAGCATGTGCAAGTAAAGTCGGTTTGTGGCATGACATGCTGTTTCCACGGCTTCTGCCCAAAAGTGTATTGGCGTCTTGTATTCGTCAAGCATCGTTCTTGCCATCTCAATGAGCGTTCGGTTCTTCCTCTCAACAACTCCATTTTGTTGAGGCATGTACGTAGCCGAGAACTCATGTGAAACACCTTCTTCGTCAAGAAAGGTATCCACATGGGTGTTCTTGAATTCCGATCCATTATCGCTCTGAACCTTCTTGATCTTCACTTCAAACTAATTTTGCGCTTTGCGTGCGAAGTTTTTGAAGATCTTTTGAACCTGCGACTTATCATCAAGAAAGAATACCCACGTAAATCTGGAAAAATCATCAACTATAACTAGACCATAGGAATTTCCACCGAGACTCTTGTAAGCATTGGGACCAAAGAGATCCATGTGAAGTAACTCGAGTGGTCTCCTAGTAGTCATGATGTTCTTAACAGGATGATTTCCACCTACTTGCTTTCTAGCTTGACAAGCACTACAAAGTCTATCTTTGTCAAAGATAACATCTTTAACACCAAGTATATGATCACCTTTGATGAGCTTGTCTAGATTACGCATGCCAACATGTCCTAGCCTTCTATGCCAAAGCCAACCTTTAGAAGATTTAGCAATTAAACAAGTGCGAGGTTTGGATCTCTTAGTGAAGTCAACAATGTATAGATCACCTCTACGGATACCGGTAAAGACCATTTTATGATTATCTTGACGAAACACTTGGCAATCTACTTTCGTGAATAGCACATTAAAACCAAAGTCGGCAAGTCTAGATACGGAAACAAGATTGTAACCAAGAGATTCAACAAGCATAACATTTTGAATAGAGCTATCATGGGATATGCCCACCTTACCAAGACCAAGTATCGCACCCTTGGAGTTGTCTCCAAACGTTACGTACCTTCGCGGTCCATGGTTTGGTGTGATCTCTTCAAACATCTCTCTATATCCGGTCATATGATCGGTACATCCGCTATCGAGAATCCACTCTTTTCCTCTGGACATGTAATCCTTGAAGTTTGCCATGAGACTTAGATTCTTCATGATCTTCTCATACTCGATGTCAAACAGCTCATCTTCATCATAGTAGCCATGTTCCACATTGTCATCATCAAGTGAGAAATCCTCGTCATAAAGAACAAGAGATTCGTTAGGATTGTGATCATGACAATGTTCAAGTTTATGAATGCGTAGGGCCTCTATAATGATATTGTTGATGGTTGTGACATCTCCTTTAGCACGCATGAGGTCTCTAAGCTCAAATAGATAAACATCAAACTTAGGATCACTAGGCATCATTTTGTGGAAGGCAGTAGTTTTATGAAGAATTTCATCAAGATTACTCAATGAATAATTTGGATATCGTTTCTCCAAATCATTCCACAAAGTGTAAGCACAAGCAAAATTCTTCATTTGGCTAAGCACATTTCTAGGCAATGCTTTAACAATGAGATTAACAGTTCTAAGATTGCATAGCATATCAATTTCCTCTTCGTGTGTGGGATGCAAAGGATCAATGGAAGGTACATAGGGGCTCTTAACAAATTTGCTCAATTGAAATTCATTAAACAGCTTAAGCATCAAAGTTTTCCATTGACTATAGTACTCTCCATCAAGGATAGGCACTCTGCAACTCAAACTCCCTATACTAGACACATCCATCTTCCTCCTCGGTGATTAAACCAAAGCAATGGAGACCAATGCTCTGATACCAATTGAGGGAACACTAGAAGAGTGTCTAGAGGGGGGGTGAATAGACTACTAGCAGGAATTTAAAACCTAACCTTTTCCCAAGTTAATTGGTTGGCAGATTTTAACAGTTTTAGCAAGTCTAGCAAGTCTAACAGCCCTACTCATGCATGTCAACAAATATGGCAGCGGAAAGTAAAGACATTGCACATGAAGTAAAGAGTAGAGATAGGAAGATCAAACGCAATAGGAGATGCAAAGATTTTTCCCGTGGTTCCGATAGGTGGTGCTATCGTACATCCACGTTTATGGAGTCTTCAACCCACGGAGGGTAACGGTCGCGAGAGTCCACGCAGGGCTCCACCCATAAGGGTCCACGAAGTAGCAACCTTGACTATTCCATAACGGCTTCCGTCCACGAAGGACTAGCCTCACTATGGGTAGATCTTCACGAAGTAGGCGATCTTGACTTTAACACAAGACTAGGTGGTTCTCTCTCAGAAAACTGGATGGGGCAAGTATGGAATAGTTCTGAGTGCTTCTCTTTCGAGTAGGTGGTGGTGGAGGGGTATATATAGGCATCCCCAAAAATCCAACCGTTACACACAAAATGACCAACTCGGTGACACCGATGTGTTAATCTCGGTGGTACCGAAGTGACCAAAAGGTGGCAACTTTTGAATCTCGGTGAGACCGATATAGGAAACTCGGTTGCACCAATAAGGTGACCAACGGTCAGATTCCCAATCTCGGTGATGCCGATCCAACAATACTGGTGGTACCGAAAATGTGAATTTGCATAACAGAAAGTTGGCAACCTACACTCGGTGGCACCGGTATGGAATCGGTTGCACCGAAGTGGCTAGGGTTTGGCTGAGTCTGTCTGAGATTAAGAATCGGTGGCACCGCGATGGAAGAGTTGGTTACACCGAATTTTAGTATATGGCTTTGGACAGACTTTGGTGGGAGAGCTTGTGGGTGTTTTTGGTGACTATCACTTGTGCACGTATGAGCATATTGTTCACCAACAAAACCTTACCCCCTTTTAATAGTATTGGCTTTCCTATTGACTCAAAGTGATTTCTCACAAATGTAAAATGTAGAGTCCTCTTGCTTGAAGCTTTGCCAACCTATTTCCTTGCATCTTGGGGTATCTCCACACAGTCTTTTGCCAACCCTTTTCTCCATGGACTTGTATCTGAAATACACTAGGTAAAAGTATTAGTCCAAGAGACAATGTATGTTGTCATGAATTATCAAAACCACCAAGGGAGCATGTTGTGCTTTCAGTACTAGCCCTCGATCCCCGGATGGGTATGCAAAAATGCATCCGGGGGTCAAATAGTGAGGAGTGAACAACGGTACACAAGGCACCATTTGTTCCTGCAATGTTTGGAAAACCCGCAAGAGGTCCGAACAGAGGGTCGCCCTTTTGATAGTTCAGAGGCTGGAATGTACATAACTGGATGCGTATATTATATTTGTAGGCTTCATCATCGGCGGCGGCCGGTAATGCCGTTGAGCTGACCGAGCTGAATCGGAAGCTCAAGATGTCCGAAGAGGAGCTTGATAGCCTGAACAAGAGGTTCGACGAGGCACAAGGTAAGCCGAATTCTAAAATCTGAGCTATAGTTTGGTAATAATCCGTACTGGTGACCCAGTGTAACTTGTTTATGATTTCTTCCACAGCTTTAGCTGCGGAGGTTGAGAAACTTAAGGCCGAGCTTCAGAAAATGAAGCAAAAGGCCGAGGAGGAGCAGACGGCCGCCGAACAAGCGGCAGCCGCGCTTTCCACTTTGAAGGGTGCAAGTGCCAAGCATGAGGCCCGAGTGGAGGAGGTGCAGCTAGAGCTCAAGGATGCCGGCACGAAGTACGAGGCCCTTAAGCAGAAAGGCAAGGAACAAGCCGCTGAGCTAGCCGCGCTGAAATCCGAGCTCCAGAAGGAGCGAGTGGACAGGCGGTCCTTCGAAGAGGAGGTTCGCCAAGCCACGGCGGTTATCGATGGTAAGCCATATTCGCTGCGATGCACCTTTGGTGGTAGCAAGTTTGCTTTGCTCACCCAGGTGTGATGTTCCTTAGGCATTCGTGTGGATCTCCAGAGGAGTGCGGCAGATGCGAACAAGGTTTATGCTTCGCGGGCGGAGGAAGATGAGGCCCGGCTATTCTGGGCGCAATATGAGTCCCCCGAGCGCTCTCCCCTCCTCGTTGACCACATGAAGCAACTGATGGAGATGCACAGAATGGTGAAGCCGGCCATGAAAGACCTCTGCATCCGTCTGTGGCCCGATGAGCCGTTGCCGAACAGCTATTTCGGCTTGGTGCAGAAGCTACGTGATGCTGCGCCTCGGGTTGATGTGCTGAAGCGCTCTACGTGCATCGAGGGTGCGCGGATGGCCTTTGCAAGGACCATGGTGCACTGGCCGAAGCTCCAGCCGACCAAGATGGCCACCGCGCCTCCGCCTCCCGGCAAGAGTCATAGGTGTCCCCAGCTGTACTTCCCCCATGTAATGGAGGGTGCTCGGGCAATAGAGGCTCAGGGCTCCAAGGATGTTTTGTATGAATGAGCGCGATGTAATATGTCCGAAGACTTTGACGCTTTATAATTTGTGTTGCATGGTTTATCATGTCTTATAAGCAGTTTATGTTTATTTAGACTCCTATGTGGCCGGCTTATCTGAAAGCAGCGAGTCGTCGGCTTCAGCCCCCACGTAGATACTACGTGGGGTGTCCCTGTATCCGCACTTCTACCCTTAGCCGAAGTATTGGCGCCTGAAGGCGGTAGTGCGAGAGGGACAAGGCAATCCGACTATGGTGCTCTATCGCTTTCACTTAGCCATGGGAGTGTAGAAAAATGTGGGGGCTGATAACCAGCCCCCAGTGTGATGTTCGGGGCTGAAGCTGGCATCACATGGTTTGTACAAGAACGAAACCGCTCGTGTAACACGGAATAGCCGCTATCGGTCTTTTAGTATAACACTTATGCTCGGATTTGCAGACCGGTTCTCGCTTACTATGATGGTCAGTTTTTGGCTTTCTCCCCTGAGGTGCTTGACCAGACGAGCTGGAAGCACAATCGCAGAGGTTCTCCCTTTGCCCTTTTAGCCGAACGAGCGGAACGTAAGAGGGCAAGCACAGGAGCCGGGCAACCCAACTATTGACCCAAGACATAGTTCGGATCCGATGCATATAAAGCAAAATCCAAGACGCCAAACACACAACCAGCTATGCTAGGGTGATGTTCAAGGCGATTTTAAATTCGAACCCCCGGTCTATTAGCCGGTTGCATCATAACATATACCGAAAAGTTTTCCCCAGAAGCGTGACCAAGAGAAGAACAGAGAATGTATAAAAGACAACAAAGTGGCCATATATAATGGTTTTGTACTTGCTCAATAATTCTTATAACTTGGATTGCCGAAGCAACTCTTTACAAGTAGATGAAACATAAAATTTACAGAGGGGAGGCTGTACCAGGAGTCTTCGATGGATGACATGACATCTTCAATGTGCCTTGTCGCCTGTCCTTTCATGTTCCTCTGTGGGTGTTGTATCCCATTAAGAGTGACGATGTCGCCGAGCGGACCTTGGGAAGAAGGTCTTGAGAAGTCGCCGAAGTATCGATGAGCTTTACGCTTTTTAGCAGGTCCTTAATGGTACCTGTGTTTTGTCCAAGGACGTGTACTGGTATTGGTCGGTCCAGCCGAACACTTACCATATGACGATTGCTCCCCATTGCTGCCCATGGAATCTTGAGCGCGAAGTTGTGCCTTCTTGGCACGTGTTTGGCAGTCGTTAGGGCTGTGCAATGGGGGGCGTATCCCTATTTCTGGGGAGCAGAAGAGTCTGGGAGTTCGGATTGAAACCGAACTCATTTGTCGACCTTACGGGCCTTTATGGCCGATTTAGGTCTTTGTCGACCGTCCTCATAATGGAATTCGGCCGCCAGGGCCAATGCATGCTCCTCAGTTCGGAGGGAACGCTCTGTGTTGCCGTTGACGGTGATGACCCCCTTGGGACTAGGCATCTTGAGCTTGAGGTATGCGTAATGTGGGACGGCATTAAAGCGAGCGAACACTGTTCGGCCGAGCAGGGCGTGATAGCCACTGCGGAAAGGAACGATGTCGAAGATTAATTCCTTGCTGCGGAAGTTGTCGGGCGAACCGAACAATACTTCCAGGCTAACAGAGCATGTGCACCGGGCTTCGACACCTGGGATCACTCCCTTGAAGGTAGTGTTGCTAGGTTTTATCCTTGACGGATCTATGCCCATCTTTTTCACCGTATCTGAGTAGATCAGATTGAGGCTACTTCCTCCGTCCAATAGGACTTTAGTGAGGTGGTACCCATCAATAATGGGGTCTAGGACAAGGACCGCCGAACCTCCGTGACGGATACTGGTCGGTTGATCTCGTCGATCAAAAGTGATCGGGTAGGCCGACCATGGGTTAAACTTCGGGGCTACAGGCTCTACGGCGTAGACATCTCGAAGGGCGCGCTTCCTCTCCTTTTTAGGTATGTGAGTGGCGTATATCATGTTCACAGTTTTTATTTCTGGAGGGAATTTCTTCTGTCCTCCATTGCTCGAACCGCGGGGCTCCTCGTCGTCCTCGCTGCGTGGGCATTTGCCCTGGTCCTCGGTTGTGAGTTTGCCGGCCTGTTTAAACATCCAACAGTTACGTTGGTGTGGTTGGCGGGCTTATCAAGAGTGCCATGGATCTGGCAAGGCCTTTCTAGGATCTTGTCCAGTGGGGTGGGTCCATCGCGGTTGCCTTTAGAAGGCTTCTTTCGCTGCCCGGATCTTGGGTTACGAAAACCGGCGTTAACGGCCGTGTCATCGGCGTCGCTAGTGTTGTGCCGGCGTTTGTTTTTGTTACGTCGTGGTTTCCCGTTTCCATCCCGGACTTCGGAAGTACCGGGGTCTTCAGGGTTGTGGCTTCGCCTTGCTAGCCTATTATCCTAGCCCGCGCAAAAGCGGGTCATGAGCGAGGTGAGGGCGGACATGGTCCTGGGTTTATCCTGACCGAGCTGGCGAGCCAGCCACTCGTCCCGAATATTGTGCTTGAAAGAGGCTATAGCTTCGGCATCTGGGCAATCGACGATCTGGTTTTTCTTGGTTAAGCACCGGTTCCAGAATTGTTGAGCGGACTCTCCTGCCTTTTCCACGACATTGCTTAGGTTGGAGGAGTCCGGGGGCCGCACATAGGTGCCCTGGAAGTTAGATCAGAATGCATCCTCGAGGTCCTCCCAGCTCCCGATAGATTTTTTGGGGAGACTGTTTAGCCAGTGCCGAGCTGGCCCCTTAAGTTTAAGGGGTAGGTACTTGATGGCGTGGAGGTCGTCTCCTCGTGCCATATGAATGTGGAGGAGGAAATACTCGATCCGAGAACTGATGCTGCATCACCTCGTCAGTGAAGCACAGTGGGTGGGCAGCGCCTCTGACCCTGACTATATCACGCCGGTAGTCGGCGTCTGTTCTGCCCCGGTTTTGGTCCCAAACTCTATTGGTTCGGTCGTGCCAGGGCCGGTACTCGTCCCGTCTACCCGGGGAGTACCCTCTGGATCCGTAGATGGATCTTGTGCGGCCTATTCTATCATCCAGGTCGCGTCGCAGGTCATACCTGTCCTCAGGCTCCATTGGTTCTTTTCCCCTTTTGCGTGGTACCGCCGACCTATAACCGGCCTCGCCAGCCGTCCTATCTCGTCCTCGGGGAGGGCGGTCCGGCTGGTCGTATGGAGTGTGCTTGGGGGACGGCATGTTTGGGAGCTCGTCGTCGAATTGTGGCAGCAGCCGCCGGTAGGGGTAGCTCTTGGGTTGGTCCCATAGACCGGTGCCGTGCTCTTCCTCAGCTGATAGAACACTTGTCCATCTGTCGTTGAGGGTGTCATGTTCAGCCTTGAGTTGCCGCGCTTTTGCCTTTAGGTTTCGGGCGGTTGCTAAAAGCTGTTGTCTGAACCGTTCCTGATCCTCAATGGTTTCGGGGACGATGATGTCCTCATCGTTCGGGCTATCCTCCTCCTCTACAGGGGGGGAGGTAGTTGTCATCCTCAGAGTCGTTCGGATCTTCGGGGTCGTGCTAGTCCTCCGGCCTTTCCTGGTCCTCCAACGGATACTCGGGGATATCGGGATCGCTGAGGTCTTCCGGGGTATCGTTTTCCCTAGTGCCGGCAATAACTCCCCTACCCTTTTTTGTCGTTGATCACTTGCACGGTTTCTGGCGCCTTGACGGTGCCTCACCTGAGTCATCGCCATTGTTAGCTGGTGTGCGCTCGCCATTACCGTATGGCGTATCCACCATGTAGACGTCATAGGTGGAGGTGGCGGTCCATCGCCCGGTGTTGATGGGGGTGGGAACACGATCCTCTTCCTCCATGCCCTCTGCCTCCTCGGAGGCGTAGTCCAACATATCGGTTAAGTCTTCGATAGTGGCTACTAAGTCGGTGGTGGGTGGGACGAAAAATTCCTCTTGACCCGCCTCAAGACCGATCTGAGTGTGGATCGGGATTGGGTCATCAGTAGTTTTCATCAAGGAGATCCGATCTAGAGCTTCGCGGAGTGTCGAGAGCTCGATCGGGTCAATCTGCCCAGCGCGTCCGGAGTTAACCTCAGACGCGTCCGCACAAGAAGTGTATTCGGCAGGGATTGATGCTCGGCCATCTGGCGCTATAGCCGGATCCGGACCTAAGTCCATATCGTCATCGGGATTAGCCCCGTGACCGGGGTTGAAAGCGACGTCCAAGGTTAAGGTCTCGGAGTCTTCGGGTGCATCAGACGAGACTGCGAGCCCGGTGAGCAAGAGATCGCCCCAAGGGTTAATGGAGAACTCTAAGTTCCCGAACCTGACTTCTTGATCGGGGGCAAAACTCCCGACCCGGCCAAGGCAGCCGCTCGGGTCAGCGTGCAGCACGATGCTGCCGAGCGAAGATCTGTCCAGGGACAAAGGAGTCCATGTTGCGGACCTCTTCGTTGATGAAGACGCGAGCCATCGATACCTTGGGTGATCACAGCGGAACTCTCAATGAAAGCACCAATGTCGGTGTCAAAACCGGTGGATCTCGGGTAGGGGGTCCCAAGCTGTGAGACTAGGATCGATGGTAACAAAGGGACGAAGGAGACGATGTTTACCTAGGTTCGGGCCCTCCTGTGGAGGTAAAACATTACGTCCTGCTTGATTATATTGATGATATGAAGGTTACAGAGTTGATCTACCTCGAGATCGACTAGCTAAAACCCTAGATGAGTTTATGTGTCCTATGATCTAAAACCCTCCTGGTTTATATAGACACCGAGGGGTACTAGGGTTTACACATGATGGGCCTCCTGCCGAGGATGGAGATGGCGGTTTCCTCATCTTGACTTGGAGTGCACGACATGCCTTCGGGGCTCCCTTCTGGAATGTGGAGTCTTGATGTGTTCGGCCCTTCTTCACAGAACGGCCCGTCGAGCCGGCCTATTGAGAGATGAGCCGGTAGCCCGAGGACCCCTTAGTCCGGGACTCCCTCAGCAAGGTAGAATAAAAAGCATCCATTTCCCATCTATACAGTACTTTGCACTCTCTAATGGCAAATGCATTGTAGGCAAGCAAGATTGCAGCACACTGTGTGCACATCATTTGAGTCTTATACACAATGCTGTAACAGGAATTAAAAACTAAAATTTAGGAGCAATTATTGCATGGAGATTGAATCTCAGCGCTGCTAACGGTAATTTCTATGGTGGGATTTATGCCTCCCATCTAGCTACGAGGTTGGGAGTGTCCCCTTGGCCTAATGATCCTATCTTACCTAACCAGTATTTAGACTTTGATGCCATGAAACTATATAAATTCCTTAAGGGCACAGTCAATAATTATACTTACAACTTGAGGTTCGATAACGGTCCCATTGTACCTATCGTATTGCCTGTTCCTGCTCTCTTTGATATCATATGAAGGGAATATACTACGTCCTTGAGAGCGAGGCCCGCACGTACAATGCGGAGGTTGAAGCTGCCAGAAGGGTTGATGAGGCTGCACCAAGAGCCTCGGTGGGCTATCACTCAGACAATTATCTAGGCTACGAATGCTGATTACCAAGATAGGCCAAAAGCCTAAGCTTGGGGGAGTACGTATTTCCACCGACATTATATTCATGTTCACACATTTCATTCCAGTTGTCGGTGTCCACACTTTTTCATTGTATTATCCATGCTAGATTTATTTTCTTACTTTCTTTTTGTGTGTTTGAAAAACTTTGAGAAAATCCCAAAATATTTCTTGTTTCTTTTCGGTTTTTCTTTTTAGTTTAGTTAGTTGTAGTATTCAAAGAAAACCCAACCATATTTATCATTTCTTCTTTTGCTTGTTGGGAGTTCTCCCGTGTAAATAGTTTTTCTCCTTTTTTTCTCCTTCTTCTATTTGCTTTCTTCACAAAAACTAAAAATCCAAAAATATTCCAGTGTGTTTCTCTGAAATTCTCCTCCTTTTTATTGAGTCATACCAAGGAGAAGACCATGATGAAAATGTTGAGTGGATCTCATAGGCATTATTGTTGATCTAACAAAGAGCCTATATTACTTTGTCTTCTCCTCTTGAATAAAATGTTTGCAGGTCCCAGCTTAGTCCACGGCACCCTTGCACTATTATTATTTTCAAATCATTCGATCATGCAAGTGAAAGGCAATGATTACGATATTTGATGAATTGACCGTGGGAGAGATAAGCGGGTATGAACTCAACTTGTTTTTGTATTTGTAAATATGTTTAACCTAGTATCCATGATTCAGCATATTATGATTGAACATGTTTGCAATGACAATTAGAGAGTATAGTTGTTCATGCCATGCTTAAGTAGCTAGGAGTGGATAATGATTTTATCTTGGATGTCTACATGCATTAAAACGGTTGTGATGTAGTATGATGATATGGTATCCTCCTCTGAATGTTTCAAGTGGCTTGACTTGGCACATATTCACGCATGTAGTTGAATCAAAACCAACATAGCCTTCATGATATTTATGTTCATGGTGTCCATATCCTACTCATGATAGCATTCAATGTTTATTGTTCATAATGCATGTTTATGACCGTCTTCGCTCTCTAGATGGCCGCTTCTCAAACCTATTTGCTAGCCTTCACCTGTACTAAGCGGGAATACTGCTTGTGCATCAAAAACCCTTAAACCAAAGTTATTCCAGATGAGTCCACTATATCTACCAATATGTGGTATTACCCTGCCGTTCCAAGTAAATTTGCATGTGCCACCTCTAAAATTTCAAATGAACCTCTGTTTTGTGTGCTTGGACCACTCATGGAGCGACAGGTGGTGGTCAGTATCTTCCATGTTAAGCGGTTTATTCTCATGATGAGTGTTTATTCACTCCTCCTTACATGAGAGGGGTGGTAATAGGGATTCCGAGTCCCGAAATCAAAAGACATGCAAATAATTAAACAAAACTCCCCCAGGAATGTTGTTGGTATGGACGGTAACCGTGGATTTGGCTAGCCGTGGAGTGTGTTTGTTGGTGGAGGGGGGTAAACCTTTACTTTTATCGCTTGGGAACCGCCGCTAATTTGTTTAACATGGAAGATATTGATAGCTCTTGGTCGTAACATTGACAGGAAGGGTGTACCTCCCAAAAATTATACTTATCTCATATTTAAGCCTTGAGCTCTGGCACCTCTGCAAATCCCCGCTTCCCTTTGCGAAGGGACTATCTATTTACTTTTATGTTGAGTCATCACCTTCTCAAATAAGCGTCAGATCTGAGAGCACTATTGTCATCCTCATGCATTGTGTATAGTGAATGTTGGATGCATCATGACTGGATCTTTTCTACCATGAATTACAATGTTTAGTCACTGCTTGAACTTAGGAAGTGCTCTGCATTTATGTTTTGCGGTCTTAGAAAGGGCTAACGAGATACCACTATTGTCATATTATATCATGATTGTTTTGACAAAGTGTTTGCATTTGAGATATTTATTATTGTTTGCTAGTTGCTTACGTCATTGATGTGGATTAATATAATCTTTAAGAGTTATTGTCGACATGGTTAGTCAAAATCTTTGCTGAAAACCTGGGTGCTACTTAAGCATATGTATGTAAACAAGAACAAAAGAGTTCGTAAAAGTTTTTCTTTATCACTTTTAGTTTGTCAACTGAATTGCCTGAGGACAAGCAAGGGTTTAAGCTTGGGGGAGTTGATACCTCTCCATCGTATCTACTTTTCCTAACCCTTTTGCTCTTGTTTTGGACTCTAATTTTCATGATTTGAATGAAACTAACCCGGACTGACGTTGTTTTCAGCAGAACTACCATGGTGTTGTTTTTGTGCAGAAATAAAAGTTCTCGCAATGGAATGAAACTTTTTGGACAATTATTTCAGAATATTTAAGAATTATTGGAGCCAAAAACCAACAGAGAAGGGGGCCAGGGTGGCTGGGCGCGGCCTGGTGGGTTGTGCTCACCTCGTGGGCCCCCTGGCCCTAATTCTAGTGCTATAAAATCCTATTTTTGGAGGAAAAAATCGAGGGAGGAAGTTTCATCGGGTTTCACAATACGGAGCAGCCGCCACATCCTGTTCTTCATCGGGAGGCCAGATCTTGAGTCCGTTTGGGGCTCCGGAGAGGGGAATCTTCGGTCTTCGTCATCATCAACCCTCCTTCATCTCCAATGTCATGATGCTCCCCACCAGGAGTGAGTAATTCCTTCATTAGCTTGCTGGTCGGTGAGGAGTTGGATGAGATTCATCATGTAATCGAGTTAGATTTGTTAGGGCTTGATCCCTAGTATCCACTATGTTCTAAGATTGATGTTGCTATGACTTTGCCATGCTTAATGCTTGTCACTAGGGCTCGAGTGCCATGATTTCAGATCTGAACCGTTTATGTTATCATCATTATATCTATGTTCTTGATCCGATCTTGCATAGTCATATGCACCTATTACGTGTTATGATCCATAAACCCCGGGGTGACAGAAATTGGGATACTTTCCGGTGATGACCGTAGTTTAAGGAGTTCATGTATTCACTATGTGTTAATGCTTTGTTCTGGTTCTCTATTAAAATGAGGCCTTAATATCCCTTAGTTTCCTTATGGACCCTGCTGCCATGGGAGGGTAGGACAAAAGATGTAACGCAAGTTCTTTTCCATAAGCATGTATGACTATTTACGGAATACATGCCTACATTACATTCATTAACTGGAGCTAGTTCTGTGTCGCCCTAGGTTATGATTGTTATATGATGAATATCATACGACAAATACACCGATCCAGTGCCTACGAGTTTTCCACTTATTGTTCTTGCTAAGTTACTACTGCTGTTGTTACTATTGCACTTGCTACAAAACTATTACTGCTATTGTTACCGCTACTGTTACTGTTACTACTGCTATCAAACTATCATATTATTGTGCTACTGATCACTTTGCTGCAGATATGTATCTCCGGGTGTGGTTGAATTGACAACTCAACTGCTAATACTCTCAAATATTCTTTGGCTCCCCTTGTGTCGAATCTATAAATTTGGGTTGAATACTCTACCCTCGAAAACGGTTGTGATCCCCTATACTTGTGGGCTATCAGGCTCCCTCCTGGCTGCTTCTTTAGCCCACTAGCATTCTTCTGGTCCAAAAAAATCTCCAAAAAGTTTCGTCTCGATTGGACTCCATTTGGTACTAATTTTCTGCGAAGTAGAAAATCAGCAAAAACAGCAACTGGCACTTTGGCACTATGTCAATAGGTTATTCCCAAAAAATGATATAAAGTTGCTATAAAATGATTGTAGAACATCCAAGATTGATAATATAACAGCATGGAACAAGAAAAAATTATAGATACGTTGGAGACGTATCAGCATCCCCAAGCCTAATTCCTACTCCTCCTTGAGTAGGTAAATGATAAAAATCAATTTTTTGATGTGGAATGCGGCCTAACATGTTCATCACATATTCTTTTCTTTTTTAGCATGGACATTTGGATTTTTAGATGGTTCAAAGCAATAGTCTAGTTTTGACATAGAGACTTTAATACTCGAGCATATCAACAAGCAACCATGTCTTTCAAAATATCAACACTAAAGCAAGTTATCCCTAGCCCATCATGCTCAATATTTGATCCATTCATGAAACACACTCAAATATTAGTTACAGCTAATGCTCAAGTACGATCATAGTGCCCCGTAGTTGGTGCGTTATAAGAGAAAATGGAGACTCAAGTAAAAAATAAAAATTGCATAAAGTAAATAGATTGGCCCTTCGCAGAGGGAAGTAGGGATTTGTAGAGGTGCCAGAGATCAAGGCTTAAATTGATAGAGAAAAATATTTTGGGTGGCATGCCTTTCCTGTCAACGAAAACGACTGAGAGATTTCAATATCTTTGCATGCTAGATACATCATAAGCGGTTCCCAAACAGAAAAAAAAGTATTCCTTTTTCCACAATTCTTTCACTTTCCATGGCTAGCCGAATCCATGGTTGCCTTCCAAACCAACACTTTCCAAGGAATTTATTATTTGACAACGTCAAATAAATTTCTTTTCTTTTTTTCATTTCAGGACTGGGAATCCCTATTACCGAAATCCTCTCGTGCAATGACAAGTGAATAAACACTCATCTTGAGAATAATTCATCTAGCATGGAAAAATATCGGTCACCCCCTTCCGCTTCATGAGCGGTACGAGCACACAAAAAGGAAAATTCATTTTGAAAATTAGAGATAGCACATACAAATTTGCTTGGAACGGCATGGAAATACCGCATATAGGTAGGTATGGTGGACTCGTATGGCAAAACTGGGTTTAAGGATTTTAGATGCACAAGTAGTATTTCTAGTTAGTACAAGTGAAGGCTAGCAAATGGATTGAGAAGCAACCAACCAAGAACGAAAAATCACATAAGCGAGCATTAATCATAACTAACACTGAATAATGCACCATAAGTAAGATGTAATTTCATAGCACAACTATTGACTTTCTTGTTTGCATAGGGAATCACAAACCTTAACATCAATATTCTTACTAAGCATAATTACTCACTAACATAACTCACACATTACTATCATCATGGCTCAAAACTATTACAAAGAATCAAGTTTAATTTGTCAAATGATCTTCATGAAAGTTTTTATTATATCCCTCTTGAATATCTATCACTTTGGGACTAGTTTCATATATTGACATTGCTTTTGACAAGCTCACATAGATATAAGTGAAGATCATGAGCATAAAAGTTTCATCTCTCAAAATAATATAAGTGAAGCATGATTGATTTCTTCAAAATTTACTTACTCTCAAATTAATATAAGTGAAGCATGAGAGCATTTCTTCAAACAAGTAAAAGCACGCCGTGCTCGAAAGATATAAGTGAAGCACTAGAGTAATTCCGTAGCTCAAAATTTTTAAGTGAAGCATATAGAGCAATTCTAACAAATCATAGCATAATTTTGGCTCTCTCAAATAGGTGTGTCAAGAAAGAATAAAAAGAAAATCAAGAAAAGACTCAAATGATACTAGACGCTCCAAGCACAACTCATGATATGTGACGAATAAAAATATAGCTCCAAGTAAAATACCAATGGTTGTTAGAAGAAAGAGGAGATGCCACTCGGGGGCATCCCCAAGCTTAGTTGATTCTTACTCTTTGGATAGTATCTTGGGGATACCATGGGCATCCCCAAGCTTAGGCTCTTCTTACTCCTTATTCCTTCATCCATCGTGATCTCACCCAAAACTTGAAAACTTCAATCACACAAATCTTGAAAAAATCTTCGTGAGATCCGTTAGTATAATAAAGCAAATTACCACTCTAAGTATTGTTTCAAACCCATTCATATTTTATTATTGTATTATATCTACTGTATTTTAACTTTACCATGACTTATACCCTCCAATACAAGCCATAGATTCATCAAAACAAGCACACAATGCAACGAAAACAGAATCTGTCTCAAACAGAACAGTCTGTAGTAATCTGTACTCTACCCATAATTATGTAACTCTAACAATTCTGACAAATTAGGACAACGTAAAGAATTTGTATAGAAATAATTTGTTAAAATTTCAGCTCATTATCACGTTCCAGTTAAAAATGAAAATTCGTGCACTGGAAATAAAGTTTCTGTTTCAGATTCAGCATTGTTTCTACTCATCTTATGAATCATCCTAAAGGTTCTACTTGGCACAAACACTAAATAAAACATAAAAACACAATCATAACAGAGGCATAATTGTGTAAACACTCAAAAACATAAAGCAAAAGGTAAAATAAATTTTATTCATTGGGTTGCCTCCCAACAAGCGCTATCTTTTTACGCCCCTAGCTAGCCATAACGCAAAGATTCAAGTATTGCCATCTTTAGTTTTTACTCCATAGCAGGCCCTCGTGATTGATTCATATGGTGGCTTAATTCTTGTTCTAGGGAAGTGTTCCATACCCTTTCTAAGTGGAAATTCAAATTTCACATTGCCTTCTTTCATATCAATCACGGCGCCTATAGTGAGTAAAAACGGTCTACCAAGTATGATGGGACAAGAAGGATTGCAATCAATATCAAGGACAATAAAATCAATGGACACATAGTTCCTATTTGCAAGAATAAGAAAATCATTAATTCTTCCCAAAGTCTTTTTAATAGTAGAATCCGCCAAGTGCAAATTAAGAGAACATTCCTCAATATTGGTAAGACCAAGCACATCACATAGGGCTTTCGGAATTGTGGAAACACTAGGACCAAAATCACATAAAGCAAAGCATTCATAATTTTTAATCTTGACTTTAATTGTGGGTTCCCACTCATCATGCAATTTTCTTGGAATTGAAATCTCTAATTCCAACTTTTCTTCTAAGGATTTCATCATGGCATCAACAATATGTTTAGTAAAAGCTTTATTTTGTTCATAAGCATGGGGTGAATTTATCATGGATTGCAGCAAAGAAATACAGTCAACCAAGGAGCAACTATCATAATTAAAGTCTTTGTAATAAAAAATAGTGGGCACATCACTAGTTAAAGTTTTGACCTCTCCAAACCCACTTTCATCAATTTTTTCATCAAGATTTTCACCCTCCAAATTATTGGGACGCCCTCTAGCTAAAGTTGACTCTTCTTCAGTACCTTTGTCATCAATTTTAAAATTACTAAACAAGGAATAAATAGAGAAAACACCAATCATTTTAAGATCTTCATCATTGTTATGAAAGTAATCGCCAGAAAACGCTTTTTCTAAAAAATCTCTTTTAGCTCTAAGCATAGCGGTTCTTTTCTTACTTTCATCCATAGAAACATATAAAGCTTTAATTGATTCATTAATCTTGGGTGGAAAATTAGTCAACTTGAGATTTTCTACATCATGGGAAATTCTATCAATGCTTCTAGACATATCATCAATCTTATTCAACTTTTCTTCTATCGTAGTATTGAAAGACTTTTGAGAATTGATAAATTATTTAAAATTACTCTCAAGATCAGAGGTGTTCCTACTATTATTGTAAGAAGAATTACCATAGGAATTACCATAATTATTAGAGGAAATTCCAGGAAAAGGCCTAGGATTAAAATTACCTATATAAGCATTGTTATTGAAGTTGTTTCGCGAGATGAAATTCACATCTACAGAATCATTATTTTGCTCAATCAAAGTAGACAAAGGCACATCATTAAGATCAATAGGAGCATTTTTAATAGTAATCAACTTCATAAGAGCATCAACTTTTTCACTCAAAGTACTAATTTCTTGAACCGAATCACTTTTTTACTAGTAGGTGCTCATTCAGTATGCCATTGTGAATAATTTGCCATAATATTATCTAGTAATTTAGTAGCATCACCCAAAGTAATTTCCATAAAAGTACCACCCGCGGTGGAATCTAAAAGATTTCTAGAGGCAAAATTCAATCCTGCATAAAAAAATTGTATGATCATCCAAAGATTTAAACCATGAGTAGGACAATTTATTAGCATCAATTTCAATCTTTCCCAAGATTGTGCAACATGTTCATGCTCAAGTTGCTTAAAATTCATGATTTGAGTTCGAAGGGAAATAATTTTCGCGGGCGGGAAATACTTAGTAATAAAAGCGTCCTTGCACTTATCCCAAAAATCGATACTATTGCGAGGCAAAGAAGAAAACCAAATTTTTGAATGATCCCGCAAAGAGAAAGGAAATAATTTCAAATTCACAATATCATTGTCCACATGGTTTTTCTTTTGCATATCACACAATTCTATGAATGTTTTTAGATGGGACGCGGTATCCTCATTAGGAGTACCGGAAATTGATCTTTCATGACAAGATTCAACAAAGCGATATTAATATCACAACACTCCGCACTAGTGGCGGGTGGAGCAATCGAAGTGCTAATAAAATCATTATTATTGGTATTGGAAAAATCACACAATTTGGTGTTTTCTTGAGTCATCGTGACTACGCAAACAAGATTGCAAGCAAACAAGAGATCTGGCGAGAAAAAAGCAAACAAAAAAGAAGGCGAATAAAACGGCAAATTTGTGAAGTGGGGGAGAGGAAAACGAGAGGCAAATGGCAAATAATGTAAATTGCAAGGAGATGAGACTTGTGA
This sequence comes from Elymus sibiricus, assembly GCA_039707655.1. Taxonomy (NCBI): domain Eukaryota; kingdom Viridiplantae; phylum Streptophyta; class Magnoliopsida; order Poales; family Poaceae; genus Elymus; species Elymus sibiricus. Next base: position 329,447,468 of record CM077671.1, read on the forward strand.
TTAGGAACCTGATAGATGTTGATGGTGTCTCCCCGGCACCAAGATTGGCATGCTAGTGAGATTGCTTCCTCCCCGGTAACGGCGCCAGAAATTCCTTTGACGTGGCTTGAGACCGCGTCGGTATTTCCCCAAAGAGGAAGGGATGATGCAGCACAGCGACGGTAACTATTTCCCTCAGTTAATAAACCAAGGTATCAATCCATAGAGGAAGATCAAGCAACTATTTAAACAACACCTGCACACAAATAACAAATACTTGCAACCCGACGCACAAGAGAGGTTGTCAAGCTCTCAATGATAAAAGATAGATTAGGTTGTGATAATTTGGGCAAATAGATCTCGCAAGAACACAAAATAAAAGAAGTAAACAAAAAGTGCAGCAAGGTATTTTTGGGTTTTTGATTTAATAGATCTGAAAACAAACACGGTAAAAAGATAGATCACAAAGCAATATGTCGTAAAAGTAGACCCGGGGGGCGTAGGTTTCACTAGTGGCTTCTCTCATGAGTATAGCACACGGTGGGTGAACAAATTACTGTTGGGCAATTGATAGAAGATCGAATAGTCATGACGATATCCAAGGCAATGATCATTATATAGGCATCACGTCCAAGATAAGTAGACCGAAATGATTATGCATCTACTTCTATTACTCCACACATCGACCGCTATCTAGCATGCATCTAGTGTATTAAGTTTACGGAAAAATGGAGTAATGCAATAAGAACGGTGACATGATGTAGACAAGATCTATTCATGTAGGAATATACCCCATCTTGTTATCCTTAATGGCAATGATACATGCGTGCCTTGCTGCCCCTTCTGTCACTGGGAAAGGACAACGCAAGATCGAACCCATCACAAAGCACTTCTTCCCATGGCAAGAAAAATCGATCTAGTTGGCCTAACTAAACCAAAGATTCAAAGAAGAAATATGAGACTATAAGTAATCATGCATCTAAGAGATCAAATAAGACTCAAATAATATTCATGGATAGAAACTGATCACGAACTCAAAATTCATCGGATCCCAACAAACACACCGCAAAAAGTCATTACATCAAATAGATCTCCAAGGTACCATTGTACTGATTATCAAAAGAGAGAGAGAGAAATCCATCTAGCTACTGCCTACGGACCCGTAGGTCTATGATGGACTACTCACACATCATCGGAGAGGCACCCATGAAGACGATGCACCCCTCCGTGATGGTGTTAGATTGGATCTCGTGGTTCTAGAAATTGCGGTGGCTGGAATTGTGTTTCGTCGACTCCCCTAGATTTTTCTGAATATTTGAGAATTTATAGAGGCGATAGTCGGTGGAGGGGGTCCCCGAGGCGGCCACAGCCCATCAGGGTGCGCCTGGGGCCTCTGGCGCGCCCTGGTGGGTTGTGGGCGGCCTGGGCTCCCTCCTGGCTGCTTCTTTGGCCCATTGGCACTCTTTTGGTCCAAAAAAATCTCCAAAACGTTTCGTCTCGATTGGACTCCATTTGGTACTGATTTTCTGCGAAGTAAAAAACAAGCAAAAACAACAACTGGCACTTTGGCATGATGTCAATAGGTTAGTCCCAAAAAATGATACTATTTCTCGGTAACATGCATTGGCTTGAAGTAATCAGCACACGGCAAGTAGGTGATGCACCACAGTGAACTTGTAATCAGCGCGGAGAATGCTCCTGAGTCCGTGACGGCAGTGGCGCGGTTGAGAAACAACGATACGAAGCTAGTGTTCTCTTGGAACGCCTTGTTGAGGCAGAAACAGATCCTCTAGATGTACACAAAAAATTGATGAAGGGAGAGGAGACCAACCGGCTGGACATCCTGCAAGTGAGGTCAAGGGAGGAGCGTGTGACGATGGTGTTCCCTGACTCCCGGTTGCAGACACCATCCAAAGGCGGCTAAATTTCGTGTTCTGGCCCTTTTTGCACACTTTAGCCAGATTTGACCCCTGTTCAAAAAAATCAGGATCTAACCCTTTTGCCTACCGCCAGAGGGCATGGCAGTAGCCCTCCACATCGTACCACCAGAGGCCCCGGCGGTAGGGTGACGGATGTGGACGGAACGGCAAAAGACGGCCGTCAGCCAGCGGATGACATGGAAAAGGGCCTACCGCCGGACCCCCTAGAGGTAGGCTACCTATACCTACCGACAAGGGCCCTGGCGGTAGGCCCCTGGGGTGGATAAGATTGCCTTGTGGGGTGGTTCCTGATACTTTTGATCTACGTTGGGTTTTCCGTGAAGAGGAACGGGTGATGCAGCACAATATAGGTAAGTATTTCCCTTAGAAGAGAACCAAGGTTTATCGAACCAATATGAGTAATAACCAACCCTCGTCTTCAGCGGCTACACACAAAAGAGCAAACACTTACATCCAACGCGGGCAAGAGGGTTGTCAATCCCCTTGGACTCGTTATTTGCAAGCTTGTAAGTAGTGTGGTCGGTAGTAGATAATTGTAAATTGCAAAATAAATAGAAAAGTAAATAATTACAGCAAGGAATTGTAGCATTTGTAAACTTATAAGTGAATAGACCCGTGGGCCATAGTTTTCCCTAGTGGCATCTCTCATGAAAGTAAGCATACGGCGGGTAAATAAATTACTGTTGGGCAATTGATAGAAAAGAGCATAGTTATGTGATATTCAAGGCAATGATCATGTGTATATAGGCATCACATCCATAAGAAAATAGGCCAACTCCTGCCTGCACCTATTACTATTACTCCACCCATCAACCGCTATCCAGCATGCATCTAGAGTATTAAGTAAAATGGAGTAATGCTTGGCGAACAATGACATGATGTAGACAAAGAGAATTCAATTAATATGAACTAACCCCATCGTTTTTCCTTAGTGGAAACAATACAATGACGTATCTTGTCCCCTTCTGTCACTGGGATATAGAAACCCTCCAGATTCAACCCACTACATTGCACCCCTCTCACTGAAGATAGATCAATCTACTTGGTAAAAGCAAATCGATAGATCGGAGAGATTTATGAAGCTATGATGATCATGCACATAAGAATCATAATAGATTTTAGAGAAGACTCCAATATTTTTCATGAATAATCTGAACATAAAACCATAATTCATCGGATACCAACAAACGCACCGCACAAAAGGATTACATCAGATAGATCAAAGCAAAGATGCGATGATCATTGTATTGAAGCTCTAGAGAGAGAGAGATGGCCATCTAGGTACTAACTATATATACGTAGGTATGCGGGGAACTACTCACACATCACCATGGGAGCAGCAAGGATGATGTAGAGGACCTCCGTGATCGATCCCCCCTTCGGCAGGGCACCGGAACAGGGCTGCAGATGGGCACACGGCGGAACAGAGACTCGTGGCGGCACAAAAAGTGTTTTGGGAGGCTCTCTAGGGTTTTTGGAATATATGTGAATTTATATGCCACAGAGGGGCATCAGGAGGCAGTCGAGGGGAGCATAAGCCAACCAGGCACGCCCTATCCCCTGGCCGCGCTTGGTTGGCTCGTGCATCCCTTGTGGGGCCTCTGGTCTCCTCCCGAAGCTTCCAGGTCTTTTTTGGTCTAGCAAAAATCATATTAAAGTTTCGTGGCAATTGGACTTCGTTTAATACTGTAAACCTGAAAAGACAAAAACATGTAGAAATCATCAACTCACACAGGGCACTGGGTTAATAGGTTAGTGCTCAAAAATCATATTAATTGGTAAATAAATGAAAAAGCATCCTAGAATGATAATATAATAGCATGGACCAATCAAAAGTTATAGATACGTTGGAGACGTATCAGCATCCCCAAGCTTAATTAATTCCTGCTCGTCCTCGAGTAGGTAAATGATAAAACGGAATTTTTGATGTAACATGCTACCCAACATGTAATCTTTTGCAGGTTTGATCATTGAGAAACGATGAATTAATAAACATCAACATAGTAATACTTATAAACATAAGCAACATAATCATCAAGTTCCAAAGCATATGATCCATAAAGAATGTTCACCCCCTGTTCATTTTATCATACAAATATAACATGGCTCTGTCCTCACCACATAAATACAAACGTTAAGCACCACGGTGTCAAGTCAGGCAATTGGATCGTACTTTTTAACGCGCTTCATGTTTTTATTACTTGCGGAATATATAAGCGTGAACCATGGATACAACATAAAGGTGGAATCGAATATGGTTGTAGGTTTCAAAGTGGTGAAAGTGGAGAAGAAAGTCTCGCATCAACTAGCCGTATCATTGGGCTATGGAGATGCCCATCAATAGATATCAATGCGAGGAGTAGGGATTGCCATGTAACGGATGCGCTAGAGCTATAAGTGTATATAGCTCAACTGAAGCTAAGTGGGTGTGCATCTAACTTGCTTGCTCATGAAGACCTCAGGCATTTGAGGAAGCCCGCCAACGGAATATACAAGCCAAGTTCGATAATGAAAAATTTCTACTAGCATATGGAAGTGACAAAAACAGGAGACTCTCTATATGAAGAACATGGTGCTACTTTGAGGCACAAGTGTGGAATAAGAGGTAGTAGCATTGTCCCTTCTCTCTTTTCTCTCGTTTATTTATTTATTTTCTCTATTTTTATTTTTATTTTATTTTTATTTTTCTTTCTTTTTAAAAAATTTTGTCCGGAGTCTCTTCCCGACTTGTGGGGGAATCATTGACTCCATCATCCTTTCCTCACTAAGATAGTGCCCTAATAATGATGGCCATCACAATTTTATTTACTTACAACTCGATATGAAAAACTGATAGGATGATATGACTCTATATGAATGCCTCTAGCAGTGTACCAGGATGTGCAATGATCTAGTGTAGCAAAAGATATCAAAAAACGGACAAGCCATGTAAATATCATGCTAGCTATCTTACTATCATGCAAAGCAAGATGACAAGGAAGTATAAGTCATATGATGTGACGGTGGAAGTTGCATGGCAATGTATCTCGGAATGGCTATGGAAATGCCATGATAGGTCGGTATGGTGGCTGTTTTGAGGAAGATATAATGAGGGTTATGTGCAACAGAGCATATCATGGCACGGGGTTTTGATGCACCGACGAAAGTTGCACCGATCCTCTAGGTGAGAATGGGCAATGCACGATACCGAAGAGGATCGCAAATATGTGGAGGTGAGAGTGCGTATATCCATGGATTCACATTCGTCATAAAGAACTCACATACTTATCGCAAGATTTTATTAGCTCTCTTGAAGAAAAGCACTACTAGCATGCCCCTAGGGAGGAGGTTGGTAGGAGTTAACCATCGCGCGCCCCCAACTTAAACAACACTAGGATTTCAATGAAGAATAAGTATGCTCACACATCATCACCATGTCAAAAAAATATTTATAAGAACAGCAAGTTAACAATGATCATGCGCTCATGCTGTTTCACATTACCACATTAATATCATTAAACATTAACCATGATTTCTCTTTTATGTGCTACATGTGGTTTTGATTATGCACTCATTGAATACCTATTATTTTTGGACTAGTTTTATAACCCATGCAAATTACCGTTGCTATTTATTAACTCTCAAACAAATATAAGTGAAGAATGAGAGTGCAATTATTTCTACGAAACCTATACGCCACAGCGCTCTACAAGATATAAGTAAAGTACTAGAGCAACTGCTAAGCTCAAAAGATATAACTGAAGCACATAGAGTATTCTAACTAATCATAGTGATAGTGTCTCTCTCTCAAATAGGTGTCTCCATAAAACAATGATTGTGTGAAACTAAAAACAAAAAGCAAACTAAAGCAAGCGACCCTCCAAGCAAAACTCATATCATGTGATGAATAAAAATGTTCGGTACCAACATTTATTTACATGTGACATTAGGTTGTGTGATTGATAACCCTCAAGTATAGGGGATCACGACAGTCTTCACGGGTAGTATTTCACCCTAATTTATTGATTTGGCACAAGGGGAGCCAAAGAATATTTATTGGCCTTGACAGTTGAGTTGTCAATTCAACCGCACCTGGGATGTCTCTCTGTAGCAAAGGTTTAGAAGCATGGCAAATAATAGGAGTAGCAATAATAGTGATAGCAGCAATTTTGGTAACAATAGTAACAATAGCAATTGAGTAGCAGGTGTAACAGTAACATCACCAATAGTAACTTAGCAAGATTCAGTATATATGTAAAGCGTAGGCACGTGGATCGGTGATGGATAATGATTTAGATGACATTAATCATGTAACAGTTACACACTAGGGCGACACAGAACTAGCTCCAATTCATCAATGTAATGTAGGCATGTATTCCGTATATAGTCATACGCGCTTGCGATAAGAACTTGTATGACATCTTTTGTCCTACCCTCACGTGGCAACGGGGTCCTATTGGAAACTAAGGGATATTAAGGCCTCCTTTTAATATAGAACCGGAACAAAGCATTAACACATGGTGAATACATGAACTCCTCAAACTACAGCAATCACCGGAAAGAATCCCAATTATTGTCACCTTGGGGTATGCGGATCAAGACACGGAATATGTGCATACAACTTGCAAGATATGATCCAAATCACTCTTATATTCATGAAAACATAACAGGTTCAGATCTGAAATCATGGCACTCGGGCCCTACTAACAAGCATTAAGCATAGCAAAGAAATAGCAACACCAATCTCAGAACAAAGTGGACACTAGGTGTCGGTGTAAAAACCGGCGGATCTCGGGTAGGGGGTCCCGAGCTGTGAGACTAGGATCGATGGTAACAAAGGGACGAAGGAGACGATGTTTACCCAGGTTCGGGCCCTCCTATGGAGGTAAAACCCTATGTCCTGCTTGATTATATTGATGATATGAAGGTTACAGAGTTGATCTACCTCGAGATCGACTAGCTAAAACCCTAGATGAGTTTCTATGTCCTATGATCTAAAACCCTCTGGCTTATATAGACGCCGGTCATTAGGGTTACATATGGTCGGTTGCCCACCGAAGGGAAAAAACATGCCTAAACTACCATCTTCAACCTGACGGACACGTCACGGCTCCTGAGGTCTCCTGTCCAGCGACGATGCCTTCGATCAATCTTATCTTCAACAAGTGGCCCATTAACCCGACCTATGAGAAATAGGTCGGCAGTCCGAGGACCCCTTAATCCCGGACTCCCTCAGTAGCCCCCGGACTAGCCTCCAACGCCAAGGTATATCCGGAAAATATCACGTATCGAAGTCTTCGGCTTGCGAGGCGAGTCCCTCAACTTCTTCTGGCTTGGCAACCATCCCGTCATCGGAGAGTCCTCAATTGCTGAGGACCTGCGGGACCCAATATAATAACCTTCAGCGCTTCTCGATCCTTATGCGCCAAGGGGAGACGAGCGGCCCGGCAGTTATTTACAAAACTACCCTTCCCGCAAGGGAGGCACCACTTATTTAAACAAGTTAAATTGCGGTCTGGGTCACAGTCTCCTCTTCTTCCCCGTTGAGAGAAAAACTTCAAGCGAGAGGCCACCACAAAACCATGGCGAGCGTCCCCAGTTCTCCCTCATGCCCTTATGGCTCCCGTCCTGGGGATTGGATGAGTTTCTCCGTATCCCTCCTCTGGTTGCGCGACCTCGAGACCCAAGGGTATCTTCCTTCCTTAGATCTGGTGGCAACTCGCGCTGGCTTGACTTCCTTTGACGGCGAAGCTTTCGCGGAGAATTTCCCCAATCCTAAACAGGGTGAGCGGGTATGCTTTGTGCCCTACCTCTTACGGGGCCTAGGGTTCCCCATTCACCCTTTCCTCAGGAGGTTACTGGAGTTTTATGGGATCCAGCTCCATCATCTTATCCCCGGATCCATTCTGCATATTTCGGATTTTGTCGCTCTCTGCGAAATGTTTTTTGGGCTGCGAGGCGCACTTTGAATTATGGAGGAAGTATTTCTGCCTCGTCCCCCGAACTCGGGGTGAGACAATTTGGGAAATTGGAGGAGCCGAAGTGTGTCGTATAGCGGGAATAGGATACCCAGCGGGGACACCGAAGAAGGAATTCGAAGAGTGGTCTTCGGAGTGGTTCTACATCGAGGACGTTCTCCTATTCGATCCAACTCGAAGGGGCTTGCCCGAATACTCCGACGCTCCCCCGAAGAAAAAGTATAATCGGTGACCGAGGAGTTCGTCCCAAGAGGACAGAGCCGAAGTTCGGCGTTTGGCCGCCCACGTAAGGATATTGGCTCATCACAAGCTGACAATGATCGACGTGATGGCCGCCGCCATCTCCCGATGTGTCCAACCTCTCCAACAAAGGATACATCCTTTGTGGCAATACAACAGAACGAGTGACACCACTCGCTCCCGACGGCTGGACCCTGCCAATCAGGTGGCCTTGGCAGCCGTGCTTGCCGACTTATACAAAGGAGAAAAAGAAGATTTTACTCAGTTGCAGGTTAAGGAGGGCTATTCGAGTTACAACCCTATTGAATAGGTAAGCCCTTCGACTCTGCATTTTGAGTTTGGGAATTTATTCGCCCTTTCTGACTAACGCTTTTAATCTGCGAAAATAGGAATGGCGGAGCTTTGCCGAGACAATCAACTGTCCGGCCCCCCAACATAAGAATTACTCCCGCGACGATGATCCTGGATTTCATGACGATCCGGAGCTGTCACTGGCATATGAAGACAGGGTCTTTTACCAGGAGAGCCTTGATCGATCCAAGGTGGCCATCATAGCCGATAACCCCGGATCACTCCCCTCCTCCACTGCGGGCAAGAAGAAAAATTCCACCCGCAAAAGGCAGGCGTCCTTCGTCGACCCGAACATACCGGCTCCCATTCCCAAGCGCCGCCGGTCCTCGCGACGAACGTCGGCTACAGCAACAATGCCCGAGCCGGGCACCAACAGTAGTCCCTCATGTGAGCCAGTCGTGGAGACAGCGCCGAACACTCGATCAACCAAAAGGTACTTTGTTCGGTCGCTTAATCTGTTATTGTTATGATCGGTAGGATCTTACAGAAGATTTTTTGTCAAATTACTCGATTTACTCAGGAAGCGAGTGCAACCCTCCTCCGTCGAAGACATTGTCGGGACGCCCGGCAACACGCATGAGTCAAGATCTTCTGCTCATGCCGAGCCCGCCGTGGAGGCCCCCATGGCCAATCCGACCCCCGAAGACTCTAAGGGCGAGGTATCAGTCACTAAATCCGAAGCAGGGAGCGCGATGAGGCATTGGCGGCGGCGAGGAATCCTATGTGATACGATATTTTCCGAATAAGAGTTCAATGCTCTACGCTCGGCGGACGCACACCTTGGAGCTGCCTGGGCCGGGTTTATCGAAGCTGTGAAACTAATATCATCTGGCCTGAAAGTAAGTAATTAATAATCCGGACATAAATGTAAACCTAGTAGTCCCCGAGCCTTGATTTGGTCGGGACGACTAAATTAAGGATCCGCATATTGCTTGCATGGATAATGCAGGCCTCAAGGCAGCAGAACGCCGAGCTTGAACAAGTGAAGAAGTTTACCTGGGAGGCGCATGGTGAGTATAATTATTCTGCTAATCTTAGCGTATAATCCCATGCTGACGCGATGGTACTTTTAGCAGTTGAATCAATAGGGCAATTGCAAAAGGATCTGGATGCAGCCCGAGAATCCCAGAGGTATGCCGAATCCCAGTATGAGGCTGGATGCCTTTCGCTGCAGCGAAACCTGGAGGAGAAGAAACGCCTCCAGGTGGAAAACAAACAGCAAGCCAAAAAGATTGAGAATTTAAAGACTCAATTGGCCCATGCCCAAGAAGAGAACCAGAAACTACAGAGGGGCATGTTCGGTAAGTGCGATTCTAACATCGGACGTTGTTTCTTATATATGAAGTATAATGGACATGCCTTGACTCATGTATAGGTCTCTTATCCGGGCGGCCCGAAGAAGAGATCGGATCCTACCGGGGAAGCCTTCTGAAGGAACTGTCCGCCCTGCATGAGCAGGCTCGAAAGGCTATGGCCTGCCGAGCAACCTCCGGAGGAGATGACCGAACTTGTTGATCGATTCAAAGGGGCCTGAAGTCGATTCGAGCTACGGAAGACCTCGGCCTGCCGAGAGGGAGCACGAGAGGCATGGGCGATGATACGTCTCCAACGTATCTATAATTTTTGATTATTCCATGCTATTATATTATCTGTTTTGGATGTTTTATATGCATTAATATGCTATTTTATATTATTTTTGGGACTAACCTATTAATCTAGAGCCTAGTGCCAGTTTCAGTTTTTCCCTTGTTTTTGAGTATTGCAGATAAGGAATATTAAACGGAGTCCAAACGGAATAAAATCTTCGGAATAATTTTTCTTGGACCAGAAGACATCTACCAAGCTTAGAGACCAAGACAGAGGAGCCGTCGTGTGGCCACAAGCCACAGGGGCGCGCCCAGGGTGGTAGGGTGCGCCCCCTGGCTTGTGGGCCCACGGCAACTCCCCCAACCCTATTCTTCAGCCTATAAATTCACAAATATTCCCTGGATACCAAAAAGAGCCACGAAAACATTTTTTCGCCGCCAGGAGCCTCGGTTCCCGTGAGATCCAATCTTGGAGCCTTTTCCGGTAATCTGTCGGAGGGGGATTCGATCACGGAGGGCATCTACATCAACTCCATTGCCCCTCCGATGATGCGTGAGTAGTTCATCACAGACCTTCGGGTCCATAGCTAGTAGCTAGATGGCTTCTTCTCTCTCTTTGCTCCTTAATACAATGTTCTTCATGATCTTCATGGAGATCTATCCGATGTAATACTCCTTTGCGGTGTGTTTGTCGAGATCCGATGAATTGTGGGTTTATGTTCAGATTATCTATGAATATTATTTGAGTCTTTTCTGAATTCTTATATACATGATTTCATATCTTTGCAAGTCTCTTCGAGTTATTGGTTTGGTTTGGCAAACTAGATTGGTAATTCTTGCAATGGGAGAAGTGCTTAGTTTTGGGTTCAATCTTGCGGTGTCCTCACCCAGTGACATAGTAGGTGTAGCGAGGCACATATTGTATTGTTGCCATCGAGGATAAAAAGATGGGGTTTTCATCATATTGCTTGAGTTTATCCCTCTACATCATGTCATCTTACCCAATGCGTTACTCTGTTCTTCATGAACTTAATACTCTAGATGCAGGCAGGAGTCGGTCGATGTGTGGAGTAATAGTAGTAGATGCAGAATCGTTTCGGTCTACTTGACACGGACGTGATGCCTATATGCATAATCATTGCCTTGGATATCTTCATAATTATTCGCTTTTCTATCAATTGCTCGATAGTAATTTGTTCACCCACCGTAATACTTGCCATCATGAGAGAAGCCTCTAGTGAAACCTATGGCCCCCGGGTCTATTTTCCATATTATACTTTCAGATCTAAAACCAAAAATACCAAAAATACCTTGCTGCATTATTTTTACTTTTGTTTTACTTTCCGTTCAAGCAATATATTCTATCTATCTCTATCAGATCTCATCCTTGCAAGTAACCGTGAAGGGATTGACAACCCCTTTATAGCATTGGGTGCAAGTGTTTGATTCTTTGTGTAGGTACATCTATTGGGGACTTGCTTGTATCTCCTACTGGATTGATACCTTGGTTCTCAACAACTGAGGGAAATACTTATCTACTTTGCTGCATCACCCGTTCCTCTTCATGGAAACCAACGCATGCTCGAGAAGTAGCAAGAAGGATTTCTGGCGCTGTTGCCGGGGAGATACATAGCAAGTCAGGACAAGAAATTTCCCGTCAACTTGCCAATTTCTGGCGCCGTTGCCGGGGAGATCTACATCAAGCCTACCAAGTACCCATCACAAACTCATCTCTTGCATTTACTTTAGTTGCCATTTGCCTCTCGTTTTCCTCCCCCCCACATCACCAATTTACCGTTGTATTCGCCTTTTTCTCGCTGGATCTCTTTTTGTTTGCTTGTGTTGCCATGTGCCTTCTATTTGCTTGCATTTCGCTTGCTAAAAATCTATTGATATGGATCCTCGTCCACTTGCTAATCTTTTCAAAAGGCCAAATTATGATGAACCAATTGCTAGTGAGTTGAGTGCACTTGATTATCTCTATGAAGTTTTGTTTGAAAATCATGAATCTGAAAATTTTGATAAAGTGTTGAAAGAAGAAATTTATAAGGTAATTCATGATAGCTCCTTGATTGAATAGCATGATTGCAATGATGTTACTATAAATTCTATTAATGTCAATTATGCTAATGATATGCAAAGCCACAAGCTTGGGGATGCTATGTTTAATGAAGATGATATTTTTTGTCCCCCAAGTTTTGATGAGCAAATTCATTATGATGATTGCGTGCTCGTGTATCATGAAAAGAATGATTTATGTGATAGTTATATTTTTGAATTCCTTCATGATGCTACTGAAATTTATTATGAGGGAGGAACATATGCTTGTAGGAATTGCAATAATATCAAGTTTCCTCTCTATGTGTTCAAGGTTTTGAAGTTATGCTTGTTTTACCTTCCTATGCTAGTTGATTCTTGTTCCCATAAATTGTTTGCTCACAAAATCCCTATGCATAGGAAGTGTGTTAGACATAAATGTGTTTTTCATGAGATTCATGATGCTCTTTTGCATATTTCAATTACTACTTTTTTATGTGAGCATCATTGAAATCATCACGCCTAGCTAGGGGCGTTAAACAATAGCGCTTGTTGGGAGGCAACCCAATTTTATTTTTATGCTTTTGGTTTTGTTTCTGTTTTCATGTGTTTTGCACATTATTACTTCTGTAATAATTGTGTTTTCTTGTCTAAATTAGTGTTTGAGCCAAGTAAGACCTTTGGGATGGTCTACGGTGTTTGTTGATTTGATTTTGCTGAAAAACAGAAACGTGTGCTCTCAGTCCAGGAATTTTGTAAATTCACTGGAACGTGATTTTGATCTGAAATTTCTACACAAGATTGATATACAGATTTCCCTGATTTTCCTAATTTTTTAGAATTTTTGGACTTACATAAGTATTCCAAGTCTATATATTGCTACAGACTGTTCTGTTTTAGACAGATTCTGTTTTCATTGTGTTGTTTGCTTATTTTGATGAATCTATGGGTTGTATCGGGGGTATGAACCATGGAGAAGTTAGAATACAGTATATATTACACCAATATAAATAAATAATGAGTTCACAACAGTACCTAAAGTGGTGATTTATTTTTCTTATACTAACGGATCTCATGAGTTTTCTGTTGAGTTTTGTGTTGTGAAGTTTTCAAGTTTTGGGTAAAGATTTGATGGACTATGGAATAAGGAGTGGCAAGAGCCTAAGCTTGGGGATGCCCAAGGCACCCCAAGCCATATTCAAGGATACCAAAAAGCCTAAGCTTGGGGATGCCCCGGAAGGCATCCCCTCTTTCGTCTTCAATCCATCGGTAAATTTACTTGAGGCTATATTTTTATTCACCACATGATATGTGTTTTGCTTGGAGCGTCTTGTATGATATGAGTCTTTGCTTTTTAGTTTTCCACAATCATCCTTGCTACACACATCTTTTTGAGAGAGACACACTGAATCATGAATTTATTAAAATACTCTATGTGCTTCACTTATATCTTTTGAGCTAGGCAATGTTGCTCTAGTGCTTCACTTATATCTTTTTAGAGCACGGTGGTGTTATATTTTATAGAAATCATTGAACTCTCGTACCTCACTTATATTATTTTGAGAGTTTCTTAAAACAGCATGGTAATTTGTTTAGGTTATGATTTTAGTCCTAATATAATGGGCATCCAAGAGGGATATAACAAAAACTTTCATATTAAGTGCATTGGATACTATGAGAAGTTTGATTCCTTGCATATAGTTTTGAGATAATGGAGATGGTAATATGCGAGTCATGCTAGTGAGTAGTTGTGAATTGGAAGAGATACTTGTGTTGAAGCTTGTGATTCCCGTAGCATGCACGTATGGTGAACCGTTATGTAACGAAGTCGGAGCATGATTTGTTTAATGATTGTCGACCTTTGTGTGAGGGTCAGGAGCGCGCGATGGTTAACTCCAACCAACCTCTCCCCTAGGAGCATGCGTCTAATGCTTTGTTTTATGACTAATAGACTTTTGCAATAAGTATGTGAGTTATTTATGACTAATGTTGAGTCCATGGATTATACGCACTCTCACCCTTCCACCTTTGCTAGCCTCTCTAGTACCGCGCAACTTTCGCCGGTACATCAAACCCACCTTCCTCAAAACAGCCACCATATATTTTCCTCAAAACAGCCACCATACCTACCTATTATGGCATTTCCATAGCCATTCCGAGATATATTGCCATGCAACTTCCACCATTCCGCTTTTCATGACATGCACCACCACTTTCATATTGCATATAGAGTCATATTTTGTCATAGGTATCGAGTTGTAATTTTTCTTTTGAGTTGTAAGTAAATAAAAGTGTGATGATTTTCATTATTAGAGCATTGTCCCGTGTGAGAAACGGATGATGGAACCCATGACTCCCTCACAAGTTGGGATGAGTATCCGGACTTTACAAAAAAATAAAAGAGGCCAGCGAAGCCCAAATAAAAAAGAGAGGCCAAAGATGCCCACCAAAAGAAAAAAAAAGAAAAAAAGAAAAAAAAGAAAAAAAATGAGAGAAAGAGAGAAGGGATAATTGCTACTATATTTTTCCACACTTGTGCTTCAAAGTAGCACCATGATCTTCATGATAGAGAGTCTCCTATTTTTTCACTTTCATATAACTAGTGGAGTTTCATCTTGCACGACCACTTAGTTTTCTTTTTGATCTTTCATACACTCATAGCTCTAAGTGCATTTGTTGCATGGCAATCCCTACTCACTCACATTGATATCTATTGATGGGCATCTCCATAGCCCGTTGATACGCCTAGTTGATGTGAGACCATCTTTTTCCTTTCCCTTGCAACCTCCACCATATTCTATTCCACCTATAGTGCTATATCCATGGTCGTGCTCATGTATTGCGTGAGAGTTGAAAAGGTTTGAGAACATTAAAAGTGTGAAACAATTGCTTGGCTTGTTCATCGGGGTTGTGCATGATTTAGATACTTTGTGTGGGGAAGATGGAGCATAGCCAGACCATATGATTTTGTAGGGATAACTTTCTAAGGCCATGTTATTTCGAAAGGACACGATTGCCTTGTTGTTGTGCTCGAAGTATTACTATTTTTATGTCAATATTAGACTATTGTTTTGAATCTGACGGATCTGAGTATTCATGCCACAATAAAGAATATTACATGGATAAATATGTTAGGTAGCATTCCACATCAAAAATTCTGTTTTTATCATTTACCTACTCGAGGACGAGCAGGAATTAAGCTTGGGGATGCTTGATACATCTCCAACGTATCTATAATTTTTGATTGTTCCATGCTATTATATTATCTGTTTTGGATGTTTTATATGCATTAATATGCTATTTTATATTATTTTTGGGACTAACCTATTAATCTAGAGCCTAGTGCCAGTTTCTGTTTTTTCCTTGTTTTTGAGTATTGCAGATAAGGAATATTAAACGGAGTCCAAACGGAATAAAATCTTCGGAATAATTTTTCTTGGACCAGAAGACATCTTCCAAGCTTGGAGACCAAGGCAGAGGAGCCGCCGTGTGGCCACAAGCCACAGGGGCGCGCCCAGGGGGGTAGGGCGCGCCCCCCTGGCTTGTGGGCCGACGGCAACTCCCCCAACCCTATACTTCGGCCTATAAATTCACAAATATTCCCTGGATACCAAAAAGAGCCACGAAAACACTTTTCCGCCGCCAGGAGCCTAGTGCCAGTTTTTGTTTTTTCCTTGTTTTTGAGTATTGCAGATAAGGAATATTAAACGGAGTCCAACCGGAATAAAATCTTCGGAATAATTTTTCTTGGACCAGAACACATCTACCAAGCTTGGAGACCAAGGCAGAGGAGCTGCCGTGTGGCCACAAGCCACAGGGGCATGCCCTAGGGGGGCGCGCCCCCTGGCTTGTGGGGCCACGACAACTCCCCCAACCCTAACTTTCAGCCTATAAATTCCAAAATATTCCCTGTATACCAGAGAGCACCACGAAAACACTTTTCCGCCGCCAGGAGCCTCGGTTCCCATGAAATCCAATCTTGGAGCCTTTTCCGGTAATCTGTCGGAGGGGGATTCGATCACGGAGGGCATCTACATCAACTCCATTGCCCCTCCGATGATGCGTGAGTAGTTCACCACAGACCTTCGGGTCCATAGCTAGTAGCTAGATGGCTTCTTCTCTCTCTTTGCTCTTCAATACCATGTTCTTCATGATCTTCATGGAGATCTATCCGATGTAATACTCTTTTGCGGTGTGTTTGTCGAGATCCGATGAATTGTGGGTTTATGTTCAGATTATCTATGAATATGATTTGAGTCTTTTCTGAATTCTTATATGCATGATTTCATATCTTTGCAAGTCTCTTCGAGTTATTGGTTTGGTTTGGCCAACTAGATTGGTAATTCTTGCAATGGGAGAAGTGCTTAGTTTTGGGTTCAATCTTGCGGTGTCCTCACCCAGTGACATAGTAGGGGTAGCGAGGCACGTATTGTATTGTTGCCATCGAGGATAAAAAGATGGGGTTTTCATCATATTGCTTGAGTTTATCCCTCTACATCATGTCATCTTACCTAATGCGATACTCTGTTCTTCATGAACTTAATACTCTAGATGTAGGCAGGAGTCGGTCGATGTGTGGAGTAATAGTAGTAGATGCAGAATCGTTTCGGTCTACTTGACACAGACATGATGCCTATATGCATAATCATTGACTTGGATATCTTCATAATTATTCGCTTTTCTATCAATTGCTCGACAGTAATTTGTTCACCCACCATAATACTTGCCATCATGAGAGAAGCCTCTAGTCAAACCTATGGCCCCCGGGTCTATTTTCCATCTTATACTTTCAGATCTAAAACCAAAAACACCAAAAATACCTTGCTGCAATATTTTTACTTTTGTTTTACTTTCCGTTCAAGCAATCTATTCTATCTATCTCTATCAGATCTCATCCTTGCAAGTAACCGTGAAGGGATTGACAACCCCTTTATAGCGTTGGGTGCAAGAGTTTGATTCTTTGTGTAGGTACATCTATTGGGGACTTGCTTGTATCTCCTACTGTATTGATACCTTGGTTCTCAACAACTGAGGGAAATACTTATCTACTTTGCTGCATCACCCGTTCCTCTTCACGGAAACCAATGCATGCTCGAGAAGTAGCATATTCCTAAACTCCTTTTCTACCAGGCAAGGCAAAGGGGAAAATAATATAATGCCAGAGAAGCCGGGCGTACACGTGATGGGTGAAGGAACGTGGATGTCGCCTAGAGAGGGGGCGGATAGGCGCTTTAAAATAATTACGGTTAGGCATGAACAAATGCAGAAAAAATCTAGCATTTAATTAGTCAAGCACAAAACCTAAAACAACTAGGCTCACCTATGTGCACCAACAACTTATACTAAGCAAGATATATGACATGAAACAATATGGCTATCACAAAGTAAAGTGCATAAGTAAAGGGCTCGGGTAAGAGATAACCAAGGCATGCAGAGACGACAATGTATCCCAAAGTTCACACCCTTGCTGATGCTAATCTCCGTTTGAAGCGGTGTGGAGGCACAATGCTCCCAAGAAGCCACTAGGGTCACCATAATCTCCTCATGCCCTCACACAATGCAAGATGTTGTGATTCCACACTAAGGGACTCTTGAGGGCGGTCATCGAACCCGTACAAATGGAAAACCTTGGGGGCGGTCAACGAACCCGTACACTTTGGCAACCCTTGGGGGTGGTCACCGGAACCTCTAAAAAATCCTTGGGCCAATCTCCACAACCTAATTGGAGACCCCGACGCTTGCCCGAAGCTTTACACCACAAAGATTGAGCTCTGAGGCACCACCAACCGACTAGGGTGCCAAAGCACCCAAGAGGAACAAAGCTCTAGGGTACCAAGCACCCAAGAGTAATAAGCCTCTCAACTTTTCACTTCTACGTATCACCATGGAGAACTCAAACCGATGCAACTAATGCAATGGCAAGAACACACAAAGTGGTCAAGTCCCTCAAACTCAAATTCCACCACAACGACAAAAGCTATGGGGGAATATGAGAGGAATAACAAGGAGCTCACAAAGAATTCCAAGATCTAGATCCAAGGGGTTCCCATCACCTAGAGGAGAAAGTGATTGGTGGAAATGTAGATCTAGATCTCCTCTCTCTTTTCCTTCAAGAACTAGCAAGAATCATTGGAGGGATGGAGAGATAGCAAGCTCGAAGAAGGTCAACAATGCGTGAAGAACACGAGCTCAAAGGATAGGGACCATTGGGGAAGAAGGCCCCCTTAAATATCCCCCTCGAATCCGACAGTTATGCCCACAAGTCATGCTCAAGTGGTACAACCGCTCGGGGGAGCGGTACTACCGCTTAGGATGGTCAAAACAGCCCAACGAGACAGGAAAACACGAGCGGTAGTTCTGCCAGAGAGGCTGCTCAGGGGAGAGGTAGTACTGCTTGAGAGGTACTACCGCTCGGGGGAGCAATACTACCGCTTCGAGAGGTACTACCGCTCTACTACCGCTCAAGCAGACTAGGTAATAGGAGAATAAAAGCAAGCAGAAGTGGAAGTGGTAATAGTCAGCGGAAGTACCGCCTAAGTGGTATTACCGCTTGGGAGAGAGGTACTACCGCTTGAGAGGTACTACCGCTCTCTACTACCGCTCAAGCTAAAAAAACGCCCAATCAAAACAGAAGGACGCAAGAAGACCAAAACTGCCATAACTTCTACAAACAAACTCCGATTTCGACTAACTCGAGCTTGATAGAAAGCTAATGACAAGAGTTGTCAAATCACATCTGGAAAAATTCAGAAGTGGAAACATAGATTATGCCTATGATATAGAGATGTGAAACCTCCATGAGTGAAGAACCAACATAAACTCCAACATCGAAAACATCATAGAAGATGCATATGAACTCCATTTTCAATGAACTCAAGCTTGTCATGAAGATGGCCATAAGCTCTAAAACTCACAAATAGATACACCAAATAAGAACCAAGAAAGATTATGCAAGGATGCAATAGTTTGAGCTCTCTACGAATGATGCGATCAAGCTACTCACTTGAGAGCCTCCCTCGATAGTATGGCAATCGATCCTATAACCCGGTCTCTCAAATACCACCATGAGACCGGTAAAATAGAAAACCTATAAAGGAAAAATCTTTGCCTTGCACATAGTCCACTTGAGCTAGATGATGACGATCTTGACTTCCTCAAGTTGGACCACCTTTCTTGATTGTGTTGGCTCGATGGAGACTAGTTGATCGCTCCCGCATACTCCACTATGGGTGAGCCACTCTTCGGCACATCTTCACACTCATGTTGTCACCACAATGGACGGCAAGAGCATCAAGCATGATCTCTTCGTGATGATCCACTTGAACTTGCACACTGCAACCTTGATGACGAACACCGCCTGATGTCGTCCTCCATGTGTTGTATGTGATCTTCCTTTTGTAGCATGCCCATGGAAACATACATAACCCCACAAAGAACACTCACAAAGATCATGGGTTAGTACACAAAGTGTAATGGACAATACTTACCATACCATGAGATCACTTGATCCCACTTGGTACATCTTCTACACTTTGTGTGTTGATCAATTTGAATCACTATTTGTACTTAGTCTTGATCAACCCTGACCCTTATATTCTCTTCATAAAGATGATGTCTTGAAGGCAAACATGAATGTTCACACAATCTTCTTCTTCAAGACATTCATGCAATAAGCTCAACACTCACATGACCAATCTTTGGATAAATCCTTGAATACCACCTTGGTCATCACATAAACTCCTTAAAACCAACAAATGGACTTCAAGAAATGCTTATGGAAAAATCCTTCAAGTAAAACTCAAAGCAACCATTAGTCCATAGGGATTGTCAACAATTACCAAAACCACGCATGGAGAAGTATGCTCTAACAATGAACTCTTTAGGTGGCTGCCGCTCGACCTCCAATTTAATTAATGAATGATGATGGGTGTATGTTTACTTTTTACAGGCTGGCGGAGGCATTTACTTAGGAGAAACATGAAAACGTTTTTTATTGAGAATGGGCACGGGAAGATATGTGCGTGCAGTTTTGGTATCTATTTTCGATAAAGAGCATATAATTTTTCTACGTGAAATGATTGTGTTTAGATGAAGTCCAGATAGTGCAAAAAAGGAATATAATCTTCTAAACCAAAGCTAACATTCTCCAAACAAAATCAACATAGTAAAAACCCACTTGCTTTGGAATATAAAAAATCTATAGAAACAATCCCACTTCGATCCACCACCACTCTTTCATATGATGATAGTGCGAAGCTGAATGAGACTTCATCACAGGACATGAACACAGTCAATTTTTTAAAATTAGGGACATCAAAAATCATACCATCATGGGCGGAGGTGGTCAACATCAAAGTCCTCGGTGATAGCGAACATGAAAAGTGGCAATGAGTCGCAAGAAACGTGTGACGATTTTTCTCTCCCAGTGCAACGCATGAGAACATTAAGTTAATGCATGCAAGGGTCTAAATGATTTTTTAAATACAATATAGATGCCGACACTTATAAGCACATACATACACTTAGCTGTATGAACATAGACACGCATATCATACCCCTATAAGAACGGTGAGATTGAACCAGTATGTTTTGAAATTGATGAAGTCATGACAAGCGCCTCACTATCGATGAGAATGTCGGTTCCAACTAAAAAATATTTCACCTTCATCACATACCAAAGTGTCAGACCTAGGGGAAAGTTTAGTAGCAACCAAATGAGAGACGACCTCTAGTTCATGAACATGTCATTTTCTCGTACTATCAGAAGGGAGCATCAAAATCATAATTGCATAGCTTTTAGTTTTTTGCCAAAAGTTCAGGTGAATCATTTATCTTTATTTTTTTATGCCGGGCATGGATGAAAACCATTTACCTAGGTGTTTGAAATATGTGAGGGATCAAGAAGGGACGTCAAGAGGGGGGTGAATAGACTACTTGGCAAAATAAAAATCTAGCCTTTTCCCAATTTTATTGGTTGGCAAGTTTTAGCAAATCTAGCAAGTCTAGCACACCCTACACATGCAAATCAACGAGTATGGCAATGGAAAGTAAAGACATGCACATGAAAGTAAGGAGTAGAGATAGGAAGATCAAACGCAAAGATGACACGGAGATTTTTGGCGTGGTTCCGATAGGTGGTGCTATCGTACGTCCACCTTGATGGAGACTTCAACCCATGGAGGGTAACGGCCACGAGAGTCCATGGAGGGCTCCACCCACGAAGGGTCCACAAAGAAGCAACCTTGTCTATACCATCACGACTTACGTCCATGAAGGACTAGCCTCACTCGGGGTAGATCTTCACGAAGTAGGTGATCTCCTTGCCCGTACAAACTTCTTGGTTAAACTCCACACGAAGTCGGAGGCTCCTAAGCGACACCTAACCAATCTAGGAGACACCACTCTCCAAAAGGTAATAGATGTGGTATGTATGATGAACTCCTTGCTCTTGTGCTTCAAAAGATAGTCTCCTCAACACTCAATCACTCTCTCACAGTTTTGGCTTGATAGAAGAGATTGATTGCATGGAAAGCAACTTGGGGAGGCTAGAAATCAAGATTCATATGGTTGGAGTGGAATATCTTGATCACACCACATGAGTAGGTGGTTCTCTCTCAGAAAATGGATGGGGCAAGTGTTGGTTCGTTCTGAGTGCTTCCTCTACGAATGAGAGGCATGTGGAGGGGTGATACGTCTCCAACGTATCTATAATTTTTAATTGTTCCACGCTATTATATTATCATTCTAGGATGCTTTTTGGGTGTTTATTTACCAATTAATATTATTTTTTAGCACAAACCTATTAACCCAGTGCCTAGTGCCAGTTTTCTGCATGTTTTTGGCTTTTCAGGTTTACAGTGCCAAACGAAGTCCAAAAGACACAAAAAATTTATATGATTTTTTGGACCAAAAGAAGACCTCGAAGCTTTGGGAGGAGACCATAGGATCTCACGAGGGAGGCACAAGGCAACCAGGCACGGCCAGGGGGGTAGGTCGCGCCCTGTTAGCTCGTGCTCCCCTCGGCTGCCTCCCGATGCCCCTCTCTGACCTATAAATTCACATATATTCCAAAAACCCTAGAGATCATCCCGAAACACTTTTTCCACTGCCACAAATCTCTGTTCCGCCATGTGTCCATCTGAAGCCCTGTTCCGGTGCCCTGCCGGAGTGGGGCTCGATCACAGAGGGCCTCTACACCATCCTTGATGCTCACATGGTAATGTGTGAGTAGTTCCCCACAAACTTATGGGTCCGTAGTTATTACCTAGATGGCTATCTCTCTCTCTTGATCTTCAATACAATGACCATCGCATCTTCCCTTTGATCCATCCGATGTAATCCTTTTGTGCGGTGCGTTTATTGGGATCTGATGAATTGTGGGTTTATGTTCAGATTATTCATGAAAAATATTTGATTCTTCCCTAAAATCTATTATGATTCATATGTGCATGATCATCATAGCTTTGTTAATCTCTCTGATTTCTTGATTTGCTTTGTCCAAGTCACATGGTAATATCAAGTAAATCTCTCCGATTTCCTGATATTTCTTCAGTGAGAGAGGTGTGTTGTAGTGGGTTCAATCTGACGGGTTTCTATATCCCAGTGATAGAAGGGGACAAGATACATCTTTGAATTGTTGCCACTAAGCATAAAACGATGGGGTTCATTCATATTAATTGAATTCTCTTTGTCTACATCATGTCATTGTTCTCCAAGCATTACTCGAATTTACTTAATACTCTAGATGCATGTTGGATAGCCGTCGATGGGTGGAGTAATAGTAATAGCTGCAGGAAAGAGTCGTCCTATTTGCTTATGCACCTGATGCCTATATACACATGATCATTGCCGTGAATATCACATAACTATGCGCTTTTCTATCAATTGTCCAACAGTAATTTGTTTACCCATTGTATGCTTACTTTCATGAGAGATGCCACTAGGGAAAACTATGGCCCCCGGGTCTATTCACTTATAAGTTTACAACGCTACAATACCTTGCTGCAATTATTTTATTTTTATTTTATTTTGCAAATTACAATTATCTACTACCAACCAAACTACTTACAAGCTTTCAAATAACTAGTCAAAGGGGATTGACAACCCTCTTGCCCGCGTTGGGTGCAAGTGTTTGCTCTTTTGTGTGTAGTCGCTGAAGACGGGGGTTGGTTGTTACTCATATTGGTTAAATAAACCTTGGTTCTCTACCGAGGAAAATACTTACCTATATTGTGATGCATCACCCGTTCCTATTCATAGAAAACCCAATGCAGAACACAAGTATCAGGAAGGATTTCTTGCGCCGTTGCCCGGGAGTATCATCAACCTACTATCAAGTAACTTCACACAAATTATCATTCACATGTTCTTCTTTTTATTTGCTGCTATATTTTGCTTGCTTGATATAAATCCAAAATACAGAAATATTTATATTCGCTACTTGCTAGATTAATTGTCTGCTTGTTACTCTGCTTTCTTGGTCACCATGTCACAAGATAGATTCTATAATATTTCCTACTACCAAAGGATGTCTGAAATTGAAAACTGCATGAAAACTTTTATGACCTCACAATATGAGCACAACAAACTTTTTGCTGCTGAAATTAAGGAACACTCAACTATCCTTGATGCAATTAGTAAACAACTTGATGAAGTCAATCAAGAAGTATATAATATTCAACTACAATTTGCTCAAACTGAAGAATTAATAGGGAAGATTTTGGATAAACAAACCACTCTAGTAAATAGGATGGCTGCTAAGCCGGAATCTCTCTCCATTAGTAACCATGATGAATATCTTAAAATGATTGGTACTTATCCTATTGAATATTTGTTTACTGATATGAAAATAAATGATAAAGGGACTGGAGATGAGTCAACTCTAGCTAGAGAGCGTCCCAATTGCTTGGAGGGTGATGATTCTAATGCTAAAACTGAAATAGTGGGTTTGGAGGGGTCAAAACTTTATCTAGTGATGTGCCCATAATCTTGGATCACAAGGATTTTAATTATGATAATTGCTCTTTAGTAGAATGTATTTCCTTGATGCAATCCATTATTAGCTCACCCAATGCTTATGAACAAAATAAAGCTTTTACTCAACACATAGTAGAAGCGATAGTAAAAGCTTAGGATGAGAAACTTGAGCTAGAAGTTTCCATTCCGAGAAAATTGCATGATGAATGGGAACCTACTATTGAAATAAAGCATAAAGAATATGAATGCAATGCCTTGTGTGACTTTGGTGTTGGTGTTTCAACTATACCTAAATCTTTATGTGATGTGCTTTGTCTCACTAATATTCAAGATTGTTCCCTCAACTTGCATCTTCCGGATTCTACCATTAAGAAATATTTGGGTAGAATAAATGATGTGCTTATTATTGAAAATAGAAATTATGTGCATGTAGATTTCATTGTGCTTGATATTGAATGCAATCCTAGTTGTCCAATAATACTTGGAAAACCTTTCTTACGGACTATAGGTGCCATTATTGATATGAAAGAAGGAAACATAAGGTTCCAATTTCCATTAAATAAAGGGATGGAACACTTCCATAGGAAGAGAATCTAACCACATTATGAATCTATCATGAGGGCTACTTATGGGTTGAGTGTCAAGGATTAAAACACTTGATCATATGCATTACCCCTAGCTAGGGGCGTAACACAATAGCGCTAGTTGGGAGGCAACCTAATAGCTAACTTTGATTTTGATTTTTTAATTTTTGTTTGTTTTTTATAACATGGTTATTTCTAATGTAATGATTGTGTTTTTGTGTTTAAATTAGTGTTTGTGACAAGTAAAGCCTTTGGGATGACTTGCATAATAAGTAGAATTGATATGGTGCAAAAACAGAAACTTTAGCGTCCAGTGCAGAATTTCTCTGATTTTATCGGAACATCTTTTTGATCTAAAACTTTTACACAGTATTTATATACCAATTCCTCAGGCTTTCCTAATGTTATAGAAGTATGGTTTATTTACAGATCATTACAGACTGTTCTGTTCTAGACAGATTCTGTTTTTTGCTTGCGTAGTTTGCTTGTTTTGATGATGCCATGAATTGTATCGGGGGGTATAAGTCATGGAAAGTTAGAATACAGTACCTTATGCAATAATAAAATAATAATTAATTTATAAAAATACCTAAAGTATTCGATATGTTTATTATACTAAGGGATCTCACGAAGTTTCTGTTGAGTTTTGTGTGGTGAAGTTTTCAAGTTTTGGGTGTTATTGCGATGGACGAAGGAATAAGTAGCGGCAAGAGCCTAAGCTTGGGGATTCCCAAGGAACCCCAAGGTGATATTCTAGGAAGACTTAAGCATCTAAGCTTGGGGATGCCCCGAAAGGCATCCCCTCTTTCGTCTCAATCCATCGGTTTGTCACTTGGACATATATTTTTATTCATCACATGATATGAGTTTTGCTTGGAGCGTCGTTTGCTTTATTTTGCCTTTTGTTTTTAGTTTCCCACAATCATTGTTTGCTGGACACACCTATTTGAGAGAGACACACTATCACCATGATTTGTTAGAATACTCTATGTGCTTCACTTATATCTTTTGAACTTAGCAGTTGCTCTAGTACTTCACTTATATCTTTAGAGCACGATGGCGTATAGATTTTATAGAAATAATTGTACTCTCATTCTTCACTTATATTTGTTTGAGAGTTAATAAATAGCGACGGTAATTTGCGTGGGTTATAAGACTAGTCCAAAAATAATAGGTATTCAATGAGTGCATAATCAAAACCACATGTAGCACATAAAAAAGAAATCATGGTTAATGATATTAATGTGGTAATGTGAAAGAGCATGAGTGCATGATCATTGGTTAATAAGAGTATCATGAATTAGAGGTTGTTAACTTGATGTTCATCCAAATATTTTTATGGCATGGTGATGATGTGTGAGCATACTTATTCCTCGTTGAAATCCTAGTGTTGTTTAAGTCAGGGGCGCGCGATGGTTAACTCCTACCAACCTCCTCCATAGGGGCATGCTAGTAGTGCTTTGCTTCGAGAGAGCTAATAAAACCTTGCAATAAGTATGTGAGTTCTTTATTACTAATGTGAATCCATGGATATATGCACTCTCACCTCCACATATTTTCTAGCCTCTTCGGTACCGTGCATCGCCCATTCTCACCTCGAGGATCGGTTCAACTTTCGCCGGTGCATCCAAACCACGTGACATGATACGCTCTGTTGCACATAAGCCTCATTTTATCTTCCTCAAAACAGCCACCATACCTACCTATCATGGCATTTCCATAGCCATTCCGAGATATATTGCCATGCAACTTCAACTGTCACATCATATGACTTATACTTCCATTGTCATATTGCTTTGCATGATAGTAAGATAGCTAGCATGATATTTACGTGGCTTGTCCATTTTTTGATATCTTTTGCTACGCTAGATCATTGCACATCCTGGTACACTGCCCGAGGCATTCATATAGAGTCATATCATCCTATCAGTTTTTCATATCGAGTTGTAAGTAAATAAAAGTGTGATGGTCATCATTATTTAGGGCACTGTTTTAGTGAGGAAAGGATGTTGGAGACAATGATTGTCGGATTTCGGGCTGCGCAAAACCCTTAAGATTCGAACACAGGGGCGTGTGCGAAGATCTCCGGCAGCTTCACCCAACCTAGCTCGCTACTTGATGAACACAGCAATGAACTCGCTCGAAGCCGAGGAAGACAATGAACACAACAGTTTACCCAGGTTCGGGCCGCTGCGAAGCATAATACCCTACTCCTGCTTTGGGTGGATTGCCTCTCGAGGAGGTGAGGTGGATGAACAAGTACAGTGTTTTGGGTCCACCTGAGGCTTGGTGGTCGAAGAGTGGTGGAGTTGGTGGATCCGGGGGTTCGTCCACCTCTACGGTGCAGCCTACCCTCTATATATAGCGCTGGCCCGGGTCCTCCTCCCTTATCGCAATGGCGGGAAGGGATCCCACAACGGCCAATTTTGAAGGGGGACAGGGGTTCGTGCTCGCCCTGCCCAAAGGCGGTCTTCGCCTGCAAAGTGGCTGTCGACGGCGCAGGGACGGGCTCAGCGATGACGTCCGTCCTGCGGAGCGGGTGGTTGCGGCCTCCTTGCACCGGAACGGAAACCTTTGGGGGGTGCTTTTGGAACCTGCGTACGTCCTTGCTCCCTTTGCACCAAAGGGGAAACTGTCCCGCCTGGCGCTCTGGTGCTCTCTTGTCCTTGTGTGCGTCATCTTTGACTCCTGAGGCCGGGCCTTGCATGGAAATCTCCGCCGCTCCGGAGGAGGCCTGAGGAGGCCCGTCCCTTGCCGACCTTGATGATGTTCCTCCTCGCGAGGCTTGGACCCTCGCGAGGGCCTTGTCCTGAGTGGGGCCACGCCAGGCCGCGTTTGGTCGACGAAGTGGGCCATGCCCTGGGCCGCAGGCAGGCAGGTCTGGGTACCCTCATTCCCAGAACGCCGACAGTAGCCCCCGGGTCCAAGGCGCGCTCGAGTCAGCCTCGAGGTGGAGCCCCGAAGGCGGCCCAGAGCACCGCGGGCCCCATATGCCTGCGGGCCAGGAATGGCGCGTGTTGTGCGGCCGATGTCAGGTGCCCCTCGTCCTTTCTGCCTCCGCTCGAGTCGCCAAGGGCCTGATTTCTAGCGTCGAGCCATTATTGCTTTCCCTTCTTGCGCACCTGCTCTTGCTTCCCAGGTCTCTCACTCTAGCAGACGCCTCCCCAGATCCGGCGCCGCTCCATTCTCTTCCTTGCTGTTTCATCCCTGCTAGCTCTGTGATGGCTCCCGCTGGTAAGCAGAAGCCAGAGGCGCAGAGTTCTGCCTCCACTCCCACCTCGCCGGCGCTCTTGGGGTCCACCATCGCCAAGGACGAGGACCTCCTCCCTGTGCTCCCATGGACGGCGGATGGGTCCAACGAGAAAGGGCGGACCTTGATCTGGGGCGGCTCATCGGCGAAGCGGCCCTCGTCCAAGGCGGTCTACCCCTTCTTTCTCCATAGCATCTTTGCCGGGCTCGTTCCGCCCTTCTCTGCGTTTTTCACCGCCATCCTTGACCACTACGGGATCCAGGCCATTCACCTCCAGCCCAACTCCATCTTGCTCTTGTCCGTCTTCGCCTTCTACTGTGAGGCCTTCGTGGGCGTGCGGCCTTCGGTAGCCCTCTTCCGCCACTTCTTCACCTTGCTCCTGCACGACGGCGCTGAACGGTCGGCGTGCGCCTCTTTCGTCATGGTACAGAGCGGCAACATTCTCCTGAAGGCCGGGAAGAAGGTGGAGAACTTTAGGCACCGCTGGGTCCTCATGGATCTCAAGGACACCAACCCTCGGTTGGATCTGCCGAAGGGGTTGCCGGAGAAAACCTCTGCGTGGAGCTCCGCGAAGCTTTCCGACCCCCGAGCTGAGCCTGTCTTGGAGCGCTTCACCCGCGATATCGGCGCTAAGAAGTTGACTGGCGGGATGATAGTGAAGGAGTTCTTGGTGCAGTGCCTGGCGCCCCTTCAGGCCCATTCTAGGACCCTGTGGGACTATCAGGGCAGGAGCGACAACCTCAGGCTTCGGTACGCGCACATATCTCCTGGGGAACTAAGCAGGGCTGTGGCGACCCTGCTCGGCGGCGACCCTGGTGACCTTCCCGAGGCTCACGATCCGCTGTACTGCCGCGACAATGGGGACGATCTAGCCGCCACGATGCCTGTCTTTAACGAGCTAGGGCTTTTCCCAGCCGTGGGCCCCGGCCCGGTGGTGGTGTCCTCCGGCGACACCTCGTGCGGGGGGGGGGACTCAGAGAGGACCGCCGATGATGGCCCGGAGGGGGCGTCTCCACCATCGCAGGGCACCCTCTCGCGCGAGCTTGAAGACGATGACAACGTTGATGAAGCTTCTGCCGCGGGCTCCTCACGCGCCCCCAAGGCCTCCAGGGGGCTGGCGCCAGCCCCCCACGCCACGCAGTCCGTGTGCGTGTCGACTCCCTAGAAACGCGGAGCCGAGTCTCCTTCGGCGCGCCCTGCCCCAGCCGGCAAGGCGGTTGAAGCGCCGGCCTTGCCCTCGCCCGGCCCGCATCTCGAAGGCAAGGTGGACGAGGTTGTGGCCATGGTGGTCCGTTCGGCAGCTTCCCAAGCGGAGGGCGCTCCTGCTTCCCTGCCAGGTGGTGCCCCCGAGGAGGGGGGCTTGGGCGCCCCCGTCATCGCCGGAGTGGAGAGGAAGAGGAAGTGGGTCGACGTCGAGGAGTAAGCGATCCGGCTCGACCTTGCTTGTTCCACCTACGACTTGCGTACTGATGTCCTTCCCTTGCTTGATGGCCAGGGATGCCGCTATGTTGAAGATGAGGAAGAAGAAGGCGGGCATTAAGCCGAAGGTGACTTCCAACGCGTTGCTTGCCCTTGCCGACACGCCCCCGCCCGCTGTTGAAGAAGAGGGGGCTCGCGGGGCGACTCCTCACACCACCGTCGCCAAGCCCCCCGAGCCCACGAAGCCTGTCGACGCGACCACCCCTACTCTTGAGGGCGTGGCGACGCCGTCGTCTGGAGGGCCAACTCTTGACGGCCTGTTGCTCGCCGATCCGTTCGTGTCCGTGGTCGCCGAGTGGCCTCCGGAGCCTCACGTCCTCCGCGATGCCGCTTCCCCGAGGGCGCCCCCTGCGATCGCGCTGGGGACTCCTCAGGAGGAGACCCTGATGCCTCCTGGGCATGCCCACGATGTCCTAGACGGGGCCTTCGTTGCTCTGGGTCAGGTTATTGATGCTTTCGGGAGTGCCGGTGATCGCCTCGCGGGTGGACGCCTAGAGCTCCTCTCAGGGTGGCTCCAGGCCGACGCCGCCGCTGTGGCGATGTGGGGTCAGGCCGCGGCCGCCACGGCGAAGAGTGAAGGGGAAGCTGTGGCCGTTCGAGCCACGCGTGAAGAGGCGTTGTACGAAGCCGCATCTGCTGTCAAGCGTTGCGAGGGGGTGGAGGCCCGTCTGAAGGCCCTCCAGGAAGAATAGGCCAAGCTTGTGGGACAACTTCGTCAGTGGACGGAAGACCTCGAGGCCCGCGAGGCCAAGCTTGCTTCTCGGGAAACCGAGCTGTCCCAGGTGGCGGCCCGCCAAGACGCAGAGCGGGCGCGCCTGGAGGTGCAGGAGAAGGAAATCGCTTCGAGGAAGACCCTTCTTGACGCCAAGGAGGAAGCTATCGTTGCGGCCGAGGAGAAAAAGGCCGCGGAGCTGAGCGCCTTCCCTGCCGTCGAGCTCAAGCTTCGCGAGGCGCTCCATGCCCTCTACTGAGATGGCTTCGCGGAGCCTCTGGCCGCTCCGTAGAGTGGCTTCGCGGTGCTTTCTTCGAAGCTCGTCGAGGCGCTGGAGGGCGCCATCGTCAAGGTGGATGAGGTCTTGGACAGTGAGTGCCGCGACCTCTTTTCTGAAGCCGCGATGCGCGTCTTCAGCCATCTTCATCTTCGCGAGCCAGGGTTCGACTTCAACTCCGTGATCCTCCCGGTCGCCCCTGAGGTCCGCGTCGGCTCCGCGGCAGCGGTGAAGGGCGCCGTGGAGACGCTGGTGAAGAGGTTCACCCGCGTCATGGTTTCTCCGCCTCTGAATGCCGTCGAGGCTGGCGGCGGGGAAGACGACGCCAACGATGTCGACGATGAGTACCCCGAGGGCGAGGGTGGGACGAATGATGGCGGCGGTTCCTCCTGATCCGTTCCTCCTACTCCTTTCCTGCAATGCACGTCGTGCCTCATGGAGGCGTTAAACTCGTTTGTGTTCGCGAACACTCTTAATGCTTGTAATAACTGTTGGACTGCATGATTGCTATCTTCGCCTTGTTTCCTTCTTGCTTGCTGTGATCCTCTGCGTCGGCAGGGCCCGGCCCTCGCATACCTCAACCGCCGTTGGGCCGACCGGAAACCAAGGACGGTCCAAGGGGCAAGGGACTACGGGTCCAGTTAGGCCCCTGAGTCACGAAGCTCAGGGGTCCCCCTTGACGTGCGAGCAGCCCTCATGAAGGGAACATGGTGAGGATAGAGGTAACTTGAAACTTCCAAACACCTTCAACGCTCTGCGTCGGCAGAGCCCGGCCCGCGCATACCTCAACCGCCGTTGGACCGACCGGAAACCAAGGACGGTCCAAGGGGCGAGGGGCTACGGGTCCAGTTAGGCTCCTGAGTCGCGATGCTCAGGAGTCCCCCTTGATGTGCGAGCTGGAGCGTCCTCCCTAAGGGTATTTGAGCAGTTTTTGAGTGCTCTGGGCTCTGCGTCGCCAGGGCCCGGCCCACGCATACCTCAACCGCCGTTGAACCGACCGGAAACCAAGGACGGTCCAAGGGGTGAGAGGCTACGGGTCCAGTTAGGCTCCTGAGTCGCGATGCTCAGGAGTCCCCCTTGACGTACGAGCGGCTCCCATACCTTTCCTCGCCAGCTTTTCCGGAGATGGGCGCGTGAAGACCAGGTTGGCAGACCTGGGAAGACGGCGTGTACCGGGCTTGGCCGGTAGTAGCCCCGTGCAGCACCCTCACGCGTGCATCCCCGGGGGAACGCAGCGAGACAGGGGCCACTAGGGGCCTTCCTGAGGTTGGATGCAGCCGCTGGGGGCGCCCTCAGTTGTTTATCCCCCCGCACCGGGCGTGGGGCTTCCACCTTGGGTGGGCATAGTCATTGGTGGACCGTGTCGTCCGCCAGCACGGGGCTATGGCTTCCGCATTGCGTGGGCATAGTCATTGGTGGACCGTATTGACTTCTCCGCAGCGCTGGGCTGTGGCTGCCACATTGCGTGGGAAGGGACCCCTCCGCGTCCTCGGGGGGCCCCGGGCGTGTACAGCCCGTAGAGTTTGTACGCGTCGCCGGCACGGTAGAACTGGGAGGTGTATCTGGGAGGTCGCGAGGGCGCTTTGGCCTCGCGATGTCCCTACCTCTAAGGCGGTTTGCGCCTGAGTCTTCTTGTAGATGAGGCCATTTGAAACCCCGCTTGCTTCTTCTTCAGGAGTGAGGCAGGATGGGGGTCCTCTTGGCACTCTACGTCTGCAGGTCCCGGTCCCGCACATTTCCCGACCACCATAGCATACGACCGGAAACCAAGGACGCAGCTACGGGGTTAGGCCCCGACACCCTCGACGCCGACCGGAAACCAAGGACGGCGCCAAGGGGCGAGTGGCTTTATGACCAGTAAGGCTCTTGAGGAGCCCCCTTTGACGCTCAAGTGGCTCTACATCGGCAGGTCCCGGTCCCGCACATTTCCCCACCACCGTTAGGCACGACCGGAAACCAAGGACGCACTTCACGGGGCGAGGCCCCGCCACCCCTGATGCCGACCGGAAACCAAGGACGACACCAGGGGGCGAGTGGCCTTATGACCGGTAAGGCTCCTAAGGCTCGATGCTTAGGAGCCCCCTTTGACGCTCGAGCGGCCCCCATTCCACCGCGTCGGTTGCTGCCTCAGGAGGCCGTGGGGCCTCCCGAGACTCCATGCTGAGGCGACGTGCTGCGGCCGGAGCCTGCAAGCGGGGGGCCGACCGCCCGAAGGTGCAAGCTCCTGAGGCTGCAGGGTCTCGCATTCCAGTTCTGAGGTGCCCCCAGAAGGGCCGCAGCGCGCAGCCCCTTACGAAACTCCAACCCAGAGAGGGTGACGAAATGGTATTCGCGCCGCCCATGAGCCATGCAGGCAAGGTAGAACGTTAGGACACAAAATAGATGCATAGGGAATTTATCGAAACATGCATAAGCGAGGCGATGGCAGGGGTATGCCCTGGTCTCCTGAGGGTCACGTGGCCCAGTGGGCGCCCTTGAACAGAGTGAGCCAAAAAATTACCTGGCAACAGCCAACAAAAAGTCACCTGGCGGCTATGCCACTGAAGAGCAGAAGCTGCCGTCATAGCCTGATCTCTCTCCTCCATGAGCGCGACCTTCATGGGTCCGTCGTCTCCCAGGGCTCGGATCCTTCGCTTGGTCCGAGCATCTCCTCCAACTCCTCGCCACGCCTCGCCAGGCAAGGCATGAGCATGGCCTGATACAGGTGCTGGAAGGTGATGCCTGAGTTTGCCAGCCCGAAGGGCAAGCGGGTATAGGCGTTCGGGTAAACCCATCCATGATCGGCGCGCGCGGACCAGAAGGGGCCCTGGGACGCGGCTCTGTTGATCGCGAGCGCGTTGACGCAGATGCATGGCTGGTCAGTCGTGCCGACGACGGCGGCTGCGATTGGCGGTGCTGGGCAGTCTTCGCCTTGCACGGTGTGTGCTTCTCGAAGCTCCAAGCTCGGACTGGTGCGCGTCGGATCGCGCCTTCATGTTGTGCTCGAGCGCCGCCCTTGTCTCACCGGTCAAGCCCAGAGCTCCCTGGGAGGGAGCCCCCGGGCCAGACCCAAGAGGGGCGCCGAGTGCGTCTTCCTATGCGATAGGTGGCATGGGCCCACCCCCGGGCGCAGGGCTCGAGGTCCCTGGGCGCCCCGCGGGGGGGGAGCTGCTTCATCTTCTTGCGCGGGTCTTCACGAGGCAGGGCGTCTTCCTCGTCATCTGAGTGCTCGGCCGCCGCGGCGCGGTAGGCACGCTCGAGGGCGCAGACAACATCCTTTTCATCACACGCAACGGTGATGACGCCCCCACTCCCTGGCATCTTGAGGAAGTTGTAGCCGTGGTGAGTCACCGCCATGAACTTGGCGAGGGAAGGGTACCCGAGGATCGCGTTGTACGGGAGGTGGATGTGCGCGACATCGAAGACAATGATCTCGGTGTGGTAGTTTTCTCGCCCGCCGAAGGTGACAGGCAGACGCACCTGCCCGATGGGTACGGTGGATCCGTATGTGACTCCCGAGAAGGGCTTGGTCGGCATGAGCTGTTCGTACGGTACCTGAAGCATCTCGAAGGTCTCAACGGAGAGCACATTGAGCCCTGCTCCGCTGTCGATGAGGGTCTTGGTGACCAGGACGTTGTTGATGGTTGGAGTGCAAAGCATGGGGAGCTTGCCGGCCAGGAACGAGCACCTGAGCTGATCCCTCGAGTTGAAGGTGATGGCGGTCTGGGACCACTTGAGGGGGCGCATCGCCTCGGGCTTTGGCAGAGCCGCGTTCACCTCCCGCGTGAATTGCTTGAAGGCACGGTTTGATGCCGGGGCCTGGGCGCCGCCCAAGATGCAGGCCACTGCCCTGACTTCCTGGAAGCACCCAGCCCCCTCGTCCTGCCTGTCTCCCTCCTTCCTTCTGGGTGGCGGAGGCAGCGGAGATAATCCAGCCTCACGTTGGCGAGCCTCGCGAGGCTGACCGCATCGCGACCCCTCCGGAGTGTCTTCAAGTACCCAACCGCCCTGACCTCTACAAGGACATCGACCATCTAGCCATCGACCTTCAGCCAGACCTCACTTATCATGAGAGGCCAGTTCGCATTTTGGATGAAGCGGAGCATTGCACCCGAAGCCGCACCATCAAGTACATCAAGGTTCAATGGAGCAACCACACTGAAGCTGAAGCAACCTGGGAGCGTGAAGACTATCTTAGATCTGAGTTCCCTTATCTTTTTAGCACTTAGCCTAGGAATCTCGGGGACGAGATTCTTGTAAGGGGGTAGGTCTGTCACACCCTGTGTTTGTATCACCTTGCTATGCTTGGATTTACAAAATTTGGAACCAATTAAAACTTTTGAGTGCATGCTTGTTTGAATTGTTGCTTGCATGCTTGTTTGGTTGTTTGTGTATGGCACTCTTAGGTTCTACTCCTCTCCATATTCATCTTCCTTGATCCAAACTTCTTGCCCAATGATCATGCCATGTGAATAGTACCCAAAACTATTTTTATCAGATATTATTTTGGCCAAAAAGATTTATTCAAATTAGGTTTTCAAAAACCACTGAATTGAGGATTGTACTGCAAGTCCTCAAATTGGGTGGATCCTTTTACCCCAAATGCTTTATTTAAAACCTACTATATATATGACTTCCCAAAACCACCAAATATTAATTTTAAAGATTATTTTTCTATTTTATTTAAAAGCTTTTTCTTAAGGCCAGAAATGGTTTTTCATAGGGAAAAATTATTTAAATGCTTTCAATATATTTGAGAAAATTTAGGGAAACTCAGTGGACATATATTTTCCACATATATGAGTTTCAACACATGGTCATGTTCAAAATCATGGGCAAAACCCCTCAAAACCCTTTCTGTCCAAATCAAGCTTTTGAAATATTTCTATAAGAAATATTCTCAATAAATTCCAATAAAATTCCAGAAAGTCACAAGTGTCCAATAAGATGATCTTGCAAAGTTTCATCTCAATCCCAATTGATTTACTTCATCAAAACATTCCAAAAGCCTATCTGTCCAGATTCAAATTTGAACAACTTTACATTGTGAAGTTTGTCCTATTGACCTCAAACTTTGTGGGCATGTTATAAACCACAAATAATGATGCCACACCAAGTGGTGGATTTGTGGGAAGTGAAATGCATGCCTAGATCTACAGAAATCTGATTCTGTTGATTTCTAGGGTTTCACAAAGTTACATTGTGAACTTTCTTCAAAACTCCTCAAACTTGGTGGACCTCCCTATTTTTACCTACCTTTACACTCTGTTAGATCTCATGTCAAGCAAACTCCATCTGCTTGCCTAAACCTTCATCAAACACTTTTTGCCCAGGTGGTAAATGCCCTGTTTGACCCCCTTCCTCTATTCTCCTTGAGTCTAAATTTTTACCACAGCTCACCCGTACTTCAGTGCACCTCCAGTAACTTTCTGTGGACAAGGCTCAAGCATTAGGTGGGGTAAAACCCCTGTTTTTCCCTCTGGTCAGCCCCTTTTTCTCTTTCCCTCAACCTCTCTCCTCTTCTTTTGGCTTCCCAGAGCATCCAAGGGATCCTACACTTTGTTTATACCCTCCTAGATGCCCTAGACACAAATGGACACGCCCCCTATGCCAAAGACATGCCTTGGCATGCGAGTTCGCGCTCTGGAGCTCGCTACACTGCATCCACGCACTGTAGCTTGCCCAATCAGAGGCTCCCGACAGCCTTGGGCCTCCCCCTCCTGTCCCCCGTGTCCCCCTCGACGTCCTCACCACGGCAAGATGCCGGCCCCATCATCCCTCTCTCTCCAGCGGCGTCCCACACGCGCGGCGCGGCCGCCCGGTTCGGCCAACCAGTGGCTTCACACGCGCGCGCTCCCCCGCCCCTCTATCCTCTCCCTCTGGTCGTGGGCGACGCCCAGGAGCACCGCAGACCCGTTCTCTCCCTCCCTCGAGCCCTCCAGCGAGCGCCACGACCTCACCGGCGACCACCATTCGGTGGACTCGCGTCCGCCTATAAAAGGCCCCCCGGCCTCGATTCTGCCCTCCTCTCGCTTCCTCCTCCCCCCAATAGACCCCCAGCAGATCCCCAACCCCTCTCTTCCTCCCTGTGCTCGGGATCGAGCCGAGCCCCGCCGCTCCTGGTCGCCGTCGATCTCGTGGTAGGGAGCCCCTCTGGTCCCCATTTCTCTCCAGTTGATCCTCCCTTGCCCTCCTGAATCATTTCCCCCTCTTCTCGCCGCATTTTGCAGACGGTGCAGACAACGGCGACCACCTCCCAAAGCTCCTCCGCCGCGTGCGTTCGTCGCCGGCGAGCCAAGGCATCTCCGGCCTCCCCTCCACCTCCAGAGGAACGGCGGCTCGACGCGGGGCCCGTTCCTGCCCTCAGGTCCCCTCGCCGTGCCCTCCTCCGCCACCGGTGAGCATCGCCGGACCCTGGCCAGAGGTAGACGACGACCTGCCAATGGGGCCAGGTCGTCAGCCCCTCACCCCTCCCGCGTCTCTCTCTCTCTCACTGGCCGCGGGGCCCGCCCGTCAGGTTTAAACCTGGCGCGGCGCGGGCACCGGTCTGCCTGCGGGCTGAATGCTCTGGGCCGGCCCAGTTGCGGCCAGATCTGGCCTAGGGCACAGTGCCAATTTTCTTTTTCCATTTTCTATTTGTTTTCCAGAAATTCCACAGACCTAAATACAAATCCAATGCCCAATATTTTTCCACCATAAATCTTAGAATAATCTATAGAATTTTATAGTGCCACTTGTGCATTTTTATGTAAATGTTTTATGTGGTAGATTTATTTAAAAACTAGTTTTAGTTATTTTCAGCCTCTGTTATAAATGGTTTTAAAAACCTTTTTAACTCCAAAACCCTAGACAGATATTTTTAGTATTGCTTTTAGTATTTATCAGAATAGGTTAACATTTTTGAAGTGGCTTTTGTGCTCTGTTTTTGTGTGATGCTTATTTTTGCCTGATTATTCCATGACGATAGATTGCGTTGTTGACGAAGGGATTGGACCCGAAGATTTCGAAGACCCCGAAGACTTTGTTGAGCCAGGCAAGCAGCCGTTTGACCATGTTAAGAAACCATTTTCATTGCGTGTCATATAGCACTTTGATTTGATAGGTTGATCATGATGTTGTGGTAACCACTTCGGTGGGTTGCCTCCGATACTTTCTTGTTGATACTTGCATCGTGCATGACCCTACCATCTTATGAGGGTTGTGCGGGTGGGAGTAGTTAGGTTGCTAGTAGATGCTACGCAAAGTGGGACGGGAATATGCATGGTGATGGAAACATAAGTGATTTCAAAGATTTTTTTTTCGAAAACCCCATCGGGTGCGACTAATGCCCGAGGGAGATGATGATGAGCTAGGTAACCACTTGGTAAAGAAGTGGTGTACCGGAGCAAGTTGTGTGTGTGTTTTCGAAAACGGAGAGATTTAAGATTTGCTGACCAAGCCAACCTTACATGTACGACCACGATACCCCTTATGGGACGGGGCTTTGTTGATTACCTTGGTGGGTACTAGCATAGAGCCCGCATTACTAGTGGCGGGAGTGGCATGGTCACTCTCGATACGGGGTCGCGCCTGGAAGGGCGACCATGCGCTGTCTTTATAGGCACCGGGCACACCGTTGCGTGCCCTCATGGATGGTACGTGTGATGTATATCATGAGGGATGACACCAACGAGTGGACTCTCTGTTTAGTATCGCTAGGGGAAAGGCATTGTTCGGGTGCTTACCTCGGGTATGTAATATACCGCGAGTCGTGGATGACACGGAAGTTCCCCGAGTCTTGTGGGTAAAGCGTGCAACCTCTGCAGAGTGTCAAACTATTCGAATAGCCGTGTCCACGGTCATGGACAGTTGGAGGTCCTGCTTAAACTACGTCCGATGTTTTCATAAACATCGTGTGTGTGTGTGTTGGTGACAAAGATGGTACTTGAGCTAAGTCCGATGACTTAGCATGATGATGAACATGAGATGTTTAACCCCTGCTTATGATGATAACTGAGAATTGCTCACATGAGTACCTGTTAGCAGTTGATGCATGCTTACTCAAGTTACTTGATCATAGCATTGCACTTAAAATCAGCTTTCCGCAAAACTTACCTACTTAGTGCTATATCATGCATTGTTATACCTTGTTCCACAACTTGGGTTGCTTGCGAGTACATTCAAAGTACTCATTGGCTTGCCACTGGTTATTTAATTGGCCAGGCATGGAAGAGCAGGAATATGGCGAAGAGTTCGTTGGTGACGAACATGCGAACTAGGACGCTTCCCAGTCAGAATGCATGTAGGTTAAGGCAGATGGCATGGGTTCACGCTTTCGATCAAGATTTCCGCTGCTTGATATGTTTAAGTATTTGGCCCTTGTGGCCCTATCTATGTAAAACTAGACCTTCATGGTCTTTATTTGTATAAGACGCTAAATGTGGATGTAAGACTCTTGTTATTCAGCTTCTATGTGTTCAGTGAGCATTGATCTCTGGGATCACTGTACACGTGCATTCGGTGATCACGACTTATGAGTCGGGGTCCCCACAGAGCTGGTATCAGAGCCATCCTGACTGTAGGAAGCCCTTAGTTAGCATGGACGTTAGTTAGGATGAAACCATTTTCAAAACTACACCTAGCACATATACTTATGAGTTTCTGCACTTATAACCTCTTCTATTCTTCACACAGCACTCTACTGACTCTCCTCCCTTCAAACCCTTGTAGATGGCCGTCGTACCCGAAGCCTTCTTGACGTCCGGCTTTCCCCTACTCCTTGAGGATATCCTGGAGAAGTGCCAGTTCCGCCAACCACTCATTTTCCTCTACCATGAGCACTGGGTCGATGCCGTCACGAAGGAGTACCACGTGGATGTGGTCGTGAAGGCAAACGACTCCCTGACTAGTTGGTTCTTTGAAGGACCACAGATGGAGACCATGGCACTTGCAGTCGAGACAGCTGCGCGCAAGGCACTCCTACACCTTCGAGATATCATTCCCGAGATGGCTGACGAGCCAGCTACTCGCTACCTACCCTTCAGAAAGGATGATCTTGCCGAGAGTTGGACGTTGATTCCATCCAAGGAGGATGGCACACCACTCAGGTTCCAGACCTACTTCAGCCTCTCCGCCGATAGTCTGGTTCACAACCTAATTAAGGAGTCCGTGAAGCTCCGCGAGGAACTTCACCACACCCGAGAGCTACTTCGTCACGCCAAGACGAAGCCAGACAAGATCAAAAAGGATGGATCCCCTGAGGGACGACCAGCTATCGCTTATCGAGGAGGAGTACCCCCAGTTCGAGATGCACCCACACGTCATCGTCGCATGAGTGCGAAGGAGTACCGTGAGCTCTTCACTGACCCATCGACGAAGCGTCGTCGGGATGGACCTCCTCGTTCTCCAACCCCTTCAACCGGAGATGATGCCCGTTCGGATGATGAACAGGAGGAAGACCAGGAGGAGCAGGGCTACGAGACCGAGCACTCCACCACCTGAGTCCGAGAACCCCTAGGGTAGGATCAGTCATGTACCCCTCATGCAAAGTCGAGTCCGTGTAATGGTTCATATGAAACCATGTGTGCTTGTTGTTTGTTTTTGTTGTTTGTGTCCCGATGCTAGTCGCGCTTTTGCCTTAGGCAACATGTAAGTGACTCCATTGCCTATCTTATCTTAATATATGTGTTGGTCTTTTGACCTTTGTTTGACCACACTTGCACTATACCAACCCCCTTAGGCGCGCTTTCTCCAGTACTGCTTTCCCTCTCGTTTATCCCAGTTATTTGACTTGGCTGCTCCAAACAGGATGGTGACTGCAACCCGCACCAGCATCTTCACCAACCCTGAAGCCGGCAACTCCAGCCAGCAACAAGGAGTTGGTGGGACTGCTTAGGCTGAAGGACACCAGGAGCAGCCACAAGGCGACATTCCCCCGCCACCACCTCCACCGGAGAACATGACCATAGCTTAGTTTCTCCAAGTTCTCCAGGAGGAGCGCCAAGCCAACACTGCTGCTATCCAGCAGATGGCCTAAGTCCTTGTGAACAACCAGTAGCAAGGCAGGAACGGCAATGGCCGCTCCACTCTGTCTGAGTTCATGAGGAATTCGCCCCCAACCTTCACCGAGACTGCTGAACCACTGGATGCCGATGACTGGATCCGCACCATCGAAGACCTCCTTGCACTGGTCAATTGCAATGAGGATCATGAGAAGGTGTTGTATGCCTCTCACTGCCTCAGAGGTACCGCCAGATCATGGTGGGATGGATTCAAGGTCATGCAGGGTGATCAAGTGATCACCTGGGATAACTTCAAGGAAGGATTCCGCACCGCCCACATTCCTTTTGGGATCATGGCTATCAAGAAGAGAGAGTTCCAAGCGCTGAAGCAAGGAAGTGGCTCTGTCAAGGAGTACCTGCAGAAGTTCAACCTGCTGTCAAGGTATGCACCTGAAGATGTCAACACGGAGGC
This sequence comes from Elymus sibiricus, assembly GCA_039707655.1. Taxonomy (NCBI): domain Eukaryota; kingdom Viridiplantae; phylum Streptophyta; class Magnoliopsida; order Poales; family Poaceae; genus Elymus; species Elymus sibiricus. Next base: position 329,488,267 of record CM077671.1, read on the forward strand.
TGCTAAGAAGGAACGCTTCATGGAAGGACTTCAGCAGACCCTGCATTATCAGCTTATCGTCTGCGACTGTAGGACCTTCTTCGATCTGGTGAACAAGGCCCTCATGCTGGAAGACAAGCGTCGTGCCATAGACAACACTCGCAAGCGCAAGATGATCAGCAAGGGTAGTTCCAGCAACCAGAAGCCTCGCCCCTGGCAGCCAGCCCCAGCCAAGCCAACCTATCAGCCGCAGCAGGCTAGACCTCCTGCACCTCGTCCGAGCTACCAGCCTCAGCAGTATGCCAATCCCAGGCCAGCTTACAACAACCCCAATAATAACAATGGCGGAAGGAACAACAGCAACAACAACAACAACTATGGTCAAGTCACTTGCTTTGGGTGTGGTCAGCCTGGACACATCTCGAAGCAGTGCCCTACCAAGAAGCCATATGCACCGCGCCCCAATGCGCCCAACCAAGGTCAAGGCCGTGGAGCGCCACCAAGGAACCCAGCTCCCCGCAACCAGCCCAACAATGGCAAGGGTCGTGTGAATCACGCCACCGCTGAGGAAGCCCAGGAAGACCCGGACGTCATACTGGGTACGTTCCTCGTCAACTCAACTCTAGCAACAGTACTGTTTGATTGTGGAGCTTCGCATTCTTTTGTCACTCAAAGGTTTGCACTAGAGAGTGACATGAAGCCTACACCCCTGGGTAGTCATATGTTGATACAAACCCTGGGTTCAGTTATGAAGTCCAAAATAGGATGTAAGGGAGTTGAGATTATCATCAACGGGGTAGACTTCCTAGCAGACCTCATAGTCCTGGATTCACCAGGCTTGGATGTCATCCTTGGCATGAATTGGTTGACCAAGAACCAAGGTTACTTAGACTATGCCAAGAGGATCGTTACCATAACCAATAGCCAAGGAGTAGAAGTCAAGTATGTTCCCAACCCTGCCTCCACTCGAGCCCCTCAGGTTAACTGTCTGTCAGGGATTGAGTTGGATCAAGTGCCAGTGGTATGCGAATACCCCGATGTTTTTCCTGATGAGCTGCCCGGAATGCCTCCTGACCGTGACATTGAGTTCATCATTGAGCTAATGCCCGGAGCAGGGCCCATCTATAAGAAGCCCTATAGAATGGGATCCGAAGAGTTGGCTAAATTGAAGAAGCAACTAGCGGAGCAGCTCAGAAAAGGATGCATTCGCCCTAGTGCCTCTCCTTGGGGATCACCTGTTATGTTTGTGTCAAAGAGGGACGGAACTATCCGACTCTGTGTCGATTATCGTTCTCTCAATGAGGTCACAATAAAGAACAAGTACCCACTCCCCAAGATTGAAGACCTGTTTGATCAGCTGAATGGAGCCAAGGTGTTTTCCAAGATCAACCTCAGGTCTGGGTACTACCAGTTGAAGATCAGGCCCCAAGACATTCCGAAGACGGCGTTTGTAACCCGGTATGGCCTGTATGAATACACGGTCATGTCATTTGGGTTAACCAATGCCCCTGCCTACTTCATGTACCTCATGAACAAGGTCTTCATGGAATACTTGGACAAGTTTGTTGTCGTCTTCATTGATGACATACTCGTCTTCTTCAAGTCTGAAGAAGAGCATGAGCAACACTTGAGATTGGTCCTAGACAAGCTTCGAGAGCACCAGCTTTATGCCAAATTCAGCAAGTGTGAATTCTGGCTGCATGAAGTTGGATTCTTGGGTCATGTGTTAACTACAGAAGGATTGTCGGTGGATCCTGCCAAGATTGAAGCTGTGACTGAATGGCAATCCCCAACCAATGTGAAGGAAGTCAGGAGCATCCTCGGACTCGTGGGATATTACCGCAAGTTCGTCGAAGGATTCTCGAGCATTGCCCAACCCATGACTCAGCTCTTGAACAAGCACAAGAAGTTCGAATGGACGCCGAAGTGTGAAGAAAGCTTCCAGGAGCTCAAGAAGAGATTGACCACAGCCCCAGTTTTGGCCACCCCCGATATTCACAAGGAGTTTGTGATATATTGTGATGCATCGAGAACCGGGCTTGGAGGTGTTCTGATGCAAGAAGGCAGAGTCGTAGCATATCTATCTAGACAGCTACGTCCTCGTGAAGAGAACTACGCTACCCATGATCTTGAGTTGGCAGCCGTAGTTCACGCCTTGAAGACATGGCGATATTACCTTCTGGGGAAGCGATGTGAGATATACACAGACCACAAGAGTTTGAAGTATATTTTCACCCAAAGGGAATTGAACATGAGGCAGCGAAGATGGTTGGAGTTGATCAAGGACTATGACCTCAGTGTTCAATACCACCCCAGAAAGGCTAACGTGGTAGCAGACGCCTTAAGCAGAAAAGCTTGTTCCTTGAATGCTATGATTAAGGAAAGGCTACCCGCCTTGTATGAAGAGCTTGAAAGCTTCGGCTTGGAACTAGTTGCACCTGGATTCCTAGCCCACCTCGAAGCGAAACCTACCTTGATGGATGATATTAAGGAAGCCCAGAAGGGACACGAGAGCATTGAAGGCATCAAGAGGAACGTTAAGGCAGGAAAGGCCCCAGGATTCTCAGTGGATGAGCAAGGAGTCGTATGGTTTGGGAAGCGCATCTGCGTGCCCAACAAAGAAGAGCTCAAGAACTTGATCTTGCAAGAAGCTCATGACACTCCGTATTCCATCCATCCTGGAGGAACCAAGATGTACCAAGACCTCAAGGCAAGATTCTGGTAGCATGGCATGAAACGGGAAATAGGCACATTTGTTGCTAAGTGCGACATATGCCAGAGAGTCAAGGCTGAGCATCAGCGACCCGCTGGATTGTTGCAACCTCTCAAAGTGCCTGAATGGAAGTGGGACAAAGTCGGGATGGACTTCATCACCGGATTACCAAGGTCGAGTAAAGGACATGATTCTATTTGGGTCATTGTCGATCACCTGACCAAGGTAGCCCATTTCATTCCCGTCAAGACCACCTATGATGGTAACAAGCTAGCCAGCCTTTACATCGAGCGCATTGTGAGCCTCCACGGAGTTCCAAAGGAGATTGTGTCAGACCGAGGAACTCAGTTTACCTCAAGGTTCTGGAAGCAGTTCCAAGAAGCGATGGGAACCAAGCTCTCCTTCAGCACTGCTTTTCACCCCCAGACAGGTGGGCAAACAGAACGAATAAATCAGATACTCGAGGATATGCTCCGTGCTTGTGTTTTGGCATATGGAGCCAAATGGGAAGATTGCCTACCGTTTGCTGAGTTCTCCTACAACAACAGCTATCAGTCAAGTCTTCAGATGGCACCATTTGAGGTGTTATATGGACGCAAGTGTCGTACTCCCCTCAACTGGTCGAAAACCGGAGAAGGACTAGTCTTTGGCCCAGACATCCTCCGCGAAGCAGAAGAGCAAGTTCAACTCGTCCAAGAGCGCCTCAAGACCGCCAAGTCAAGACAGAAGAGTTGCGCCGACTCTCACCGTCGAGAATTGAACTTCTGTGCTGGTGACCATGTCTATCTCCGAGTCACGCCTCTCAAAGGGACCAAGCATTTCCATGTCAAAGGAAAGCTTGCACCAAGATTCATCGGCCCCTTCAAGATCACTGCAAGACAAGGAGAAGTTGCCTATCAACTAGAGCTACCTTCCGAGCTATCAGATGTGCACAACGTCTTTCACGTGTCACAACTCCGGAAGTGTCTTCAAGTACCCAACCGCCCCGACCTCTACAAGGACATCGACCATCTAGCCATCGACCTTCAGCCATACCTCACTTATCATGAGAGGCCAGTTCGCATTTTGGATGAAGCGGAGCATTGCACCCGAAGCCGCACCATCAAGTACTTCAAGGTTCAATGGAGCAACCACACTGAAGCTGAAGCAACCTGGGAGCGTGAAGACTATCCTAGATCCGAGTTCCCTTATCGTTTTAGCACTTAGCCTAGGAATCTCGGGGACGAGATTCTTGTAAGGGGGTAGGTCTGTCACACCCTGTGTTTGTATCACCTTGCTATGCTTGGATTTACAAAATTTGGAACCAATTAAAACTTTTGAGTGCATGCTTGTTTGAATTGTTGCTTGCATGCTTGTTTGGTTGTTTGTGTATGGCACTCTTAGGTTCTACTCCTCTCCATATTCATCTTCCTTGATCCAAACTTCTTGCCCAATGATCATGCCATGTGAATAGTACCCAAAACTATTTTTATCAGATATTATTTTGGCCAAAAAGATTTATTCAAATTAGGTTTTCAAAAACCACTGAATTGAGGATTGTACTGCAAGTCCTCAAATTGGGTGGATCCTTTTACCCCAAATGCTTTATTTAAAACCTACTATATATATGACTTCCAAAAACCACCAAATATTAATTTTAAAGATTATTTTTCTATTTTATTTAAAAGCTTTTTCTTAAGGCCAAAAATGGTTTTTCATAGGATAAATTATTTAAATGCTTTCAAAATATTTGAGAAAATTTAGGGAAACTCAGTGGACATATATTTTCCACATATATGAGTTTCAACACATGGTCATGTTCAAAATCTTGGGCAAAACCCCTCAAAACCCTTTCTGTCCAAATCAAGATTTTGAAATATTTCTATAAGAAATATTCTCAATAAATTCCAATAAAATTCCAGAAAGTCACAATTGTCAAATATGATGATCTTGCAAAGTTTCATCTCAATCCCAATTAATTTACTTCATCAAAACATTCCAAAACCCTCTCTGTCCAGATTCAAATTTGAACAACTTTACATTGTGAAGTTTGTCCTATTGACCTCAAACTTTGTGGGCATGTTATAAACCACAAATAATGATGCCACACCAAGTGGTGGATTTGTGGGAAGTGAAATGCATGCCTAGATCTACAAAAATCTGATTCTGTTGATTTCTAGGGTTTCACAAAGTTGCATTGTGAACTTTCTTCAAAACTCCTCAAACTTAGTGGACCTCCCTATTTTTACCTACCTTTACACTCTGTTAGATCTCATGCCAAGAAAACTCCATCTGCTTGCCTAAACCTTCATCAAACACTTTTTGCCTAGGTGGTAAATGCCCTGTTTGACCCCCTTCCTCTATTCTCCTTGAGTCTAAATTTTTACCACAGCTCACCCGTACTTCAGTGCACCTCCAGTAACTTTCTGTGGACAAGGCTCAAGCATTAGGTGGGGTAAAACCCCTGTTTTTCCCTCTGGTCAGCCCCTTTTTCTCTTTCCCTCAACCTCTCTCCTCTTCTTTTGGCTTCCCAGAGAATCCAAGGGATCCTACACTTTGTTTATACCCTCCTAGATGCCCTAGACACAAATGGACACGCCCCCTATGCCAAAGACATGCCTTGGCATGCAAAGTTCATGCTCTGGAGCACGCTACAGTGCATCCACGCACTGTTGCTTGCCCAATCAGAGGCTCCCGACAGCCTTGGGCCTCCCCCTCTTGTCCCCCGTGTCCCCCTCGACGTCCTCACCACGACAAGCTGCCGGCCCCTTCCTCCCTCTCTCTCCAGCGGCGTCCCACACGCGCGGCGCGGCCGCCCGGTTCGGCCAACCAGTGGCTTCACACGCGCGTGCTCCCCCGCCCCTCTATCCTCTCCCTCTGGTCGTGGGCGACGCCCAGGAGCACCGCAGACCCGTTCTCTCCCTCCCTCGAGCCCTCCAGCGAGCGCCACGACCTCGCCGGCGCACCACCATTCGGTGGACTCGCGTCCGCCTATAAAAGGCCCCCCGGCCTCGACTCTGCCCTCCTCTCGCTTCCTCCTCCCCCCAATAGACCCCCAGCAGAGCCCCAACCCCTCTCTTCCTCCCTGTGCTCGGGATCGAGCCGAGCCCCGCCGCTCCTGGTCGCCGTCGATCTCGCGGTAGGGAGCCCCTCCGGTCCCCATTTCTCTCCAGTTGATCCTCCCTTGCCCTCCTGAATCATTTCCCCCTCTTCTCGCCGCATTTTGCAGATGGTGCAGACGACGGCGACCACCTCCCAAAGCTCCTCCGCCGCGTGCGTTCGTCGCCGGCAAGCCAAGGCATCTCCGGCCTCCCCTCCACCTCCAGAGGAACGGCGGCTCGACGCGGGGCCCGTTCCTGCCCTCAGGTCCCCTCGCCGTGCCCTCCTCCGCCACCGGTGAGCATCGCCGGACCCTGGCCAGAGGTAGACGACGACCTGCCAATGGGGCCAGGTCGTCAGCCCCTCACCCCTCCCGCGTCTCTCTCTCTCTCACTGGCCGCGGGGCCCGCCCGTCAGGTTTAAACCTGGCGCGGCGCGGGCACCGGTCTGCCTGCGGGCTGAATGCTCTGGGCCGGCCCAGTTGCGGCCAGATCTGGCCTAGGGCACAGTGCCCATTTTCTTTTTCCATTTTCTATTTGTTTTCCAGAAATTCCACAGACCAAAATACAAATCCAATGCCCAATATTTTTCCACCATAAATCTTAGAATAATCTATAGAATTTTATAGTGCCACTTGTGCATTTTTATGTAAATGTTTTATGTGGTAGATTTATTTAAAAACTAGTTTTAGTTATTTTCAGCCTCTGTTATAAATGGTTTTAAAAACCTTTTTAACTCCAAAACCCTAGACAGATATTTTTAGTATTGCTTTTAGTATTTATCAGAATAGGTTAACATTTTTGAAGTGGCTTTTGTGCTCTGTTTTTGTGTGATGCTTATTTTTGCCCGTTTATTCCACGACGATAGATTGCGTTGTTGACGAAGGGATTGGACCCGAAGATTTCGAAGACCCCGAAGACTTTGTTGAGCCAGGCAAGCAGCCCTTTGACCATGTTAAGAAACCATTTTCATTGCGTGTCATATAGCACTTTGATTTGATAGGTTGATCATGATGTTGTGGTAACCACTTCGGTGGGTTGCCTCCGATACTTTCTTGTTGATACTTGCATCGTGCATGACCCTAGCATCTTATGAGGGTTGTGCGGGTGGGAGTAGTTAGGTTGCTAGTAGATGCTACGCAAAGTGGGACGGGAATATGCATGGTGATGGAAACAGAAGTGATTTCAAAGATTTTTTTTTCGAAAACCCCATCGGGTGCAACTAATGCCCGAGGGAGATGATGATGAGCTAGGTAACCACTTGGTAAAGAAGTGGTGTACCGGGGCAAGTTGTGTGTGTGTTTTCGAAAACGGAGAGATTTAAGATTTGCTGACCAAGCCAACCTTACATGTACGACCACGATACCCCTTATGGGACGGGGCTTTGTTGATTACCTTGGTGGGTACTAGCATAGAGCCCGCATTACTAGTGGCGGGAGTGGCGTGGTCACTCTCGATACGGGGTCGCGCCTGGAAGGGCGACCATGCGCTGTCTTTACAGGCACCGGGCACACCGTTGCGTGCCCTCATGGATGGTACGTGTGATGTATATCATGAGGGATGACACCAACGAGTGGACTCTCTATTTAGTATCGCTAGGGGAAAGGCATTGTTCGGGTGCTTACCTCGGGTATGTAATATACCGCGAGTCGTGGATGACACTGAAGTTCCGCGAGTCTTGTGGGTAAAGCGTGCAACCTCTGCAGAGTGTCAAACTATTCGAATAGCCGTGTCCACGGTCATGGACAATTGTAGGTCCTGCTTAAACTACGTCCGATGTTTTCATAAACATGGTGTGTGTGTTGGTGACAAAGATGGTACTTGAGCTATGTCCGATAACTTAGCATGATGATGAACATGAGGTGTTTAACCCCTGCTTATGATGATAACTGAGAATTGCTCACATGAGTACCTGTTAGCAGTTGATGCATGCTTACTCAAGTTACTTGATCATATCATTGCACTTAAAATCAGCTTTCCGCAAAACTTACCAACTTAGTGCTATATCATGCATTATTATACCTTGTTCCACAACTTGGGTTGCTTGCGAGTACATTCAAAGTACTCATTGGCTTGCCACTGGTTATTTAATTGGCCAGGCATGGAAGAGCGGAAATATGGCGAAGAGTTCGTTGGTGACGAACATGCGAACTAGGACGCTTCCCAGTCAGAATGCCTGTAGGTTAAGGCAGATGGCATGGGTTCACGCTTTCGATCAAGATTTCCGCTGCTTGTTATGTTTAAGTATTTGGCCCTTGTGGCCCTATCTATGTAAGACTAGACCTTCATGGTCTTTATTTGTGTAAGACGCTAAATGTGGATGTAAGACTCTTGTTATTCAGCTTCTATGTGTTCAGTGAGCATTGATCTCTGGGATCACTGTACACGTGCATTCGGTGATCACGACTTATGAGTCGGGGTCCCCACACCTGGCGCGGCTCCCGATTGTCCCAGCGGCCTCCACCGCGGCCACCACCGCGTCCGAAGCCTCGGTTGCCTCGTCCCGGGCGTCTGCTGAAGTGCTCGGCGCGGAATGGCCTGAGTTCCTGGCAGTCAGCGGTGTCGTGGTTGTTTGTGCCGTGGAAGATGCAGGTCGGTCTCCCTCCTGGGGGGTGCTCCTCACCTCGGCTGCGCTTCGCCTCAGGTTCGGCCGCAAGCACTGATAGGGCCTTGCGCTTCGCCTCCTTGGCCTTGGTCTTTTTCTCTTCTGGCTCCACCGCCGGAGGCCCTCGGAGCGACAGGCGACCCTCCTCGGCCTTGGCGCACTTGCTAGCCAAGTTGAACATCTCCAGGGCAGAGCATGATTCGTCGTTCATGGCGAGCTCCTCCTTCATCTTGAGGTCGGTGACTCCATCGGTGTATGCGGAGATGATGGCCTCGTCTGATGCCTTCGGGATCTTGAGGCGCGTGGTTGTGAATCATTGTATGAACTTGTGCAGGGTCTCCCCATCTTGCTGCTTGATACGCCGCATGTCGTTTACGGTAGGCACGCGGTCGCGGGTGCCTTGGAAGTTGGCGATGAAGCGTTTGCCCAGGCCGTCCCAGGAAGTGATGCTCGCCTCCGGGAGGTTGAAGAGTGATACGTCTCCAACGTATCTATAATTTTTGATTGTTCCATGCTATTATATTATCTGTTTTGGATGTTTTATATGCATTAATATGCTATTTTATATTATTTTTGGGACTAACCTATTAATCTAGAGCCTAGTGCCAGTTTCTGTTTTTTCCTTGTTTTTGAGTATTGCAGATAAGGAATATTAAACGGAGTCCAAACGGAATAAAATCTTCGGAATAATTTTTCTTGGACCAGAAGACATCTACCAAGCTTGGAGACCAAGGCAGAGGAGCTGCCGTGTGGCCACAAGCCACAGGGGCGCGCCCTAGGGGGGGGTCGCGCCCCCCTGGCTTGTGGGGCCACGACAACTCCCCCAACCCTAACTTTCAGCCTATAAATTCCAAAATATTCCCTGTATACCAGAGAGAGCCACGAAAACACTTTTCCGCCGCCAGGAGCCTCGGTTCCCGTGAGATCCAATCTTGGAGCCTTTTCCGGTAATCTGCCGGAGGGGGATTCGATCACGGAGGGCATCTACATCAACTCCATTGCCCCTCCGATGATGCGTGAGTAGTTCACCACGGACCTTCGGGTCCATAGCTAGTAGCTAGATGGCTTCTTCTCTCTCTTTGCTCTTCAATACCATGTTCTTCATGATCTTCAGGGAGATCTATCCGATGTAATACTCTTTTGCGGTGTGTTTGTCGAGATCCGATGAATTGTGGGTTTATGTTCAGATTATCTATGAATATTATTTGAGTCTTTTCTGAATTCTTATATGCATGATTTCATATCTTTGCAAGTCTCTTCGAGTTATTGGTTTGGTTTGGCCAACTAGATTGGTAATTCTTGCAATGGGAAAAGTGCTTAGTTTTGGGTTCAATCTTGCGGTGTCCTCACCCAGTGACATAGTAGGGGTAGCGAGGCATGTATTGTATTGTTGCCATCGAGGATAAAAAGATGGGGTTTTCATCATATTGCTTGAGTTTATCCCTCTACATCATGTCATCTTACCTAATGCGTTACTCTGTTCTTCATGAACTTAATACTCTAGATGCAGGCAGGAGTCGGTCGATGTGTGGAGTAATAGTAGTAGATGCAGAATCGTTTCGGTCTCCTTGACACGGACGTGATGCCTATATGCATAATCATTGCCTTGGATATCTTCATAATTATTCACTTTTCTATCAATTGCTTGACAGTAATTTGTTCACCCACCGTAATACTTGCCATCATGAGAGAAGCCTCTAGTGAAACCTATGGCCCCCGGGTCTATTTTCCATCTTATACTTTCAGATCTAAAACCAAAAATACCAAAAATACCTTGCTGCAATATTTTTACTTTTGTTTTACTTTACTTTCAAGCAATCTATTCTATCTATCTCTATCAGATCTCATCCTTGCAAGTAACCGTGAAGGGATTGACAACCCCTTTATAGCGTTGGGTGCAAGTGTTTGATTCTTTGTGTAGGTACATCTATTGGGGACTTGCTTGTATCTTCTACTGGATTGATACCTTGGTTCTCAACAACTGAGGGAAATACTTATCTACTTTGCTGCATCACCCGTTCCTCTTCACGGAAACCAACGCATGCTCGAGAAGTAGCAAGAAGGATTTCTGCCGCTGTTGCCGGGGAGATCTACATCAAGCCTTCCAAGTACCCATCACAAACTCATCTCTTGCATTTACTTTATTTGCCATTTGCCTCTCGTTTTCCTCTCCCCCACTTCTAAAACGATTTTCCAAAAAGATTTGCCTTTTTATTCACCCTTCTTCCGTCCGCCTTTTCGTTTGCTTTTTGTTTGCTTGTGTGCCAGATTGCTTGCTTCGTCACGGTGACTCAAGAGAATACTAAGTTGTGTGACTTTTCCAATACTAATAATAATGATTTTATTAGTACTCCGATTGCTCCCGCCACTAGTGCGGAATCTTATGAAATTAATGCTGCTTTGCTAAATCTTGTTATGAAAGAACAATTTTCCGGCCTTGCTAATGAAGATGCCGCATCCCATCTAAATACTTTGGTTGAGTTGTGTGATATGCAAAAGAAGAAAGATGTGGATAATGATATTGTTAAATTGAAGCTATTTCCATTCTCATTACGAGATCGTGCTAAAACTTGGTTTTCATCTTTGCCTAAAAATAGTATTGATTCATGGAATAAGTGTAAAGATGCTTTTATTTCCAAGTACTTTCCGCCCGCTAAGATCATCTCCCTCAGGAACGATATAATGAATTTTAAGCAACTTGATCATAAGCATGTTGCATAATCTTGGGAGAGGATGAAATTAATGATTAGGAATTGCCCCGCGCATGGTTTCAGTTTATGGATGATTATACAAATTTTCTATGCTGGATTGAATTTTGCTTCTAGGAATCTTTTAGATTCCGTCGCGGGTGGTACTTTTATGGAAATCACATTAGGAGAAGCTACTAAACTCCTAGATAATATTATGGCAAATTACTCTCAATGGCATACCGAAATATCTCCTACTAGTAAAAAAGTGCATGCTATTGAAGAGATTAATACTTTGAGTGAAAAGATGGATGAATTGATGAAATTGTTTGCTAGTAAGAGTGCTCCTATTGATCCTAATGATATGCCTTTGTCTTCTTTGATTGGAAATAATAATGAATCTATGGATGTGAACTTTGTTGGTAGGAACAATTTTGGTAATAACGTTTATAGAGGTAATTTCAATGCTAGGCCGTTTCCTAGTAATTCCTCTAATAATTATGGTAATTCCTACAGCAACTCTTATGGAAATTATAATAATATTCCCTCTGATCTTGAGAATAATATTAAAGAATTTATTAGTTCGCAAAAGGGTTTCAATGCTATGATTGAAGAAAAATTGCTCAAGATTGATGATTTGGCTAGGAACGTTGATAGAATTTCTCTTGAGATTGATTCTTTGAAAATTAGATCTATTCCACCCAAGCATGATATTAATGAGTCTTTAAAGCTATTAGAATTTCTATTGATGAGTGTAAGGAAAGAACCGCTAGGATATGTGCCAAGCGTGAATGGCTTGAAAAAGTGTGTTCTCGTGATAATATTGATGAAGATCTTAAAGTGATTGATGTGACTCCTATTGAATCTTTGTTTTCTAATGTAAATCTTGAAAAAGATGGGACTGGAGATGAGTCAACTTTAGTTAAAAGGCGTCCCAATGATTTGGAGTTTATAGATCTTAATGCTAAAAGTGGGATTGAAGAGGTCAAAATTTTAAATAGCAATGAACCCACTCTTTTGGATTTCAAGGACTTTAATTATAATAGCTGCTCTTTGATTGATTGTATTTCCTTGTTGCAATCCATGTTGAATTCTCCTCATGCTTATAATCAAAACAAAGCTTTTACTAAACATATTGTTGATACTATGATGAAATATTTTGAGGAAAGACTTGAGTCGGAAGTTTCTATCCCTAGAAAACTTTATTATGAGTGGGAACCTACTATTAAGATTAAAATTAAAGATTATGAGTGCCATGCTTTGTGTGATTTGGGTGCTAGCGTTTCCACGATTCCAAAAACTTTATGTGATGTGCTAGGTTTCCGTGAATTTGATGATTGTTCCTTAAATTTGCATCTTGCGGATTCCACTATAAAGAAACCTATGGGAAGGATTAATGATGTTCTTATTGTTGCAAATAGGAATTATGTGCCCATATATTTCATTGTTCTTGATATAGATTGCAATCCTACATGTCCTATTATTCTTGGTAGACCTTTCCTTAGAACGATTGGTGCAATTATTGATATGAAGGAAGGGAATATTAGATTCCAATTCCCATTAAGGAAAGGCATGGAACACTTTCCTAGAAATAAAATAAAATTACCTGATGAATCTATCATGAGAGCTACTTATGGATTGCATACCAAAGATAACAATACCTAGATCTATTGCGTTTTGCCTAGCTAGGGGCGTTAAACAATAGCGCTTGTTGGGAGGCAACCCAATCTTATTTTTGTTTTCTGTTTTTTGTTTATGTTTTGGTGTGTTTTGCAAATTATTACTTCTGTAATAATTGTGTTTTCTTGTTTAAATTAGTGTTTGAGCCAAGTAAGACCTTTGGGATGGTCTACGGTATTTGTGGTTTGATTCTGTTAAAAAACAGAAACTTTTGCGCTCAGTCCAGAATTTTTATAAAGTTACTGGACCGTGATTTTGATCTGAATTTTTTAAAAAATATTTATATACAAATTTCCCTGGTTGTCCTAATTTTTCAGAATTTTTAGAGTTATAGAAGTATTCTAAGTCTACAGATTGCTACAGACTGTTCTGTTTTTGACAGATTCTGTTTTCTTTGTGTTGTTTGCTTATTTTGATGAAACTATGGGTTGTATCGGGGGGTATGAACCATGGAGAAGTTAGAATACAGTAGGTATTACACAAATATAAATAAATAATGAGTTCACAACAGTACCTAAAGTGGTGATTTATTTTTCTTATACTAACGGATCTCATGAGCTTTCTGTTGAGTTTTGTGTTGTGAAGTTTTCAAGTTTTGGGTAAAGATTTGATGGACTATGGAATAAGGAGTGGCAAAAGACTAAGCTTGGGGATGCCCAAGGCACCCCAAGCCATATTCAAGGATACAAAAAATCCTAAGCTTGGGGATGCCCCGGAAGGCATCCCCTCTTTCGTCTTCAATCCATCGGTAATTTACTTGAGGCTATATTTTTATTCACCACATGATATGCGTTTTGCTTGGAGCGTCTTGTATGATATGAGTCTTTGCTTTTTAGTTTGCCACAATCATCCTTGCTGCACACATCTTTTTGAGAGAGACATGCTGATTCGTGAATTTATTAGAATACTCTATGTACTTCACTTATATCTTTTGAGCTAGGTAATGTTGCTCTAGTGCTTCACTTATATCTTTTTAGAGCATGGTGGTGTTTTATTTTATAGAAATTATTGAACTCTCGTACCTCACTTATATTATTTTGAGAGTTTCTTAAAACAGCATGGTAATTTGTTTAGGTTATGAATTTAGTCCTAATATAATGGGGATCCAAGAGGGATATAATAAAAACTTTCATATTAAGTGCATTGAATACTATGAGAATTTTGATTCCTTGCATATAGTTTTGAGATAATAGAGATGGTAATATGAGAGTCATGCTAGTGAGTAGTTGTGAATTGGAGAGATACTTGTGTTGAAGTTTGTGATTCCCGTAGCATGCACGTATGGTGAACCGTTATGTAACGAAGTCGGAGCATGATTTGTTTAATGATTGTCGACCTTTGTGTGAGGGTCGGGAGCGCGCGATGGTTAACTCCTACTAACCTCTCCCCTAGGAGTATGCGTCTAATGCTTTGTTTGATAACTAATAGACTTTTGCAATAAGTATGTGAGTTCTTTATGACTAATGTTGAGTCCATGGATTATACGCACTCTCACCCTTCCACCTTTGCTAGCCTCTCTAGTACCGCGCAACTTTCGCCGGTACATCAAACCCACCTTCCTCAAAATAGACACCATATATTTTCCTCAAAACAGCCACCATACCTACCTATTATGGCATTTCCATAGCCATTCCGAGATATATTGCCATGCAACTTCCACCGTTCCTCTTTTCATGACATGCACCACCACTTTCATATTGCATATAGAGTCATATTTTGTCATAGGTATCGAGTTGTAATTTTTCTTTTGAGTTGTAAGTAAATAAAAGTGTGATGATTTTCATTATTAGAGCATTGTCCCGTGTGAGAAAAGGATGATGGAAGCCATGATTCCCTCACAAGTTGGGATGAGTATCCGGACTTTACAAAAAAATAAAAGAGGCTAGCGAAGCCCAAAAAAAAAGAGGCCAAAGATGCCCACCATAAAAAAAAAGAAAAAAAAAATAGAGAAAGAGAGAAGGGACAATTGCTACTATCTTTTTCCACACTTGTGCTTCAAAGTAGCACCATGATCTTCATGATAGAGAGTCTCCTATTTTGTCACTTTCATATAACTAGTGGATTTTCCTCTTGCACGACCACTTAGTTTTCTTTTTGAGCTTTCATACACTTATAGCTCTTAGTGCACCCGTTGCATGGCAATCCCTACTCACTCACATTGATATCTATTGATGGGCATCTCCATAGCCCGTTGATACGCCTAGTTGATGTGAGACTATCTTCTCCCTTTCCCTTGCAACCTCCACCATATTCTATTCCACCTATAATGCTATATCCATGGCTCACGCTCATGTATTGCGTGAGAGTTGAAAAGGTTTGAGAACACCAAAAGTGTGAAACAATTGCTTGACTTATTCATCGGGGTTGTGCATGATTTAGATACTTTGTGTGGGGAAGATGGAGCATAGCCAGACCATATGATTTTGTAGGGATAATTTTCTAAGGCCATGTTGTTTCGAAAGGACACGATTGCCTTGTTGGTGTGCTCGAAGTATTACTGTTTTTATGTCAATATTAGACTATTGTTTTGAATCTTACGGATCTGAATATTCATGCCACAATAAAGAATATTACATGGATAAATATGTTAGGTAGCATTCCACATCAAAAATTCTGTTTTTATCATTTACCTACTCGAGGACGAGCAGGAATTAAGCTTGGGGATGCTTGATACGTCTCCAACGTATCTATAATTTTTCATTGTTCCATGCTATTATATTATCTGTTTTGGATGTTTTATATGCATAAATATGCTATTTTATATTATTTTTGGGACTAACCTATTAATCTAGAGCCTAGTGCCAGTTTCTGTTTTTTCCTTGTTTTTGAGTATTGCAGATAAGGAATATTAAACGGAGTCCAAACGGAATAAAATCTTCAGAATAATTTTTCTTGGACCAGAAGACATTTACCAAGCTTGGAGACCAAGGCAGAGGAGCTGCCGTGTGGCCACAAGCCACAGGGGCGCGCCCTAGGGGGGGCGCGCCCCCTGGCTTGTGGGGCCACGGCAACTCCCCCAACCCTAATTTTCAGCCTATAAATTCCAAAATATTCCCTGTATACCAGATAGAGCCACGAAATCTTGGAGCCTTTTTCGGTAATCTGCCGGAGGGGGATTCGATCACGGAGGGCATCTACATCAACTCCATTGCCCCTCCGATGATGCGTGAGTAGTTCACCACAGACCTTCGGGTCCATAGCTAGTAGCTAGATGGCTTCTTCTCTATCTTTGCTCTTCAATACCATGTTCTTCATGATCTTCATGGAGATCTATCCGATGTAATACTCTTTTGCGGTGTGTTTGTCGAGATCCGATGAATTGTGGGTTTATGTTCAGATTATCTATGAATATTATTTGAGTCTTTTCTGAATTCTTATATGCATGATTTCATATCTTTGCAAGTCTCTTCGAGTTATTGGTTTGCTTTGGCCAACTAGATTGGTAATTCTTGCAATGGGAAAAGTGCTTAGTTTTGGGTTCAATCTTGCTGTGTCCTCACCCAGTGACATAGTAGGGGTAGCGAGGCACGTATTGTATTGTTGCCATCGAGGATAAAAAGATGGGGTTTTTATCATATGTCTTGAGTTTATCCCTCTACATCATGTCATCTTACCTAATGCGTTACTCTGTTCTTCATGAACTTAATACTTTAGATGCAGGCAGGAGTCGGTCGATGTGTGGAGTAATAGTAGTAGATGCAGAATCGTTTCGGTCTACTTGACAGGGACGTGATGCCTATATGCATAATCATTGCCTTGGATATCTTCATAATTATTCACTTTTCTATCAATTGCTCGACAGTAATTTGTTCACCCACCGTAATACTTGCCATCATGAGAGAAGCCTCTAGTGAAACCTATGGCCCCCGGGTCTATTTTCCATCTTATACTTTCAGATCTAAAACCAAAAACACCAAAAATACCTTGCTGCAATATTTTTACTTTTGTTTTACTTTACTTTCAAGCAATCTATTCTATCTATCTCTATCAGATCTCATCATTGCAAGTAACCGTGAAGGGATTGACAACCCCTTTATTGCGTTGGGTGCAAGTGTTTGATTCTTTGTGTAGGTACATCTATTGGGGACTTGCTTGTATCTCCTACTGGATTGATACCTTGGTTCTCAACAATTGAGGGAAATACTTATCTACTTTGCTGCATCACCCGTTCCTCTTCACGGAAACCAACGCATGCTCGAGAAGTAGCAAAGAGCCAGGAGAGCGTGCCACCCTTGAGCGCCATGGGGAACCAACACGCCATGACCTTTTCGTCCCCTCCGGCCGCCCGGATGCTCAGGGAGTAAAGCTGCAGGAACTCGGCTGGATACGGAGTGCCGTCGTAGCGCGGGGGCAGGTCAGGCTTGAACTTGCAAGGCCACGTAGTTGGGTAGAGCTCTGGGGCGATGGCGAGGCACCCCACCGGCTCGACAGGCGCTGCGTGCGCGGGAGGGACCCGGTCTTGGTGCTCCAGCAGGGCCACCTCGATCGGTGCCCGGTCGCGGCGTTGGGCCGGCTGTGCGGGAAGCGCGTGGGCGTCGGCACGCGGCCGGGGGACCACTTGGCAGCTTACTTCATCTCCTGCCCTCGCCCGTGGTTCGCGAGGGCAGTCGCAGGGGCGCGCTTCTTGCCTGGGCTCGGGGCGGTCGCAGGGGCGCGCTTCTTGCCTGGGCTCGGGGCCGTCGTCGCGCCGCGGGGGAGGCGGCCGCGCACCTTGTTCCATGTCGTCTGCCAGGGATGGTTGGGGTCGAAGCGAGTGGGAGAGCGCCGAGGCGTCGCCGGCAGCGCTGACGAGCTCCGCGATGCGTTGAAGCCAGGCGTCGTAGAGGTCGGGGGCCGGGCGGTAGCGAAGCAGCTCGTTTGCCATGGCGAGTGCGCCCTGGCCACGCACCGGCCCGGGCCGAACGTGGGAGGATGACCCGGAAGCTGGGACGATCGACGGGGTGGCGGTGTGGCCGTCGCGCTGCGCAGTGACTGGCTGAGAGGAGTCTTGCTGCTCGTGGGCTTCGGGGCCCGTGGCGGCGTTCGCCACAGGCGAGGGTGACCTGCGCGCACCGGCGCGGCCCACGGGCGCCGTCTGGGCGACGCGGGTGGCATGGCGCTCGGCGCGGGCTCGGCGAGCGTCAGACATTGGAGCGGCGAGGTGGGAAGAAGATCTTGGCTTGAGGGAGACTCCGAGACGCCCCCTACCTGGCACGCCAAATGTCAGATTTCGGGCTCCGCAAAACCCTTAAGATTCGAACACAGGGGTGTGTGCGAAGATCTCTGGCAGCTTCACCCAACCTAGCTCGCTACTCGATGAACACAGCAATGAACTCGCTCGAAGACGAGGAAGACGATGAACACAACAGTTTACCCAGGTTCGGGCCGCTGCGAAGCGTAATACCCTACTCCTGCTTTGGGTGGATTGCCTCTCGAGGAGGTGAGGTGGATGAACAAGTACAGTGTTTTGGGGCCTCCTGAGGCTTGGTGGTCGAAGAGTGGTGAAGTTGGTGGATCCGGGGGTTCGTCCACCTCTACGGTGCAGCCTACCCTCTATATATAGCGCCGGCCCGGGTCCTCCTCCCTTATCGCAATGGTAGGAAGGGATCCCACAACGGCCAATTTTGAAGAGGGACAGGGGTTCGTGCTCGCCCTGCCCAAAGGCGGTCTTCGTCTGCAAAGTGGCTGTCGACGGCGCAGGGACGGGCTCAGCGATGACGTCCGTCCTGCGGAGCGGGTGCTTGCGGCCTCCTTGCACCGGAACGGAAACCTTTGGGGGTGCTTTTGGAACCTGCGTACGTCCTTGCTCCCTTTGCACCAAAGGGGAAACTGTCCCGCCTGGCGCTCTGGTGCTCGCTTGTCCTTGTGTGCGTCATCTTTGACTCCTGAGGCCGGGCCTTGCATGGAAATCTTTGCCGCTCCGGAAGGGGCCTGAGGAGGCCCGTCCCTTGCCGACCTTGATGCCATTCCTCCTCACGAGGCTTGGACCCTCGCGAGGGCCTTGTCCTGAGTGAGGCCACGCCAGGCCGCGTTTGGTCGACGAAGTGGGCCATGCCCTGGGCCGTAGGCAGGCAGGTCTGGGTACCCCCGTTCCCAGAACACCGACAATGATTCCCTCACAAGTCGGGAAGAGACGCTGGACGAAAAATAAAAGAAAAAGAAAAAAGAAAAATAGAAAAATAAAGAAAAAATAAAAAATAAATAAATGAGAGAAAAGAGAGAATGAACATTGCTACTAACTCTTATTCCACACTTGTGCCTCTAAGTGGTACCATGTTCTTCATATATAGAGTCTCTTGTTTTGTCACTTCCATATGCTAGTGGGAATTTTTCATTATAGAACTTGGCTTGTATATTCCGTTGACGGGCTTCCTCAAATGCCCAAGGTCTTCATGAGCAAGCAAGTTAGATGCATATGCACTTAGCTTCAGTTGAGCTTTCATACACTTATAGCTCTAGTACATATGTTGCATGGCAATCCCTACTCCTCGCATTGATATCTATTGATGGGCATCTCCCTAGCCCGTTGATACGCCTAGTTGATGCGAGACTTTCTACTCCACTTTCACCCCATTGAAACCTACCACCATATTCTATTCCACCTTTCTGCTATATCCATGGTTCACGCTCATATATTGCGCAAGTAATAAAAAGCTGAAGCGCGTTAAAAAGTATGATTCAATTGCCTGACTTGACACCGTGGTGCTTAACGTTTGTATTTATGTGGTGAGGACGGAGCCATGCTATATTTATATGATAAAATGAATAGGGGGTGAACATTCTTTATGGATTGTATGCTTTGAAACTTGATGATTATGTTGCTTATGTTTATAATTATTACTATGTTGATGTTTATTGATTCATCATTTCTCAATAATCAAACCTGCAAAATATTACATGTTGGGTAGCATGTCACATCAAAAATTCTACTTTTATCCTTTACCTACTCGAGGACGAGCAGGAATTAAGCTTGGGCATGCTGATACGTCTCCAACGTATCTATAATTTTTGATTGTTACATGTTTTTATATTATCATTGTAGGATGCTTTTTGGGTGTTTATTTACCAATTAATATTATTTTTGAGCACTAACATATTAACCCAGTGCCTAGTGCCAGTTGACGTTTTCTGCATGTTTTTGGCTTTTAAGGTTTATAGTACCAAACGAAGTCCAATTGCCAAGAAACATTAATATGATTTTTTGGACCAAAATAAGACCTGGAAGCTTCGGTAGGAGACCAGAGGCCTCACGAGGAAGGTACGAGGCAACCAGGTGCGGCGAGGGGGGTAGGCCGCGCCTTGTTGGCTCGTGCTCCCCTCGGCTGCCTCCTGATGCCCCTCTCTGGCCTATAAATTCACATATATTCCAAAAACCCTAGAGAGCGTCCCGAAACACTTTTTCCACCGCCGCAAGTCACAGTTCCACTGTGTGCCCATCTACATCCCTGTTTCGGTGCCCTGCCGGAGGGGGGTCGATCACGGAAGGCCTCTACATCATCCTTGCTGCTCCCATGGTGATGTGTGAGTAGTTCCCCACATACTTGCGGGGCCGTAGTTAGAACCTAGATGGCTATCTCTCTCTCTCTCTTGATCTTCAATACAATGATCATCGCATCTTCGCTTTGATCTATCCGATGTAATACTTTTGTGCGGAGCATTTGTTGGGATCCGATGAATTGTGGGTTTATGTTCAGATTATACATGAAACATATTTGAGTCTTCTCTGAAATCTATTATGATTCTTATGTGCATGATCATCATAGCTTCATAAATCTCTCATATTTATTGATTTGCTTTAGCCAAGTAGATTGATCTTTCTTCAGTGAGAGGGGTGCGTTGTAGTGGGTTCAACTAGACGGGTTTCTATATCCCAGTGACCGAAGGGGACAAGATATGTCATGGAATTGTTGCCACTAAGGATAAACGATGGGGTTAGTTCATATTAATTGAATTCTCTTTGTCTACATCATGTCATTGTTCTCCAAGCATTACTCTGTTTTACTTAATACTCTAGATGCATGTTGTATAGCGGTCGATGGGTGGAGTAATAGTAATAGGTGCAGGCAGGAGTCGGCCTGTTTGCTTATGGATGTGATGCCTATATACACATGATCATTTCCGTGAATATCACATAATTATGCGCTTTTCTATCAATTGCCCAACAGTAATTTGTTTACCCACCGTATGCTTACTTTCATGAGGGATGCCACTCGGGAAAACTATGGCCCCCGGGTCTATTCACTTATAAGTTTACAACGCTACAATATGTTGCTGCAATTATTTACTTTTTATTTTATTTTGCAATTTACAATTATGTACTACCAACCACACTACTTACAAGCTTGCAAATAACGAGTCCAAGGGGATTGACAACCCTCTTGCCCGCATTGTGTGCAAGTGTATGCTCTTTTGTGTGTAGCCGCTGAAGACGGGGGTTGGTTGTTACTCCTATTGGTTTGATAAACCTTGGTTCTCTACTAAGGAAATACTTACCTATATTGTGCTGCATCACCCGTTTTTCTTCACGGAAAACCCAAGGCATATCACAAGTATCAAGGGGTATATATAGGCATCTCCAAAAATCCAACCATTATAAAATTATTGCCCAACTTGGTTAAACCGAAGCAAAAACTCGGTTGCACCGATTAGTGCAAAATGTAGCAACTTTTCGCGTTTCGGTGAGACCGATATATAAATCTTGGTCGGTCCGGTTTTGGCTAGCCTAGGCAGTTATCAGTTTCGGTGTCACCGATTCCTAAAACCCAGAAATTCCGATTCTTAGAAATGGGACAACAAAAAATTGCTCACTGATTTCGGTTTCACCAAAATCAAACTTGGTGGCACCGAGATGTTAGGGTTGGCTCTAGATCTGTCTAGGGTGAAACTCGGTAGGGCCAATTTGGAAGTATTGGTGGCACCGAATTTGAGTGATAGGGTTTAGACAGAGTATTTTTGTGGGAGAATTCATGAGTATTTTTGGTGGCTAACTCTAAGCACTTGAACAACCAGATCATCATAGATACTGTATCCCCTTTTAATAGTATTGGTTGTCCTATGGACTCAAACGTGATTTCTCACAAAATGCAAAATGTAGAGTCCTGAAGCTTGAAGCTTGGCCAATCCTATTCTTCTCCTTCCTTGGAGCTTCTACTCATAATCCTTAGCCAATCCTCTATGTGGACTTTATCTGAAATAAACTAGGTAAAACTATTAGTCCAAGAGACAATGTATGTTGTCATGAATTATCAAAACCACCAAGGGAGCATATGTTCTTTCAATCTCCCCCTTTTTGGTAATTGATGACAACATACAATTAAAGCTTCAAATCAAGATATGCAGAGATATATGAAGGCTTTGAGAGACATATGACTAGTACAAGCTCCCCCTAGATGTGCACAATCCCCTTTAAGGAATAGTTGCTTTGGAATGCATGAGTGCACGCATAGTAGAGAGGACATGATGAGTAATATGTACCTTAGCTATATGCATCAAACATATGTGAATAAGGTGTCTCCATGTTCAAGACTCACTCTTGCAAACAATATGTGCAAGAAAAAGAGATCATCTTGACCAAGGATATGATGCATGTACTTACCTTGAAGTTCTTGAGCATTTTAACTGAAGAAACACACTTGAGAAAACAATGTTAGATAACATAATAATATTTCTTTCCATCCAAATGCAAAAGAATTCAACAGTACCAAGATATGGAAGACATATAGGAAATAGTATTTCTTAAGATTTATATGTCTCCAAGAGCATTTAGAACTTTCTTCCCCAAGTATGGATTTGTAAGTCTTCCTCTCCCCCTGAATCTTAGCTTGTAGATATTGGGAGTAGGTCGGGTGAGACAAGTCTAACACAAATAGTCAAATAAAACTAGATCACATGTTCTCTCTCCTTTAATGATGTTATTCATTCGGACTTTCTCTCTTCCCCTTAATGTAGTGTTTCTTCCCCTTGGGGAGATCTTGATATTTCTCCCCCTTGAATATTTCTCCCCTTTTGGGTAATAATAAGCTTTGATATTTCTCCCCCTTTGGCATTAATTTCAAAAAAGGGTTAGAGAGTAAGGGTTCCTTGAGAGTAAGGGTCATAGAGAACTTTTTCAAAAAATATCAGGAGTATGGCAAAGAGCTTAAATAATGGCAATAGTCAGTGGCTCCGAGGCAAAACTTGTCGGTAGAAACGAAAATAATTTTAGGGCTCAGGGTGAAATCGGTGCAGCCGAAGAGGATTGTATATATCGATGGTACCGAGGAGGCTCTTGGCAGTATAGCTGCTATATCAGTAGAACCGATTTTCCCAGTTCGGAGGGTCCGAATTGCAAACAGAAATTTGGCAAAAATATTCTTGGCCATATTGACAATGAAAACCTTTTAGTAGATTTGCAAGGAATTTTCTTGAAGATTTGCAAGGAATTTTCTCAAAGATTTGCAAGGAATTTTCTCAGCTAGATGGAGATTGAATGGTTCCAAGAAAGCATGCAACTAAGAGATGAACCACACAAAAAACTTCATCTAGATGATGGTCGGCAACTAGGTCACCTATATTAGAGTATATTGACTTAGGAGCCAAGGAAGAATACTTGATCATAGATCATACTCATCGTTAATCTCAAAATGGGGTTGCCATTTTTCGTTTAAGCATTTTGATGTTTTCATATCACTTAGAATTGCTTTAACTCATGTCTTGGAGTAAAGCTTTTCAAGGATATGATTACATACCTTTGAATGATGTAGATGACGTAGCATGTAGGTGGACTTGTTGTGGATGCTCAAAGCGGATGAAGATCATCTTGAGTTGGGAGAAATCCTTGATTGTTTTGGTTCACTTCTCACCTACATGGGTTAATCATGCCAGGAAGAACATTGTATATCAAATGACAAGAGTGAAATTTGTTCAACAATTAGTTGTCAAGGATATGGTTTGTGTTGTCTTCTTCCTTCATCACAAAGAGGGGTTGTCAATACTTGGTTATGACAAGATTGCTTTTGATGTGAGTTGATGGCAATCTTGTGGAGTGTAGTTCCTTCAAGTACCTATAAAAGATTAGATGCAATACAAGGGAGCATAGTTTTCCAAGATATGAAGAATCGTCATATCAATGGTATCAAGGAATAGTCAATTAAGCTCATGCCCTTGCATCCACCGGAGTGAGTCTAGCTCAAGTTTGAAGCATCAATGATGTTCAACTCACTCCTCAAGTGGCAAAACACTTTCTCATCAAGTGGCTTAGTGAAGATATCGGCTAATTGTTTGTTAGTATGAACATGCTTGAGATTGATATCTCCTTTGGTAACATGATCACGAATGAAATGATGATGAACTTGAATATGTTTAGTTCGAGAGTGTTGCACGGGATTATGAGCAATCTTAATAGCACTCTCATTGTCACAAAGCAAAGGAACATGTCTCACATGTATGCCATAGTCTTTAAAAATTTGAGTCATCCATAACAATTGCACACAACATGATCCGACGGCAATGTATTCCGCTTCGGCGGTAGATAGAGCACCGAGTTTTGTTTCTTGGATGACCAAGACACATGAGATCTCCCAAGAAATTTACAAGTACCCGAGGTGGGTTTTCTATCAACCTTATCTCCGACATAATCCGAGTCGGAATAGCCAACAAGATTAAAAGAAGATCCCTTGGAATACCAAATGCCAAAGTTTGGTGTATGTATCAAGTATCTCACAATTCTTTTCATGGCCTTAGGATCACACTCTTTAGGAGCAGCTTGATATCTAGCATAGGTCATCCTCCTCGCCGCCACCCGCAACCACGCGCCAACGCTTGTCGTTGCATGTCCTCCTGGGCGGGGCGATGGGATTGAGATGGATTGGGGGAGCCACGACCTCCCTTGAATCCAGCCCTGGCCTGGGGTTGCGATGGCGCCGACGGCGATGAACTCGGAGGTCGGCGGAGGAGCACAAATTTAGGCGGTGGAGGCTGGGAACCATGACGATGGTGACGACGCGAAAAAGGACAAAAAAATCAAGGTTAAGGGAGGGAGGGAGGTGAGACCAAAAAATCGTGGAACGAAAGCTACCAAGTAGAGATTTGATAGGATGTGTCATGCGACATTAATTTAATTAGAGGACATATGGTAATGTTAATTAATTTAATTTTGATGACGTATGGAAAGGTTAATTAAGATGATTGAGCGACTTATGGTAAGTTAATTAATTTAGATTTAATCTTTAAAGATTCATTAAAGATTGACTGTGGTTGATTCTTTCACATAAAGATATTTACTAAATAACTTATGACCGCATGGAAATTTCGGATTCGTTCTGATTTATTTTCCATTTTGTGGGAGGAAAAGCAAAAGAAACAGAGGAATAAGGTGGTGGAAGGTGATGTGAAGACAACCCAGACGAAATACATGACGGTGGAAGGAGGAATGAAAAAAACCAGACAAAGATGGGACGAGAGACGAAAAAATCATTGGAACGCTGGCTACCAAGTCCCCAATTAGGAACAGAGATTTGTTTGTCATGATTTAGATGTTAATTTTCTTAAAATCCGTTATTTGTTTCTTGAAAATCTGTTATTTATTTGCTAAAACAAATTGCACTAATGAGAGAGATCGGTTGATTTGGATAAGTTGGAAATTTAGACTAAAATCCATTATTTGTTTCCTTAAAATCTGTTATTTATTTCTATAACAAATTTCGCTAATAAGAGGGATCGATTGATTTGGATAACTTAAGAAAGTTAGATCCATGATTTGTTATATGTTAGGAAAGTCCTGGTTTGTAATAAAGAGTGGAAAGAAAAATAAACCGATGGACCAGGATGGGAGGGGGTGGTGAGAGGAGAGACAAAAAAAATCATACAAAAGTGGGGGACGAAAAAAAAACGTGGATGCAATCCTACCAACTGAGCATTTAGTAGTAGAGATCTTCAACAACTACCTATTTCTAGAAACATGATGATACATATTATGCTAAGAGGTCATCTCTTAAATAAGAGAAGACAAGCATTTTCTTATGATTTCTCTCTCCTCCACATCATTGTTTATGCTACGTGACACTTCTAAGATAGCATCATTGTACATGCCCTAATGTGCATGATATCCTAAATGTCCCCTTCATTTACCTTTTCATTACTAACCTTTCTATATTTCAATATTCCTACATTGGCTAGAGTCAATTCCAGTCCAGGATTTGTGTATATCCTTCTATATAGGCGAGAGAACATCCATGCACGAGGAATCAAAATAGGAAAAAAAAATGATACTACATGATTTTTTTTTGCCTCTACATAAGCATAACGTATCTCTACTGCTAAAGGAGTAGTTGGTACGTCGTTAGTTTCGTTCCTTCTTCTCACCGATCGAACGTCAACCCCCCACTCACCGATTTTCTTTTCTCCTCGTAAAAACCGGTGGATAAAAACATCGAAGAAAACCACACATAAAAACCCACACAAGTCTCCCTTTCCCATGAACCCTAGCCGCTGCTGATCTCCACGTGCAGCTTCACGACATCCCATCTCCTCCCTTGCACCCACCCTAGGAGATTAGGGTTCCTCTCCCCGCTGGGGAACCGTCTCGACGGCCGCCATCGCGACCCCCGTCTCTCGCATGAGGCGCACGCGACCGGCAACCACGAGGAGATTAGGGTTTCTGCCGTCCGTTGGCACTGGCAGCCCGTCTTGACTGGTGCCACCACCGCGACTCTGAACCACACCGGCAAGTAGCCGCCGACACAACCTAGCGGAGGTTGCTGCGCGGATGCCTAGAGAATGCGGCGGAGGTCAATGATGGAGTCGTAGTCGTGACGTGTGATTTTCAGATGGGCGTGGTCGGTGACAGACTGAAAGCCCGGGCGGCAACAACTCGATGCTGATCAGGGGCGGCCTCCATCAGGACATTGGCGAGATAGAGGAGGAGCGGCGCTGGGACTTTGTTTTTTCCCAAGGACGTGGGCAGCCCGTGGTGCCCTTGAGGCCTTGTGGCTTGGCACTGTGGATCGCCTCTGGCCGGCTGCCCGTGACACAGGTTGCTCGACCAACACTCCGATGGTGGCGTTGCAAGTGCGAGGCGTCCATGGACGTAACCAAGACCAACATACGTGAGGTGCAAGAAAGGATCCTGCTAGGTTGTTCTGTATGTGTATGTGTGTTTTTATTTTACTTTTACTTTTCCTATTATACAACCTCAAATAGAATCTAAAATTGTACAACATTTTCTTGGATCCATCACGAGCTGATGGTCAATGTTGGTGAACTTTTTTTGCTCTGTACGTAATTACATTTAAGCTACCGTCCAGCTCACGCACAAAGCATCCAGTTCGTCCCCCGCCCCTCGTAGGCCTGGCGTGCTCCCAACCGTCCAACCGTCCAGCCGTCCAATTACGTACAGAGCAAAAAAAGTTCACCCAACATTGACCATCAGCTCGTCCCCGTAGACGAACATTGACCTATCAGCTCGTCTCTGGCGGCGTAGACGAACATTGACCATCAGCTCGTCTCTGGACGGTTGGACGAGCTCACGCACAAAGCATCCAGTTCGTCCCCCGCCCCCGGTAGGCCTGGCGTGCTCCTGGTACGGGCGTGCTCGCCCCCCCCCCCCCCCCCCCCCCCCCCCGCCCCCGGGCACTCCTCCGCAGCAAGCAATGTACGCCGCGCCGGGGCACCTTCCTGCGCAGGGGCAGCTCGCCCTGCCCCCGCCCACCTACGGTGCGCCCGGTGGACCTCCACCTGGCTACGCCCCCCCCCCCCCCCCCCCCCCCCCCCGCCTACCACCAGCCTGGGGGCGGGGCGTCTTCCTCGCCGTCGCCAGCCTGGGACATGGCGTCTCTCCAAGTCGCGCTTCACAGTGCCACCTCCGGCGCCTCCTCCTCCGGCACAGCGCAGGAGTGGTACCTCGACTCCGGTGCTGCCTCTCACATGTCCTCCTCACCCGGTAACCTTCTCTCCGTTCGCCCATCTCATTCCCCCTCTCATGTTATCGTCGGCAGTGGTGAGCACCTGCCCATTACTCATGTCGGCACCGGTTCCATCGTCACTGGCACCTCCCCAATTCAGCTACGCAATGTCATTGTTTGCCCTTCCCTTATTAAGAATCTCCTCTCTGTTAGACAAATCTGCCGTGACAACCCAGTTTCCGTCGAATTTGACGCCTTTGGTTTCTCTGTTAAGGATCTTCGAACCAGGATGGTCATCCTCCGCTGTGATTCGGGTGGTGACTTGTACTCGGTGGGGCGCCCGTCGCTGTCTTCTTCCTCAACATTTGCCTGCGTCGCCACTACCCACCTCTGGCACCAGCGGCTTGGACATCCCGGGTCGTCCTTGCTCCGTCACCTCGACGCCCCACTGTCGCCTACCTTCAGCAAATCAGCCCCGCACCTGTGTTCTGCATGTCGCTTAGGAAAACATACACGTCTTCCCTTTCAGTCATCGACTAGCTTCAGCATGTTTCCCTTTCAGATTCTGCATCTTGATGTATGGACATCGCCGGTTGTAAGCATTTCAGGCTATCAGTTTTACTTGGTTGTACTTGACGACTACACACATTATACATGGACCTTTCCTCTCGAACATAAGTCTGAAATCCTCTCCATTCTCACTGAATTTTTTGCGTATGTTCAGACACAGTTTCAGCTGCCAATCCTTGCACTTCAGACCGACAACGGGCGCGAGTTTGACAACTCCGCTGTCCATGCTCTCCTCGCTCGCCATGGCACCCATTTCCGCCTCTCGTGTCCGTACACAAGTCCGCAGAACGGCAAGGCTGAGCGCGTGCTCCGCACCCTCAACGACGGCGTGCCTGCCCTGCTCATCCATGCCTCTATGCCGTCACGGTTTTGGACGGAGGCCCTCAGCACTTTCACCTACCTGCTCAATCGTCAGCCGTGCCATGCTAGCGCGCCGCGTTCCCCTCATGAGGTCCTCCTCGGCGTCCCTCCTGATTACACCTTCCTCCGGGTCTTCGGCTGCCTCTGTTTCTCCAACCTCACCGCAACCTCCCGCCACAAGCTTGACGTCCGCTCCACGGCGTGTGTGTTCCTTGGATACCCACCGGACCACCGCGGCTATCGCTGCTTTGACCCCGTGTCCCGGCGTGTATTCACCTCCTGGCACGTGGTCTTCCACGAGTCGGTGTTCCCCTTCGCTTCCCCGACGGTCACTCACGCTCCATCATCACCGTCGAGCAGCTCCTCGCCCACTGTTTTGCAGGTGCCACTTGTTCCTCCGCAACCCAGCGCGCGCACGTTGCCCACCGCCTCCCCCGCCGTCGACAGCTCACCACAGCGTGTGCCCGCATCTTCTGCGCACGGCTCTCCTCCGCCGTCCGCCAGCGCACCTTCGTCGTGCTCGTCCGCGAGCGCCGGCTCTGTGAGCTCCCTCGGCACTGCGTCAAGCTCGTCCTCACCGGCCGCCCCGCCGGCGTCTCCACCGCGCATGGTCACTCGTGCCCAGCAGGGCGTGTTTCGGCCCAACCCGAAGTACTACGATGCTGCCGCCGCCACCACGACCGGGATCTCTCCGGTGCCCAGCTCGGTTCGTGTCGCCGTCCGCGACCCGAACTGGCTCGCGGCCATGTGCGCCGAACACGATGCTCTCGTCAGCAACAGGACGTGGGAGCTGGTGCCTCGTCCTCCTGGCGCCAACCTCATCACCGGCAAATGGGTCTTCAAGCACAAGCTGAACGCTGATGGGTCGCTCGAACAGTACAAGGCCAGGTGGGTGGTGCGCGGCTTTCGCCAGCGCGCCAGCATCGACTACGGCGAGACCTTCTCTCCGGTCGTCAAGCCGGCCACGATCCGCACAGTGCTCACCCTCGCCGCTTCGCGCGGCTGGCCGGTGCACCAGCTCGATGTATCCAACGCGTTCCTCCACGGGACGCTCGACGAGGAGGTCTACTGTCCTTAGCCCGCCGGCTTTGTCGACCCCGTGCATCCTCAACATGTTTGTCGGCTCTCCAAATCCCTCTACGGCCTGAAACAGGCCCCGCGCGCCTGGTTCCTTCGGTTCGCCGGCTTCGTCACCACCATCGGCTTCGTCGCCACACGCTCGGACTCCTCCATGTTCGTGTTCCTCCACGGCAACGACATCGCCTTCCACCTACTCTACGTCGATGACATCATGCTCACGGCCTCTTCCCCGGCCGTCATTGCGCGCGTCGTTGCGCGGCTCACCGGCGAGTTCGCCATGAAGGACCTGGGTGCGCTCCATTTCTTCCTCGGCATCCGTGTGACCCGAACGGCGGCCGGCTTCTTCCTTTGCCAGCAGCAGTACGCCGAGGAGCTCCTCGACCGCGCTGGCATGGATACCTGCCGCCCTTCCCCCACACCGATCGACACCAAGGCCAAGCTTGTGGCCTCCGACGGGCCTCACGTCGACGACCCCTCCGCCTACCGCAGCATCGCCGATGGCTTGCAGTACCTCACCATCACGCGCCCCGAGCTCGCCTACGCCATCCAACAGGTGTGCCTCCACGTGCACGATCCGCGCGAGTGTCATCTCGCCCTCGTCAAGCGCGTGCTCCGGTACGTGCGCGGCACGCCGTCCCTGGGGTTGCATCTTCGTGCTTCTGCCACTCTGGATCTCCGCGCCTTCACCGACACGGACTGGGCAGGCTGCCCCGACACGCGCCGCTCGACGTCCGGCTTCTGCGTCTACCTCGGCAACGCCCTTGTCTCCTGGTCTTCGAAGCGACAGGTGACGGTGTCGCGCTCCAGCGCGGAAGCAGAATACCGCGGCGTGGCCAATGCCGTCGTGGAGTGTGTCTGGCTTCGGCAACTACTCGGCAAGCTACTCACCCCGGTGCACAAGGCGACGCTCGTGTACTGTGACAATGTGTCCGCCGTGTACCTCTCCGCCAATCCAGTGCACCACCGTCGGACGAAGCACGTGGAGCTCGACATCCACTTCGTTGCGCTCGGCGAATTCCGCGTGCTCCACATACCCACTCGCCAGCAGCTAGCCGACATCATGACGAAAGGCTTGCCCTCGGATGTTTTTTCTGACTTCCGGTCCAGTCTTTGCGTCGCCGGCGACGACGTCATGACTGCGGGGGCTGTTAGACTGTACATGTATTCCATACCGTATGTGTCTCCTCCTGCATTTGTACGTGGCACATATGGACTGTTGGTGCACCCGATCGTGCTGCCGGTTAGCTCTTGTAGTGGCACACGATCGTGAGTAGTGGGGCTCGCCCATGATCTCCAGGTCGTCTCTGTAACCTATATATATCACGACCTAGAGCCAGATCAATGAGTGTGTTCTTTCCCCCTAAATTCCTCTCCGTAACAGGGGTAAATGTTGGAGCACATTTTTTTTGTCTGGAACTGATTTATGAGTTTTCAGTCTTAAGTCAATTCACTGTGCCCATGTCGTTCTATGAATCTTTTAATAGATTTGTGGAAGTGTTCTTATGCCCCGCAGATGTTCACTCATTTTCTTCTTCTATTGTGCCTATGTAGAAGATTTGATAAGTAGTCTCTGCTTTATTTTGATAGATCCACAAGATGGAATAATCCTAAATCTCTAATCTTGGATCTAGCTTTACTCACTATCTCGGAATTTTCTAATAGAGATGGACTCACCGACAATGCACATGCTTACTATAGGAGAAATTAATATACTGCAGATGTATATGTGCCTTCTATGTGTTTGATGTTGCAACCACGTCGATGGAATGAATTTCGTCGATCCATGATTGCATCAACAATGCCCACATTGTTCAGTCTTTCACCAGATCGGCCCATACACCTTACATTCAGCTGTAGGCGGTTCAGAATTCACATGAAAGCGTGTGTTACTACATATTTTTCGACAAAGGGAATATATTAATATCGCGAAGATACCAATTACACCCAGCCTCTGCAACAACGCAATGTCGTAAAGACATTACGGATGCACACAGCCAAAAGACAATAAGAAGAAGAAGAAAAAAGAAAGATCCCGCTATAGTGATCAATTCCTTGTAGCTGCAGCACGAACCACCACCTAGACAACACCCGAAGTCTCTATTCTCCAAAAGTGACGCCTCCAAGAAGGAAACAGTGCAGAAACACCATCATCGCCCGATCCTAGATCTTAGGTTTTCACCCTGAAGAAGATCCGCGCTCTCAAAACAATGCCTTCAACAAGGTCACTGCCAGGCACAACCAATTAAGGTCAGACCTTGGGCTTTCACCCTGAAAGTTAAGACTCTGTACTTCGCCTGTGCTGCAGCCCCCACTTGCCGATACCGCTGCCATGAGTCACGAATCACCAAGCAAAGTCCTCATCGCCACGAAGACTCGATCCACCATTACAAGGCCTTAGACCTCAGCCACCGTGACGTTCTCTGTCACTGTCTTCACCATGGGAATCGAAATACCGACGTGTCCCATACTGTCAACAGACAACGAAGCTTCGCGTCACACCCTCCTGAAGCCACTCGGGCTGAAATCGGGGCGAACACGACCGAATCCCATCCGATCCAGAAATCTACAGGCGTCAAGCACCCAATGAAGATCTCCAGCGGAGCATTCCGAAACTCGTCAATGGCCAGATCCATGAGGGCCGGCAACCGGCAGAACACCATCTTACAACAAAAAGAACCCAAGGACTGCGCCACCCGCCGGCTCCCAACAGCGGAGCATTCCGATCTACAACCATGGTGGTCTTTGCCGAGATCAGAAGAATCCAACGCGTCGCCGCCACCCACCGCAAGGGATTTGCCTAGCGACACAGACAACAGCGAGGGGAGGATGCATGTAGATGGCGTTGGTGGCGTCAGCCTGGAGGTGCCACTCGAGTGGCCAAGAGGGACGCATGGCTGATTGGATCTTACGGGTGTCAAATTCTGCAGTGTACGAGGACGACGAAGATGCTGCTAGACGAGGCACCGCAGTGCAAAGCTAGCCTCTAGTAGCAATCGATCCATTCGATGACGTGTACTAGAGTACTAGTACATCCACGGGAACACCAGCAGAACAGCCCCGCGCTCCGCCCAGATCCGGCCAGCGCAAGCCGCTGCGCACTCCGCCGTCGTGGATCCGGAGCATAGGCACATCGCGCATCCGAAAGAGAACAGCCGAGTACTTCAGATCTCAACGCCGCCATCCCCTCCCCCACAGGCCAGCACGACACCAAGGAGGCCAACACTGCCGTGTCCATGCCAGCAGAACGTCGCGCTCAAGCGCTCAGCGCCATGCCGGCGATGCAGCAGCCTGCCGGAGCCGTCCAAGCCGGATCAGATCAACAACGCCGCCGCGTTGCCGCCGTGCCCGAGAGCCACCCGCGCTGCGAGCAAGGTCCCCGCCGCCGCCGTCAGCCACACAGCTTCGCTTGCGGCGTCCTCCGACGGCGGCGGAGAGGAGGAAGGGAGGATTTGTGTGGCGACGGCTAGGGTTCGGACTGCCGCCCGAGTCGCCCACACGGGAGCGACGCGGGGGCTGTTTTGTCCCTGTATGTGTTTAGGGTTTAGGGTTTAGGGTTTAGGGTTTAGGATTTAAGGTTTTTACTAGTTTAAACATACTGAGATTCCTTGCCAGCTCATAGAAACAATTTAGCACCTTTCTTTCGGGAAACTCTGGTTTCACTTCATATCTTTTACAAGTAGCCATTTCTACTTTGTTTCTTAAAATTTTCTATGATTACACATTTTATCTGCCTCCACATCTTATGAGGGAATGCTGACAAAGAGATCAAAAGATTATTTTCATAGGAAGCGCACAAAGCAAGCATGAAGCTCCCGCGTCATACCTCAAACTGATTTCCTGCAGATTTTCCTGCCGAACTGCTACATGGTAGTCTTAAAGTAACAGTTTTTGTTATATATATGCTATGTGCTTGCAGCACAATAGACTTTAAGTAGATAATATTTCTTTCAGATTCTAGACAGGCCAACCAATTCACAAAAACCATCCGTCCGATGGAGATACAGGTTTATCACATTTCACAAAACCAAACATAATTTCCTTGAGTACATCTTCTTTTCTGTTCATGCTTATGACTAGCTGATGTGTGCACTTGTTTTTTGAAGTCTGGTAAGATTAGTGATGTTTTAATGTGCTATGACCCTCCATTCATTTGTGATTTGGCTTGTACTAAGCTCTTCCTAATTGTGACTGGAGCTGCGCAATACATGCCTTTACATATTATAAAGGGAAACGGTTGCTGACGGCGCGCCGGACGAATCGTTCCGCCGGACGCGCACTGCGCGTGGGATTAAAATTGATCCAACACACCACGACGCGCACGGTTGCTGAGGGCCCCACGCACCGCTGTATGGTCAGCCTTATCTCCTCCAGTGCGCTCTCCACCACTCATTCTCTTCCCGTGACCTTCTTCTTGGCTCATCTCCTCTCCACACATCCTGTTCTCATCTCTTTCTTCCTACCTCTTTTCCTTTGCCATGAGAGAAGAACCCCATAGCTCGGCCCGTGCATCGGCGTGCTCCTGCCCATAGATTGGCAATGGCGACTAGTGCTGCAACCAGCATCCGCTGATGCTGGAGGATGACGGATACAAGTACTGGAGACCCCGCGGCGGACGGCGTTCATAATCTCGGCCAGTTTTTTTGCTGCAACCAAGTGTTTTTTTGCTGGAACCACCTTCAAATTTTGCTACCAAGTATTTGAGTTTTTATTTGAAACAAACCCAAAAATTTGCTACCATGCTTTTGTCCCCCTGCTGGAACCAGTGTATTTTTTGGCTACAACTGTCTTTGATTTTTGTTGGAACTAATCAATTTTTTTGCTTCCATGTCTGCTTTCCTGGAACCATTGTATCAATTTTGCTACAACCGTTTTGATTTTTGCTACTACTGTCTTGTTGATTTGTTACATCCATTTTTCACGAGGTTATTGAGACCCACGAATATGTGTTTTTTGCTAGGACCATTGTTGATTTTTGCTACATCGGTGTCAGCAATTGCTGCTTTTTCATGCCCGCGTGAATAAGAGCTGCAACCAAAAATGGTGGCGAGCAGCGACCTGCAACGACAGCGACGGATTTTTGCTACAACCCTGTCAGAATTTGCTACAACCGACTGGATTTTTTGCTACATCCATCATGGATTTTTGTTACATCCACTGTAGACGCTCTTTCGAGCTCGTCGTCGGCGCGCTTCGAGCTCGCCGGCCATGGGCATGGTCACCGAGGGGCACGCAAGCATGCGGTCGCGTGCCGGTCGCCACCGCCGCGGATCCAGCGGATTCGGCCGTCGCTGATGCGGATCAGAGACGGGCCATCGCGGGGCATGCCGTTCCCTTTTTTTCTCATTGTGCTGTGGGGCTCTGGCACAGATCCGATGGCCCATAAGCGCTGCATCGGATGGCTGGGGGCCGACCGGCCGAAAATTTCGGCCGGTGCGCCGGCGCCTAGCAGTTCCCTATTATAAAAGAGCATCACATTTTATAGAGAGCATGTAAAGTTGTCCTGTCGATTTAAAACCATGGGCAATCAAGAGCATGTGGTGTGGTCCTGCCCCCCCCCCCCCCCCTCTCCGCACCGCCCCGTTAGGCGGCCGGGGGGCAACCCTAAATCGGCGCAAGTCACATCTCCCTCTTCCTCATCCCTCCCTGCTGACCGAGGGCGCGGCCGGGCTCATCTCCCCCTTCCTCCTCCCTCGCTGCTGACCGAGGGCGAGGCCGGGCGAAGCCTAGCTGCTGGCGGCTGGGCCTCTGGGTCCTCCCGCTCGAAAGGCGCTGGCGTGGTGCAGCACCCCGAGCTGGAGCGCGGCGCTTGGGCCGGGCGACACAGTGGCATAGTAGGCAGAGGCGATCCCCTAGCGCCTCTGCTTCCCCGCGCTGGGTAGCTAGGTGGTGCGGCGCGCCTGGGTCACCGGGACTATGGCGCTGAGGCTAGATTTGGGGCCTTGCGGTGCGGCCATATCCGAGGCCAGGCGGGGCGGATAGCCAGCCGCCACCTCTGTCGTGGCCTTCCTAGCTGGTGGACATGGGAGGTGGTGGGCGTGCTGGAGGTCGGGGATGGCCGCTGCAGATCGGCCAGATCCGGTTTCGTAGCGGCATGGGCCCTGGGCGTCTAGGGCAGCGGGCGGCTACCTCTACTGGGGCCTTCTTGGATGGCCGGGGTGGCGGCGCAGTGGTGGTGGTTTGGCCATCCCCTCTTCGGATTCTTGGGGTGCTCGGAGCTGTGGTTTTAGGCGCGTGTGGCGGGTGGAGCACGGCGGCTTAGCGCTCCTCGCCTTTGGTCGGCCTCGGTGGCAGGGGGCTTCGGGGAATTGGCAGGAGTGCCACCGGGTCTTGGTGTTGCCAAGGGTGGCGACGATGACCTGGCCCCGGTTTGAGAAACGGCGTTGCGGTTGCGGCATAGTCGACAGTTGTCGATGGCCTTACACTGCCCTGCTTCGGCCGACGAGGCCCCGTACTTGCCAAAAGGGCTTACTTTTCCGTCAACAACGTCAGTGGCCCATGTTGAGTGGGATGGGGTGGTCTTGGATGCCGGGGTGGCGACTCTGGTGGTGGCAGTGCGGAGCTCGTAGCTTAGGTGTTGCCCGGTGGCCATGGTCGTGTTGGCGGCGTGGCTGCCGGGTGTGATCATCGGTGGCGGTGGTGATGTGTTCGTACCTATGCCGGGGCGATGTGTATGCGGCCGGGGTGAAAATCTGGTATGTCTTAGGGCAGGCCTCCGGTGGCGATGTTCGTACCCTTCTTGAAGGGTTAACAGTGACCCTCATTGGTTCTCGTGTTGATTTGGGGAAACCCTGATCCTCGGATCGGGCGGTGGCGATGCATTGGTGTCGTTTCCTTCCTGAAGGTGCCGCTTTGGAGCTCATGGTTCGTCGTATGCGGCTTTGTCTCTTTGCGATGACGTGTTCACGGTGGAGGACCCTGATAGCTTGTGTAGTGGTGGGGGTGGTGTTGCTACGCATAACGCCATTGTATCCGCCTTGGGTGTGTGTGTGTTAATGTGGCGTGAGTTTGTATCGAGTTGTTGATGGTCGTTGCTTTTTATATAAATTGGGACGAAAGCCTTTTTAGGTAATCAAGAGCATGTTAGTGTTTGTTATAAAGTACCAAATGCTTTCTCTCTTTTTCTCCAAAAAAGCGGGGACAAGATGTATGTTTATATTGCATATACTGTATGACGCCTTGCAGATGCCCAGACGCTTGGCGGTGACACCACGACGGAGAGGAGCCGGGGGCTTTGCGATGCATTGGGCAGTATCTACAATCCCGACGCAAGTTACATCCAATTCTGTGACAAACCCTACACATGCGAGTGTTGCGTCATGTACTGATGCCGCTAGCAAAAAATTCATCCGATTGATATGAAAGATTTAATAAAGAACACGAAGTATTGAACTTGTAATCACAGACCAAATTATTGCTTTGGGTTTGGGGGACACATATGGTCGAGTCTACCGTTGGGCGCCTTTTTTGCAATTTATCAAGATTTCGTTTATCGTTGCACTTTCATACAGATCGGTAGGTTTTCTTTAGTGCAGGATCGGTTTCTGGGCTTAGTTTGCTGCGTTTTTGGCCTGATGATCCGTTTCTCCTCGTTCGACCCCGTCCTAATCAGCCGAGACGGGCGACACAACCGACGGAAGTTGACGCAGATGAGATTAGTCGCGGATGTCTCATCTTTTATCGTGAGTGAACGAACCAATATGCGTTAGCTAATTCTGACCGGTCGACCATATCAAACAGGCTTGTGCATGTTAATTGCATCCATCGTGAATGCAACATGCGGGCGTGAGGTTCATCCCAAATTCACACAAGATAGTTGTCCTATCTAACCTGCCCGATGGCCAAGACCTTGAGAGCAGATCACGGAACAAACCACCACCCGTCACTTGCCTAAACAGACAAACACCGACAAGAGAATCCGGTATTGTTATTTGTGTGATTCTTCAGTGGCTCGTCTCATTTCTGACAGTTTGAATCTTAGCATTGCATGGTGGGTTTCATCAGAGTCTATTCTATTTATCCAAGCAAGATAACCCACATGGAAATAGAAAGGTTGCAGAATTTCAATATGCGACGGCATTGTGTTAAACTCCTCAGCTCGACCAGCTGGCGGGAACTCTGGACGATCCTATTTGGTCAAATACCTAACGAAAAAATACGAATTTCCTTTCATTAAGGTACGAGGGCTTCTTATTCCACAAGAACGAAAGCACCTTTTCATTCTTTCATATACTAGGGGTTTTTACTTGGAAAAGACAATGTTCCATAACCACGAGTTCCAGTGCACTAGATCTTGTAGCACTTAGCAACGAGGCCCTATCCATTAGTATTCCACATAAGAAATCCATTATAGAAAAAAATACAATTAGATTAGCTCTTCATAGACAAACTTGGGGTTGCTCACCTTTCTGCAACACTTGGATGTTTAGAAAATCACCAAAAATTATATTCATATGCCTGAGTAAATGTATAGAGGACACATAACGGTGTTCAAAGAATATCTGTACGATAGGATGTTTAGATAATCACCAAAAAATATATTCATCGTGATTTTTCTATGGAAAGGTGCGGACTGTTTGCGCCTCCTTTTGAAATAATTCAAAGAATATGTAAAAGTGTCAAAAACACCAATTGATGCCACTCAAAAACATCGACTGATTTTGACATATTTTTAAAATACATGCTTAAAAAATGCCCTTCCACATACAAACTTTCGTGGTTTCTAACCCAAATGACTAAGTCCTTGCCCATTTGTAGATAATTTTTCATGATAAATGGATTTATTTTTAGCACAAACATGCCTTATAGCATGACAATTATCAACGCGTAAGTTCTCCATTTTTTGTGAAACTTTTTCTATTTATCTTTTTGGATAAATGAATTTCCACATGTTTCCCAAGTATATTAAAGTTGAACTAGTGTGTGTGATAGGATGTTCATAAATCACCAAAAAAACATATTCATACACCTAAGTACAAATATAGGGAAGATACATAAGGGTGTTTAAAAATCAATATCTTTCAATGGGAAGGCGGGCCTGCTCTTTTCACCACTTTTTTGAAATAATATAACGAATATGTATAAAGGTAAAAAAAAATGACCAGGGCTTGGCATGGCTACTTTTATGGGTACAAGTTTCCACTAAAAAGCATTACTTAGTTTTGACAACTATAAAAAACATGTTTCATAAAATAACCTTCAGAGTATGAATTTTCTTAGTTTTCAATTCAAATGAATGAGTTCATGCTCCTTTTCAGACCAATTTTTTTATGATAAATAGATTTATTTTTGGCACAAACATGCCTTCTAGCATGACAACCATCAATGGGGAAGAATATTGTGTCAGTGACCTCCATCTTTCCCATCTATGTCCACTCATTTCTCTGTTCTTCGGCACCGGTGGGTCGGTGACAAGTAGGAGCGTGGCAGACACACGATGGGATAGTAGAGAGTAGGAGAACATGGTTGTGATGTGGCGGTGGACGATAGGCTGCAAAATAATGTGTACTATGAAAGGACACGAATGTCGCCTAGAGGGGGGGTGAATAGGCGATTTAAAATAATGACGGTTAAGGCTTTAATAATTATGGAATAAAATTAGCGTTTGATTTATCAACTCAAAACCTAAACAAGCTAGGTTCACCTATGTGCACCTACAACTTATGCTAAACACTTAAAGCAACTATGTGATAGAAAGATATATAACTTCAAGCTCGATGGCTATCACAAAGTAAATTGCATAAGTAAGGAGCTCGGGTATAGAAATAACTGACACACTTGGAGACTATGATTTATCCCAAAGTTCACTTCTCAATAGAAGCTAGTCTCCGTTGGAACGGTGCGGAGTCACAAAGTGATCCCCGAATAGTTGTCGATGGCACGTCGCATCTCCTTCGTGTCCTCCGCCAATGTGGAGAGGCACATACCACTATGTTGCCATTGAGGTCAACAACGAAACCTTTACAAGGATGAGGCACACTCCACAATTGGAGGCTCTAACCAAAACCCGTGAGCCACCAAAACACTGAGAATCTTCACATGGTTGAGGCACACTCCAGAACTTAATTAGAGGCTCCCAACAATATCTCGGAGCTACCGAAACTCCAAGAATCACATCAACCGTCTAGGTCACTCCAAGTACCCAAGAGGAGCAAGCTCTCGGTCACTCTAAGTACCCAAGAGTAACAAGCTTCTCAACTTCAACTTCCACGTACGTATGACCGTGGAGAACTCAAACCGATGGAACCGATGCAATGGCAAAAACACAAGAAGTGCTTAAGTCATTCATTCTCAAATCCCACCAAAGCAACTAACAAGAGAGGAAGAACAATGAAGAACTCAACAAATGAATCCACAAGTTCTAGATCCAATAGCTTCCCCTCACTAAGGGGAGAGATTGATTGGTGAAATAATGGATCCAGATCTCCTCACTCTTTTCCCTTCAAATAGAGGCAAGAATCATGGAGAAATAGAGAGAAAGCAAACCTTATAGAGATCAACAATGGGGGTAAAAAATGTGCTAAAAAGGTTGTGGAACGTTTAGAGAAGAAGCCCCCTTTTATAGTTCAAAGTGAAATCTTCCAGTTATGCAGTTTTCGTGCACGTCCGGAATAGATCTGGAATCATCCAGAATGGCCCGGAATGAATTCCGAATACCTAACAGAAGGTTTTCGCACCTAGTTCGGAATTAGTCCGGAATTACCCGGAAAATTCCGACTAACTCAGAATGATCCGGAAAATTCCGACTCACGAGGAATTCCTGAAACACACATATGAGAAACACGATACTTTTGCATACAAACTCAGTTTTTAATGATCTTGGGCTCGTTGGAATCAGCACAACGAGCACTACAAGGATATGCTGAGAAACATAATAGTACAACAAGGGAGGGTAAAATCAAATGGGGAAATGGTAGACCTCTCTTTAAAAGAATAACCGGCAAACCTCCAATATCAAAAAAGCAATGATCTTTTCATGCGAAATCCATTTTTGATGAACTTGAGCTTGTCTTGAAGATTATGACAAGCTATAAAAACTACACATGGAGAAAGCCCAAATAAAAACCAAGAAAGATGAAACCAAGGATGAAAAGGTTTGTGCTCTCTACGAATGATGTGATCAAGTTACTCACTCGAGAGCCCCTCTTGATCGTGCGGTTATCTATCTTATAATCCGGTCTCCCAACCACGCCATGAGACCGGTAAAATAGAAACCATATCAAGCTCATACATTTGCCTTGTGCATTCCACTTGAGCTAGATGATGAAGATCTTGACCGCCTCAAGTTGGAACACCTTTCTTGATTTCGTTCCACTTGGTGAAGGCTCTCTAATTGCTCCCCCATAAACCATTATGGGAAAGCTTCTCTTAGGCACATCTTCACTTGGCCATTATCTCAAGATGGGTGGCAAGCTTCACAACTTTGATGACGATCACTAATAGACGTCATCTACCATGGACTATATGAAATCTTCCTTATGATGCAAGCCCATGAAAAGATAACTAACCTCACATAGATGTACCACTCACACATATCATGGGTTAGTTCACAAGGCTATATGGGAAATTGCTTACCATACCACGAGATCACTTGATCCCACATGGAACATTATTTAGCTTTGTGTATTGATCAACTTGAATACACTATTTGCACTAGCATCCGATTGATGCGAAAGATTTACGTAATGAGTAGTACTCGTATTAAACTTGTCATCACAAAGCAAAAAAAAATTGAAACGGAGGCAAAAAAAATTGCCTCATCGATTAATTAAGAAGATAATTGTCCAGTTAATTAACGGAAAACCGGACGAAAACCGATACATAGACCACATGCCGACTACTCGCTAATAAATAAACTCCATGACCCCACTGTCAACCCGACAAATATACATAAAACACAACAACCACGATCCCTCGCACTTCTATGTTGCAAAGAAACCCCCAACGAAACCAAGATTGAAGACAACGACCATCACCAAATCCATGAAGACGAGTCAATCAAAGATGGTGGCCGAAGATACTGAGTATCATCCATTAAGCAGACGTGGACGCCTTACCAATGACGCCACTCTTCTTGCCTATGCTCCTGAGAGCATTCTTCACCTTCTTGATTTTGCCCGTAGAAGCCTCCTCCGCTATGAGACAAGCAATCGCCTTGCCAGCCCCAAGACTAGCTGCCTCCAATCAAACAAGCAAGCCGCCAACCTCGTACCGGTGACGTGGAGCAGGGACGGTGAGGAATTCTTATTGTGCAATTTGTCTCAGAGATTTCGTTTATCGTTGCACTTTGATACAGTTCGGTAGGTTTTCGTTAGTGTAGGATCGGTTTCTGGGTCCAGTTTTGCTGCGTTTTTGGCCTGATTCGTTTCTCCTCGCTCGTCTGAACATGTGCCTCAGGGTACAGAAATAACAGAAGTTAGTTACCATCCGATTTCAGTACAGACAGAAAAGGTGCCCCAGTAAAATAGAAGTAGATAAAACAGAGCTGGACACACAGTCAGTACAGTGGTCTTGAATTGTGACCATGACAACATAGCTTAATCACAAGTTCACAACCAATATGTGATTCGAATGTATTATTACACAACAACATACTGCAGAGTTCTGCTAGTTCATTCAAGAGAAAAGGTAAAATTTTGCAACACTTGGACACTTGATGGTTTTGTTTTTTCTTTGGTAACTAAACACTAAATAATGACTTCGTAAATCTCAAGATGATATGCCGACTTAGTCTCTCGAAGGTGCTTATCGGGGTAGAGTGTGCTTACGTGCGTTTATAGGGATGAGTATATGCGCGTATATATGAGCGCTTGCGTCTGTACTGTGTTCAAAAAAAAAAAACACTAGATAGTTGCTATAGCTTTGGATGGTCGCCGTCGTTTAACAACATGGCAACGGCTGCAGGGCTTGATAACATTGAACTTGACCGTGGAGGGGACTTTGCCCGCAATGTGTCTTTCGATAGCCAAGACCGCTCTATGGGCTTCCGCGACCATGTGTCTGCTTTCACTGAAGCATTTACTGAATTTGTGTCTATTCAGCCTATTAGCATCTACATCACCAATATCAAAACCACATGAGATGGTGTCCAATGTAAGGCACTCGAGTGATGTTGCATTCTCAAGAATATGACAGGTTAGCTCGACCATGCTCTTCGCAGAGGAGAAGCTGATGATCTCCACCTTCTTGATGTTGCCATGGTGGAGTCCTGGAATCTGCCTCAGATGCGAGGAATCTTGAAGAACTGAAACATGCTTCATGCGAGTCTGCATAACCTGCATAGGAAGTTAGGAACAACATACTTGATTAATTATTTGTTCTGTGCACCATAGGTAAGAGATATGCAAGGGTCCAAGATAAGTGACTTACTTTCAGCCTGAAAGTCTCCAAGATAGGACAGGCATCCAAAAAAAAGACTAGAGAAAAATAATCGGAGTTTGGGGAAAATGCCCCACTTTTAGCATCAAGACAAATGTCCAAGTGTTTGAGGTGGAAGAATTTGAGAGATGCTGATGGTGTGCTGAACATCTGCACAGATATGTCAAAGTAATTATATCCAATGCATGAGTACTCTCATAGTAATGATGCCGGCATCTAACGATCAAATCAAGAAGTTTCGGAATATACCTCACCAGCTGAATGAATGCTGAGAGTTTCAAGATTTGGCATGCTGTCCGGAAGCTTAGCACAAGCATGATGAACGAGGTTAAACTCATGCCAAAAGCATATTTCAAGGTCCTTCACTCGCAATGAATCTCCAATAGAATGGTGTACTATGTCACAATCGA
Organism: Elymus sibiricus; assembly: GCA_039707655.1. NCBI lineage: Eukaryota > Viridiplantae > Streptophyta > Magnoliopsida > Poales > Poaceae > Elymus > Elymus sibiricus. The sequence goes on from CM077671.1 coordinate 329,531,660, forward strand.
TAGAAACAGTGCAGAGATTTGGAGCTTTATTCTCTATAACTTTCAGTTTCCCGCAATCAGACACCACCGCCAGCTTGCTGAGCCGGTGTAGCAGGCAAGGTATCTTGAGGCGAATGATGTCACTGCAGTTCATGAGATCCAGTTCCTCCAAAGCAAAAGAATTGGAAAGAAGGCACCCTAACTCATCCTCAGTAATATGCACCGAATACAGATGAAGCCTTGTCAAGCAACAAAGTCCAGCCATGGGACGGAAGGCGCATCCCCTGAGGTGAAGACTCCGAATCGAGTTTCCTCCACTCCTAGCGAATAAAAGTGGGCATGGGAAGTTGTAGTGCTCTGACTTGTATCCTAGAGAGAGTGAAATCTCGATTTCTTCAACCCCTGAAGTAACAGCAATCTGAAGCCAACTGTCAAGCTTACTGGTGTCAAGCTTACTGGTGTCGAAGCAAGAACCATAGTATTGAAACGTGAATGTCTTAATGCCAGTGCCCAAATGGTTTTTCATAATTTGGTCAGTTCTGTTGACGAGAACAAAATTCTGTCCATCTTTCCAGTTCCGGTAAAAATAATCTGTCAGTCCATGCTTCCGGTTCGGGTGAAAAGGAAATTTTGGTTCATTCAGGCCCATTGTACTCTTACTAAAGGCGAGGTTGGGGTAGCATCTCCAGAAATATTGAAATGCACGAGACAAGCAGCTAGCTCGGGCAGCCTCTCTCATTGGCAGTAGGGAATGTATATGATGCCAGACGTCCTGCAAACAAGATAATGGGAGAAACGTTAAGTCATTAACACTGAATTGTATTGGAAAATGGCTCCTTCAACTTGAGTAAAAATAGGATGATATGAACAAACATGAAATCCCAGGTGCTCTGCGTAAAGTGTGATGTTAATAAATAATGCAAAGGAAATTAAATCAAGGGAAGGGGAGCCAGCGGTAAAGTTGTTGCCTTGTGACCATGAGGTCACGTTCGAGTCATAGAAACAGACTCTTACAGAAATGTAGGGAAAAGCTGCGTACAAAAGACCCAAAGTGGTCGGACCCTTTCCCGGATCCTGCGCAAGCGGGAGCTACTAGCACCGGGCTGCCCTTTTTTAAAGGAAATTAAATCAAGCATTTTCACACCGAGAGGTGTTTTCCCTGACAGTGTCACTAATGGATTTCGTAAAGTGTTAGTTGTACCCCAATAGTGTTATTGCTTGTTCTAAAAAAACTGCATATAGTGAAACCGACGCTCTAGTGTGAATTATGAAACCAGCAAAAATCGAAAGGACACTAGTTTATTCGTTCAGGAAATTCATTACACTACGACACAATCTAGAAAAGTAGGCTCAACATAAGAACACTCCCAATTCTTCGCCCGAATGTGCATTTTTTTAGTGAACGTCTGAATATGCATGCTTTTTTTTTCAATTTGGTCGAATTTCTCAACTTGTTGCCCCTTTTCATGATACAGAAACAGAGAAACTAGAGTTCATCGTGTAAGCATCAGCGAAATTTAACTGTTGTAGGTTCCAGGTAAATGTTTGTCCTTGGGGTTTCATATGTGTCAGTGCATCCCCTCGATGTTGGTGCCCTTGGTGTGTAGCCCCATCGGGCCTGACTTTATTTCTCTTCTCCTTGAAATGAATATCACAGCCCCTGTCCGTTATCAGTAAGATATATCTAAATATACAAGAGCAGCTTCAAACATTATGTATGGAATTTTGGTTTTCGTAAATAATAGGCAAAAGAGCAATGAGATTTGTACATGTATAAAGAATCTATGAATACCAGTGACAAAAAATCACTAGTCCAGCAAAGAAGACTGTAGAAATTGCGGTCAAAGGGATAAAAAAATTTGCATGACAAGGGGAAAAGAAAGAAAGGTCCCAAGTACCTGATAGAGATGTGAATTTAAGAGGAAAGTTTGGATTGGTCGAAACTTTAGCATAAACAATCTAGGGAGATAGTTAGCATTTTTGTCCTATTCCATTCATTAGTACTATTTGTCTCAAGTGAAATAATCATGTCTTCTGGAAGGAAAATCTGTAGTTAGGCTAGGGAGTAGAAATACCCATGTGACACATTGCCACTGCAGTCATGCCTGAAATATGTTATGACACACTGATCAGATAAAAGGTTTCACGATGAACCCAGCTAGTCAGAATGTGGAAAGTCAAGTACTGCGCAAATGGGAAACAATTTGGTATTGAACGTGGAAAGCGCAGAGCTGCGGCAAGGCAAAAGTCCCCGTGTTTTGAATGATGCGACTTTTATTAAACTGTGTATGCCAGATGTGAGAAGTATATATGATGACTGGCTTCTGACAAAGCTACAGTTTACTCTTTACTGTCATAGTAAAAAGGTAGTAGAGTATTGAAAGATCTGTTCGTAACAATTTGTGCAAAAGAGTACCATGACCATTGGAGTGATCAAAACAAACATATAGCAATATAAGCCCTTCATTATCAGCAACTTTATATTTATGCAGTACCATTGGAAGGTCTGGCCCTGAAAATCTCATTTTTTTTGCCATCTTGAGAACTATCCCCTTGTTGACAGGGTGAGCCTTTTCTTTTTGCCACAGAAGCAATCGATGTACCTGCAACACATCATGCATGGAAATCAACGCAAGGAAAATAAATTCAAGGGTATGAGCGACACTAATTTTGTTTCTTATTATGCAACATTTCCGAAAGAATATAAGTTTCAATTTAAGAGACAGATCAATTGAAAAATCCACACGAATGGGTCAATATTATAGGATCCAAAAGAACACTATAGTTGATCCCATCAGCCAGGTAACCATTGCTCTCCTCCGTCCTGGGCTTCATCTCCAAATTCACAGCAGCTACGAAACACATTGTCTACCGAAAACATATATAGCGCTTCCTCCTTTTTTTAGCGCTTCCCTGCAAGCTTGAAAATATTGATACAGGATGCATCTACCATGTCACAAAATTCATGTCCAGATCCGATCCACAACCCGAGAAACAGAAAAGGGAAATTTATGGCTGTGAATAGTATCAAACTCAAATCTGCCAGTACCATTCATAGCTGGATTTGTCAACTTTTTGTTTGTCGAGCTGTGTATCAAATTTCAGCTTGAAATTTTGTGGCCGGGTAGATGCATCTTGTATCAATGCTGCCAATTTTTCTGACCTCTCAAGACTTTTTGGTGGTGGTTCCATGGGCATACATATTCCTAGCGTCTTGTTGCATTGAGAACGTAGAGGCATAGATTAATACTACTGTTCTGCACAAGTTATGTATTAGTAATGTGAACGCGAGGGTGGTGAGAGATGGCTTACCGTGGGCTTGGATTCGCCGGCGGCGCCGACCCCGTCGCAGGGACAGGAACCGCTGGAGCGCCAGCAGCCGCATGACGCAAGGACGACGGCACCTGGGGTCGAGACTCGCGACGACGAACCAACCAAGGCACCGCCCAGCCGCCCAGCCGCCCAGCCTCTCGCACGATTTCGGATTGAATCCGAACAACGCGAGGAGTCCCGCTCCCTCCCGAAAACTCAGTTTGGATTTGGGTCTAACAGGGCGGAACGCTGAGCTAAGGACCAATGGAGCGGGACCTGCTACTAGAGGAAACCGAGGAGGACTCCATGGAACAGACGCGGATGTGAGCAAGCAGCGGTTGTTTCCAGAAAGAAAAATCATGTAGCGAAAACGGGACGAGGGGATGCTCGGCGGAAGGGGTCTCCGAGGAGGAGAAAACGAGCCTGGTTCGCCGGAGAGGGAGGAACCGGGGAGGACTCCATGGAACAGATGCGGATGTGAGCAAGCAGCGGTTGTTTCCAAAAAGAAAAATCATGTAGCGAAAACGGGACGACGGGATGCTCGGCGGAGGGGGTCTCCGAGGAGGAGAAAACGAGACCGGTTCGCCTGAGAGGGAGGAACCGGGGAGGACTCCATGGAACAGATGCGGATGTGAGCAAGCAGCGGTTGTTTCCAGAAAAAAAAATCATGTAGCGAAAACGGGACGACGGGATGCTCGGCGGAGGGGGTCTCCGAGGAGGAGAAAACATCCCGGTTCGCCGGAGAGGGAGGAACCGGGGAGGACTCCATGGAACAGATGCGGATGTGAGCAAGCAGCGGTTGTTTCCAGAAAGAAAAATCATGTAGCGAAAACGGGACGACGGGATGCTCGGCGGAGGGGGTCTCCGAGGAGGAGAAAACGAGCCCGGTTTGCCGGAAAGGGAGGAACCGGGGAGGACTTCATGGAACAGATGCGAATGTGAGCAAGCAGCGGTTGTTTCTAGAAAGAAAAATCATGTAGCGAAAACGGGACGACGAGATGCTCGGCGGAGGGGGTCTCCGAGGAGGAGAAAACGAGCCCGGTTCGCTGGAGAGGGAGGAACCGGGGAGGACTCCATGGAACAGATGCGGATGTGAGCAAGCAGCGGTTGTTTCCAGAAAGAAAAATCATGTAGCGAAAACGGGACGACGGGATGCTCGGCGGAGGGGGTCTCCGAGGAGGAGAAAACAGGCCCGGTTCGCCAGAGAGGGAGGAACCGGGGAGGACTCCATGGAATAGATATGGATGTGAGCAAGCAGCGGTTGTTTCCAGAAAGAAAATTCATGTAGCGAAAATGGGACGACGGGATGCTCGGCGGAGGGGGTCTCCGAGGAGGAGAAAACGAGCCCGGTTCGCCGGAGAGGGAGGAACCGCGGCGGCGCCTGACGGAGGACATTGTCGAACCTACTGAACCTGACGAACTGTTGAAATATACAAGTAGTAGTATATTCAGTAAAAGAGGAACTTTTTTTCTTTTGCATTGAACTTCGGGGCTCTTTATTCAACAAAAGCGGACCTAGCACAGTCAGCCTCTGGCTGCTGTGTAGGAAAAAGGGTACAAGATCCTGCCAGCTCTCGGTCACAACAAGCTCGTTTTGCACAAAGGTAAGAGCATCTCCAGCCGTTGGAGCTCCAAAAACACCATCGAACCAAAAAAGTTGATGTCTTGGGGGGTCAAATGCTTCATCCAGCCGAAATTGAAGTGCGTGGGGAGGGCATCTTTCCAGCCACACCCCCACCCAACCAAAAGTTTGTGAGGAAAATAATTAAGTGGGCCAAGAAAAAGGACACGTGGGGAGACACGATTCGCCGAAAACTTCTGCCGGCGCCCACAAGAGTCCCCCAGTGCGCTGGGTTTCACCTGAGTTTGTCGGCGCTATTTTGACATCCGGGGGGGTGCTGGGGGCGTGGCTGGGCCGTTTTTCGTCAAAAAACGTCTTCCGAGCCTAAAACCGAGCCCTGGGGCGTCCTGGGGGAACGGGTGGAGATGCTCTAAGACGGGAGATTCGAAGATCTATTAGAGCATCTCCAACAGTCTGTATGTTCAACCGTTGGTATAAATGTCCACGTCAGCAGCCAACAGCACATCATACATGCTCTTCAATGGAGCGTATGTTAACCGTATGTTAAATAGCCAAGCGGGTCCACTAAATATTGAAGAAATGACCATACCTGCCTCGGAGCTTGTGCGTGAACCATTGCTTCGAGTTCATACGATTCCATTCTCTCTCTTCTTTTATTACGTGACATGTCATCAAAACTGTCTATGTGGCAATGTTACCAACGATGATCATACGACTGTTGGAGATGCCCTTAATATGCTGAATAGTAAACGAACTAAGAACTGAAGCTAAGGGGTTGTTTGGTTGCCGGCCGCACTTCGCCACGCCACAGCTGTCTAGGTTGTCGTTTGGTTCCCTACGAAGGTTAGGCTCGCCACAACCTGCAACTTGTTTTGCAGCATACTTTTTCGCCAAATGTGTGGCGTTCGTTTTACTCGCCACAATCTGCGGCGCGCCACAGGTATGGCTCAATAAGTGTGGCAATTTAAGTCATGAACCAAACAACCCCTTAGGGGAGCCACAGCTGAACGTGAGTTATGGCGAGTATTCCAGAGGTCAACCACCACCGCGCAGTCCATCTCCATGACGACATCTTTGAATCCTCTGAGTCTCGCAAACCGGACGCCATCACGGAGTGCTAAGGTTTCACCGATCATCGGGTATGCGATGCCCTCATGGGGCTTGCACCAAGCTCCCAAAAAACATGTAGCCGAACGAACCACTCCCCCTGCCCCTCCTTTGCACAAGTCTGGCTGAATTCCGGTGACGGTATTAATCTTGATGCATTGGTCTTCGGGGGGCGCCAACCATGACCTGGTAGAACCAGTGCCTGCTCTCGAGGGAGTTCAAGTATAGCGAGTGTATCCCTGATAATCCTCATCGAATTTGCAGGATCAAATTTCTCCTGCCCGTGTGTCCATCTGTTCCTAGAGTGCCAAATGGACCACATTACTGACACAATTTTTGCTCTTGTGTCGTTTGAAAACCTTGGGTCACACACAACATCTTGTGCCCACGTCGAAGGGTGGAGTCTAGGGAGTTTGAAATCAAACCATTTTTGAGCTTCATCCCAAAACCTCTGAGCATGAGAGCAATGAGTTAGTGCATGCATGAGATCTTCCTCCATTGCTTCATAGACTTTACATAGGTTCGACTTACTAATATGTCAGTTGCGGACGACGAGGCCAACCGCTTGTACATGGAGAGCATCATCTTTGAAGGTGGCATTCCCTTCGATCCCGACGAGACACAAAGCCAAGATGGTCGAGCCCCCTTCATGGCCGGCCACAAGGGCATGGGCAACATGTTTGGTGAAGAAAATGAAGACACAGCCGACCCCTTCATGGAGGACCAACTCGGCATGGGCAGCTCTTTCCCACTAGAGCACGAGTTCCCGAAAGACTATGGCCTAGACAAAGAGGATAATGAAATGGACATCGATGGGGAGCCATTGCTTTTCGAGAAGATCTCGCCACCCAAGCCAATGCAAACAAGAAGCGGAAGAGAAAGTGGACCAAAGCATACACAAAGGATGAGGACAAACTCCTTTGTGAATGTTGGAAAGACGTTGGACAAGACCCCAAGATAGGCGCCGAGCAAAAGGCTTCAGCATTTTGGCTACGAGTGCATCACGAGTTTCACGAATGCAAGAAGTTTAAGCCGTACCAATTTGAGAGCAAGTGTGGGTGGGTTTCGCTCGTCAAGCGTTGGAGGGTGATACAACAAGATTGCAACAAGTTTTGTGCCACCCTTGAGAGCATCGAGACCCATCCCGTGAGTGGCCTTGGCATCAAAGACATGGTATGCCGACATGCTTGCTCATTTAGCTTGCTGACATGCTTGCTCATTTTCCTTGCCGACATGTTTTGCCTCTGTAGGATCCAAAGTATGTCTAGAGGGGGGTGATTAGTCTACTTGACCAAATTAAAAATCTAGCATTTTCCCAATGTTAGATGTTGGCTAGTTTTAGCAATTATATCAAGTCAAGCACACCCTACACATGCAAGTCTAAGATTATAGCAGCGGAAAGTAAAGATATGCACATATAAGTAGAGGGAAGGGATAGCAGGATCAAACACAATTTGAGACATGAAGATTTTTACCGTGGTTCCGATAGGTGGTACTATCATACGTCCACGTTGATGGAGACTTCAACCCACGGAGGGCTCCACCCAAAAGGGTCCACGAAGTAGCAACCTCGTCTACTCCATCACGGCTTACGTCCACGAAGGACTAGGCTCACTCGGGGTAGATCTTCACGAAGTAGGCGATCTCCTTGCCCTTACAAACTTCTTGGTTCAACTCCACACACGAAGACGGAGGCTCCCAAGTGACGCCTAACCAATCTAGGAGACACCACTCTCCAAAAGGTAATAGATGTGGTAAGAATGATGAATTCCTTGGTCTTGTGCTTCAAAAGATAGTCTCCTCAACACACAATCACTCTCTCATAGATTTGGCTTGGTAGAAGAGGTTGATTGGGTGGAAAGCAACTTGGGGAGGCTAGAAATCAAGATTCATATGGTTGGAGTGGAAGATCTTGATCTCAACACATGAGTAGGTGGTTCTCTCTCAGAAAATGGATGAGGCAAGTGTTGGTCTGTTCTGAGTGCTTCCTCTACGAGTGAGAGGCAGGTGGAGGGGTATATATAGGCATCTCCAAAAATCCAACCGCTATAACATTATTGTCCAACTCGGTGAAACCGAAGCAAAAAAACTCGGTTGCACCAACTAGTGCAAAATATGGTAAATGTGGTAACTTTTGGCGTTTCGGTGAGACCGATATATAAATCTCGGTGGGTCCGATTTGGCTGACCTAGGCAGTTACCCAAACTCGGTGGAATCGATTTGCAAAAAATGGAAATTCTGATTTTTAGGAATAGGATACCCGAGAGTTGGTCACTGGTTTCGGTGTCACCGAAAAAGGACTTGGTGTCACCGAGACACTAGGGTTTGGCTTAGGGTATGTCTAGGGTGAAACTCGGTATGGCTGATTTAGAAAAGTTGGTGGCAGCAAATTTGAGTGGTACGGTTTAGACAAAGTATTTTGTGGGAAAATTTCATGGGTGTTTTTGGTGGCTAACTCTAAGCATTTGAGCAACTAGATCATCATGGATACATCATCCCATTTTAGTAGTATTGGCTTTCCTATGGACTCAAATGTGATTACTCACAAAATGCAAAACGTAGAGTCTTGAAGCTTGTTGCCAATAGATGTTCCTTGCATCTTGGGGATCTCCACACAATCCTTTTCCAATCCATTCATTGAACTCTTCCTAAAATATACTTGGTGGAATCATTAGTCCAATGAAATATATGTTGTTATTAATTACCAAAACCACCTAGGGAGAAGTTGTGCTTTCAATCCCCCCCTTTTTGGTAATTGATGACAACATATAGATCAAAGCTTTGATAAGGATATAAACAATGAATAGCATCATCGCTTTGAGAAGTATGTGATAAGCAAGAGCTCCCCCTAAATTTGTGCATTATTTTAAATTTGCGTTTGAATGCAAATCCACAATCGATTAGGATCATGGGTCACTCTTCCATGTCACATACATCTTGGTGGTGCGCATAAATGATATGAATGAATTACAATGCACATAACACCAAACATGAGTGAATGGTCATCATAAAGACATCACAAAGATAAGAAATAGTAGCATCATCAAACAAAGCGTATGATCAAACACGACAAAGTTTTAGGGACATCCACATGATAAACCAAATGTTTTAAAATGAAGAGAGCAAACAAAATGCAACACTCTCTCTCGAAGCCCTATGATCAATAACACTTCTCCCCCTTTGGCAACAAGTTACCAAAAACCTCGAAGGTATAGAGCTAAGCGTCCCTCTGGGCTCTATCTCCTCCGGTGGTCGTAGAAGGACTCGAAAGAACAGCATCCGCGATTGCTTCAGCTGAAGTCCTCTGAGGTGGTGGAGTAGATACTAGAGGTGCTGAGGGAGCTGAGGGAGCTGATGCAGGTGCTGATGAAGATGGTCTCGTCTCTGGAACTGGCACGGCAGAAGATCTGACCTATGTCCTGAACTGAGTGTGAGTCTAGAGAGGAGGACTATCATCATCATCACTAGAACTGAAGTTGGGGCTAGGCACTTGATACGTGTCCAACGTATCTATAATTTTGATTGTTTCACGCTATTATATTATCATTCTAGGATACTTTTTGAGTAATTATTTACCAATTTATATAATTTTTGAGCACTAACCTATTGACCCAGTGCCCAGTGCCAGTTCCTGTATTTTGTGTGTGTTTTGTTTCGCAGAAATTCCATATCAAAAGAAGTCCAAGCGCGATAAAAATTTACGGAGATCTTTTTTGGAATATATGTGAATTTTGGGAGTCGGAATCAACGCAAGACAATGCCCGAGGGCCCCACAAGACAACAGGGCGCGGCCTGGGGGGCGCACCCTGATGGCTTGTGGCCAGCCCTTAAGTCAGTTGAGGCTCTCCTTCCACCACAAGAAAGATATTTTCGCGATAAAAGTCCCCTCAAAATTTCAGCCCGATCGGAGTTACGTATCTCCGGATATTGAAGAAATGGTGAAGGGGTCAGAAACCAGTCGCGAAAACAGAAGAGAAACAGAGAGAGAGAGATCCAATCTCGGAGGGGATCCTGCCCTCTGGGAGCCATGGCGGCCATGGACCAGAGGGGAAACTCTCCTCCCACCTAGGGAGGAGGCCAAGGAAGAAGAAGAAGGAGGGGGGCTCTCTCCCCCTCTCTCCCGGTGGCGCCGGAGTGCCACCGGGGCATCCATCGTGACAGCGATCTACACCAACAACTTCACCGCCGTCACCACCAACTCTCCCCCCCTCTATGCAGCGGTGCAAAACCTCTCTTCCCCGCTATAATCTCTACTTAAACATGGTGCTTAATGCTATATATTATTGTCCAATGATGTGTGGCTATCCTATGATGTTTGAGTAGATTTCTTTTGTCCTATGGGTTAATTGTGGTATGATGTTATTGATATGAGTTGTATGTTGATATGGTGCTGTCCTAAGGTGTCTTCTGTGAGGCGCACATGTGAATCCTGCTGGAGGGTTTGCAATATGTTCATGATTCGCTTATAGTGGGTGGCTAGAGTGATAGAAGCTTACACCCGAGTAAGGGGATTGTTTGCGTATGGGAGTAAAGAGGACTTGATGTTTAATGCTATGGTTGGGTTTACCTTAATGATTTCTAGTAGTTGCGGATGCTTGCTATAGGTCCAATCATAAGTGCATATGATCCAAGTACGGAAAGTGTGTTAGCGTATGCCTCTCCCTCATTGCATATGATAAGTATCTATCATGTTATATTCAATTGCCTACGGACAATCTTTCTCTTGCGTTACACAAAAAGCTTTCTACTAAACAACCTACTTATTAATATTTATCTAAGAAGGCCCTAACTTTTATTTACTTGTTCTTTATTATCTTGCAAAACTATCTTTACACCTACTAAGTACTTCTAGTTTCTTTCCTGCAAAGTAGTTTCATACTTGTTCTAGGTAAAGTAAACGTTAGCGTGCGTAGAGTTGTATCGGTGGTCGATAGAACTTAAGAGAGTATTAATTCTACCTTTAGCTCCTCATTGGGTTTGACACTCTTATTTATCTAAAAAGGCTACAAACGATCCCCTACACTTGTGGGTTATCAGCACTACATCCACTTCCTTCTTCAAAGCATTTACTGTAATGGTCAGCTCAGTCACCTTGTTATACAAGTCATGAAACTTGGTTTCCACAATCCTCTCAAGGCTCTTCTGGTTCTTTAGGATCTCACTCACGTTCTTCTCCATCCCTTGGATAGTGTTGATGAGATATGTCATTTGATCGCTCTTCGTCCTCGGCATATGAGTAGTGGCTCTAGCAGCTTCAGTCTGGGCCTCTACTCAATTTGGGCATGTGCAATAGATTAAGTGGGATGACTAGGATCCAACACCACAATATTATCCTCAAAATATGGCTGGAGTGATAGGTGTGGACGATCAAGTAGATAGGGGCTCTTTCCAACTTTGGAATTAATGAGCATCTGGGTATAGGGAGCATATCCACAAGATCTTTTCTGGTTAGCAGCAGTCCTCTTTATTGTTTCTACAATCAAATCTATCACCCTAATCCTAGTGTGGGTGTCTACATGATGCAACATATTAAGGGAGTACCCCCTGATCATCTTGTCATCACATGATTTTGGCATCAAGGTGTACCTCATAATGGTGTTGGTGGTGGGTAGTCCTTCTTGCAATAAGTAGATAGAGCCAAGCTTATGTGTCTTCAGATATGCTCTGGGAATGAGGTTGTACATGTTGTGATTCATCTTTGCTTCAGCATATACATCAAGATCTCCTTCTTGTATCTCTGGGGCTCCTAAGATGGTAGCCCACTCATCAACTGTAGACTGGTACCTGGTGCCTTCAGTCATCCATACAATCTTTCCATCTGGATAAAAATGAGTTGTGGAATAGAATTGCATGATCATCTCATTATTCCAAGTTGTCAACTCTTTGCCAACAAAAGCATCAATGTCAATGGCCTTGAAGTTTTCTAGCATATGAGGGAAGTAGTCTTCATTCTCCTTGATGAACTTCCAATCAACGTATCATATGTCAATGACAGCTAGACTCTTGTCTAATAAGACAGTCTCATAGAAATCTTGCTGCTCCTTAGTGTGGAAGCGAGCATCTACATCAGTCTTCCTTCTGATAGCATAGGGATCAGTAGCTCTCCACTTCCTGAGCCCTTGATCCTTCCTCTTCTTCATATCTTCTGCAACTAGATGATCATCATTATGGTCTGGCAGATGAGGTCTCAGCTTCCTCAAAACAACAATTTCTTCTTCTTCTTCTTCTTCTTCAGCAGCATCCCTGGATGTAGAACCCTTGTTCTTGTCAGCTGCTGGAATGTCTCTGGTAGTCCTCTTGGGTTTGGAGGCAGCTGGCTTCTTGGGAGCAGAGGGATTTGCCTTAGAGGGTGGCTTGTTGCTAGGCATAGCATCAACCATGAGCTTCCTTTGCTTGGAAGGAGGTGGGTTGGCAGCTGGTTCTTCCTCGTCACTTTGCTCAGGAGTTCTGACCATGGAGGTTGGCCTTCTTTGCACATGAATGGTCTGCTTCCTCTCTCTCTTTTTGGTTGGCTTCTTTGCCATAGACTTCGTTTGCCTGGAGGAACTAGGGTTCTCAAGAGTAAGTGTCATCCCTTTCTTGGTTGTCTCTGGAGCTTTCGCTGCATCTGAGCTGGCATACTCCTTCCTGGCAGTCTTCCTCTTGGAAGTAGCATCATCTAGGATGAAATCTTCATCCTCCTCGTCTGATTTCAACTTCCTTCTGGCCCTGGTGGCTACCTTGGGCAAGCCATGTGAACTGGGGATGCCTGGGTCTAAGGAGCTAGCTTCTGGATTAGTGCTAGCATCAAGATCTGCACTTGCCTCTCTGAAGGCATTCTGACTGTCATCTGAGCCTGACATTGCTGAGAACTGACCTTGTGAATATATGTAGAGAAGTTGAAAAGATGAGCATCACAAAATATATCTATTTTTGCAAAATTTGAACTTAAAATCTTAGTTTCAGATTTCCGCTATATGGGTTTCGGTTGCACCGAGTTTCAATTTTCGGAGCATCCGAGACAAACAATCTCTTTAACATAAACTTGGTCACCCTTTTCGGTTTCACCAAAAAAAGTGATTCGGTCTCACCGAGAATGTTCTCAGAAACCCTAAAACCCAGATCGGTGACACCGATCCGTTTCCACTCAGTGACTCAAGACGCGTACGGCGGAAACCTAAACCTAAAATCTTTCGTTCGCCTAATCTTACGAGATTTTCTCATGGATAGATGCATTGCAAATCATGGCAAGAAGTGAAACTCATCCTAATGCGCAAGAATCGGAGGTTGGAGCGCAAAAGGGATCGAAATCTTACTAACTCGGTGAAGATTTCGCTACAGCGGCAACGGAGGGGAGGATTCCCATTGACGGCGACGGACTCCGGGGGCGAGGGCACACGAGAGGCAAGGTAGAACGTCCGTGGACACGAGTGGCGGCAATAGTGGGGTGCGGGGACGATGTTTGAAGATTTAATTTCAAAGTTCGGGTCCGCGGGATATATATACCCATCTATTGTCGGTGACACCGAACCAAAAATTTCAGTTTCACCGAGATGCTTAACTTCCTGAGGACAGAGCAACTCAGTGGCGTCGAGATTTTAAGATTGGTGGTACTGAGATTGAAAACCTAGATCAACCCTAGTGCTTCCGTGGAATTGAGTTTTGAGAGTTGGTTACACTGAGTGGCACATGGGAGGTTTTGGAAGTCAGCTCTTGTCGAAATGGAACTCCGAGTGCTCCTCACACAGAGGGTCCGAGAAGTGCTTGCTCAAATTTTATGATGAAGCATGAATAGAATTTGAGACAAGAAAGCATAGATAGCTAGAGGGGGTACTTAGGCATTCTTGTACGTCCAATTGGCTAAAGAAAATGAAAGCCAAATAACAACAATTGGATGTCCTCGAATGAGCACAAATGTGCATACCAACATGCTCACACAATAAGATGTCAAATAAAATATGGCAAACATGCAAAACCACTCTAGTATCTACCAAGCACTTTGGCGATGACGGAGTCGTCTATATATCACTAGTGCAGCCGCGTGCTATACAAACGGTTTTTAACCCCTTTCCGTGACGTAGTCTTAAACCATCGCCTTGCATGTGTGGGCGATAGGGGGGCCTATCCCACACGACAGGCAAAACCCGTCGGCGATGCCTGCACCTGGTCGCACACAATGGACAAAAACATATCGTTTGCGATTGGAAGGACCATCACAAACAGACATATTGGGGAAGACATGTGAGATGAGCTTAGCATCCCACACAATGAATCCCAAGGGTACGTTTCCGTTCGTATTGCAGATCGCACACAATTTTCTGCATCACATTGTTTGTGATAGGTGTGGTCATCACACACGATACTTATAATTTTGTCGTTGGCGTTACGCAAAACATCACTCACGGTGTCTAGAAGAAACTGTTTGGCATTGGGCTGCCCATCACACACACTAGCTATGTGAAAACGTTTGTGATTGGGTGTCGTGAAAACGTTTGTGATTGGGTGTCCTAAAGCACACAGTTATCGACCAGAATTCGTGTGTGATTGCTCAACGATCAAACACGCCAACTTTCTAGAAACCGTGTGGGTTTGTTTAGGTCATCGCCCACGGTGTTGTCTTAGAAACCATCTGCAATGGGATCCCCAATAATCAACCTAATTGATCAATTATTTATAATCCATTTAGTAATCAAAATTAACATTTCATATCAACCACAGAATATATTTCTTACGGCAACCAGGATTTCATAATTGAATTACATCAGGGTACAACAACATATAGGCATATACTGCCTAGCTACCCAATTGCACAACAAGACAAAGTTTCAAATGCAACATCTAAAACCTTTGGAAATTAAGTATCATCATAGATGGTAAATAGACAGATGAATCTCATCTAGAAAACTGTTAAAGCAGAAGGTGAATACTAAGCCTTCAATGATGTTGAAGGTCCTGGCAACTTTAGGCCAGTGCCTGTGGATGATTGCCCGCCCATCCTTCGTCCTCTTAAGGAAGACTTCAAGATTATACCGTGGGTGTTGTATGAATACCTTCATCGCCTCTTGATCACACAGGTGGTTTGAGACATAATCATCGATGAACTGCCTTGAGAAGGACTGAAAACAAACATACGCATAAATATCTTTTCTAAAATTTGAAATGGCGCAAATGGAAAAGAACAAGGTGAAAGAGATGGTACCATCCTATAGTTGACTGATGTCTTTTTCATTGTGCAGACAAACATCTTGTTGTTTCTCGTAGCTAGTTTCTTTATCTTAACAATCTTTCTGAGTTTCTTGATTTGACTGATATTCAAGGACACCTCATTTCCCCACATGCAAAAAGGGTCGAACAGTGGGTCTAAACCTCTTACAGTAGGGCCTACATGTGCAAGAACAAATTATTAATAAAAGCATTCATATTACAATGGTTTCTGCAATTGCACAATAATGTGATATTAGCCAAACGACTATGGATGTGCAAACCTCGATGGTAAACTTCGGTGTCCCCCATTGTTTCCCCCTGCAACATATTTAAGACAAATATTGATCAGGTTACAAGTGATATTTGGCATACTATCACTGAAATATGTTAATGGAAAATAAACACATTGCGGATACAATAGATTAGATCGAGCCACATTGAAAATCCAGTTATCTAAAGCAAGCGTGCCAAGAACTAGGAAATGTAGCAATTATATATGTTGCACGTGTATTTAGTACATCTAAATTCGATTTATTCATCACATGCATAACAATACAAAATTGTACCAACAACAATCGCACATCACATTTCAGAATTGAATTAAATAGTTAAATGATCACCACAACAAATGAACGAAACAGTTAACTAAGCACCACATTGCACAATAGAACATACTAGAAGTTCAGGTTGCAGTAGCATTACATTGGACATTTCACTAGAATTTCTAAATGAAAGGCAGTAGCTGCACACGCAACAGCTAAACGAAACGTGCTTAATTGGCGTAGCTAGGTGAACATAGGTCCTTAGTGATAAAGGTAAGAAAAACAAGCTATTCCTCATCGTCGGAGATATCGATGATGATGGGCTCCGTCAACTTGGAAGAGGGCGAGGCCTCCACACCGTGGGTGCACCCCTCGTAGTGGTGAGTGGCCTGATACTGCCCCGTCACCAACATGCCAGCTCTGGAGTTGAGGTAAGCACGTGCACGCTGAGAAAACACATCGAAGTCTTCGTCGAACGCACCGGCGGTGCCCTCGAGAAAAGACCACGAGCTATCATTTATAGCAGCCAACCGCATGGCGGCGTCAACGCGTAAGGCATCGACGGTGGCCTCGACGGCGAGGTGCTCCTCTAAGATCTGGGGGTCGGCACACATGGAAGCCATAGCTGCCTCATTTGCGCATGCAGTCGTGATTTGCTTCTCTGCAGCCAAATGCTCTTTGAGATCCTGGCTATACTGCTTGCACCATGGCTTTTGGCGGCAATTATTTGGAGGATGGGGCAGTGATTTGGGTGGAAGGTGTCGCGCCGGCGGTCGGGCCATGTGGGATGGAGGAGGATGGGTGAGGGGGTATTGGGGAGGTGTCGATTACCTGACTAGATGGACGAGGCCGAGCAGCAGGAAGGAGCATCGCCGGCGAGGAGGCGGCGCTGCAAGCAAGCAATGCAGGTTTGAACTAGGAAAGGTAGAGAAAAAGGGGGAAATGTGGCTTTTGATTGGTACCGAGGGACGAGGGAGGTAGATATTTCCGCGGCAGCCCAAAATTTTCATTCGGTGCAGCAAAAAATTGGCACGGAAAGCACCATCGGAAACAGTCCCTTATTCCGAACCATGTGTGATATCAAAACATCACAAACGAAGCCTGTGTTATACACCGTGTGTGATGAACTTGAACATGCAAAATTTTCAGAATAGTTCTCGATATCAACACATCACAAACGAAGCATGTGATATACCCCGTGTGTGATGAACTTGGACGTGCAAATGTTTGTCTCCAATCTTCGGACATAAGATTGGGTACTACATTGCACACGGTTCATTCCAAAAAAGTGTGTGTGATGAACTTCAATTTCATTTTCAATTGGAAGATGGAATGGGGATATGGCGGCAAATTTTTGGTCCAAATTTCCCTGGTTACAGTGGTCATCCACGTCGTCGCATAATTTAACATCAATTGCTAATTTGGGTACTGCACAAAAGAGCCTACACCACAGCCCACACTTACTTAATCGAGCAATTAAACAGAGCTGGTTGACCTAAACGTTACTCTAACAAAAGACCAGCGCTCTAAACAACGACTAATGTTCCGCCTGACGCTCGCCGATCTCTGCCGCATCCTCCATGACCAGCTCGCGCTCGACGACCTCCAGGGGAAAGGGCTCCATGGCATCCATCGCCACATACTCTGCAAGCATCTCGCCGTCCGCATCTGCCATCTCTTTGGAAAAGGCCGCCACGAGTTTTGCATGGGCGGCCACGGTCCGGGCATTGACGGCCTCCATCTTGGCAAGGAAGGCTGCCGACGAATGGACGGCTGCCTGAGCGCTCTCGGCGATTGCCAACTCTTTGGACGTAGGTTGCCGACCGTTGTCGGAGAAAGCCGCTGCTATTTGTGCGGTGACTGACATGAGCTGGGCATGGGCGGCATCGGCATAGGCGTGGGCAGCTGCCATCAGGGCTACGACGGCCGCCGAGGAACGGACAGCTGTTGTGCCGTTCTTGCCATTTGCTATCCCGGTCGCGGATGCTGCTGCCGCCATCTGAGATGCAGCAGCTGCCCTTTCGGCGGCCACAGCCGCCCTGTCAGAGAGTGCGGCCACGCTCAAGGATGTTGTGAGCGCATTCATGGCTGATGCAGCCGCGCTCGGGCCGGAGTGGGTCGCCAAAGTTGCCCTCACGACGCGGATCCACGTCCCCATCTTTCACCGGCGACGCTTGAACAGTATAGTGGTGTTGGGGAACAAGTGTGACTGTGTGGTTGACGTGCCGGCGGTGGACTACAGCTTCCGGCATATGCCATATATGAGGATTGGCCCAAGATATTTTGATACCACATCACACACGTTTCATGATCAAGAACTGTTTGCGATGTATTTGATTTTCAAACTGCTTTGAGATGAAAAATGAAGTTACATTGGCAATTGAAGGTGTTTGGATGGCAATAACATTTATCTGCAGTGAACTTGCACCTATAGAACTGTGTGTTAAATATGGAATAATTCAGGGTTGTTTAGGCCCTTTAAAATATTTAAAGAGTTTTTTAGACATTTATGTGTACAGTTCAAATTTGAACTGCAGTTAATTAAGCACATACTAGCTAGAGTGCACCTGAATTGGTTGAAAATCAACTATTTGTCACTGGATACATGTTTTGGTCCCATGCAAGAAATGGAAATTAAACGAATTCCAAACCTCACGGTATTTTGGCTCGGCTGTAGACTTTGAGAAGCCGTGTTTTCAAATTCCAGTAAATCCAAATATCGTGAGAAATTCATGAAACTTGGCATGGTGTGATGTCATGGCGCATGTGTGTTGTGGTAAAAACAATACCTAGTTCCGGACAAGTTTTGGCACAAACCTCTTACAAACCGAAGATTCTCACAAGAAGTCATGTGGTTCCGGTAGGGACAGTTCACATTTTATGTGCGAAACAACATCCGATGTCGCTTCTCGCCTTGAATTTATTTCTAGAGTCTCCATAGAGTAACGTGAATGTGTCGTGCGAAACAATGGAATCTTACAGAGTTCGTTTGGCCTTTTAAGTACATTAATTGAGTTTTCTAGGCATTCAATGTGCATATATAATTCAAATTTGAACTACAATCACTGCATGGTCCAGCTCATGAAAATATGTCGAAAAACCATATACGTTTTCCTGGCTGCATGTTTAATTAGGTCCCACACAATAAATGAGAATGAATTTCAAACATATCATCATCGTCTTGGCTCGACCGCAAACATCGGGAAACTTAATTTTTAAATTCATGTAAATGAAAACCTCGACAGAAATTCATGAAATTTGGGCATGGTGCCATCAATTGCCCTGTGTGTGTTTGTTGTGGTAAAAAATTGCCCAATTTTGAACAAGTTTTGGCATAAAGCCTCTTACAAACTGAAGGTTCTCACAAGAAAGTCGTGTGTTCCGATAGGGAAAGTTCACATTTTATGTGCGAAACAACATCCGTTGTCTCTTTTGGCCTTGTATTTATTTCTGGAGTCACCATAGAGCAACTTTCTGACAGTCATGCTAAATTGTGGATTTTTTCCAGGGTTCGTGAGACCTGTTTAACACATTAATTGAGTTTTCTAGTCGTTTAATGTGCATAATTCAACTTTGACCTACAATCACAAGGTCCAACAAATGAAAAATAGGTTGGAAAAATATATGTCTTTCCCTGGATGCATGTTTAGGTCCCACGCAAGAAATGAGAATGGATTTCAAACATCTCATTGACTGTTTGCTCGGCCGCAAACATTGAGATGCTTGGTTTTCAAATTCCCGTAAATCCAAAGCACGTCAGAAATTCATGAAACTTGGCATGGTGTCGTGACAAGGGCACACACATGTCGTGGTAAAAAAAATTGTCCAATTTGGACATGTTCTTGCACAATCCCCTTACAAATCGGAGCTCCTCACAAGAAGCTTTGTGGTTTCGATAGGGAACATTATATATGCATGTCACATATGCGGGCGAAAAGACATCTGATGCCTCTTCTCTCCTTGATTTTCTTTATATAAACAACATAGACATGTACGTGCGAAGTGCAAAAATATGATTAAATTAAGGGATCGTCCGGCTTTTAAATACATTAATTGAGTTTTTGATGCATTATTTAATGTGCATAATTCAAATTTGATCTACAATCACAAGGTCCGGGGCGGCAAAATGGGTTGAAAAATCATAAATGCATCCTTGGATGCATGTGTTAGGTCACATGCAAGAAATGAGAACGAATTTCAAACATCTAAGCATGTTTTCTCGGCCACAAATATCAAGAAACTTTGTTTCCAAATTCTTGTAAATCCAAAACTCTATCAGAAATTCATGAAACTTGGAATGGTGTCATGTGAAGGCACACATATGCCGTGGTAAAAAAAAATACCAAGTTGTCCATGTTTTGTCACAAGCCTCTTACAAACATGAGGTTTTCACACATAAGCTACGTCCAGTGGTTCCGTTAGGGAACATATATATGCATGTCACATCTGCGGGTGAAAAACGACATCCGATGCCTCTTCTCTCCTTGATTTTTTCCTAGAAACAACATAAAGCAATAGGTGTGTACTACAAACATATTAAATTATTAACGATTTGTATGGCTTTTTTATACATTAATTGAGTTTTATGTGCATTTAATGTACAAAATTCAAACATGAACTACAGTCACAAGGTGTATGTTGGGCAGGGCCTCATCATATAAAGCATAAATATGTTGTGCTATTTTTAGTGTCTACTTTGAGAGAAAGAGTAAGCATTATTAATAGCCAACAAAGGCATTTTGGAACAATAATCTGTCACGTTACCATCGCAAACGGGCGTATTATTTATAATTCGTGGACGTTCTACAGACCATTTATGTGCGGGGCACGTGTCGCTATGTGTATTGGCAAGGAGGTAGCATGTGGACAAGTGTTTGAGTAGACGGGTGGCGTGCGGGCAGTGTCCTACGCACGCTCATCGGGGTGGCTTGTCCTTTGCCAGTCGTCAAAGACTTTTCAGACTGAATACTCGTATGCAAACCGAGGGCAATTGTTCGTTCCCTACTAAGCCAAGGGAAAATCTGGTGCGAAGGAATTTTTCCATTGCGTCATCGCAAACGGTTGTGAATGATGACCCGTGTACCCTTCCCGATGCTACAACTTCTACTGTTGCTAACTGCTGAGGTTGCCATGTATGCAAAAAAACTGAAGTGGGAAGGTAATTAAGGATATATATGAGTTTGGTGACCACATGAAGAAACAATGCCCAGTGCGTGAACCTTGGCAAAACACTTAAGTGAAGGAACTCACCAATGCATGCAAGAGTTTAGTTGCTAAATCATTAAATGAAGGGACCTTAGCAACATTGCATTGTGGACTTGAGTTGCTAAGACATTTCATACACTAAGCACCCCATGTAAGCACCGATCGATGCATTGGCAGCAGGAGTCAGGTAAGATTCGAATCTGTCATATTGGGTAAATTTTCATTTGTCAAATTGGAAACACTGAGATTTGTCCAATTTTGCAGGAACAAAATCACTATTACGGTGCAATTTTGCAACTGAAATTCAGTAAACATGGATTTCATTCATAGATCAAGCATTGGTCTTTGTACAAAATAGTTCAACTCAACAGCTGAATCGAACAAACTTTTCCCCATTTGTTGCCAACCACGTACTGAAATAGCTAGTTCAACTATATATAGTAGCTAATTTAAAGTATGTGGTACAGTTCAACCATATCTATAGTAAGATGAACTGAACAAAATAGCCCCTAAATACTACTCCGGAGGGGCTTCGTGCTACTGCCAGCAACCTTCTCCTCTGCCGAGCGCATTCAGTAAGAGGCAGAGGAGGAGAAGCCTACCGACGAGCTGGAGGAGTTGACTTCGTCGACTGCCGCTGCTGCCCTCCGCCGCTCCTGACGTGCCTCCTCGAAGCGGAGGGACTCGGCATAGATCTCCTCATTCCGCGCCATAGCTGTGGCATCTGCTGCGGCCACGGCGGCGGTGAGCCTCAGTGCGTGATCGACCTGGCGCTCCTCCTCCTCATGTAGGAAGTTGATGTAGCGCGCTAGGCCACTGACGCAAAAGCCGAGCAGCTGTGCTTCGGCGGCGGCCTCTTCCTCCCGCCTTCGGGCCGTGGTGGCAGAGCGGGTGATGGCCCTGGCGGCTGACCATGGGGTGGCTGCCTAGGCGGACGCTGGTGTGGTGGCGGCCAAGGATGCAGCTGGTGGGGTGGCGAAAACGGCGGTCGACGATGGGGTGGGGGCGACGGCGGTCGCCGGCAGTAGCTGCCTTCGGGCAAATGTGGAGGAGCGTGTGGTGGGTGCCATGCGCACAGCCAACAAGGACGCCACACGCACTTCACGCTTACGGGTACTGCGCCGCCGACGTGGTGCAGCCTCCCAGCTAGAGCTGCCCTCTGGCGGAGTGGCGGAGCGACGACGACGGACAGGTGGCATTGGCGATTGGGGGAGAAGCAAACTTGGGAAGCTACGGGCAGGGAGGGGATGAATGCGATGTGGAGAGGCCGGCCGTGATGGTTTATAAAGCAGGCGGCCAAGGCGAGCCGGGCAGGAAGCTTGCGCGCATTCCTGCGCGGGAACTGGAAGCTTGAGCACGTTCCAACGCGGTTGCGCGGGAACTGGAAGCTTGCGCGCGTTCTAGCGCGGTTGCGCGGGAACGGGAAGCCCAAAAGAAACGTTGTGTGCTCCCGACGCGTGCACTGGAATCCTCGTGCGGCAACGCGGTGACAAGATGGGACGAAGGTGGAGAAATGACAAGTACGCAGACAGTTAATAATAAAAAAGCTGTTTGCGTTTTATTACAAAGCAAACGGTCGTTCTGTACGCACCGTCACGAATGAATGTACGCATGAGGCGGTTGATGCGGCCTCGGCGCGCTGTGCTCGCGTCCGTGCGGCCCGCTCTGCCGGCATTCACGTGCGAACGATCAGGGACGTTCGGGGAGCCATATGCAAGCGGTTGCGCCGCTCCTGGCGCCACCATGCAGTTAAGCGCTACAAAAACTGCCATGCGGTTGATGCAGCCATTTACCTTCATCTCTTCACATTCCGATCGCGCCACAGAACCCAAGGAGCACACACACGATGGCAAATAATACAGAGATGATGCACATCTCTTCATCGCTTCAACCTTCCTGTGCGGATCCAATAGCGGCTGCCGACGCCGAGCGGCAGTTCGCCAAAATTGTCAAAGTGGACACACACATCAGGAAGACGGACCTCTTGGTGGTGTACACCAACGACCCGGTCGTGGTGGTGAACTCCATTAACACGTTGAAGCAGCTGCTTGCTGAGGATGACAAGTACAAAGTGGTCGGCTTCGACCTCGAGTACACCGGCGGTCGTGCCGGGCATGATCAAAAGGTTGTCGTCGCCCAGTTGTGCATGCGCCATCACGTGCTCGTCTACCAATACTATCTGGCCACACAGCCTTGCGAGCGTTTCGCCAGGTTTGTCAATAGCCCCGACTACAGGTTCGCAACGGTGGACACCACCAACGATCTAAAGGTGCTCAAGACTTAGGGCTTGTCCTGCCAGAAGCTTGTCAACATCCAAGGTCAGTACATGGTCTGGGGCGGCGAGAAGAAGAAGCAGAAGGACTCCCTGGTTGACCTCGCCGCAGCCATCATCGACCCCTACTACAGAGACATGAAGGCTGAGTGCCACAAGGACAAGACTGCCTGGCACACGGCCTGGGTGAACGAACTGGATGAAGAACACATCAAGTACGTGGCCAAGGACGCGTACACCAGCTACAAGATGTACAGGAGGATCATTGACATGAGGAAGTGCCTCCTTCCTGCAGACGTCGAGGGATAGCCACAAGCAGAGCAGTGTCGGCAACTGTCGTCAGAAGAATAGTATGATTTGGTGATCGTCTACTTCTTGTAAATTTATATTCAGGAATGTACATGTGTTGTGTAGTCACTTATGTAACTGTATGTTCAAGTTGGTTATGCAACAATAATGTTGGTGTTCTGTAGACAAAGCATATAGATGTTGTGCAAACAGAGCAAATCACATCTCATACAATTATTGGCAGCAATCGTGTGTCCACGACACACACAGGTTGTCAGGATGAATCGTTTGGGTTATTGCTGGTCTTCCCACACAGGTCTGATGGATGAACTATTTGCCGGGTACCCACAACACACACGTTTGTCAGGATGAATCGTTTGGATTATTATTGGTCTTCCCACACAATTCTGATGAATGAACTGTTTGTCGGGTATCACACATGCCTTCTTAGGCTAACTTGTTTGTGTTCTGCTGGATCAGCGCAAACAGTTTGTCCGAGTGAACAGTATGCCGCACTACGCACACATATATAGTTTGTTAACCGTTTCTGTTATCTTCCATAATCACAAACAGTTCATAAGAACAAACTGTATGCAACGCATCACATACGCAAGTATTTTTTGGACCATATTTCCTCGTTCTTCATCGCGCACGGTTTTCGTCATTGCCGGCGGAGCTTGAACTATACCGTTTGCGTTTGATGGATCGCAAATAGTTTCGTCGAAGGGTCTCTGATTGATGTGTCACGTTTGGACCATTCTGAAGTAGCGTATGAGTATGTTGACTTAGGACCCAAGTAAGAATACTTAATCATAGGTCATTGACGTGGTTTGAGACTGGGGCGTCGGTATTTCCCCAAAGAGGAAGGGATGATGCAGCACAACGACGGTAAGTATTTCCCTTAGTTATGAAACCATGGTTATTGAACCAGTAGGAGGATCACCACCACCCAATAAGCAGCACCTGCACACAAACAACAAATACTTGCAACCCGACGTGAAAGAGAGGTTGTCAATCTCTCTATGGTAATAAGATAGATTAGGTAGTGATAGATAGGAGAGATAGATCTCTCAAGAACACAAATAAAAAGAGTAAATATGCAGCAATATATTTTTGGGTTTTTCGTTTTGTAGATCTAAAAACAAAGATTGCAAAAACGTAGATCGGAAAGCGATATGATGGAAAAGTAGACCCGGGGGCCGTAGGGTTCACTAGTGGCTTCTCTCATGAGTATAGCGCACGGTGGGTGAACAAATTACTGTTGGGCAATTGATAGAAAATCGAATAGTCATGACGATATCCAAGGCGATGATCATTATATAGGCATCACGTCCAAGATAGATAGACCGACTCCTGCCTGCATCTACCTCTATTACTCCACACATCGACCGCTATCCAGCATGCATCTAGTGTATTAAGTTCATGGAAAAATGGAGTAATGCAATAAGAACGATGACATGATGTAGACAAGATCTATTCATGTAGGAATAGACCCCATCTTGTTATCCTTAATAGCAATGATACATGCGTGTCTTGCTGCCCCTTCTGTCACTGGGAAAGAACACCGCAAGATCGAACCCATTTCAAAGCACCTCTTCCCATGGCAAGAAAAATCGATCTAGTCGGCCTAACTAAACCAAAGATTCGGAGAAGAAATACGAGGCTATAAGTAATCATGCATATAAGAGATCAAAGAAGACTCAAATAATATTCATGGATAGAAACTGATCATGAACTCAAAATTCATCGGATCCCAACAAACACACCGCAAAAGTTTACATCAAATAGATCTCCAAGAGACCATTGTATTGAGAATCATAAGAGAGAGAGAAGAAGCCATCTAGCTACTGCCTACGGACCCGTAGGTCTATGCTAGACTACTCACGCATCATCGGAGAGGCACCTATGAAGAAGATGAACCCCTCCGTGATGGTGTTTAGATTGGATCTCGCGGTTCTGGAACTTGCGGCGGCTGGAATTGTGTTTCGTCGACTCCCCTAGGGTTTTTGGAATATTTGGGAATTTATAGGCATCAGAGGCGGTGCGGAAGGGGGCCGAGGAGGGCACAACCCATCAGGGCACGCCGGGGCCCCCCTGGTGCACCTTGGTGGGTTGTGGTCTCCACGGCCCACCTCTCTGACAGTTCTTTGGCCCACTGGGTGTCTTCTAGTCCAGAAAAAATCTCCAAAAAGTTTCGTCGCGATTGGACTCCGTTTGGTATTGATTTTCTGCGAAGTAAAAAACAAGCAAAACAACAACTGGTACTTTGGCACTATGTCAATAGGTTAGTCCCAAAAAATGATATAAAGTTGTTATAAAATGATTGTAAAACATCCAAGAATGATAATATAACAGCATGGAACAAGCAAAAATTATAGATACGTTGGAGACGTATCAGCATCCCGAAGCTTAATTCCTACTCGTCCTCAAGTAGGTAAATGATAAAAACTGAATTTTTGATGTGGAATGCTGCCTAACATGTTCATCACATTCTTTTCTTTTGTATAGCATGGACATTTGGACTTATAATGATTCAAAGCAATAGTCTAGTTTTAACATAAATACTTCAATACTCAAGCATGTCAACAAGCAACCATGTCTTTCAAAATATCAACACTAAAGAAAGTTATCCCTAGCCCATCATGCTCAATCATTGATCCATTCATGAAACACACTCGAATATTAGCTATGCCCAATGCTCAAGTACGATCATAGTGCCCCCTAGTTGGTGCTTATAAGAGAAGATGGAGACTCAAAGCAAAAATAAAAAATGCATAAAGTAAATAGATAGGCCCTTCGCATAGGGAAGTAGGGATTTGTAGAGGTGCCAGAGCTCAAGGTTTAAATTGAGAGAGAAAAATATTTTGGGTGGCATGCTTTTCCTATCAACGAAAACGGCAAAGTAGCTCACAATACTTTCCATGCTAGATATATCATAGGCGGTTCCAAAACAGAAAATAAAGTTTATTCCTTTTTCCACCAAACTTTCACTTTCCATGGCGGGCCGTATCCACGGTTGCCTTCCATACCAACATTTTCTAAGGAATTTATTATTTGACAACATAAAGTAAATATTGTTTTTTTTCATTTCGGGAATGGGCATCCCTATTACTGCCGCACTCTCGTGCAATGACAAGTGAATAAACACTCATCTTGAGAATAACACATCTAGCATGCAAAAATATTGGACACTCCCCACCGTTTCATGAGCGGTACGGGCACACAAAAGAGAAAATTTATTTTGAAAATTTAGAGATGGCACATACAAATTTGCTTGGAACGACATGGAAATACCGCATATAGGTAGGTATGGTGGCCTCATAAGGCAAAACTTGGTTTAAGAATTTTGGATGCACAAGTAGTATTTCTACTTAGTACAAATGGAGGATAGCAAATAGATTGGGAAGCAACCAAACCAAGAAACGAAAATTCACATAAGTGAGCATTGAACATAACTAACACCGAATAATGCACGACAAGTAGGATGTAACTTCATTGCATAACTATTGACTTTCGTGCATGCATAGGGACTCACAAACCTTAACACCAATATTCCTACTAAGCATAATTACTCACTAACATGACTCACATAGTACTATCATCATGTTTCAAAACTATTACAAGGAATCAAGATTAATTTGTCCAATGATCTTCATGAAAGTTTTTATTATATCCTCCTTGGATATCTATCACTTTGGGACTAGTTTCATATATTGCCATTGCTTTTTGGCAAGCTCAAACAAATTTAAGTGAAGCTCATGAGCATAAAGATTTCATCTCTCAAAAAGGTATAAGTGAAGCATGAGAGGATTTCTTCAAAATTTACTAACTCTAAAATTAATCTAAGTGAAGCATGAGAGTATTTCTACAAAAATGTCCAAGCACACCGTGCTCAAAAACATATAAGTGAAGCACTAGAGCAATTCTATAGCTCAAAAAGTTTAAGTGAAGCACATAGAGCAATTCTAACAAATCATAGCATGATTTTGGCTTTCTCAAATAGGTGTGTCCAGCAAGGATACAAAGGAAAAACTAACAAACAAAGCAAGCAAAGATACAAGACGCTCCAAGCAAAACTCATGATATGTGACGAATAAAAATATAGCTCCAAGTAAAATACCGATGGTCGTTAGAAGAAAGAGGGGATGCCACTCGGGGGCATCCCCAAGCTTAGTTGGTTGTTTCTCTTTGAATATATCTGGGGGGTGCAGTAGCATCCCCAAGCTTAGGCTTTTATCACTCCTTATTCCTTCGTCCATCGTGATCTCACCCAAAACTTGAAAACTTCAATCACACAAAACTCAACAAAATCTTCGTGAGATCCGTTAGTATAATAAAGTAAATCACCACTTTAGGTACTGCTGCAAACCCATTCATATTTTATTATTGAATTATACCTACTGTATTTTAACTTTACCATGGCTCATACCCTTCAATATAACCCATAGATTCGTCAAAACAAGCACACAATGCAACGAAAACAGAATATGTCTTAAACAGAAAAGTCTGTAGTAATATGTACTCTACCCATACTTATGTAACTCTAAAAATTCTGAAAACTTAGGACAACGTAAGGAATTTGTATAGAAACACTGTGTTAAAATTTCAGATCAAGATCACGTTCCAGGAAAAAATGAAAATTCATATACTTGACGCAAAGTTTCTGTTTCAGATTCAGCATCACTTCTACTCATCCTATTAATCATCCTAAAGGCTTTACTTGGCACAAACACTAAATAAACCATAAAAACACAATCATAATAGATGAATAATTGTGTCAACACTCAAAAACAGAAAGGAAAAAGCAAAAATAAATTTATTCATTGGGTTGCCTCCCAACAAGCGCTATCGTTTTACGCCCCTAGCTAGGCATAACGCATAGATTCAAGTATTGTCATCTTTGGTTTTGGATCCATAGGATGCCCTCATGATTGATTCATATGGTGACTTAATTCTTGTTCTAGGGAAGTGTTCCATACCCTTTCTCAAGGGAAATTGAAAAGGAATATTGCCTTCTTTCATATCAATCACGGCACCTATAGTGCGTAAAAACGGTCTACCAAGTATAATGGGACAAGACGGATTGCAATCAATATCAAGCACAATAAAGTCTATGGGCACATAGTTCCTATTCGGAAGAATAAGAACATCATTAATTCTTCCCAAAGGCTTTTTAATAGTAGAATCCGCCAAGTGCAAATTCAGAAAACATTCTTCAATATTGGTTAGATCAAGCACATCACATAGAGATTTCGGAATCGTGGAAACACTAGCACCCAAATCACATAAAGCAAAGCACTCATAATTCTTAATCTTCACATTAATGGTAGGTTCCCACTCATCATGTAAATTTCTAGGGATAGAAATCTCCAACTCTAACTTTTCTTCAAAAGATTTCGTCATGGCATCAACGATATGTTTAGTAAAAGCTTTATTTTGCTCATAAGCATGGGGTGAATTCAACATGGATTGCAGCAAACAAATACACTCAATCAAAGAGCAACTATCATAATTAAAGTCTTTGCAATCCAAAATTGTGGGCACATCACTAGTTAAAGTTTTGACCTCTTCAAACCCACTTTTATCAAAAATTTCATCAAGATTTTCACCCTCCAAATTATTGGGACGCCTTCTAGCTAAAGTTGACTCTACTTCAGTCCCTTTATCATGAATTTTAATGTTACTAACCAAGGAATCAATAGAAGAAACACCAATCACTTTAAGATCTTCATTTTTTTATGAAGGCAATCACTAGAAAACGATTTTTCTAAGATTTCTCTCTTAGCTCTAAGAATAGCGGTTCCTTTCTTACTTTCATCCATAGAGACATATAAAGCTTTAATAGATTCATCAATCTTAGGCACAAAAGCTTTCAACTTGAGATTTTCAACATCATGAGAAATTCTATCAATGCTTCTAGACATATCATCAATCTTATTCAACTTTTCTTCTATCGTAGTATTGAAAGCCTTTTGCGCATTGATAAATTCTTTAATATTACTCTCAAGATCAGAGGTGTTCCTATTATTATTGTAAGAAGGATTACCATAGGAATTACCATAATTATTAGGGGAATTTCCAGGAAAAGGCCTAGGATTAAAATTACCTCTATAAGCATTGTTATTGAAATTGTTTCGCGAGACAAAGTTCACATCTATGGAATCACTATTTTGCTCAATCAAAGTAGACAAAGGCACATCATTAAGATCAATAGGAGCATTTTTACTAGCAACCAATTTCATCAAAGCATCAACCTTATCACTCAAAGTACTAATTTCTTCAACCGAATTAACTTTTTTACTAGTAGGTGCTCTTTCGGTATGCCATTGTGAATAATTTGCCATGATATTATCTAGCAATTTAGTAGCTTCACCCAAAGTAATCTCCATAAAAGTACCACCCGCGGCGGAATCTAAAATATTTCTAGAGACAAAATTCAACCCCGCATAAATTTTTTGTATGATCATCCAAAGATTTAAACCATGAGTAGGACAATTTCTTAGCATCAACTTCATTCTTTCCCAAGATTGTGCAACATGTTCATGCTCAAGTTGCTTAAAATTCATGATTTTCGTCCTAAGGGAAATAATTTTCACGGGCGGAAAATACTTAGTGATAAAAGCATCCTTGCACTTATTCCAAGAATCAATACTATTGTGAGGCAAAGAAGAAAACCAAATTTTTGCACGATCCCGCAAGGAAAAAGGAAATAATTTGAACTTCACAATATCAGTGTCCACATCTTTTTTCTTGTGCATATCACACAATTCTACGAACGTGTTTAGATGGGACGCGGCATCCTCATTAGGATTACTGGCAAATTGATCTTTCATGACAAGATTCAACAAAGCGGCATTAATATCACAAGATTCTGCAGTAGTGCGGGAGGAGCACTAGGCGTACTAATAAAACCATTGTTATTAGTATTGGAAAAATCACACAACTTGGTGTTCTCTTGAGTCATCATGACTACGCAAACAAGATTGCAAGCAAGGAAGAGATCCGGCGAGAAAAAGGCAAACAAAAAAGAGGGCGAATAAAACGGCAAGTTGGTGAAGTGGGCGAGAGGAAAATGAGAGGCAAATGGCAAATAATGTAATTGCAAGGAGATGAGATTTGTGATTAGGAACCTGATAGATGATGATGGAGTCCCCTCGGCGCCTACGATAGGCACGTAGAAGAGACCGCTTCCTCCCCGGCATCGACGCCAGAAATTTCTTTGACGTGGCTTGAGACTGCGTCGGCATTTCCCCAAAGAATCTCTAGCTTAGGCATGCCTTGTCTAGGGTAATTTGGGGAGGGGCGAACAACCAGAAAGTTGTCGTTTTACGAAAATTAACACATCCCGTGCACACAAACCAACAATAGACCGTAAAAAATGTGACAAGAAAACACACACACACGAAACAACAACGCACACATAAACCAGCACGAACAAATTTCAACTATAGTGCACACACACAAAAACAAAAAAGCGTCAACATCAAGCGATCAAACTCCGACATGGTAAGAGCGAATGACGAGGTCACGAGGATGCACGTTCTAGCAAATCATACGTACCTGAACACTGCTAACACAGGGAGCAGCAGAACGTAGGGCAAGGGCAACGGGCGGGAGATGTGGGGGGCTCGGGCATGCCGATTGTGTGTTGGAAACGGCCCGCTCGAGCGCTATACGTCCTCAAGGTTGGGGGTGCATGCGAGGCTGCCGAACAAGATGTTACATTTTGTTGTACAATCATATTCAATTAATCCTATTTATACGCGGCAGAAAAATAAATAGCAAAAACAGTTTGCCTCACTTCCCAGCTGCATTTGGTTTTTGCGCCAAGGGTGTAAACGACCATCTATTTTCAAATCAGTGCATGATCCACGCACGACCTGTGTGAATGAGTGTAGCACCCCGGCTTAGAGGGACCGGAACGCCCCGTATTCCAGCCCAAAGACCAAGTCTTCTGGAATATGACACTTCTTGGCATAGAACAAATCAGCTCTTTATTACAAATGATCGAGATACATGGGTTCGGGTATAACAAAGGATTACATCCGCATGGCGGCGCTACGGCTACTAAGGTGGCCCTATGCTAACAGCGGAACAACTCGTAATAGCGGAATAACTTCTAGCAGCAGAACGACGACGGCGATGATGGACTCCACTCTGCAGGGACTCTGGCCGGGACACGTCCTAGAGCGCAACCTCGAGATCCTCAACAATCAATCAATCACGGCATCACCTGCAATCTGGTATGACATGCCAGGTGAGTACTTTGAATGTACTCGCAAGCTCACAGCAACCAAAGCAATCAAGACAAACAACAACATGGCATTTAACGGTTAATTAATGATGAGCATGATACTACTAGAACAACAAGAGATGTGCATCTGTAAGGGCATATTTATACCCTAATTGTTTTGGTGATTGATGACAATGCATTTGCGGACTAACCGGGTGCACTAAGCTTTCAGGAGGATCACCACCACCCAATAAGCAGCACCTGCACACAAACAACAAATACTTGCAACCCGACGCGAAAGAGAGGTTGTCAATCTCTCTACGGTAATAAGATAGATTAGGTAGTGATAGATAGGAGAGATAGATCTCTCAAGAACACAAATAAAAAGAGTAAATATGCAGCAATATGTTTTTGGGTTTTTGGTTTTGTAGATCTAAAAACAAAGATTGCAAAAACGTAGATCGGAAAGCAATATGATGGAAAAGTAGACCCGGGGGTCGTAGGGTTCACCAGTGGCTTCTCTCATGAGTATAGCGCACGGTGGGTGAACAAATTACTGTTGGGCAATTGATAGAAAATCGAATAGTCATGACGATATCCAAGGCGATGATCATTATATAGGCATCATGTCCAAGATAGATAGACCGACTCCTGCCTGTATCTACCTCTATTACTCCACACATCGACCGCTATCCAACATGCATCTAGTGTATTAAGTTCATGGAAAAACGGAGTAATGCAATAAGAACGATGACATGATGTAGACAAGATCTATTCATGTAGGAATAGACCCCATCTTGTTATCCTTAATAGCAACGATACATGTGCGTCTTGCTGCCCCTTCTATCACTGGGAAAGAACACCGCAAGATCGAACCCATCACAAAGAACCTCTTCCCATGGCAAGAAAAATCGATCTAGTCGGCCTAACTAAACCAAAGATTCGGAGAATAAATACGAGGCTATAAGTAATCATGCATATAAGAGATCAAAGAAGACTCAAATAATATTCATGGATAGAAACTGATCATGAACTCAAAATTCATCGGATCCCAACAAACACACCGCAAAAGTTTACATCAAATAGATCTCCAAGAGACCATTGTATTGAGAATCATAAGAGAGAGAGAAGAAGCCATCTAGCTACTTCCTACGGACCTGTAGGTCTATGCTGGACTACTCACGCATCATCGGAGAGGCACCTATGAGGAAGATGAACCCCTCCGTGATGGTGTTTAGATTGGATCTTGCGGTTCTAGAACTTGCGGCGGCTGGAATTGTGTTTTGTCCACTCCCCTAGGGTTTTTGGAATATTTGGGAATTTATATCAGAGGCTGTGTGGAAGGGGGCCGAGGAGGGCACAACCCATCAGGGCACGCCGGGCCCCCTGGTACGCCCTGGTGGGTTGTGGTCTCCATGGACCACCTCTCCGGCAGTTCTTTGGCCCACTGGGTGTCTTCTAGTCCAGAAAAAATCTCCAAAAAGTTTTGTCGTGATTGGACTCCGTTTGGTATTGATTTTCTGCGAAGTAAAAAACAAGCAAAAACAGCAACTGGCATTTTGGCACTATGTCAATAGGTTAGTCCCAAAAAATGATATAAAGTTGTTATAAAATGATTGTAAAACATCCAATAATGATAATATAACATCATGGAACAAGCAAAAATTATAGATACGTTGGAGATGTATCAGTCATACTCATCATTTAAGCACAAGTGGGTTGCTACTTTTACATAAAGCTTTTAATGTGTTCACATCTTAAGAGATGCTTTGACTCGAGTCTTCGAGTAAAGCTCCCCTTGATGTGACATTCCCCTAAGAGGGACAAACTAACCTTGGGTTTTGTCGTTGAAGACTTCATGTATGTGTTGTAGTTGTGGATGCTCCTGGTTGATGAAGATCATCTTGAGTTGGGAGTCATCCTTGTTGTTTTGTACTCTTCTCACCTACATGGGTTAGTCCCACACAAGGAACAAATACAAGCATATCTATGGACATGGAGTGAAACACGTAGAGATGATGTCCATTGATTCATTAATTACCTTGTACCTTGCTTACCTATGAGGGAATATGTGACTCCTTGAACTATTGAATAAGGTTGGAGTTGATTGCATTAGTTCTTGCCAATGATGAATGTGACTGAATTTTGTTGGCAGAGTCACCCCTCAAGAACTTCTCTAGTTCTTCTTCTTTGGGACCCACATCAGCTTGATGGGATCCTTGGAGTTGAAGTAGAACTTGTTGAAGTAGAGCTTGTAGTAGCTTTGGGAACCCACTTGACCATGGCTTGGAATTCTTCTTCAAATGGGTCAATGTATTCTTGAATCTTGTCCTTGCCCTTGAGCTTGTGGTCTTGTGGTGGAAGGTCATCTTGATCTTTTGTTCCCTTGGGGAGAGTAGGATCATACTTCTCCTTTTGAGGAACAAACTTCGTCTTGGGGTTTTGACCTTCTTCCCATTCAACTCCATTGGCGTTGAAATAGCCAATGCCTTGGTTCTTCCGATGCCATGCTTGCTTGCGCACAATCTCCTCAAATTGCTTACTTCCGATGAGACTCTTTAAGACACCTTTTTCTATAATTCCTTTTAATAAATCGTTTTCTTTGTCAAGTGTAACTTGGCTAAGAGAATCATTAGTGGAATCAATAGAACTACTAGAAGCAACATCATTGGATTTAACATTTGTATTGTTGCTACTAGACGAAGAACCTTTCTTTCCTTTGTTACTGATTTGCTTAGATTTAACTTGTGGCACAAATGTGGACAAGAGTAGTGGTTTCGCAAGATAAGAAGAACTCTTCTTTCGAATATCGTCATTGATAGCTATAAGAAACTCATGCTCTTGCTCTAAATTTAGCTTCCCGAAGCGTAGCTTCTCATGAGTTCTTAGAAGCTCTCTATGATCTTCTTGAGTAGATTCATGAGCTAACATATGAGTGTATAGTTTTTTAGTTAGGCGTTCAATCTCCTTCTTATCATCATCACACGACTTATCTTGACTAGCATGATTATTATCAAGTTCATTTTGACTAATATCACTACTTTTATCAAAGAGCAAGTGGTACGTTTCCAATGTATCAATAATTTATGAAGTATTCATGCCATGATTGCCTATATTTACAATAATTTTATATGGTTTTGATGCACTTTATATGATTTATTTAGAACTAACCCGGACTGATGCTGTTTTCAGCAGAATTACCGTGGTGTTGTTTTTGTGCAGAAAATGAAAGTTCTCGGAATTGCCCGAAACTTTTTGGTGATTTTTTCTAGAGGAAATAAGCCATATTGGAGCGAAGAACCACCGGAGGAGAGCCACCTGTGGGGCACACGCTATCAGGGCCCCCCCTAGGTCGCGCCCTGATATGTGGTGGGGCCCACGTGGCTCCGTTGCGCGTGATTCCAACGCTGAAAAATCCTATAAATCCTAGAAACCCTAGAAATAAACAGAGACTCTCTGTTCTGCCACCGCAACTCTCTGTATCGACGAAAAACCAATCTGGAGACATTCCGGTACCCTGCCGGAGAGGGGAAACCATCACCGGTGGCCATCTTCATCATGCCGGCGGAGGCTGATACGTCTAGTTTGGATCATGATTTCCTACTGTTATTTACTTTGTTTTGTTGAATAATAATGCTTTGGGGAGTGATTCTAATGCCTTTTCTCTCATAATATGCAAGGTTTACACAAAGAGGGAGAATACCGGTAGCTGGAATTCTGGACCTAAGAAAAGCACGTCAGAGATACCTTTTTTACACAACTCCAATGAAGCTGAAATTTTATGGAGATTATTTTTGTATTTAATAAAAAATACTGGAGCAGAAAACTACCAGAGCGGTTGAGGGAGTCCTGGTTTAAGGGGTCCTCGGGAGGCTGACCTATCTATTATAGGCCGAACTATATGGGCCATTTGCCGGACACTGGATTGACTGAAGACCCAGACTCCAGAAAGGAAGCTTCTAGAAGCGTGGCGTGTCCTCCACGTTTAAAGTAGTGAATAGGCATGTTTATCCCTTCGACGTGTAACCGACCATGTGTAAACCCTAGGGACCCCCGGCGTCTATATAAGCCAGAGGGTTTTAGGTTGTAGACCAACAGAACTCATCTAGGGTTTTAGTCATACGATCTCGTGGTAGATCAACTCTGTAATCCCCATATCATCAATATAATCAAGCAGGACGTAGGGTATTACCTCCATAGGAGGGCCCGAACCTGGGTAAAACCTTGTCCCCTTCGTCTCTTGTTCCCATCGATCCAAGTCTCACAGCTCGGGACCCCCTACCCGAGATCCGCCGGTTTTGACACCGACATTGGTGCTTTCATTGAGAGTTCCGCTGTGATCGTCAGAAGGAATCGATGGCTCGCCTAGTCATCAACGAAGAAGTCCGTAATACGGGCACTTTTGTCCCTAGACAGATCTTCGCTTTTGGCGGCATAGTGCTGCACACCGATCCGACCGACCATCTAGGCCGCGTCGGAAGTTTCGCCCCTGATTAAGAGGTCAGATTCGGGAACTTAGAGTTCTCCGTAGACTCTCTAGGTGATCTATCACTAACCGGGCTCGCAGTCTCGCCTGCCATGCCCGAAGACTCTGAGGCTTTAACCCCAGACCCATCTTTCGGCTCCGCCCATGGGACCTATCCCGGCGAGGGCCCGACTTTCAGTCCGGATCAGGTCATAGTGCCCGACGTCCGGACATCAGTTCTTGCCGAACACTCTCCCTGCACGGACGCATCGGAGGTTCACTCCGGAAGCTCTGGGCAGACTGGCCCGATTGAGCTCTCGATACTCGACGAGGCTCTAGATCGGATCTCGTCGATGAAGATCAACGACGACCCAACCCCGATCTATTCTCAGATCGGGCGTCAGACGGGTCAGGACGGATTTTTCGTCCCACCCACCACCCACTTGATAGCCACTGTTGAGGATTTAACCGACATGCTAGACTACGCTTCAGAGGAAGCAGAGTACATGGATGAGGAAGATCACTCCCTCACCCCCGCCAAGACCGGGCAGTGGACTGCCACATCTACATACGACGAATACATGGTGGACACTCCGAAAAACAACGGTGATAAATCGGATGAAGCGCCGTCAAGACGCCGAAAGCCGCATAAACAGTCAAAAGGAAAAAAGGGGTGAAAGTCTATTGATGGTACCGGGGACGGAGATACCCCGAAAGACATCGGCGGTCCCGAAATCCCCGAAAACCCATTAGAGGGTCAGGAGAGGCCCAAAGACCATCGAAACCCCGATGATCCAGATGATCCCGATGATGACGACTACCTCCGCTCTATCGAGGGGGAGGACAATGCAGAAGCCGATGACTTCGCCATTCCCAACAATCCTGTAGATCAGGAACTATTCAGGCAATAGCTGTTATCCATGGCTCGCAGCCCGAGAGCAAAAGAGCGGCAGCTCAAAGCCGAACAAGACGACCTCAACGACCGATGGACGAGAGTCCTCTCCACTGAGGAAGGATACGGCACCGGTCTATCGGACCAACCCAAGAGCTACCCACGCAGAAGGCTGCTGCCACAATTCGATGATGAGCTCACTGATACGCCATCTCCCAAGCACACCCCATATGACAAGCCAGACCGCCCTCCTTGAGGACGAGACAGGACGGCTGAAGATTCCGGCTATAGGCCGACGATACCCCGTAGACGGGGAAAGGAGCCACTAGAGCCCGATGACAGGTTCGACCTGCGACACGACCTGGATTACAGGGCAGGCCGTACGTGATCCATCTACGGATCCAGGGGATACTCACCCGATCGACGGGAAGGGTACCGTCCCCAGTTCGACCACGACAATGAACAACACCGAGCTCGGGTAGACGCCGATCACCGGCGCAACATAGCTCGGGTTAGAGGCGCTACACACCCACTGTGCTTCACAGACGAGGTGATGCGGCATCAGTTCCCAGAAGGGTTTAAACCCGTAAACATAGAACAATATGATGGGACAACTGACCCAACCGTATGGATCGAGGATTTTCTCCTCCACATCCACATGGCACGAGGAGATGACCTCCACGCCATCAAGTACCTACCCCTGAAGCTCAAGGGGCCAGCTCGGCACTGGTTAAATAGCCTCCCCAAAAACTCTATTGGGTGTTGGGAGGACCTAGAAGAGGCATTCCGATCTAACTTCCAGGGAACCTATGTTTGGCCGCCGGACTCCTCCGATTTAAGCAACGTCGTTCAGAAGCCAGGAGAGTCTGCGCGGCTATTCTGGAATCGCTTCTTGACCAAGAAAAACCAGATCGTAGACTGCCCGGACGCCGAAGCTATAGCCTCCTTCAGGCATAATATTCGGGATGAATGGCTGGCTCGACAGCTCGGCCAGGACAAACCCAGGACAATGTCTGCCCTCACATCACTCATGACCCGCTTCTGCACGAGCGAGGATAACAGGCTAGCTAGACGAAGCCGCAACCCCGAAGACCCCGGAACCTCTAAAGTTCGGGATGGAAACGGGAAACCGAAGCGCAACAAAAACAAGCGCCGGCACAATAATAGTGACGCCGATGACACGGCTGTTAATGCCGGATTCCTCAATTCCCGATCTGGGCAGCGGAAGAAGCCTCCTAAGGGCAAACACGACGGACCCACCCCGCTGGACAAGATCCTGGAGAGGCCTTGCCAGATCCATGGCACTCAGGAAAAGCCCGCCAACCACACCAACCGTAACTATTGGGTCTTCAAACAGGCCGGCAAGCTCGCATCTGAGGACCAAGGCAAGAGCCCACGCAGCGAGGATGAGGATGAACCTCGTGGTCTGATCGGTGGCGGACAAAAGAGATTCCCTCTAGAGGTGAAGACAGTAAACATGATCTATGCCACTCATATACCCAAAAAGGAGAGGAAGCGCGCCCTTCGAGATGTCTACGCCATAGAGCCTGTAGCCCCGAAGTATAACCCGTGGTCGGCATACCCGATCACCTTCGATCGACGTGACCATCCGACCAGTATCCGTCATGGGGGTTCGGCCGCACTCGTCCTAGACCCGATTATAGATGGGTACCACCTCACTAAAGTCCTCATGGATGGTGGAAGTAGCCTCAATCTGATATACTCAGATACGGTGAAAAAGATGGGCATAGATCCGTCAAGGATCAAGCCCAGTAACACTACCTTCAAAGGAGTGATCCCAGGCGTTGAAGCCCGGTGGACAGGCTCTGTAAGCCTAGAGGTTGTGTTCGGCTCGCCCGATAACTTTCGAAGCGAAGACTTGATCTTCGACATCGTACCCTTCCGCAGTGGCTATCACGCCCTGCTCAGCCGTACAGCGTTCGCTCGCTTTAACGCCGTCCCGCACTATGCATACCTCAAGCTCAAGATGCCTGGCCCTAGGGGGGTCATTACTGTCAATGGCAACACAGAGCGCTCCCTCCGAACTGAGGAACATGCGTTGGCCCTGGCGGCTGAATTCCATTACACCGATGATTGGCAAGCGCCGACATCTGTCGTAAAGGCATCCAAGGCTGGGAAGCGAGCTCGGTCTCAACCCGAAGTACCAGAACCTTTTTCTCCCCATAAATAGGGATTAGCCCCCCATCGCATGGCCCTAGTACCGACAAAGTACGTGCCGAAGAGGCACAACTTTGCGCTCAAAATTCCATGGGCAGCGGTGGGGAAAAGTATTAAAGGGTAAGTGTTCGGCTGTACCGAACTGTCACTGTCAACATGTCTTCGGACACACTACAGGTACCATCAAGTACCTCCTATGGCGTAAAGCTCATTCACACTTCGGCGACTTCTCAAGAATTTTTGACAAAGCCCGCTCGCCGAACAGTACACCCGTCAAGGCATACAACTCCTTGGTAGACGCAGGAGCGGACAGGCAACAGGGCATATCGAGGATGTCAGGCCACCTATCGAAGACCCTTGGTACAACACCCTCCTGTAAGATTTATATTTCATCTTTAATACCTGTAAGCAGTTGTATCGGCAATTTGAATAATAAGAGTTGTTGAGTAAATACAGACGTATCATGCATGATCGCTTCGCCGTTTTTGGCATACTCTACATTTCTCCCTCTCTTCTTGCGAACCTGTCTGGTATACCTTTGCGATGCAACCGGCTAATAGACTGGGGGCTCGCCCTTAAAATTGCCTTAAGCACAACTGATTTCGTGTTCGGTGTCTTGGGATTCCGCTTTATATGCATTGGTTCCGAACTATGTCTTGGGTCAATAGTTGGGTTGCCCGGCTCCTGTGCTTGCCCCTTTATGTTCTGCTCGTTCGGCTAAAAGGGCAAAGGGAGCACCACTGCGATTGTGTTTCCGGCTAGTCTGGTCAAGCACCTCAGCGGAGAAAGCCAAAAACTGACTGTCATGGTATGCGAGAACTGGTCCGCGAATCCGTGCTTACATAAATCTCGTCAGAGATTACTCCGTGTCATATGAGGGGTATTGTATTCATACAAACCATGTGATATAGTCTTCGGCCACGGTTATTCCGAACATCACGAACCCTGGGGGCTAGTCATCAGCCCCCCGCACTCCTTTCTTGCGCCCCTACGACTAAGTAAAAGCAATAAAGCATTATGGTCCGATTGCCTTGTCCGCTCCACACTACCTCCTTTGGGTGCCGATAGTTCGGCTAAGGGTTACAGTGCGGTTGGAAGAGACACCTCGCGTAGTATCTACACGGGGGCTGAAGCCGACGACTCGCAGCTTTCAGGTTTAACGGCCACAAAGGAGTTATAAAGGATGCAAAACATACAAGACATGATAAAACCATGCAACTTTGATATAAACGCATAAAAAGGTCTTCGGACATATTACATAAGCATTTACTCATACACAGTTTCTCTCGAACATTGCGCCTCTATTGCCCGAGCACCCTCCATTACTCCGGAGAAGTACAGCTCGGGGCGCCTATGTCCTTTTCCAGGAGGCGGAGGGGCGGTGGCTACCTTCATTGGATCCAGCCTCGGCCATTGCACCTTGGCCTTCGCAAAAGTCATCCGAGCCCCCTCGATACAAGAGGATCGCCTTAGCGCGTCAATCCGGGGCGAGGCGTCGCTCAGCTTCTAGACCAGGTCGAAGTAGCTGCCCGGCAGTGGCTCGTTGGGCCATAGCCGGATGAAGAGATCCTTCCTAGTCGGCTTTGCCATCCGGTGCAGCTCCATCAGCTGTTTCAGCTGCTCCACAAGGAGAGAAGAGCGCTCGGGGCTTCGAATTGCGCCCAGAATAGCCGAGCTTCATCTCCTTCTCCCCGCGAAGCATAGAACTGGTTCGCGTCTGCTGAGCTCTTCTGGAGGTCCGAGCAGGCGCCTGAGGAATGCCATACTTGGGTAAGCAACTCAAACTTGCTGTCCCCGAAGATACACTGCAGTGAATACGGCTTACCATCCATGATAGCTTTGGCTTGGCTGAGCTCCTCTTCAAATGACCGCCTATCCACCCGCTCCTTTTGGAGATTGGTTTTTAGGGTGGATAGTTCGGCGGCCTGCTCCTTGCCCTTCCGCTCCAGGTCCTCGCACTTTAGCCCGGCGTCCTTGAGCTCCTGCTGGATTTCCTCCACCCGAGCCTCATGCTTGTCGCTGGTGGCTCTTAGGGCGGATAGCGCGGCAGCTGTTTCTTTGGCCGCCGCCTTCTCCACCGCAGCCTCTTGCTTGGCCTTCTCAAGCTCGGCCTTGAGCTTCTCATTCTCCTTCGCCGAGGCTGCGCGAGCATTAAGCATATCAAAAAACACTGCATTGACAGTACGGTAATGAAGAGTTTTGAATACTCTAATTCGACTTACCTTGCGCCTCGTCGAATCTTTTGTTTAGAGCGTCAAGCTCGCTTCGGAGCTTTTGAGCTTCCGATTTAGCTCCTCTAGCTCGGCAGCGTTAGTAGCCACTGTCGTCGACGAAGCCTGTAACAAACAAAATCACATAACATTACAGGGGTTTACAACCTCCGAACTGTCACTAAAATGATCCTGTGTCCGATCCTCTTAAGGGCTAACAGAACGATCCGAACATATCTTGTCCTACGCATAGTTCGGATAGGGATCTACGTTTGACCCCCAAGTAAGTTTTTCCAAACTCACCTGGGGCTCGGGGGCTGCCATGTATATAATCATAACTCATAGAAATAAAATTCCACAAAATAGAGCATTACATGGCTTACCTGGAAGCCCGTTAGGAGACCTTTGAAGGCCTCCTTCAGTCCGTGGTCTATGGACACCGCACCCATAAGGGTGCGGTGCTCCCCGGAGATGGAGGCGCTTGATAGAGCCTCCCCCATAACCTGCCACCCATTCGTCGGTGGCGCTGGTGGGGATCGGCTTACCCGATCTCCAACCGGAGATTGAATCGGTGCCTCCGGAGGCATGGTGCGCTCCAGAGACCGCCTTGGAGGGGTCTCTCCCTCGGGTCTTCGGCGGCCGAGGTGTTGGCCACGGCCATGACGTCATCACCCCGGTGTCCGGCTCCAAAGGAGCCTGTTGGGAGGACACCTCCGCGGCATCCTTCGTGGCACCCCGAGGAGAGGGGTGGGATGCGTTTCCGCTCTCCGCTAGCTCGGCGGGCGGGGTCTCCCCGTCCGAAACTTGATCGGTGGGGAGAGCACGTGGTGGGCTGCAAGTCAATAAATGCTCACATATTAGTAACATTCAAAACTTAGCATTAATAGCTCGAAAGGGTCTTCGGATCTGTACCTTCGAGGTGGGGGCTTGACCCTAAGGTTCCTCCACGGAACCCTCTCGAAGTCCTCGGAGTCGGTATTCGAATCCGAACTGTCGTCGGACGGGACTACCAGTGTCCGGCGCGGTTTCTTCTGGGCGGGAGGAGCTACCTCCTCCGAGGCATCCGATGACGCCGCCCTCTTTCCTGTGAGGGGGGAATCGCCTCCCCCCTCAGCCTCGTGCTCCTCCTCTTGATTCGAGGAAGCATGGGTCTCTCTGGACACAGCCCCTGGCTGGTCCCTGTTGTGCAGGTCTGTTCGGCCTGGCTTCTTCTTCTCCTTCTTCTCTGGCGCCTTGTAAGGCGCCGCGATGAGCATCTCCAACAGCAGCGGAGACTTGGGGTCTTCGGGCTGTGGAGTCGGACACTTGATGCCCGTGGCTTTGCTCAACCATTCCTGTGAAAGGTGATCAAAAATGCTTAGACTATCTTTAGAAAGACAGAGCCGATGAAATGAAGCTATGCTATACCTCGGGTGGGGGCTTGATGGCGCTCAAGCCCTTGTCCTCCTTCTTGCCCGGCCAGTTCTCCTGCAACTTGAACAACGCCTTCCATAGCTTCTCCCGCGTGGTACGGAAGAGTTGACGAACTGTAGGATCGTCGTCAGTCCGGTAATTCCACATAGGAGAACTCCGGCGCTAGCAGGGGAGGATGCACCGCCGAAGCATAACCTGGACCGCGTTAGTCAGCCCGACTCCCTCCCTGATTATGGAGGCGATGCCCCTCTGCAGGTCCTCCACCTCTGTGTTCGACCCCTAGTCGAGGCCCTTTCAGACCCATGAGGTCAATCTGGTTGGGGGGGGCGGATCTGAATTCGGCAGGAACAGTTCCGCCCTCCTCCCTTGGCTCGGTGATGTGAAACCGCTCTTTTTGCCAAGTCTTGATGGTGTCGATGAAGGTGCCGGATGGCCACACTGCACGCGGAAGCTTGCCGATGACCGCTCCGCCGCAGTCCGCATGTGCACCGGTGACATTGAAGATCTTGAGCCACAGTCTGAAGTGTGGCTCGACTCGCAAGAAAGCCTCGCAGACTATGATGAAAGCTGATATATGCATGAAAGAGTTCGGCGGGAGGTCGTGGAAGTCAAGCCCGTAGAAGTACATGAGGCCCCTCACGAAGGGGTGGAGCGGGAAGCTTAATCCTCGGATGAAATGAGGGATGAAGACCACCCTCTCGCCTGGTTTGGGGGTGGGAATCACCTGGCCCTCCTCTGCGGCACGATGGAAGACGTTGGCGGGGAGGTATCCGGCCTCCTTGAGGTCTCGGATGTCCTGGTCGGTGACTGAGGAAGCCTCCCACTTGCCGCTAGAACCTAAGCCGGCCATGGCTGAGTTCAGAGGAGGAGTGGGTCAGAAAACCTAGATCTGGGCTCTGGAAGCTCGGGAGAAGGGGGAAGCAGGGATGCGAATGGGAAGTGCGGATAAGCCTTGGGGTTTTCTTCCCCT
Source organism: Elymus sibiricus (assembly GCA_039707655.1). Taxonomy (NCBI): domain Eukaryota; kingdom Viridiplantae; phylum Streptophyta; class Magnoliopsida; order Poales; family Poaceae; genus Elymus; species Elymus sibiricus. The sequence continues at coordinate 329,575,491 of CM077671.1, forward strand.
TTTATTGAGCTGGTAGCCGGTTAGCCTCCCTTCACGGCGCTGTGAATCTCTCCGCTTCCCCAGGCATGCGTGCCGTTATACGTGCATGATTAAACATATCCCGTGTAAAACGGGGCACGATCTGTGCATTGATGGATCGTGCTGGTGGAAACAGCCTCGAACCGTGAATCAAGTCTTTACGACTGGTTCAGTGGTCATGGTGGGCCGTGACCTTTCGTCTGAAAGGTTGTCAAAAATCACTATTTACTCACTGACGTTCGGCCTTCAGGGCTGGTTACTCATGGTGTTCGGACGATCTATGATCCGAAAAATTACGCGTCGTCGGAGGCCGAATTATCTCGGCCGATCATTATTTGGAAAGGAGGAACTCGCCTCGCAAGCTGAAGACTTTGATCACATGAAGCAGTTGAAGCTAGGACTCTTGGCGTTGGAGGCTAGTTCGGGGGCTATCGAGGGAGTCCTGGTTTAAGGGGTCCTCGGGAGGCCGACCTATCTATTATAGGGCAAACTATATGGGTCGTTTGCTAGACACTGGATTGACTGAAGACCCAGACTCCAGAAAGGAAGCTTCTAGAAGCGTGGCGTGTCCTCCACGTTTAAAGTAGTGAATAGGCATGTGTATCCCTTCGACGTGTAACCGACCATGTGTAAACCCTAGGGACCCCCGGCGTCTATATAAGCCGGAGGGTTTTAGGTTGTAGACCAACAGAACTCATCTTGGGTTTTAGTCATACGATATCGTGGTAGATCAACTCTGTAATCCCCATATCATCAATATAATCAAGCAGGACGTAGGGTATTACCTCCATAGGAGGGCCCGAACCTGGGTAAAACCTTGTCCCCTTCGTCTCTTGTTACCATCGATCCAAGTCTCACAGCTTGGGACCCCTACCCGAGATCCGCCGGTTTTGACACCGACAGCGGTCCTGCCAGGTGGGCACAGCCCACCAGGGCGCGCCAGACCCCCTGGGCGCGCCCTAGTGTATCGTGGCCATCTCGGCCCACCTCCGGAGCCCATCTTCTAGTATATAGTCACATTTGACCTAGAAAAAAAATCAAAGGAGGACTTTCAGGACGAAGTGTTGTCGCCTCGAGGCGGAACTTGGGAAGGAGCAATTTTGCCCTCCTGCGGAGCGATTCCGCCGGGGGGAACTTCCCTCCCGGAGGGGGAAATCGAAACCATCGTCATCACCAACACCCCTCTCATCTTTGGGAGGCCAATCTTCATCAACATCTTCAATAGCACCATCTCCTCTCAAACCCTAGTTCATCTCTTGTGTTCAATCTTTGTACCGGAACCTCAGATTGGTACCTGTGGGTGACTAGTAGTGTTGATTACCTTGCGTAGTTGATTACTATATGGTTTATTTGGTGGAAGATTATATGTTCAGATCCATTATGCTATTTAATACCCCTCTAATCTTGAGCATGATTATTATTTGTGAGTAGTTACCTTTGTTCTTGAGGTCACGGGAGAAGTCATGTTGCGAGTAATCATGTGAATTTCATATGTGTTCGATATTTTGATGATATGTATGTTACGATTCCCTTAGTGGTGTCATGTGAACATCAACTACATGACACTTCACCATTCATGGGCCTAAGGGAATGCATTGTGGAGTAGTTATTAGATGATGGGTTGCTAGAGTGACAGAAGCTTAAACCCTAGTTTATGCGCTACTTCGTAAGGGGCTGATTTGGATCCAAACGTTTAATGCTATGGTTAGATTTTATCTTAATACTTTTCTCATAGTTGCGGATGCTTGCGAGTGGGTTAATCATAAGTGGGAGGTTGTTCAAGTAAGAACAGCACCCAAGCACCGGTCCACCCACATATCAAATTATCAAAGTAGCGAACACAAATCAAACCAACATGATAAAAGTGACTAGACGAAATTCCCGTGTACCCTCAAGAACACTTTGCCTATTACTAGAGATTGTTCTGGCCTGTCCTTTGCCACAAAAGGATTGGGCTACCTTGCTGCACCTTGTTTACCGTTACCATTACTTGCTTGTTACCAATTATCTTGCTATCAAACTATCTGTTACCTACAATTTCAGTGCTTGCAGAAATTACCTTGCTGAAAACCGCTTGTCATTTCCTTCTGCTCCTCATTGGGTTCGACATTCTTACTTATCGAAAGGACTACGATTGATCCTCTATATTTGTGGGTCATCAAGACTCTTTTCTGGCGCCGTTGCCGGGGAGTGAAGCGCTCTTGGTAAGTGAAAATCGGTAAGGAAAAATTTATACTGCGTGCTGAAATTTATTGCGACATTGCTACTATGGAAAACAATCCTTTGAGGGGTTTGTTTGGAGTATCTTCACCTCGACCGGAATCACAATTAGTTGCCCCTCAACCTACAGCACCTACTGAAAATATTACTTATGAAATTCCTTCGAGTATTTTAGAACAACTGCTTGCTAGACATTATGCAGAAGATGGAACTGAACATCCTGCTATGCACGTTTTGTGAAAAGATTGTGGAGGTTTTCATGGACGATTTTTCGTTTATGGAACTTCTTTTGATGATTGCTTAAGCAACCTTGATCGAGTTTTGTAGAGATGTGAACAAACTAATTTCATCTTGAATTGGGAGAAGTGCCACTTTATGGTTAATGAAGGCATTGTCTTGGGGCATAAAATATCTGAACGAGGTATTGAGGTGGATAAAGCTAAAGTTGATGCAATTGAGAAAATGTCGTGTCCTAAAGATATTAAAGGTATTCGAAGTTTCCTTGGTCATGCTGGTTTTTATAGGAGGTTCATTAAAGACTTCTCTAAAATTTCTAGGCCTCTTACTAATCTTTTGCAAAAGGATATTCCTTTTGTTTTTTATGATGATTGTGTGGAAGCCTTTGAAACACTCAAGAATGCCTTAACCTCTGCACCTATCGTTCAACCACCTGATTGGAACTTGCCTTTTGAAATTATGTGTGATGCTAGTGATTATGCTGTTGGTGCTGTTCTAGGACAAAGAGTTGATAAGAAATTGAATGTTATCCATTATGCTAATAAAACTCTAGACAGTGCCCAACAAAACTATGCTACTGATACGTCTCCAACGTATCTATAATTTTTGATTGTTCCATGCTATTATATTATTTGTTTTGGATGTTTTATATGCATTAATATGCTATTTTATATTATTTTTGGGACTAACCTATTAACCTAGTGCCTAGTGCCAGTTTCTGTTTTTTCCTTGTTTTTGAGTATTGCAGATAAGGAATATTAAACGGAGTCCAAACGGAATAAACTCTTTGGAATGATTTTTCTTGGACCAGAAGAAACCTGCCAGACTTGGAGATGAAGGCAGGAAACTTGCCGGGAGGCGACAAGCCACCTGGGCGTGCCCTAGGGGGGCACCCCCTGGCTTGTGGCCCCCCAGCAGGTCTCCTAACCCTATTCTTCGGCCTATAAATTCCCAAATATTCCCCCAATACCAAAAAGAGCCACGAAAATACTTTTCCGCCGCCGGAAGCCTCTGTTCCCGTGAGATCCCATCTTGGAGCCTTTTTCGGTAATCTGCCGGAGGGGGATTCGATCTTGGAGGGCATCTACATCAACTCCATTGCCCCTCCGATGATGCGTGAGTAGTTCACCACAGACCTTCGGGTCCATAGCTAGTACCTAGATGGCTTCTTCTCTCTCTATGCTCTTCAATACCATGTTCTTCATGATCTTCATGGAGATCTATCTGATGTAATACTCTTTTGCGGTGTGTTTGTCGAGATCCAATGAATTGTGGGTTTATGATCAGATTATCTATGAATATTATTTGAATCTTCTCTGAATTCTTATATGCATGATTTCATATCTTTGCAAGTCTCTTCGAGTTATTGGTTTGGTTTGGCCTACTAGATTGGTAATTCTTGCAATGGGAGAAGTGCTTAGTTTTGGGTTCAATCTTGCGGTGTCCTCACCCAGTGACAAATTAGGGGTAGCGAGGCACGTATTTGCATTGTTGCCATCGAGGATAAAAAGATGGGGTTTTCATCATATTGCTTGAGTTTATCCCTCTACATCATGTCATCTTACCTAATGCGTTACTCTGTTCGTCATGAACTTAATACTCTAGATGCAGGCAGGAGTCAGTCGATGTGTGGAGTAATAGTAGTAGATGCAGAATCGTTTTGGTCTACTTGACACGGACGTGATGCCTATATGCATAATCATTGCCTTGGATATTGTCATAACTATTCGCTTTTCTATCAATTGTTTGACAGTAATTTGTTCACCCACCGTATTATTTTCCTTCAAGAGAGAAGCCTCTAGTGAAACCTATGCCCCCCGGGTCTATTTTCCATATTATATTTTCAGATCTATAAACCAAAAATACCAAAAATACTTTGCTGCAATATTTTTACTTTTGTTTTACTTTTCGTTTTAGTAATCTTCTATATCTATCTCTATCAGATCTCATCCTTGCAAGTAACCGTGAAGGGATTGACAATCCCTTTTCTGTGTTGGGTGCAAGTGTTTGATTATTTGTGTAGGTACACCTATTGGGGAATTGCTTGTATCTCCTACTGGATTGATACCTTGGTTCTCAACAACTGAGGGAAATACTTATCTACTTTGCTGCATCACCCTTTCCTCTTCAAGGGAAAACCAACGCAAGCTCAAGAAGTAGCAGCTACCACTGAAAAAGAATTTTTAGCAGTTGTGTTTGCTTGTGATAAATTTAGATCCTATATTGTTGATTCCCAAGTTATTGTTCACACCGATCATGCTGCTATAAAATATCTTATGGAAAAGAAAGATGCTAAACCTAGACTCATTAGGTGGGTTCTCCTGCTTCAAGAATTTGACTTACACATCGTTGATAGGAAGGGAGCTGAGAACCCCGTAGCTGATAACTTGTCTAGGTTAGAAAATATTCTTGATGACCCACTACCTATTGATGATAGTTTCCTTGACGAGCAGTTAGCTGCAATAAGTGTTTCACAAAACACACCTTGGTATGCTAATTATGCTAACTACATTGTCGCTAAATATTAACGACCTAGCTTCACTTACCAACAAAAGAGAAAAAAATTCTATGACTTGAGACATTACTTTTGGGATGACCCACATCTTTATAAAGAAGGAGTAGATGGTATTATTTGACATTGTGTACCTGAGCATGAACAGGAACAAATCCTATGGAAATGTCATTCCGAAGCTTATGGAGGAAATCATGCGGGAGATAGAACTGCTCATAAGGTATTGCAATCTGGTTTTTATTGGCCTACTCTCTTCAAGGATGCCCGTAAGTTTGTCTTGTCTTGTGATGAATGTCAAAGAATTGGTAATATCGGAAAGCGTCAGGAAATGCCTATGAATTATTCACTTGTTGTTGAACCATTTGACGTTTGGGGTTTTGATTATATGGGGCCTTTTCCTTCCTCCAACAGGTACACTCATATTTTGGTTGCAGTTGATTATGTCACTAAGTGGGTAGAAGCTATTCCAACTAGTAGTGTTGACCACCACACCTCCATTAAAATGCTTAAAGAGGTTATCTTCCCGAGGTTTGGAGTCCCTAGATATTTAATGACCGATGGTGGTTCACACTTTATCCATGGTGCTTTCCGTAAGATGCTTGCTAAATATGATGTTAACCATAGAATTGCATCACCCTATCATCCTCAATCTAGTGGTCAAGTAGAACTTAGCAATAGAGAAATAAAATTAATATTACAAAAAAGTGTCAATAGGTCTCGTAAGAATTGCTCTAAGAAATTAGATGATGCACTTTGGGCCTATAGAATAGCTTATAAAAATCCTATGGGTATGTCTCCATACAAAATGGTATATGGGAAAGCTTGTCATTTGCCTCTAGAATTAGAACACAAAGCATTTTGGGCAATCAAAGAACTCAACTATGATTTCAAACTTGCCGGTGAGAATAGGCTATTTGACATTAGCTCATTAGATGAATGGAGAACCCAAGCCTATGAAAATGCCAAGCTATTCAAAGAAAAAGTAAAAAGATGGCATGACAAAAGAATCCAAAAGCGGGAATTCAAAATAGGAGATTATGTTCTTTTGTTCAACTCTCGTTTAAGATTTTTTGCAGGAAAGCTTCTCTCCAAATGGGAAGGACCATATATTATCGAAGAGGTTAATCGTTCTGGAGCTATCAAGATTAATAACGCCGAAGGTACTGACCCGAAGGTGGTTAATGGACAAAGAATTAAGCATTATATCTCAGGTACGCCTATTAATGATGAAAGCAATGTTATCCAAACCATGACAACGAAGGAACACATAAAAGAAACCTTCCGAAACACTCTAGAATTCTGAAAAATAGGAGGTACGTGGTACGGTAAGTAAATGGACTCTGAAAAATCCGCAAAAATATTTTCCATCAGTTTTGGAAATAAAGAAATATACCGGAAGGTGATCGAGGTGAGCACGATACACCAGGGCGCGCCAGGCACCCCTGGGCGGGCCCTAGTGGGTTGTGCCCACCTCGAATGCCTTCCCAACTCCGTTTTCCTTCCATATACTTGTTTCCCAAGAATAAAGATTCTCTATATATATCTCCGATTGTTTTGACGACCGCATCGCAGAAAAATCCTCTGTTCTTGTTTCTTGCTGTTTTCTCGTCAGATCTAGATCTCCATGGCTCCACCAAGCTCCTCCAAGGACAAGTTCTTCGAGAAGGTCATCAACCCATACTTGCCGGAGGTGATGAAGCACCCTCAAGCCATTGAAATGCGTGAGGGGGTGCTCCACATCCGCGATGTTCAGGGACCCAAGAAGACCGGTGAGGGAGTCCCGGACTAAGGGGTCCTCAGGCTGCCGGCTCATCTCTCAATAGGCCGGCTCGATGGGCCGTTCTCTGAAGAAGGGCCAAACACATCAAGACTCCACATTCCAGAAGGGAGCCCCGAAGGCGCGTCGTGCACTCCAAGTCAAGATGAGGAAATCGCCATCTCCATCCTCGACAGGAGGCCCATCATGTGTAAACCTTAGTACCCCCCGGTGTCTATATAAACCAGGAGGGTTTTAGATCATAGGACACAGAAACTCATCTAGGGTTTTAGCTAGTCGATCTTGAGGTAGATCAACTATGTAACCTTCATATCATCAATATAATCAAGCAGGACGTAGGGTTTTACCTCCATAGGAGGGCCCGAACCTGGGTAAACATCGTCTCCTTCGTCCCTTTGTTACCATCGATCCTAGTCTCACAGCTCGGGACCCCCTACCCGAGATCCGCCGGTTTTGACACTGACATTGGTGCTTTCATTGAGAGTTCCGCTGTGATCGCCCAAGGAATCGATGGCTCGCGTCTTCATCAATGAAGAGGTCCACAACATGGACTCCTTTGTCCCTGGACAGATCTTCCCTTTCGGCAGCATCGTGCTGCATGCTGACCCGACCGGCCGCCTTGGCCGGGTCGGGAGTTTTGCCCCTGATGAAGATGTCAGGTTCGGGAACTTAGAGTTCTCCGTTGACCCTTGGGGCGATCTCTTGCTCACCGGGCTCGCAGTCTCGTCTGACGCGCCCGAAGACTCCGAGGCCTTAACCTTGGATGTCGCTTTCAATCCCGATCATGGGGCTAATCCCGATGACGATCTGGACTTAGGTCCGGATCCGGCTATAGCACCAGATGGCCGAGCATCAATCCCTGCCGAATACACTTCTTGTGCAGACGCGTCTGAGGTTGACTCCGGACGCGCCGGGCAGATTGACCCGATCGAGCTCTCGACACTCTGCGAAGCTCTAGATCGGATCTCCTTGATGAAAACTACTGATGACCCAATCCCGATCCACACTCAGATCGGTCTTGAGGCGGGTCAAGAGGAATTTTTCGTCCCACCCACCACCCACTTAGTAGCCACTATCGAAGACTTAACTGATATGTTGGACTACGCCTCCGAGGAGGCAGAGGACATGGAGGAAGAGGATCGTGTTCCCACCCCCATCAACACCGGGCGATGGACCGCCACCTCCACCTATGACGTCTACATGGTGGATACGCCATCCGGTAACGGCGAGCGCACACCAGCTAACAATGGCGATGACTCAGGTGAGGCGCCGTCAAGGCGCCGGAAACCGCGCAAGCGATCAAAGACAAAAAAGGGAAGGGAAGTTATTGTCGGCACCGGGGAAAACGATACCCCGGAAGACCTCGGCGATCCCAATATCCCCGAGTATCCGTTGGAGGACCAGGAAAGGCCGGAGGACCAGCGTGACCCCGAAGATCCGAACGACTCCGAGGATAACAACTACCTCCCCCCTGTAGAGGAGGAGGATAGCCCGGACAACGAGGACATCATCGTCCCCGAAACCATTGAGGATCAGGAACGGTTCAGGCAACAGCTTTTAGCAACCGCCCGAAGCCTAAAGGCAAAAGCACGGCAACTCAAGGCCGAACAAGACACCCTCAACGACAGATGGACAAGTGTTCTATCAGCCGAGGAAGAGCACGGCGCCGGTCTATGGGACCAACCCAAGAGCTACCCCTGCCGGCGGCTACTGCCACAATTCGACGACGAGCTCGCCCAACACGCCGTCCCCCAAGCACACTCCATACGACCAGCCGGACCGCCCTCCCCGAGGATGAGATAGGACGGTTGGCGAGGCCGGTTATAGACCGGCGGTACCACGCAGAAGGGGAAAAGAACCAATGGAGCCTGAGGACAGGGATGACCTGCGACGCGACCTGGATGATAGAACAGGCCGCACGAGATCCATCTATGGATCCAGAGGGTACTCCCCGGGTAGACGGGACGAGTACCGGCCCTGGCACGACCGAACCAATAGAGTTTGGGACCAAAACCAGGCCAGAACAGACGCCGACTACCAGCGTGATATAGCCAGGGTCAGAGGCGCTGCCCACCCATTGTGCTTCACTGATGAGGTGATGCAGCATCATTTCTCGGAAGGGTTTAAACCCATGAACATCGAACAATACGACGGAACAACTAACCCAGCAGTGTGGATCGAGGATTTCCTCCTCCACATTCACATGTCACGAGGAGACGACCTCCACACCATCAAGTACCTACCCCTTAAACTTAAGGGGCCAGCTCGGCACTGGCTAAACAGTCTCCCCGAAAACTCTATCGGGAGCTGGGAGGACCTCAAGGATGCATTCCGATCTTACTTCCAGGGCACCTATGTGCAGCCCCCAGACTCCTCTGACCTAAGCAATGTCGTGCAAAAGGCAGGAGAGTCTGCTCGACAATTCTGGAACCGGTTCTTGACCAAGAAAAACCAGATCATCGATTGCCCAGATGCCGAAGCTATAGCCTCTTTCAGGCACAATATTCGGGACGAGTGGCTGGCTCACCAGCTCGGTCAGGATAAACCCGGGACCATGTTCGCCCTCACATCGCTCATGACCCTCTTTTGCGCGGGCGAGGATAACTGGCTAGCAAGACGAAGCCACAACCCGAAGACCCCGGTACTTCCGAAGTCCGGGATGGAAACGGGAAACCACGACATAACAAAAACAAACGCCAGCACAGCACTAGCGACGCCGATGACACGGCCGTTAACGCCAGTTTCCGCAACCGAAGATCCGGGCAGTGGAAGAAGCCTTCTAAAGGCAACCGCAATGGACCCACCCCGCTGGACAAGATCCTAGAAAGTCCTTGACAGATCCATGGCACTCCGGATAAGCCCGCCAACCACACCAACCGTAACTGTTGGGTGTTTAAACAGGCCGGCAAACTTGCAGCCGAAGACCAGGGCAAAGGCCCACGCAGCGAGGACGACGAGGAGCCCCGCGGTCCGAGCAATGGAGGACAGAAGAAATTCCCTCCAGAAGTAAAAAACTGTGAACATGATATACGCCACTCACATACCTAAAAAGGAGAGGAAGCGCGCCCTTCGAGAGGTCTACGCGGTAGAGCCTGTAGCCCCAAAGTTTAACCCATGGTCGGCCTACCCGATCACTTTTGATCGACGAGATCACCCGACCAGTATCCGTCACGGAGGTTCGGCGGCCCTCGTCCTAGACCCCATTATTGATGGGTACCACCTCACTAAAGTCCTAATGGATGAAGGAAGTAGCCTCAATTTGATCTAATCAAGTACGGTGAAAAAGATGGGCATAGATCCGTCAAGGATAAAGCCTAGCAACACTACCTTCAAGGGAGTGATCCCAGGTGTCGAAGCCCGGTGCACAGGCTCTGTTAGCCTGGAAGTAGTGTTCGGTTCGCCCGACAACTTCCGCAGCCAGCAATTAATCTTCGACATCGTTCCTTTCCGCAGTGGCTATCACGCCCTGCTCGGCCGAACAGCATCCGCTCACTTTAATGACATCCCACATTACACATACCTCAAGCTCAAGATGCCTGGTCGCAAGGAGGTCATCACTGTCAACAGCAACACAGAGCGTTCCCTCCGAACTGAGGAGCATGCATTGGCCCTGGCGACCGAATTCCATTATGAGGACGGTCGGCAAACACCTAAATCGGCCATAAAGGCCCGTAAGGTCAACAAACGAGTTCGGTTTCAATCCGAACTCCTAGACTCTTCTGCTCCCCAGAAATAGGGATACGCCCCCCATTGCACAGCCCTAACGACTGCCAAACACGTGTCAAGAAGGCACAACTTCACGCTCAAGATTCCATGGGTAGCAATGGGGAGCAACCGTCATATGGTAAGTGTTCGGCTGGACCGACCAATACCAGTACACGTCCTTGGACAAAACACAGGTACCATGAAGGACCTGCTAAAAAGTGTAAAGCTCATCGATACTTCGGCGACTTCTCAAGACCTTCTTCCCAAGGTCCGCTCGGCGACAGCGTCACTGTTAATGGGATACAATCCCAATAGAGGAACATGAAAGGACAGGCGACAAGGCACATCGAAGACGTCATGTCATCCATCGAAGACTCCTGGTACAGCCTCCCCTCTGTAAATTTTATGTTTCATCTACCTGTAAACAGTTGCTTCGGCAATCCAAGTTATAAGAATTATTGAGCAAGTACAAAACCATTATATATGGCCACTTTGTTGTCTTTTATACATTCTTTGTTCTTCTCTTGGTCACGCTTCTGGCGAAAACTGTTCGGTATATGACGGGGTTGTTACCCCCGGGTAGGACAAAGCTGGGGGGTTCTCTCCCCCTTTCGAAGAAAATCAATACAGCCGGCAGGGCCGCGACCGGCTGGGCCGCGGCCGGCTGGCGGCTCCCTCGAGGCCGGCTGGCGGCTCCCTCGGGGCGGCTGGCGGCCCCCTCGAGGCCGGCTGGCGGCTCCCTCGGGACCGGCTGGCAGCTCCCTCGAGGCCGTCTGGCGGCCCTCTCGAGGCCGGCTGGCGGCTCCCTTGAGGCCGGCTGGCGGGGAGCCGGCACGTCCGCTGCCGGCTCTCTCAGGACCGACTGGACGGGGAGCCGGCCGTCTGGCTAAACGGCCGGCTGCCTCCACGCCGGCTCCTCCACCGACCTATGGGCGGACCAACGCCCGTCCCGTCTCTCTGCGCATCAGTACGGCGACAAGAGGAGACCTCCTCCACCGACCATTGGGCGGACCAACGCCCGTCCCATCTCTCTGCGCATCAGCACGGCGACCAGACGAGACCTCCTTCATCCGCCCCGACGTGGCCACAGTGGCTGCTGACGTCGGCCGACCGCGACAGGGCTTCCAACAGTACCGGCACGCCTCCAAAACCACTCCATTACCTGCCCCGGCGTGGCTACAGTGTAGCCGGCCGTACCACTGACCTCGGCCGGTAGCCACAAGACGACGCCCCGACGGGCAGCCCATGCCGTGACATGACCGGCACGGGGATCCACCAAGCGGGCCCCGCCGGCTCCTGACAGACTCGACAACCGGCGGGCCCTACCGGCGACAAGACTGTTGGGGAACATTGCATGGGAAACAAAATTTTTCCTACGCACACACAAGATCTATCCATGGAGATGAGCATCTACGAGAGGGAGAGTGAATCTACATACCCTTGTAGATCGCTAAGCGGAAGCGTTTAAGAAACGCGGTTGATGTAGTCGAACGTCTCCGCGATCCAAATCGCAAGTCGTCCCTCGATCCGATCACGAACTAGCGCCGAACGGACGGCACCTCCGCGTTCAACACACGTACGGCTTGATGACGCCTTCACCTCCTCGATCCAGCGAGCGATGGTGAAGTAGTGGTTGAGTTCCAGCAGCACGACGGCGTGGTGATGGTGGTGAGGAACAATCTCTGCAGGGCTTCGCCAAGCGCTACGGAGATTATGACGGAGGAACTAGAGGGTTAGGGTTGCCGCACACGGCTTGGGGAAATCTTGATGTATCCCGTGTGCTAGCCCTGCCCCTCTATTTATATGTTGAGCCTTGGGGTCTAAACTTGGAGTAAAAGCCTCCTCCAGGTCGGTTTTGCCCGCACAAGGTCGGTTTGGCCCGCAGGGAAAGAGTCCAACTCGGATCCCTGCAGTACCGCGCACAAGCGGTAGTACCGCTTTACACAAGCGGTAGTACCGCTTGGGCGGTAGTACCGCTTCACACAAGCGGTAGTACCGCTTGGGCGGTAGTACCGCTTCACACAAGCGGTAGTACCGCTTACGCGGCAGCAAAACTACTTTTTGCACTTTCCAATACCTCGTGGGCTTTATCCCTTTGGCCCATATAAAGTGTTGCTGCACCCGAACACTTCGGTAAACATCCGGAACCCATTCCGGTGAACTCCGGAACTCTTCCGGAGATCAAAACACTATTATCACATATATCAATCTTTACCTCCAGACTATTCCGGAGATCCTCGTCATGTCCGGGATCTTATCCGGGACTCCGAACAACCTTCGGTCACCAACATAACTCAACTATACTAATCGTCACCAAACGTTTAAGTGTGTAGACCCTGCGGGTTCGAGAACTATGTAGACAAGACCGAGACACCTCTACGGCCAATAACCAATAGCGGGACCTGGATGCCCATATTGGCTCCTACATATTCTACGAAGATCTTTTATCGGTCGAACCTCTATGTCAAGGATTCAGTTAATCCCGTATGCTGTTCCCTTTGTTCTTCGGTATGTTACTTGCCCGAGATTCGATCGTCGGTATCTCTATACCTAGTTCAATCTCGTTACCGGCAAGTCTCTTTACTCGTTCCGTAATACAAGATCTCGTGGCTAACACTTTAGTCACATTGCTTGCAAGGCTCATTGTGATGTTGTATTACCGAGTGGGCCCTGAGATACCTCTCCGTCATACGGAGTAACAAATCCCAGTCTTGATCCATGCCAACCCAACAGACACCCTCGGAGATACCTGTAGAGCACCTTTATAGTCGCCCAGTTACGTTGCGACGTTTGATACACACAAGGTATTCCTCCGGTGTCAGTGAGTTGCATGATCTCATGGTCAAAGGAACAGATACTTGACATGCAGAAAACAATAGCAATAAACTGACACGATCAAATGCTACGTTTACAGTTTGGGTCTTGTCCATCACATCATTCTCCTAATGATGTGATCCCGTTATCAAATGACATCTCATGTCAATGGCTAGGAAACCTTAACCATCTTTGATCAACGAGCTAGTCAACTAGAGGCTTACTAGGGACACAGTGTTGTCTATGTATCCACACATGTATTTGAGTTTCCAATCAATACAATTATAGCATGGATAATAAACGATTAGCATGAACAAGGAAATATAATAATAACCAATTTATTATTGCCTCTAGGGCATATTTCCAACAGTCTCCCACTTGCACTAGAGTCAATAATCTAGTTCACATCACTATGTGATTTACATTGTAATGAATCGAACACCCATGCAGTTCTGGTGTTGTTCATGTTTAGCCCTTGGAAGAGGTTTAGTCATCGGATCTGCAACATTTAGATCCGTGTGTACTTTGCAAATATTTATGTCGTCCTCCTTGATGTAATCGCGGATGGAATTGAAACGTCGCTTTATGTGTCTGGTCCTCTTGTGAAATCTTGGTTCCTTGGCTAGAGCAATGGCACCAGTATTATCACAAAACAGAGTCATTGGGTTAAGTGCACTAGGCACTACTCCAAGATCTGTCATGAACTCCTTCATCCAGACACCTTCCTTCGCCGCCTCCGAGGCTGCGATGTACTCCGCTTCGCATGTCGAATCTGCTACCACGCTTTGCTTGGAACTGCACAGCTAACCGCACCCCCATTAAGAATAAATACGTATCCGGTTTGCGACTTAGAGTCATCCGGATCAGTGTCAAAGCTTGCATCGACGTAACCCTTTACGACGAGCTCTTGATCACCTCCATAAACGAGAAACATGTCCTTAGTCCTTTTCAGGTACTTCAGGATATTCTTGACCGCCGTCCAGTGTTCCATTCCTGGATCACTTTGAAACCTTCCGACCATACTTATGGCAAGGCTGACATCGGGTCTTGTGCACAGCATTGCATACATGATAGAGCCTATGGCCGAAGCATAGGGGATGACACTCATCTTTTCTCTATCTTCTGCAGTCACTGGGCATTGAGTCTTACTCAACTTCACACCTTGCAAAACAGGCAAGAACCCCTTCTTGGACTGATCCATTTTGAACTTCTTCAAAATCTTATCAAGGTATGTGCTTTGTGAAAGTCCTATTAAGCGTCTTGATCTATCTCTATAGATCTTGATGCCTAATATGAAAGCAGCTTCTCCTAGGTCCTTCATTGAAAAACTCTTGTTCAAATATTCCTTCACGCTTTCCAACATTTCTATATTGTTTCCAATCAGCAATATGTCATCCACATATAATATTAGAAACGCTATAGAGCTCCCACTCACTTTCTTGTAAATACAAGCTTCTCCGTAAACTTGTATAAACTCGAACGCTTTGATCACTTCATCAAAGCGAAGATTCCAACTCCGAGATGCTTGCACCAGTCCATAAATGGATCGCTGGAGTTTGCAAACTTTGTCAGCATTCTCTGGATCGACAAAACCTTCTGGTTGTATCATATACAACTCTTCCTTAAGGAAACCGTTAAGGAACGCTGTTTTGACATCCATCTGCCAAATTTCATAATCGAAAAAGGCAGCTATTGCTAACATGATTCTGACGGACTTAAGCATCGCTACGGGTGAGAAGGTCTCATCGTAGTCAACTCCTTGAACTTGTGAAAAACCCTTTGCCACAAGTCGAGCTTTATAGACGGTGACATTACCGTCCGCGTCTGTCTTCCTCTTAAAGATTCATTTGTTCTGAATGGCCTTACGCCCTTCAGGTAATACTTCCAAAGTCCATACTTTGTTTTCATACATGGATCCCATCTCGGATTTCATGGCCTCTAACCATTTCTCGGAATCTGGGCCCATCATCGCTTCTCCATAGCTCGTAGGTTCATCGTTGTCTAACAACATGACCTCTAAGACAGGGTTGCCGTACCACTCGGGAGCAGTACGCGTCCTTGTCGACCTACGAGGTTCGATAGCAACTTGATCCAAAGCTTCATGATCATCATCATTAACTTCCTCTTCAGCTAATGTAGGCTCCACAGAAACATCTTTCTGCGCTGCGCTACTCTCAGGTTGAAGTAAAGGTTCAACAACCTCATCAAGTTCTATCTTCCTCCCACTCAATTCTTTCGAGAGAAACTCTTTCGCAAGAAATGTTCCGTTTTAAGCAACAAACACTTTGCCTTCGGATCTGAGGTAGAAGGTATACCCAACTGTCTCTTTTGGGTATCCTATGAAGACGCATTTCTCCGCTTTGGGTTCCAGCTTTTCAGGCTGAAGCTTTTTGACATAAGCATCACATCCCCAAACTTTAAGAAATGACAGTTTTGGCTTCTTGCCAAACCAAAGTTCATATGGCGTCGTCTCAACGGATTTCGATGGTGCCCTATTTAAAGTGAATGCAGCTGTCTCTAATGCATAACCCCAAAACGATAGTGGCAAATCGGCAAGAGACATCATAGATCGCACCATATCCAATAAAGTTCGATTACGACGTTCGGACACACCATTACGCTGTGGTGTTCCAGGCGGTGTCAAATATGAAACAATTCCACACTGTCTTAAGTGACTGCCAAACTCATAACTCAGATATTCTCCTCCTCGATCAGATCGTAGGAATTTAATCTTCTTGTTACGATGATTCTCAACTTCACTCTGAAATTGTTTGAACTTTTCAAATGTTTCAGACTTATGTTTCATTAAGTAAATATACCCATATCTACTTAAGTCATCAGTGAAGGTGAGAAAGTAAAGATAACCACCGCGCGCCTCAATACTCATCGGACCACACACATCAGTATGTATGATTTCCAATAAGTCACTTGCCCGTTCCATTGTTCCAGAGAACGGCGTTTTAGTCATCTTGCCCATGAGGCATGGCTCACATGTGTCAAGTGATTCAAAATCAAGTGACTCCAAAAGTCCATCAGCATGGAGCTTCTTCATGCGTTTTACGCCAATATGACCTAAACGGCAGTGCCACAAGAAAGTGGTATTATCATTATCAATTCTACATCTTTTGGCATCAATGTTATGAACATGTGTATCATTACTATCGAGATTCAATAAGAATAAACCCCTCACATTGGGTGCATGACCATAAAAGATATTATTCATATAAATAGAACAACCATTATTCTCTGATTTAAATGAGTAACCGTCTCGCAATAAACAAGATCCAGATATAATGTTCATGCTTAACGCAGGCACCAAATAACACTTATTTAGGTTCATCACTAATCCCGACGGTAATCGAAGAGCGAGCGTGCCGACGGCGATCACATCAACCTTGGAACCATTTCCCACGCGCATCGTCACTTCGTCCTTTGCCAGCCTCCGTCTATTCCGCAGTTCCTGTTTAGAGTTGCAAATATGAGCAACCGCACCGGTATCAAATACCCAGGCACTACAACGAGAGTTGGTAAGGTACACATCAATAACATGTATATCATATATACCTTGTTTGTTGTTGGCCGCCTTCTTGTCAGCCAAATACTTGGGGCAATTCCGCTTCCAGTGTCCAGTTCCCTTGCAATGAAAACACACAGTTTCTGGTTTGGGTCCAGCCTTGGGTTTCTTCACGAGAGGAGCAACTGTTTTGCCACTCTTCTTGGAGTTACCCTTCTTACCCTTGCCATTTTTCTTGAAACTAGTGGTTTTATGGACCATCAACACTTGATGCTCCTTCTGAATTTCAGACTCAGCGGCTTTCAGCATCGCAAACAGCTCGGCGACTGACTTGTTCATCCCGTGCATGTTATAGTTCAACACGAAGCTCTTGTAGCTAGGTGGCAATGATTGAAGAACTCTGTCAGTGATAGCCTCTGGCGGAAGGGGCATCCCCAATTCAGCCAGACGGGTGGAGTACCCAGACATTCTGAGCACGTGATCACTGATAGACCCGTTCTCCTCCATCTTGCAAGCATAGAACTTATCGGAGATCTCATATCTCTCGATCCGGGCATTCTTCTGAAAGATAAACTTCAACTCCTGGAACATCTCATATGCTCCATGACGTTCAAAATGTCTTTGAAGTCCCGGTTCTAAGCCATACAACATTGCACATTGAACTATTGAGTAATCATCAGAACGAGCCTGCCAGGCGTTCACAACGTCTAGAGACTCAACTGGAGCGGGTGGATCACCAAGCGGTGCATCAAGGACATAAGCCTTCTGGGAAGCCGTAAGGATAATCCTTAGATTACGGGCCCAGTCCACAAAGTTACTTCCATCATCTTTCAACTTAGCTTTCTCTAGGAACGCATTAAAATTCAGGGGTGCTACTGCGCGAGCCATGATCTACAACATAAATATAGCAAAGACAACTTAGACTATTGTTCTAGATAATGAGTTTAGTTAATCATATTACTTAAAAACTCCCACTCAAATTGACATCCCTCCGGTCATTCGAGTGTAACATGATCCAAAATCCACCAACTCAAGTCCGATCGTCACGTGAGTTGAGGTGGTTTCAATGGTGAACATCTTCATGTTGATCATATCTACTATATGACTCATGTTCGACCTTTCGGTCTCTTGTGTTCCGAGGCCATGTCTGTACATGCTAGTCTTGTCAAGTTTAACCCGAGTGTTCCGCGTGTGCAACATGGCTTGCACCCGTTGTATGTGAACGTGGAGTCTATCACACCCGATCATCACGGCGTGTCTCGAAACGACGAACTTTCGCAATGGTGCACACTCGGGGAGAACACAATTTATCTTGAAATTTAAGTGAGGGATCACCTTATAATGCTACCGTCGTCCTAAGCAAAATAAGATGCATAAAAGGATTAACATCACATGCAAATCATAAGTGACATGATATGGCCATGAACTTGTGCTTTTGATCTCCATCTCCAAAGCACCGGCATGATCTCCATCGTCACCGGCATGACACCATGATCTCCATCATCTTGATCTCTATCAACGTGTCGCCATGAGGTTGTCGCGCCGACTGTTGCTTCCCCGACTATTGCTAACGTTTAGCGATAAAGTAAAGCATTACATAGCGCTTAATGATTGACACGCAGGTCATACAATAATTAAAGACAACTCTATGGCTCCTGCCAGTTGCCATACTCATCGACATGCAAGTCATGATATTCTATACAACACATGATCATCTCATACATCACATATATCTCATCATGTAATTGGCCATATCATATCACATCATACCCTGCAAAAACAAGTTAGACGTCCTCTAATTGTTGTTGCAAATTTTACGTGGCTGCTACGGGTTTGCAAGAACCATTCTTACCTACGCAAAACCACAACGTGGTGTAGTGATTGCTTTTTGATCTTCTAAAAGAACCCTCTTCATTGAAATCGATTCAACTAAAGTGAGAGAGACAGACACCCGCTAGCCATCTTTATGCAACGAAGTTACATGTTAGTTGAAGGAACCTGTCTCGCGTAAGTGTACGCGTAATGTCGGTCCGGGCCGCTTCATCTCACAATACCGCCGAATCAAGTATCAACTAGTAACGGCAAGCAATATGTATACACCCACGCCCACAACTCGTTTGTGTTCTACTCGAGATCTCATCTACGCATAGACCTAGCTCAGATGCCACTGTTGGGGAACATTGCATGGGAAACAAAAATTTTCCTACGCACACACAAGATCTATCCATGGAGATGAGCATCTACGAGAGGGAGAGTGAATCTACATACCCTTGTAGATCGCTAAGCGGAAGCGTTTAAGAAACGCGGTTGATGTAGTCGAACGTCTCCGCGATCCAAATCGCAAGTCGTCCCTCGATCCGATCACGAACTAGCGCCGAACGGACGGCACCTCCGCGTTCAACACTCGTACGGCTTGATGACGCCTTCACCTCCTCGATCCAGCGAGCGATGGTGAAGTAGTGGTTGAGTTCCAGCAGCACGACGGCGTGGTGATGGTGGTGAGGAACAATCTCTGCAGGGCTTCGCCAAGCGCTACGGAGATTATGACGGAGGAACTAGAGGGTTAGGGTTGCCGCACACGGCTTGGGGAAATCTTGATGTATCCCGTGTGCTAGCCCTGCCCCTCTATTTATATGTTGAGCCTTGGGGTCTAAACTTGGAGTAAAAGCCTCCTCCAGGTCGGTTTTGCCCGCACAAGGTCGGTTTGGCCCGCAGGGAAATAGTCCAACTCGGATCCCTGCAGTACCGCGCACAAGCGGTAGTACCGCTTTACACAAGCGGTAGTACCGCTTGGGCGGTAGTACCGCTTCACACAAGCGGTAGTACCGCTTGGGCGGTAGTACCGCTTCACACAAGCGGTAGTACCGCTTGGGCGGTAGTACCGCTTCACAAAACGGTAGTACCGCTTACGCGGCAGCAAAACTACTTTTTGCACTTTCCAATACCTCGTGGGCTTTATCCCTTTGGCCCATATAAAGTGTTGCTGCACCCGAACACTTCGGTAAACATCCGGAACCCATTCCGGTGAACTCCGGAACTCTTCCGGAGATCAAAACACTATTATCACATATATCAATCTTTACCTCCAGACTATTCCGGAGATCCTCGTCATGTCCGGGATCTTATCCGGGACTCCGAACAACCTTCGGTCACCAACATAACTCAACTATACTAATCGTCACCAAACGTTTAAGTGTGTAGACCCTGCGGGTTCGAGAACTATGTAGACATGACCGAGACACCTCTACGGCCAATAACCAATAGCGGGACCTGGATGCCCATATTGGCTCCTACATATTCTACGAAGATCTTTTATCGGTCGAACCTCTATGTCAAGGATTCAGTTAATCCCGTATGCTGTTCCCTTTGTTCTTCGGTATGTTACTTGCCCGAGATTCGATCGTCGGTATCTCTATACCTAGTTCAATCTCGTTACCGGCAAGTCTCTTTACTCGTTCCGTAATACAAGATCTCGTGGCTAACACTTTAGTCACATTGCTTGCAAGGCTCATTGTGATGTTGTATTACCGAGTGGGCCCTGAGATACCTCTCCGTCATACGGAGTAACAAATCCCAGTCTTGATCCATGCCAACCCAACAGACACCCTCGGAGATACCTGTAGAGCACCTTTATAGTCGCCCAGTTACGTTGCGACGTTTGATACACACAAGGTATTCCTCCGGTGTCAGTGAGTTGCATGATCTCATGGTCAAAGGAACAGATACTTGACATGCAGAAAACAATAGCAATAAACTGACACGATCAAATGCTACGTTTACAGTTTGGGTCTTGTCCATCACATCATTCTCCTAATGATGTGATCCCGTTATCAAATGACATCTCATGTCAATGGCTAGGAAACCTTAACCATCTTTGATCAACGAGCTAGTCAACTAGAGGCTTACTAGGGACACAGTGTTGTCTATGTATCCACACATGTATTTGAGTTTCCAATCAATACAATTATAGCATGGATAATAAACGATTATCATGAACAAGGAAATATAATAATAACCAATTTATTATTGCCTCTAGGGCATATTTCCAACAAAGACCCCACAGCCGGCGGCCCCCACAGCCGGCTAGAGAGGTTGCCGGCTGGGGCCCCCCAAGACCTCTTATTCATATTGTAACCCGGGGGGTTGGTCTATAAAACCCCCCGGGCCTCCCCCATGCAACGGGGTTCACGGTTCCGACCAGTCGACTCGACACACACACATAGAGAGGCAGCAAGGGCAAGCTAGCTCCTTCTTCCTCCTCTATCCATACAGCTCAAGGAGCACCATTGTAACCTCACCATTGCCTCAACTAGACCAAGCAGGACTAGGGGTGTTACCTCCCACGGAGGGCCCTGAACCTGGGTACATCGTGTGTCTGCCACCGCTTGTGCCTAACCCTGCTCCCGGAGCCCGTCGGCGTCCTTCGGCTCCTCTCGATAAGCCTACCCATGGCATCTGCCGTGACGAAACCACGACAGTTGGCGCCCACCGTGGGGTCGTCCGCGGCGCCGGCCGGAGTCACGCTCCGGGCGGGGCCCTTCACCACCTCCCCCGGCCGCCTCGCGTCCGGGCGGAACCGCTTGCTCCTGGGGCTTGCTCCGATAGGCCCTGCGGGCGACACGGCCGGCATCTCCGACGAGTGCCTCGGCCGCGACCTCGCGCTCGACGTCGCCGCGCTCGCTGGGCGGCTCAGCAAGCTGAGTCTCGTCGGCGAGCCGGCGGCTAACGAGTACCCCAGCGGGGTGCTCGACTGCACCGACCCTCCCTCGTCTGTGGGCGCGCTCGCCACGGGCGAGGCCATCGCCTCCCACGCCTGCGTGGGGGTGATGGTCACCGCCTCCTTCACCACTTTGGGCCGTGTGCGGGCGGCCGAGGCCGACGCGGCCGCCGCCCGCGCCGGTACCTCTGACCCGCTCGCCGCTACCCTCCGGGGTCTGAGCACTCCCATCGTTACGACGGCGGACCCGGCCGCCGCCAGAACCGAGCTGGAGGCGGCCCGCCGTCTGCTGTTCGACGACGCCACCGCCCTCGCCGCCGAGCAGCGCCGGATGGAAGCCGCGCAGCGGGAATACATCTCCGCGCATGGTCTCACCCCGACTGGCCCCGAGCCTAGACGGCGTGGGGCTGTGCGGGAACGCGGCCGTGTGGTCGCGGAAATCCTCGGCGGCTGCCTTCCCGTCTACGACACCCCCGCGGCCAACCTGCGCGCCACCAAGGTTGCCTACGAGGATTTGGCAACCTTGGAGGGCGAGGAGCGTGCCGCACGCGAGCGACACATCAAGGACCTCATCGACACCGCCAACGCGCAACAGGTCATCCTCACCCCTGGTGGGGCCGTCTCCGAACTTCCCCGGCCCGAGGGTGAGGGTGCTGGGGCTACCAACCGTCAGCCGGCTCAGCACTCTAGTACCCCTCATCCCTCCGCCCGGCAGAAAGAGGGAAGCGACGTTCGGCGCACCCAGCTGCACGGGAACGAGCAGCCGGCTGTAAACAGCCGGCGCAGCAACAATCCGGCTGGCAGCCACCGCCGGGACGAGGCTCCGGCTGGCGGTAGACGGCGTAGCTGCGGTCACACTCCGCCCCTGTGGAAGGACCCGGCGCGGTCCATCCCGCCGGCCGTCCGCCCCGAACTCGCGGCCCGGCTCGGGCCGCGGGTCCCCCACAGCGACAACGACGCCCGGCTCCGCCTCGACCGGCTGGCGCAGTCGGCTCTCCTCGAGGAGGAGGGCTCGATTGGCCCGGCCTGCTTCGGCCCTCGGATCCGCAACGAGCCATTTCCGCCCGGCTTCATGTTTCCCCGCGACACCCCGAAGTACACCGGGGCTGCCAAGCCGGAGGACTGGCTGATCGACTACACCACCGCCGTCGGCATCGCCAGGGGGAACAAGCGCGTAGCCGTCCGCTACGCCCCCCTGATGCTGATCGGCTCTGCCCGCACCTGGCTAAATAGCCTAGCGGCCGGTAGCGTCAACACTTGGACAGATTTCGAGGAGGCATTCGTCCGCAACTTCACCGGCACCTACAAGCGGCCGGGCCGGCCCCGCGAGCTGGCCATGTGCGTCCAGGGGCCGGAGGAACCCCTCCGCGACTACCTCACACGCTGGACCGAGCTCCGCAACTCCTGCGAGGGAGTGCACGAGGTGCAGGCCATCCAGTACTTCATCGAAGGTTGCTGCGATGGCACCCCCCTCAAGCACAAGCTCCTGTGCTCCGAGCCAACCTCCCTGGCGGACCTAATGTCCAAAGCGGACAAATACGCCACGGCCGATTCCTCGATGAGGATGAAGGCTAAGGCACCAGCCAAAACGGCTCCGCCCCCCGCCACGCCACGGGCGGCCGCCGACAACCGGCAGCAGAACAACAAACGCAAGAGCGACCAGCCCGACTCCCGCTACGGGAGCCGGCAGGTTGCCTCAACCGAGGAAGAGCAGCCGGCTGCCCAGGCTTCCGGCCAGCGGCAGCGCACCGGCAAGACTGCCTGGCAGCCTAAGCTCACGTTCGAGCAAATGCTCGACCTCCCCTACAAAAACCATTCCGGTGCCAAGCCGGCCACGCACACGCTCCGGCAGTGCAGCTTCTCACAGCGATTGGCCCGGGGGGACGGCCTCCCGGCTCCCCCCGTGCCGCCTGCCCGCGCGCCGGCTCCGGCTCCGGCACCGGCTCCTGCTCCGGCTCAGGTCCCGGCTCCGGCTCAGAACGACGGCTGGTTGCTCGACCGGTTCCCCGACCAAGACGGCTGCTACGTCGTCTTCACCAGTGAAGAGACGGACATGCACGCCCAACGCCGGCTCCACCGTGAGGTGAATACCACCATGCCCGCGACTCCCCAGTTCATGCACTGGTCCGAGAAGCCGGTCACGTGGAGCCGGGCCGACCACCCGGCCGTGATGCCAAACCCTGGCAGCTATGCCCTCGTCCTCGATCCCACCATCGCCTCCGAGAAGCGCACGTGCCGCTTCTCGCGGGTGTTGATCGATGGGGGCAGCAGCATTAACATCCTCTACCTTGACACAATGCTCAAATTGGGGCTCAAGGTGGAGGACCTACAATCGAGCCGGACCGTTTTCCACGGCATCGTGCCGGGAAAGTCCTGCACCCCCGTCGGCAAGATCAAGCTCGACGTCCTCTTCGGCGGCCACGACCACTTCCGCCGCGAGCCAGTTTGGTTCGAGGTAGTGGACCTCGACAGTCCCTACCACGCACTGCTGGGCCGGCCGGCTCTCGTCAAGTTCATGGCGATTCCCCACTACGCCTACCTCAAGCTCAAAATGCCGGGTCTCAAGGGCATCATCACCATCGCCGGCAAATACCAGATGTCAATCGCGTGCGCGCGAGACGGCAGCCGGCTGGCCGAGGCCCTGGAGATAGCGGAGGAGAAGCGGCAGCTCGACCGGCTGGTGGCCTTCGCCTCTGCCCAGCCGGCCGTGCCGGCTCCTCCATCCCAGTCGGTCGGCGAAGCCTCGTTCCAGCCGTCCAAAGACACCAGACAAGTGCCGCTTGATCCGGCTAACCCCACCCAGTGCATGACCATCGGCTCCCGCCTCGACAGCAAATAGGAAAGCGAGCTCGTCGACTTCATCCGTGAGAATCAGGACATCTTTGCATGGTCTCCCAAAGACATGCCGGGTGTTCCGAGGAAATTCGCCGAGCACAAACTTCACGTGCGACCGGACGCGAAGCCGGTCAAGCAACCCCTGCGCCGTTTCTCCGAGGAGAAGCGGCGTACTATAGGAGAAGAAATCGCCCGGCTGCTCGCAGCCGGTTTCATCATGGAAGTATTCCACCCGGACTGGCTAGCCAACCCAGTCCTGGTGCTGAAGAAGAACAAGACCTGGCGCATGTGTATCGACTACACAAGCCTGAACAAGGCATGCCCCAAGGACCCGTTCGCCCTGCCGCGGATCGATCAAGTCATCGACTCCACGTCCGGCTGCGACCTGCTGTCTTTCCTCGACGCCTACTCCGGCTACCACCAGATCAAGCTGGATCCGGCCGACCGGCTCAAGACCTCCTTCATCACCCCTTTCGGGGCCTACTGCTACATCACCATGTCCATCGGCCTGAAGAATGCAGGCGCTACCTTCCAGCGCTGCATGCAGAAGTGTCTCCTGCCTCAGATAGGAAGGAACGTCCACGTCTACGTTGATGACATCGTCATCAAATCCAAGAAGCACTTCAGCCTCCTCGATGATCTCCGGGAAACATTCGCCAACCTGCGCGAATACAAGATCAAGCTCAACCCGGAGAAGTGTGTCTTCGGCGTCCCAGCCGGCCAACTCTTGGGTTTTTCGTGTCCGCTCGCGGCATCGAAGCTAACCCCGAGAAGATCAGCGCAATCGAGCGCATGCCCAAGCCGGTCCGGCTCCGCGACGTCCAGAAGTTCACCGGCTGCCTCGCCTCCCTCAGTCGGTTCATCAGCCGGCTGGGCGAGAAGGCCCTGCCCCTCTACGGGCTCTTGCGCAAGACGGCTCTGGTCGAGCCGGGCCGGGACCCCTCGAAGAGGTCGGCCCTGTTCGACTGGTCCGACGAGGCGGACGAGGCGTTCCGCGGCCTCAAGTGGGCTCTCACCAGCGCGCCCATCTTGGCCGCGCCGGCTGAGAAGGAGCCTTTGCTTGCCTACATCGCCGCGACCATGCGCGTCGTCAGCATCGTTCTGGTGGTGGAACGGCCGGAGGAGGGCAAAGCGCTGCCGGCTCAGCGTCCCGTCTACTACCTCAGCGAGGTCCTCTCCGCCTCCAAGCAAAACTACCCCCACTACCAGAAGATGTGCTACGGCATATACTTCACCACCCAGAAGGTCAAGCTGTATTTCCAGGAGCATGTCATCACCGTCGTCAGCACCGCACCGCTGGGCGAAATCATGAGCGGCCGGGACGCCACTGGCCGGATCGCCAAGTGGACCATCGCCCTCGCCGACTACGAGATCCGGTACGAACCTCGCACCGCCATCAAATCCCAAGCGATGGCCGACTTCCTCGTCGACTGGGCCGAAACCCAGTTCGTGCCGCCTCCACCCGACTCCACACATTGGCGTATGCACTTCGACGGCTCGAAGATGCGAGCCGGCCTGGGTGCTGGCATCGTCTTGTCTACCCCAAGGGGAGACCAGCTCAAGTACGCGCTCCAGATCCACTTTGCCGCCTCCAACAACGTGGCCGAATATGAGGCCCTCGTCCACGGCCTCCGGCTCGCCAAGGAGATCGGCATCCAACGCATCATATGATTTGGCGACTCCGACCTCGTGGTGCAGCAGGTCTCTGGCGAATGGGACGCCAGGGACGCCAACATGGCCAGCTATCGCTTCCTCGTCCAACAGCTCACCGGCTCCTTCAAGGGCTGTGAGTTCCACCACGTCCCTCGTGCGGACAACGAGGCGGCCGATACGCTGGCAAAGGTCGGCTCCACCCGGCAGGCCATCCCAGCCGGTGTCTCCCTCGAGCGGCTGCTAAAACCTTCAATCAAGCCTTCTCCCGAATCGGAGTCCATCTTCGTGCCGGCTAACGCGGCCGGCCCCTCGGCGGATCCGGCTATCCAACCAGCCCTGCCGGCTGCGGCGACTTTGCTGGCTCCGCCACCGCCGGCTGCCCATCCGACGCCTCCTGTTCCGGCTGTCGAGCCGGACACATCCGCGACAGCCGGCTTCGATCCCGTCGCCGTCATGATGGTGGTCGATGCTCCTTCCGCCGGTTCACTCCCGGGGGCTGGCGAGCCGGTCCCGGGGGCTAGTGAGCCGGTCCCAGGGGCTGGCGAACCGGTCCCGGGGGCTGGTGAGCCGGTCCCGGGGGCTGCTGCTGCCTCCAACGTCCCGCTTGGGCCCGAGCCGGCTCCCGCCTCGGCTCCCTCGTGGGCCCAGCCCATCTTGGCGTTCCTCCTACGGGGCGAGCTCCCCTTCGACGAGGCCACTGCAAGGCAAATCCAGCGCCGAGCCTCGGCCTACGGCGTCATCAACCATGAGCTGGTTCATCGCAGCACCACCGGCGTTTTCCAACGCTGCGTCGAGCCGGAAAAAGGGCAACAGATCCTCCTCGACATCCACCAGGGCGAGTGCGGGCATCATGCCGCTTCCAGGTCCCTGGTGGCCAAGGCATTCCGTCACGGTTTCTACTGGCCGACCGCTCTGGAGGCGGCCAAGAAACTAGTTGATGAGTGCGAAGGCTGCCAGCGCTTCAGCATGCAGAGCCACCTACCGGCTACCGCCCTCCAGACCATCCCCCTCTCATGGCCCTTCGCCGTCTGGGGGCTGGATATGGTGGGACCTTTCAAGACCGCGCGAGGCGGCATGACGCATCTACTGGTAGCCGTCGACAAATTGACCAAGTGGATCGAGGCCCGGACTATCAAGAAGCTGGACGGCCCCACGGCCGTCTGGTTCGTCGAGGACATCACGATCCGCTACGGCGTCCCCCACAGCATCATCACCGACAATGGCACGAACTTCGCCAAAGGCGCGCTAGCACGCTTCTGCTCCAAGCAGGGCATCCGGCTCGATTTGGCGTCTGTCGCCCATCCACAGTCAAACGGTCAGGTCGCGAGGGCCAACAGCCTGCTCCTGTCCGGCATCAAGCCCCGGCTCGTGACGCCACTGGTCAGGTCGGCCGGCTGGTGGATCGAAGAGCTGCCGGCTGTCCTCTGGAGCCTCAGGACCACGCCCAACCGGTCAACCGGTTACACCCCTTTCTTTCTCGTATATGGGTCCGAGGCAATCATCCCCACCGACATCGAGTTCGATTCGCCTCGGGTTACCCTGTACACGGAGAAAGACACGAAGGAAGCAAGGGAAGACGGCGTCGACCTCCTCGAGGAGGCCCTCGAGCTGGCCCTGAGCCGGACGGCCATCTACCAGCAGAAGCTCCGGCACTACCACAGCAAGCGGATCCGTCCACTCTCCTTCCGCGAAGGGGACTTGGTGCTCAGACGGATCCAGCGAACTGCCGGCCAGCACAAGCTGTCCTCCCCATGGGAGGGCCCGTTCATCGTCAGCAAAGCACTGCACAACAACGCGTACTATCTAATAGACGCCCAGAAGCTGCAGAAGCGCAAGAGAGACGCCTCCGGCGAGGAGACGGAGCGCCCATGGAACGCGGCGCTCCTCCGTCCATTTTACTACCAAAAGACCAGTGTATGTATATATCCTTCCCTTTTGGGCTTATGAATGCAACGGGGGCCCCAAGCCAGCACTTGGGGCACGCCCCTTTTCAATCCTTCCAAGGGTTCCTCATTATTTAAAAGCGCGCCACCTGGGTCCGGCTCCCTGACCCGGGGGCTCGCCGGCTCCCCTCCGAGGCGGACAAATGATGTGAGCAAGCAACCCTTTGCTACCTCCCCACAACCAGCTACAGACCGGCTCCCGGCTGTCCGACTGACGGGACCGCGGGGTACGAAGGAACTTCTCACACAAAAGTCAGCCAACGAGTGGCAGCTGGACTATGCTATTTCTAGCGACTGGCCACTGCCGGCTCAACCTAGCCCTAGCCAGATGACTCTAAGAGCCCGCTTGTTTTCCCAAGGGTGAAGCCTCGTCCCTGTCCCAGACCGGCTCCCGGCTGGCTGGCAGGTGGGGCGGAAGCCGGAAGGAATCCCGGCGTGTGACACGAGTCAAAAGGCAAAAGGCGAAAGAAGAGTCGGCACGCACAAATTTTTAACGGCATATGTTAAAACGATAAATGGCCACAGGCCAAAGGTTCATTACAGCCAGAGGTTCATTACAATACACCCCCAGTGGGTGGAAAAGTGTCTTAAACATAACATTGCAGCAAAAGAAGCAGGTAAAAAAGCGGGCCGGCTCAGGCCACCGGCGCGTCGCCAGCCGGCTCGACAGCCCGCCCAGAGGAAGTCGCGGCCTTCGGGTCCGCCTCCGTGGTCTCTGTGGCACCGGTACCACCGTCGGTGCTGGAGGCGGTGCTCTCTTCGGCGACCCTATCGTCCTCCGGGCCTTGGGGGTTGCCGAAGGAGTCCTCCGCGACCGGCTCGCCGTCCTCGCCAAGTGCCGGCAGAAGCACGTCCGGGTCAACATACGAGGCAAACTCGTTGGCCCGGCGGACAAGGGCATCTTCGCGGGCCACCCGCTCCGCCTCCGGGACGGCACGCATCGTGGTCAGCCGGTCCAAGTTGACACTGGTATACCACGACGTAACGAACCGGAGCGCCATCTGCACACCAGCTCGAGCCGCCGACACCTTCCAGACCTCGAGCCGGGCCTTGGCGTGCTCCTGCCACAGCGCCACCCGGTTCTCCGGGGCCCCGCGGCCCGGCCACAGAGCGGCAATCACCTCCTTGCCGGCCGTCTTCAGCCGCTCCACGCTGCGCCGAAGGAAGATCAGCCGGTTCTCCATGGCCACCGCAAGCTCATCCACGTCCCAGCCTGCATCCTCCTCGCGCCCTCGTCCGCGCCGCGGCAGATCCTCCCGGTGGCCCGCCACGGCTCGCTCAGCATAGCCCTGGGTCTCCGGGAACCGGTCTGGGAGGGGGGAGAAGACTCAATGAACAAGACGAACGCAAGTCGAGAGAAATCGGCAAAGGAAGAAAGAACTCAAACAGGGCTTACTCTCGAAGGCCTCGTCCATGTCACGGGCAAACTGCAGCGCCGCCTCCTTCTCGCTTGCCAGCGCCGTCTCCGCCTCGGCAAGGGCGGTGCTGCGCGCCTCAAGCGCCTTCTCGAGGCGGGCCACCTTGACCTCGAGGGCGGCGGTCCGTTGGGCGGCATCCGCCGCCTCCTTGACAGCGCCTTCCTTGGCCGTCACCTCCCGCTGCAGCTCCTCCTTCAGACGCTCCTGGGTCGCCTGCCCGTCCACCAGCAGGCCGGCCAGCCGGTCTCGCTCCGAGGTGATCTCGTAGACCTTCTACGCCAGCCGGTCCCGCTCGAAGGCCACCTCGTCCCTCTTCTCCCGGATGGAGGCCAGGGCGTCCAGGTCCCCTGCAAAAACAACCGACTACGATCAGCAAAATGCACAAGACCCGTGCCGGCTGCTGAGCAGCCGGCCCGACTCTCGGGGGCTACACCCAGTGGGTGTGATCGCACGCCCCCACTGGAACCGGCATACCTTGTGCCTTCTTCAGCTCCTGCTCTAGACGGTAATAGCCGCGCTTGCCACGATTGTGGATAGCGACCGCCTCGTCAAAAAGCTCCCGCCGCCTAGAGTTCCCCGCCTGCTCAAAGAAACCAGTCAAGAAAATGCAAAGGAAGATCCGGCCCGGTTGCCCCGCAGCCGGTCAGCCGGCCCGCACCTCGGGGGCTACACCCAGTGGGTGCGCTCGCGCGCCCCCACTGGAATTTCGACGAGGTCCAAGCAGGCTCACCTCTGCGCGCTGAAGGGCACATCGGCCGCCTCGGCAAACTTGGCCAGCTCCTCCCGGCACCGCGCCAAGACGCTGCCCAGCTCGTCGAGAGCTGGGACCGGGCCGCCAACCGACGGGGGCAGGACGGCTGGGACCTGGACCAGCGCCTCCTAGTCCTTGATCACGTCCAGCATGGTCCTCGCGGACAAGCTCCCCCCGCCGCTCGCTTCGGCATCCATCGCGTCGCCGGCTGCCGGGTGGCGGTCGCTGACCGAAAGGGCTCGGGAATCCGTTCCCGACTGCCCCACGACTGGCGCCGTTGCCCCCTCTCCCGTCCGGCTCGGCGGGACGGCCGCGGCGGCCGGCGCCCCCGTCTCCGTGGCCGGCACCTCCGGCGCCGGCTCCGGTGCGGCCGGGGCCTCCGGTACGACGGCCACGGCCGGCTCGCTAGTGGACGGCACCACCGGCTCCGCCTGCTGGGGCTCCTCCGGTGCCGGCTCGGAGGTTCCGCCTCCCGGCTGGGCCTCGCCCGTGCCGGCCATGGTTACGACCTCCCCGGCAGACCTTCGCGACTCGCTCGGCGGGGGTCTCGGCATACGAGCCGACTCCGTCCCCGAGTCCGATGCCAACGCGGGGTCCGCGGACCGCCTCCGCCTCCCGCCGCTCGAGGCCCCGGAGCGTGAGGTCCTGCCCTGGGCTCCCGACTTTGAGGCTCGCAGCTCCGCGAGCCTCCTCTTCTCCTCACGCTGCGTGGCAGCGTGCTCCAGGGCCAGCTGGCTGGCCGGCTCCGGCGGGCCGGCTGTCGACTCCACGTCGTGGAGCTCGATGGGGTCCCTGGCACGGGCGAACATTCAGCCGCCTGCCGGCACGAAACTAACTGAAAGAAACATCCCCAAGGACCAAAGTACTTACCCGGTGACAACGGGAAGGACCCGTTTGGCCCGCGACGGCGGCTTCGCCGTGACCGCCTTCACCCGTTTGCGAGTCGGCGGCTGGGCCGCCGGCTCCTCCTGAGCCGGTCTCTTCCCCTGACGGGAGGACCCGGCTGCCCGGCTGCGCGACGGCCGCTCCTCGCTCCGCCCGCGCGGGCTCCTCTGAACTGCGGGGGGAGGCGCGTCCAGGATCCGGACGTCATCATCATCATCGTCATCATCATCACTCCAAGCTTTGATCGTGGGGCCAGAGGGGTACTCACCAGCCGGTCGGGACCCGCCGGCTCCCGGGTCGCCCCCCGCCTCGGCTTCTCCCGAGGAATCGACCCCCTCTTCGGGTCCGGCTCCCGGCTCGAGGTCCTCGGGGTCGGATTCGGCGCGCTCGGCCTCGAAGATCTGGGGGTGCGGGCCGTCTGGCGTGTTCTGTCGAACGAAAAGCTGCGGTCAGCACGGCGGGTGAGACCGAGCGCCGGCTGGAAAGAGTCAAAAGGAAAAAGAAGAATTCACATCGACAGGGCGTACCAGGGGTGCCGGGTTGAGCCAGCTATACGGCTCCTTGCCCAGAGACCAAGTCCCCGGCACCAGCTTAAAGGTCGTGATGGCGTTCACCCTCTTCGCCACCTAGGCCGTCGTCAGCTCGATGGTGGACAGCCGGCAGGGGTCCCGCCGGCCGGACATGTCGCAGATTCGGTGCGGCCTCAACTGGAGGGGCAACACCCGGCGCGCGATGAAGGCGGCCACCAAGTCGGAGGCAACGAGCCCCTCTCCGCGTATCATCGTCTGGAGGCGCCCCAGCTCTCCGAGCACGGCGTTGGACGGGCCGACCCCCGACCAGTTCACTCCGGAGGACGGGGCGTTGACGAACGCCGGCAGCCGGATATAATCCCGCCGCGGGTCGGCGTTCCTCACGTAGAAGAATGTTTTGTTCCATCCCTTGACGGAGTCGATGAGGTCGATGCGGGGAAAATGTGGGCCGTGGCAACACACCACCGTGCCCCCGCAGGCATACGGCGTTTCATCCTTGTTCTTCAGGGCCTTGAGATAGAAGAGTTTCCTGAAGAGCTCCACGAAGGGAAGCATCCCTAGGTAACCCTCGCACAGGGTCACGAAGCTCGCGATGTAGAGGATGGCGTTGGGGCCGAGGTGATACGGTTGGAGGTCGAAGGTGTCCATCAGCAGACGGAAGAAGAGGCTCACCGGCAGGCCAAAGCCGCGCAGGAAGTGGCAGGCGAAGACGACGTGCTCTCCCGCCTGCGGCCTGGGCACCACCTCGTCGCCCGGTGCGCGGGCGACCACGCGCTCCTCCGGCGGCAGCATGCGGCCGCGGCGGAGCCTCTCGATGGCCTCCTCCGTGACGACGGATCCTCCCCAGCTGCCATGCGGGCCTTCGGCCATCGCTGCGGCGGGGCGGTGCGGATCGGCGAACGGGCGGAGCTTCGGTGCGGGGCGAGCGCAGAAGACGAGAAGAAAGAAGACGAAAGGAGCGAGAGGAGCGCAACTGCCTCCGCCCCTCGCCCTTCCCGTTTAAATGGGAGGGGGCGACGCTTGGGGGAAGTGGGGATTAATTGCGCCCACTCCTCCGGGATTTCCGCGAGATCGTGGGCGCCTCGGGCCGCGGCCGCTGCGATCCGGGCGCAGAAGAACTCGGCCTGCGGCCCGAGGCCTACTGGGCTACGCCCGCGGCCTAGCGGGCTAGGCCCAGGGCGACGTCCCGTCTGCCCACGCGTGCGGGCCTCACGGTTTCATTGCGCTCCGCGTGGCGTGCCGCGGGCTGGCGCCGGACCCGGGGCGGCACGGCGGAGCCCGAGGCGTCGGGGGCGGCCACCGCCTCGCCCGGCCGCTCGGCTCCGCGCAAGAGATAGGCACCGCCTGGAGGAAGCCGCCGGCTCCTCCTCGTCCGGCAGACGGGAGCCCCCGCCGGCTTCGGGGACTACTGACGGGGTTGTTACCCCCGGGTAGGCCAAAGCTGGGGGGTTCTCTCCCCCTTTTGAAGAAAATCAATACAGCCGGCTGGGCCGCGACCGGCTGGGCCACGGCCGGCTGGCGGCTCCCTCGAGGCCGGCTGGCGGCTCCCTCGGGGCCGGCTGGAGGCTCCCTCGGGGCCGGCTGGCGGCTCCCTCGGGACCGGCTGGCGGCTCCCTCGAGGCCGTCTGGCGGCCCTCTCGAGGCCGGCTGGCGGGGAGCCGGCACGTCCGCTGCCGGCTCTCTCAGGACCGACTGGACGGGGAGCCGGCCGTCTGGCTAAACGGCCGGCTGCCTCCACGCCGGCTCCTCCACCGACCTACGGGCGGACCAACGCCCGTCCCGTCTCTCTGCGCATCAGTACGGCGACAAGACGAGACCTCCTCCACCGACCTTTGGGCAGACCAACGCCCGTCCCATCTCTCTGCGCATCAGCACGGCGACCAGACGAGACCTCCTTCATCCGCCCCGACGTGGCCACAGTGGCTGCTGACGTCGGCCGACCGCGACAGGGCTTCCAACAGTACCGACACGCCTCCAAAACCACTCCATTACCTGCCCCGGCGTGGCTACAGTGCAGCCGGCCGTACCGCTGACCTCGGCCGGTAGCCACAAGACGACGCCCCGACGGGCAGCCCGTGCCGTGACATGACCGGCACAGGGATCCACCAAGCGGGCCCCGCCGGCTCTTGACGGACTCGACAGTCGGCGGGCCCTACCGGCGACAAGACCCCATAGCCGGCGGCCCCCACAGCCGGCTAGAGAGGCTGCCGGCTGGGGCCCCCAAGACCTCTTATTCATATTGTAACCCGGGGGGTTGGTCTATAAAATCCCCCGGGCCTCCCCCATGCAACGGGGTTCACGGTTCCGACCAGTCGACTCGACACACACACATAGAGAGGCAGCAAGGGCAAGCTAGCTCCTTCTTCCTCCTCTATCCATACAGTTCAAGGAGCACCATTGTAACCTCACCATTGCCTCAACTAGACCAAGCAGGACTAGGGGTGTTACCTCCCACGGAGGGCCTTGAACCTGGGTACATCGTGTGTCTGCCACCGCTTGTGCCTAACCCCGCTCCCGGAGCCCGTCGGCGTCCTTCGGCCCCTCTCGATAAGCCTACCCATGGCATCTGCCGTGACAAAACCACGACAGTATATGTTATGATGCAACCGGCTAATAGACCGGGGGCTCGAATTTAAAATCGCCTTGAACATCACCCCAGCACAGCTGGTTGTGTGTTCGGCGTCTTGGATTTTGCTTTATATGCATCGGATCCGAACTATGTCTTGGGTCAATAGTTGGGTTGCCCGGCTCCTGTGCTTGCCCTCTTACGTTCCGCTCGTTCGGCTAAAAGGGCAAAGGGAGAACCTCTGCGATTGTGCTTCCAGCTCGTCTGGTCAAGCACCTCAGGGTAGAAAGCTGAAATCTGACCGTCCTAGTAAGCGAGAACCGGTCTGCAAATCCGAGCATAAGTGTTATACTAAAAGACCGATAGTGGATATTCCGTGTTACACGAGGGGTTTTGTTCTTGTACAAACCATGTGATGCCAGCTTCGTCCCCTAACATCACATTGGGGGCTGGTTATCAGCCCCCGCATTTTTCTACACTCTCACGGCTAAGTGAAAGCGATAGAGCACCATAGTCCGATTGCCTTGTCCCGCTCGCACTACCGCCTTCGGGCGCCAATACTTCGGCTAAGGGTAGAAGTGCGGATACAGGGACACCCCACGTAGTATCTACGTGGGGGCTGAAGCCGACGACTCGCTGCTTTCAGATAAACCGGCCACATAGGAGTCTAAATAAACAAAAACTACTTATAAGACATGATAAACCATGCAACACTAATTATAAAGCGTTAAAGTCTTCGGACATATTACATCACGCTCATTCATACAAAACATCCTTGGAGCACTGAGCCTCTATTGCCCGAGCACCCTCCATTACATGGGGGAAGTACAGCTCGGGGCACCTATGACTCTTGTCGGGAGGCGGAGGCGCGGTGGCCATCTTGGTCGGCTGGAGCTTCGGCCAGTGCACCACGGTCCTTGCAAAGGCCATCCGCGCACCCTCGATGCACATAGAGCGCTTCAGCACGTCAACCCGAGGCGCGTCATCACGTAGCTTCTGCACCAAGCTGAAATAGCTGTTCGGCAGCGGCTCATCGGGCCACAGACGGATGCAGAGGTCTTTCATGGCTGGCTCCACCATTCTCTGCATCTCCATCAGTTGCTTCATGTGGTCAACGAGGAGGGGAGAGCGCTCGGGGGACTCAAATTGCGCCCAGAATAGCCGGGCCTCATCGTCCTCCGCCCGTGAAGCATAAAGCTTGTTCGCATCTGCCGCACTCCTCTGGAGATCAGCACGAACGCCTAAGGAACGCCACACCTAGGTGAGCAAAGCAAACTTGCTACCACCAAAGGTGCATCGCAGCGAATATGGCTTACCATCGATAACCGCCGTGGCTTGGCGAACCTCCTCTTCGAAGGACTGCCTGTCCACTCGCTCCTTCTGGAGCTCAGATTTTAGCGCGGCTAGCTCGGCGGCTTGTTCCTTGCCTTTCTGCTCAAGGGCCTCGCACTTCATGCTGGCATCCTTGAGCTCTTGCTGCACCTCCTCCACCCGGGCCTCATGCTTGGCGCTTGCAGCCTTCAAAGTGGAAAGCGCGGTTGCCGCTTGTTCGGCGGCCGTCTGCTCCTCCTCGGCCTTTTGCTTCATTTTCTGAAGCTCGGCCTTCAGTTTCTCAACCTCTGCAGCTGAAGCTGTGGAAGCAATCATAAACAAGTTACACTCGGTCACCAGTATGGATTATTACCAAACTATAGCTTGGATTTTAGAATTCATCTTACCTTGTGCCTCGTCGAACCTCTTGTTCAGGCTATCAAGCTCCTCTTCGGAGATCTTGAGCTTCCGATTCAGCTCGGTCAGCTCAGCGGCATTACCTGCCGTCATCGATGACGAAGCCTACAAATATAATATATGCATCCGGTTATGTATATTCCAGCCTCCGAACTATCAAAAGGGCGACCCTCTGTTCAGACCTCTTGCGGGTTTTCCGAACATTGCAGGACCAAATGGTGCCTTGTGTACCATTGTTCACTCCTCACTATTTGACCCCCGGATGTGTTTTTGCATACCCATCCGGGGCTCGGGGGCTAGTACATATATAACGATAGCACAAACTTAAAATTAGCATTGTTCGGGAAAAGGGTATTACATGACTCACCTAGAAGCCCGCCAAGAGACCACTAAAGGCCTCCTTCAGTCTGTTATCAACGGACTAAATTCCTCGCAAAACTGCACCAATAAGAGTGCGGTGATCCTCGGAGATGGGGGCGCCTGCTAGCGCCTCCTCCATAACCGGCCACCCGACCGTTGGTGGCATCGGTGGTGACCGGGCAGTCCGATCTCTGATCGGGGACTGAACCAGTAACTCCGGAGGCACAGAGCACTCCGGAGACGTCCTCGGAGGGGACTGGGCATTTCTTCGCCCCTCCTCTTCGGCAACCGGGGGAGCATTCTCCCCCTGGTCCTCAGCAGCCTGGGGAATTTCCTCTCCCTGGCCTTCGGCGGCCGTGGCATCAGCCTCAGCCAAGGCATGGTCACCTCCTCCACCCGTGTTCGGCTCCAACGGAGCCTGGCTTGATGACACCTCCGCGGTGTCCTTTGCAACCCCCAAAGGTGTAGGGTGCGATGTGGTCCCGCTCTCCGCTAGTTCGGCGGGTGGGGACTCCCCGTCCGATATCTGGTCGGTGGGGAGAACGCGTGGGGGGCTGCAGATCAAAAGACGCGCTTGTGTTTAAAACAGTGAAAAACCCTGCATAAATAACCCAGGAGTTTTCAGACTCATACCTTTGAGCGGGGGGCTTGACCCTCAGGCTCCTTCGTGGAACCCTCTCAAACTCCTCGGATTCTGTGCCAGAATCCAAGCTATCATCGGGCAGGATCAACCTCGCCTGATGCGCCCTCTTCAGGGCAGGAGGGGCAGCATCCTCCGCGGCGTCCGATGACGTCGCCCTCTTTCTTGTGAGGGGTGAAACGCCTTCCCCCCCCCCATCTTCATGCTCCTCCTCATGACTGGAGGAGGCGCGGGTCTCCTCGGACGCAGCGTCTGGCTGGTCCTTTATGCGGAGGCCCTCCCTGGCTTTCTTTTTCTTCTCCTTCTCGGGCGCCGAGTACGGCGCCACGACAAGCATCGCCGCCAACAGCTCCGACCTGGGGTCTTTGGGTTGTGGAGCCGGACAGTTGACCTTTGCGGTTTTGCTCAGCCACTTCTGCTAAGGTAAAGGAGAAGGCGTTCAGTCTTTTTGCCGAAGGAACAGAGTCACCGGATTAAATTTATACCATACCTTGGTTGGGGGATTGATGGTGCTTAGGCCCGTATCCTCTTCCTTGGCTGGCCAGCTCTTCTGAGGCTTGAACAGAGCCTTCCACAGCTTCTCTGGGGTGGTGCGGAAGAATTGGTGCATGGTAGGCTCGTCGTCCGGACGGTAAGCCCACTTGGGGGATGCCCGGCGTTGGCAGGGGAGGATACGGCGGTGGAGCATGACCTGGACCACGTTGACCAGCTCCACCTTCGCCTCAATCACCGAGGTGATGCGCTTTTGCAGCAGCTTAACTTCAGCATCCGACCCCCAGTCGAGGCCCTTCCTGAGCCACGAGGCCAATCTCGTGGGTTGCCCAGATCTAAATTCGGCGGGGGCCGCCCAGCTCTTGTCCCTTGGCTCGGTGATGTAGAACCACTCCTTCTGCCAGGTTTTGATCGTGTCGATGAAGGTGCCATATGGCCACTCGACATGGGGGAGTTTGCTAATGACCGCCCCTTCGCAGTCCACGTGCTCACTTGCCACAGTCTTCGGCTTGACGTTGAAGACCTTGAGCCACAGGCCGAAGTGTGGTTCAACCCGCAGAAAGGCTTCGCAGACAATGATGTGCCGATATGTGCATGAAGGAGTTCGGCGGAAGGTCGTGGAAGTCCAGACCGTAGAAAAACATGAGACCCCTGACAAAGGGGTGGAGCGGAAAGCTCAGTCCCCGGATAAAGTGGGGGACGAACGCCACCCTCTCGCCTGCCTTGGGGGTGGGGATCACCTGGTTCTTCTCCGGGGCGCGGTGGAAGACGTTGGCAGGGAGGTAACCGGCCTGCTTCAGGTCCCGGATATCCTGGTCAGTGACCGTGGAGGCCTCCCACTTGCCATTGGATCCCGAACCCGCCATTGCTAAGCTCGGAGGAAAGGGCGAGGGAGAACTAGATCTGGGCTCTCGAAGCTTGGAGAGATTGAGGAGGCGGAGGATGCGAGTGGGAAGCGTGAATAGGCCTTGGGGTTTTTTCCCTTTTATGGGACGTGTCACCGATTAGCCTCGCTTACTGCACCACAAATCCCTTCGCTTCCCAAGACATGTGTGCCGTTATGCGCGTGTGGAGATTGATCATATCCCGTGTGAAACGGGGCACGATCTTTGCATTGATAAGTCGTGTCGCTCAAAAAACGGACCCAGACCGCGAGTCAAGTTTTCGTAACTGGTTCAGTGGTCATGGTAGGTGTGATGCCCCCAATTTGACCGTACGCTAATCATACACGCAAATGCGTATGACCAAGATTAGGGACTCACTAATCAATATCACAACACAACACTAGACACAAATTAAAGTCATACAGCTTCATATTACAAGCCAGGGGCCTCGAGGGCTCGAATACAAAGCTCGACAAGCATGAGTCAGCGGAAGCAAATAATATCTGAGTACAGACATAAGTTAAACAAGTTTTGCCTTAAGAAGGCTAGCACAAACATAAGCAGCGGATCGAAAGAGGCGAGGCCTCCTGCCTGGGAGCCAACCTAACTACTACTGAGCGTCGGCACTCTCCACGTAGTAGTAGGCTCCTGCGGTGGTGTAGTAGTCGTCTCCGGTGTACTCCATCTCCTGGGCTCTGTCGTCTGAACGCAGAATCGTATCGAGGGGAAAAGAGGAAGAAAGGCAGCGGTGAGTACTCATCCAAAGTACTTGCAAGACTGACATCAGAACTTTGCTAAGTATGCCTCGGTATCAAGGAATGGGGTTATATCTGGGCTGACTGCAGAAAGCAAGAATAGGGAGAAGGCCTAGTCCTATCGAAGACTAGCATCTTCAGCATCTTGCAGCATTAGAAGAGAGTAGACTGGTATCTCATATATAGTCATATTATTGTAGCAATTTTATTAAGTAACCATGCCCAGAGATTCTTCCTCGACTCCCTGCGAGGAAGCAATCCCGGAGCCAACATTCATCTCAAATTTAAGTCACAGTTATAGTTGTATAAGGTCAAGGTACAACTCCAAGTCGTCCTGTTACCGTGGACACGGCTATTCGAATAGATGAATTCATCCCTGCAGGGGTGCACCGCATTTCCAACAAGCTTGATCACCTCCGGCCGGACACACTTTCCTGGGTCATGCCCGGCCTCGGGATATCAACACGTCGTCGCCCCACCTAGGCTCAACAGAGAGGCCAGCCCGCCGATCTAAATCCTAAGCACACAGGGGTCATGGGCCCACTTGCCCTACACGCTCCTGCACGATGCGTACGCGGCCGAGGTCAGCCCTAGTACACTCTAGTCCAAGAGCTGCACCGTCCAGGCCACTCGGGCGCGCGCCGCTCCATTGCTGACGTCCGAAGAGCTTCGGCTGATACAACAACGCTGAGTACCCATAACTTCTCCCACGTGATGGTTTGGTGCGCAATTAGGCCAACGACCAACTCAGATCAAATACCCAACCCATTAGCATTTTATTAATGCGGGGCAAGCGCGACCCATGACGTGCGGTCCCGTCGCCCCGTCTCGAGGATGTGTGGCAAGGGCCTCTCCTGCCCGTCCACGCCTCATCATCATCAAACCGTGGGTACCCCTCAGGGCCGACCCATCACCAACATGTTTCTGTAACCAGGTCATAGTAACTGTGTGTATAAAACATCAAGACAGAACCTAAGGAATCACCCTCAAAGGGTCCCGCTCGATGAAACCGTCAAGGTGGACTTACAGGAATCACCCTCGAGGGTCCCACACTTGAGGGGTTGCACGACAGAGTCG
Source organism: Elymus sibiricus (assembly GCA_039707655.1). Taxonomy (NCBI): domain Eukaryota; kingdom Viridiplantae; phylum Streptophyta; class Magnoliopsida; order Poales; family Poaceae; genus Elymus; species Elymus sibiricus. Next base: position 329,615,522 of record CM077671.1, read on the forward strand.
TCGTCGGGAGTGGTGAAGGAGGAATCACCCTCGATAACCACGACCGACTAGCTGCACTACAGAGTTAGCATCATGAGTACTTCACGAGGTGTCACCCTCGGTACTCGATAGTAGCTCTGCAGAGTTGTACAACGAAGGGGGTGTGCGGTGATGTGAGGGGCCTGGTTTGTCGGTCAGTTGACCGAGTCTTCGAGTCGTCAATGAAGAAGTAGGGGCAACCGGGACTAAGGGGTCATAGGGGATTCATTGATCAACCTATACTAAGCAGTTGATATGATTGCAGGTATAGTAGCAGTTTATCAAAAGCAGGCTATGCATCAGAAATAGGAGCTAGCTAATACAGTAGAAAAATCTAATGCAAGAATGAGAGGGAAAGAAATGGGTGATATCGGAATGCTCAAGGGGGTTTTGCTTGCCTTGCTGCTCTGCGGCAAAAGGCTGATCGTCAATGGTGTAGTCGTACCCGGCAGCACCGTCAGTCTCGGGGTCTACCGGAGAGAAGAGGGGGGAAGAAACAATAAATATAAAGCACAGATGCAACACGATGCATGACATGGCAATATGCAGGGCTAGGCATGCACTAACGCAGTATTACACGTCGCAGGCGGGTCCGAAGAATATCTGACGATATTTTCCGAGTCTCGGGCTACTACCGGACAGAAAAAACGATGGAAAAGTTCCACGTTCACTATGATAGGAGCACGTGACAGACTAACGGACAGCGTATTCGGATCCGTCTCGTCGTTCTGAGCAACTTCCATGTATAAAGTTTTTCCATCCAAACTACGGATGAATTTCTACGAATTTCCGAGGTTTTAGCAATTTTCTGAAAATCTTCGTAATTCTGCTAAGTCTGAGAATCCCTCAGTTTTGAACACCACTTAACTGTTTTTCGGAGGCTATAACTGTTGTTCTATACATCCTATAATTTTGTGCCTTATATCAATTATGAGCATTTTTGTGCGACCTACATGTTAGTAACTTTTATCCATATTAGAGTTCATTAGCTTGATCATCAACAGCTCTAAAGTAGCTAAGAAAATAAAGCTGTTTTTTAAATTTTCACTTAACAGAACTTAGCATTTTGTGATTTTAGTAGGAATTAATCCACGCATTATCTGAAACAGGTCCAAAGGAACAAAATGAAGCTTGTTACGTCTACTTTCTGTTCATATAATTTTTACTCATGTTAGGACTCGTCTTGTTGCTGTTTTGTTGCTGTCAAAAGACATAGTCAACGTAGCAGCAGCAAAGCTAGCTACTGCTACAGTAACTGAATGTTACTGTAGCAGCAGCAGTACAGGCAGAGCAGCAGCTGTAGGCAGTGAGAAGCAGCGGCAATGGGGCAGCAGCAGCAGTAGCCACCGCGGGGTAGCAGCAGCTAGGCAGCAGGGGGCGGCGAGGACGAGCAGCGGGCGAGGCCAGCGCGCGCGGGCGCATGCGCGGAGGTACGGGCAGGCGCAGGGAAGGGGCGCGGTCGTGGGCCGGTGAGCACGAGCTCGCGCGGGTTCGGGCGGCGGCGACGTACGGCGTGTACGGCGAGGGAAGGAAGGGGGGAAACAAGGGGGATCGACCGAGGGCTCACAGTGGTGGCCGATGGCGAGCTAGGGAAGGTTCGGGGACGACCGGTGGTGGAGATCAACGGCGATGGCTGCGGCGGCCGTGGGCGAAGAGGAGCTCGATAGCGACGGCAGGGAGCTCTCCTACTCGAACCGATGGACGGAGCCGACGTGGACGACGACGGCGGTCCCCCCTAGACATCTCCGTGCGGCACGGGGTGGCTGGTGGCCGCGACGACGACGAGGATGCGGCGACGGCGGCTCGGCAGTGCCTTTCGGGGAAGAAAGCAGCGCAGGGAGGAAGAACAGAGAGGGTTAGGGTTGTCCCTGGGGTTCGGGGTGATCTTATCCAACGCCAGGGCATCGTGGATGTTCGACACGGCGACAATCGGTGATGTGAATGCCGTGCGCGCACTGCCAGCGCCATAGCCTGCCCTCTTCTCTGTACTGAGAAAGGAGAAGGCCTGGGGTGGGCTGGGCTGTGCACTGTAGCAATGGGCTACAAGTGCACAGTGCAGTTCTTCTGTTTTTCTTTTTCTTTTTATGTTTTATTTATTCCTTCTCTTTTGCATTTTCTTTTTGCTCCAAAAGACTTTTGTATTATGTGTAACTTGTCTCAACAAATATTATGCAATGCATAGCACTTCTAGAAAAAGGTTTGGAGGTAAATGGATTTCATTTGAATTTTTGGATTAAACGAAATGGATTAAAGGGTGCTGTTTTGGTACTGTTCTTAGACGTTAGGGTCAACTTGGGAATATTAATAATGTTTATTTTATTTTTATAATAGCTTTGAGATTATTTAAAATATTATGAACATTTTTATTCAATTAATTGAAGAAGTAATAATTTGACTTGTATTTGAATTTTGAATTTGAACTGGATTTGGATTAACGTGACATTAACAACAGTAACAGTGGTGACATGGCATCATTAGCGTGGGACTACTGTAGCCTAATTACAGAGGTCACTGTAGCACAAATCCAGGGCGTCACAATTCTCCCCTACTAAAAAGAATTCTAGTCCCGAGAATCAAGAAGTAGAAGGAAAGAGCCCGGGGTATTCTGCACGAAGATGATCTTCGCGTTCCCAAGTAGCCCCATCTTTAGAATGATTTGCCCACTGCACCTTGAAGAACTTGGTAACCTTCTGACGAGTCTGACGTTTAGTTTCATCGAGAATGCGGACTAGTTGCTCTTTGTAAGAGAGGTCTTGTTGCAGTTCAAGCATATCATGATCAACTGCTCGGATATAATCCTTGAAGCAGTGACGAAGCTGTGACACATGGAACACATCGTGAACCTGAGAAAGGTTTGGTGCTAATTCCAATTGATATGCCACTTTACCACGCCTTTCGAGAACAGTGAAAGGACCAATATATCGAGGAGCCAGCTTGCCCTTGATCCCAAAATGGTGTGCACTTCTCATTGGCGTGACTCGAAGATAAGCCTTTTCGCCAGGTTGATAGACCATATCTTTGTGATTACGGTCATACTGACTCTTCTGACGAGACTGAGCAGCCTTCAAATTTGCATGAATAATGCGGACTTGATCTTCGGCATGTTGGATAATATCCCGACCGATAAGTGTACGTTCCCCAGTTTCTGACCAATTCAGAGGAGTCCGACACTTACGCCCATATAACACTTCAAAGGGAGCCATCTTCAGACTAGCTTGATAGCTATTGTTGTAGGAGAACTCAGCATACGGGAGAGATTCCTCCCATTTCTTGCCGAAAGAAATGACACAAGCTCGAAGCATGTCTTCGAGAATCTGGTTGACTCTTTCAACTTGTCCCTAGGATTGAGGGTGAAAAGCGGTGCTAAATGACAAATGAGTTCCCATAGCTTCCTGGAAACTTACCCAGAATCTTGAAGTGAATAAGCTGTCACGGTCCGAACTAATCACTAGCGGAATACCGTGGAATGAAACAACTCTGGACATGTAAAGATCTGCTAGCTGACTAGCAGTAATAGTTTCCTTGACAGCTAGAAAATGTGCAACCTTGGACAACCGGTCAATGACGACAAGAATAGCATCATTACCTTTCTATGACCTGGGAAAACCAGTGACAAAGTCCATTTCAACATGATCCCATTTCCATTCAGGAATAGAAATAGGTTGCAGAGTTCCAGCAGGCTTTTGATGTTCTGCTTTGATCCGACGGCAAATGTCACATTCTGAAACATAGCGTGCAATGCCTTGTTTCTTGTTTGGCCACCAGAACCTTTGACGGATGTCTTGGTACATCTTGGTACTACCCGGATGGATAGACAGAGGTGTATCATGAGCTTCCTTCATCACTTTCTTAGTTACATTCAGGTTTTTCTTCTTTGTGGGAACGAATAAGTGACCCTTGAAGTACACGGCGCCATCATCAGCCACGGTGAAGAATGAGAGTTTACCTTCCACCAGATAGCGTTTAATCTTTTCGACTTCACTATAATAGTGTTGCATAGTTTTGATGCTGCCCACGAGATCTGGTTCAACAACCAGGTTACTCAAAGAACCCTGGTTAACAACACGAAGGTTCATCTTGCGAAACTCCGGTGGAGGGGGAACGAGATAACCGTGAGGAACAATATTGAGGTTCAGCTTGCGGAATTCCTTTTGAAGAAGGGGGTGAACCTTCTGAACCTGAAGGTGGTTGCAGTAAGACTTGCAGCTCAAAGCATCAGCCATTACATTAGCCTTGCCAGGTGTATAAGAAATACCCACGTTGTAATCTGCTATTCGTTCCATCCATCTTTGTTGGCGGAGATTCAGATCTGGTTGAGTAAACAGGTACTTCAGACTTTGGTGATCGGTGTAGATCTCGCAACGATTACCAACAAGGTATTGCCACCACTCTTTCAGTGCATGAATTACTGCAGCAAGTTCAAGGTCATGAACGGGGTAGTTCTCTTCATGAGGACGCAATTGACGAGATGCATAAGCAACCACCCTGCGCTCTTGCATTAGGACACAGCCCATGCCTTGACGTGAAGCATCACAATAGATGACGAAGTCCTTACGAGTATCTGGAGGAGCAAGCACTGGAGCAGATGTCAGCTTGTCCTTAAGTGCCTGGAAGCTCTCCTGACATTTTTCTGTCCACTCATATTTAACACCTTTGTGAAGCAAATTGGTTAAGGGCTTTGCAATCTTGGAGAAGTTCTTGACGAATCGACGGCAATAGCTGGCGAGTCCGAGAAAACTTCTGACTTGCTTGACATTCTTCGGGGGGGTCCAGTCAAGAATAGCCTGAACTCGTTCAGGGTTGACCGCAATACCATCCTTGGAGATCACATGACCAAGGTAGGTTACTTCGTCCATCCAGAACTCACACTTTGAATACTTTGCATAAATTTGATGTTCTCGAAGCCTCTCTAGTATAAGATGAAGATGTTCAGCATGCTCTTCTTTATTCTTGGAGTAAACCAGGATATCATCCAGATAAACCACGACGAATTTATCGAGGTAATCCATGAATATATAGTTCATCAGGCGAGAGAAGGTTGCTGGGGCATTGGTTAAGCCGAAGGACATGACGGTGTACTCATATGAACCATAGCGAGTAACAAATGCAGTCTTGGGAATATCCTCTTCACGAACCCGGATGTGATGGTAACCCAACCTCAATCGAGTTTTGAAAACACTGATGAACCAGCAAGTTGATCATACAGATCGTTGATCCGAGGAAGCGGATATTTGTTTTGAATCGTTGCTTGGTTGATGGGACGGTAATCTTGGACCAATCGATTCGTAATATCTTTCTTCTTGACAAATAGAGAAGGTGCTCCCCAAGCAGAGGAACTTGGACGAATGAACCCTTGACTAAGCGAATCACCGATTTCTTGTTTCGGTTCAAGGAGTTCATGAGGAGGCATCTTATATGGTCGCTTATCAATAGAGGTGGTGCCTGGCACTAAGTTAATGACAAACTCGACAGCTCTTATAGGGGAATCCCTGGAAGTTCTTCTGGAAAGACATCTTGAAAATCACGGACCACTGGAATGTTTTCAATCCCTTCAAGAGGTGACACATTTAATGCATTCAAGGCATATAGCCTGGCTTCATCATTTAACAGCTTGGAATGACATGATCGAGTACAACTCATAACCAAAGAACATTACTAAGAGTTGTTGATTTGCAATGCGTACTCGATTCAGATATCAACATCCTTGATTATCCAACAACTCAGAACACGATAAACTGGAATCAGTGAAATATCGTAGTTGATTAGGAGCTCATAAGAAGTTATAAAGCCCCATGATATTTATCAAGATATATACCAGGGATAATACTCGGAGGTAGATCAGAATAGAGGTTAGACTAGCGTATTGATCTATTGAGGACAAGCACTTTAACTTGTCTGGGAATGAAACCAAAGTAGAACAACATGGTCAGAACCACGATTGCAAAAGGGCAAGATCAAAGATACAAGATCAAATCATACAATGAAGGATTATTGAAAGGAGAAGCTTCTATGATAAGATCAACATCGTTTCCATGGGCATGAACACAAGGTTCAAGGTCGACTCCCACTTCATCAATGCATCACCTTCCATTTACACCTCGCCTTTGATGAAGTTGTAGTTTTGAAAGTTTAACTGGCAAAACACCAGGAGAGTATGACTCGTGAAAACTGTCGGGTTCACACGAATTAAGGAAGGCATAGGTCCAACCCATCGAGGTATCTTAGGAAAATATACCACAAGCTTCAGGAGTAATTAACACATGCTTGCAAACAGAGCATGGCTGACAAAAGCATAGGATACAACTTATCAGAGGGAGAAAAATGCAAGGCATCAGATTATAGAACATCCAATCAATTTGATGCTTAAATAACCAAAGGAATTAAGATTTCCAAATTGGTGTATCGGAAATAGATGCTCCGATCAAATACAAGTAAGTTGAATGGATTTAGATGGACAATCAATCAAAGTTGAATTGTCGAGAACCAACTCATGTTTGGAAAGACGTCTGAGCCGGAAAGATAATTTATGAGAAACAACTGATGACTGTGTGCATTCACACACAGGTTGAATCAATAAAATCAAATGAAAACCACAAAGGATTTACTTAATATTGCTAGACATATGGAATTAACCATAATGCAAGCAGGTGAGAACGGTCAAGAGCAAAAGACTACTGAGGATTACGGAAGATCGAATAGCGTTTCAAAGAATTCTGTTAAACACATGATCCACCGAGGAAGAACAAATCTCCGGTAAGATAATTCGATGTACCTTGTAATAACAAGAGCAACTGGATATGAAAGTATGAGCGACAATTGCATGTAGTCATCCACAGGGGTTGACGGTGGAATGGAATCGCAAAAGCGAGGAGCACAAGTTCTCAGGAGAACATTAGAGAATATCTTTGGAGTCTCCTAACAATTCAAGTCATCGTCTGAAATGAGGGGCTCTCCGGGAGGAAGTAGTTACGAGAGCCTAGAGTTAGAGTTAGCAAAATCTTTAACCCGAAAGAGAAGAGAGATCAGAACCCAGAGTATAGACGAGGAATAAAAGATCCTAATACCACCCGATTGAGATGTGGGCCCGTAAGCCACACAACATTGTTAGTAAAAGTTTTTCCAGTACTAGACTCAACTTCGGCCAAGGAGTTGGAAAGGGGGCTACCTACAGGCAGTCGGCTCTGATACCAACTTGTGACGCCCCCAATTTGACCGTACGCTAATCATACACGCAAATGCGTACGACCAAGATTAGGGACTCACTAATCAATATCACAACACAACACTAGACACAAATTAAAGTCATACAGCTTCATATTACAAGCCAGGGGCCTCGAGGGCTCGAATACAAAGCTCGACAACCACGAGTTAGCGGAAGCAAATAATATCTGAGTACAGACATAAGTTAAACAAGTTTTGCCTTAAGAAGGCTAGCACAAACATAAGCAGCGGATCGAAAGAGGCGAGGCCTCCTGCATGGGAGCCAACCTAACTACTCCTGAGCGTTGGCACTCTCCACGTAGTAGTAGGCTCCTATGGTGGTGTAGTAGTCATCTCCGGCGTACTCCATCTCCTGGGCTCTGTCGTCTGAACGTAGAATCGTATCGAGGGGAAAAGAGGAAGCAAGGCAGCGATGAGTACTCATCCAAAGTACTCGCAAGACTGACATCAGAACTATGCTAAGTATGCCTCAGTATCAAGGAATGGGGTTATATCTGGGCTGACTGCAGAAAGCAAGAATAGGGGGAAGGCCTAGTCCCATCGAAGACTAGCATCTTCAGCATCTTGCAGCATTAGAAGAGAGTAGACTGATATCTCATATATAGTCATATTATTGTAGCAATTTTATTAAGTAACCACGCCCAGAGATTCTTCCTCGACTCCCTGCGAGGAAGCAATCCCGGAGCCAACATTCATCTCAAATTTAAGTCACAGTTATAGTTGTATAAGGTCAAGGTACAACTCCAAGTCGTCCTGTTACCGTGGACACGGCTATTCGAATAGATGAATTCATCCCTGCAGGGGTGCACCGCATTTCCAACACGCTTGATCACCTCCGGCCGGACACACTTTCCTGGGTCATGCCCGGCCTCGGGATATCAACACGTCGTCGCCCCACCTAGGCTACAGAGAGGCCAGCCCGCCGGTCTAAATCCTAAGCAGACAGGGGTCGTGGGCCCACTTGTCCTACGCGCTCCTGCACGATGCGTACGCGGCCGAGGTCAACCCTAGTACACTCTAGTCTAAGAGCTGCACCGTCCAGGCCACTCGGGCACGCGTCGCTCCATTGCTGATGTCCGAAGAGCTTCGGCTGATACAACGACGCTGAGTAACCATAACTTCTCCCACGTGATGGTTTGGTGCGCAATAAGGCCAACGACCAACTCAGATCAAATACCCAACCCATTAGCATTTTATTAATGCGGGGCAAGCGCGACCCATGAAGTGCAGTCCCGTCGCCCCGTCTCGAGGATGTGTGGCAAGGGCCTCTCCTGCCCGTCCACGCCTCATCATCATCAAACCGTGGGTACCCCTCAGGGCCGACCCATCACCAACAAGTTTCTGTAACTAGGTCATAGTAACTGTGTGTATAAACATCAAAACGAAACCTGAGGAATCACCCTCAAAGGGTCCCGCTCAATGAAACCGTCAAGGTGAACTTAGAGGAATCACCCTCGAGGGTCCCACACTTGAGAGGTTGCACGACAGAGTCGTCGTCGGGAGTGGTGAAGGAGGAATCACCCTCGACAACCACGACCGACTAGCTGCACTACAGAGTTAGCATCATGAGTACTTCACGAGGTGTCACCCTCGGTACTCAATAGTAGCTCTGCAGAGTCGTACAACGAAGGGGGTGTGCGGTGATGTGAGGGCCCTGGCTTGTCGGTCGGTTGACCGAGTGTTCGAGTCGTCGATGAAGAAGCAGGGGCAACCGGGACTAAGGGGTCACAGGGGATTCATTGATCAACCTATACTAAGCAGTTGATATGATTACAGGTATAGTAGCAGTTTATCAAAAGCAGGCTATGCATCAGAAATAGGAGCTAGCTAATACAGTAGCAAAATCTAATGCAAGAATGAGAGGGAAAGAAATGGGCGATATCGGAATGCTCAAGGGGGTTTTGCTTGCCTTGCTGCTCTGCGGCAAAAGGCTGATCGTCAACGGTGTAGTCGTACCCGGCAGCACCGTCAGTCTCGGGGTCTACCGGAGAGAAGAGGGGGGGAGAAACAATAAATATAAAGCACAGATGGAACACGATGCATGACATGGCAATATGCAGGGCTAGGCATGCACTAACGCGGTATTACACGTCGCAGGCGGGTCAGAAGAATATCTGACGATATTTTCCGGGTCTCGGGCTACTACCGGACAGACGAAAACGATGGAAAAGTTCCACGTTCGCTATGATAGGAGCACGTGACAGACTAACGGACAGCGTATTCGGATCCGTCTCGTCGTTCTGAGCAACTTCCATGTATAAAGTTTTTCCATCCGAACTACGGATGAATTTCTACGAATTTCCGAGGTTTTAGCAATTTTCTGAGAATCTTCGTAATTCTGCTAAGTCTGAGAATCCCTCAGTTTTGAACACCACTTAACTGTTTTTCGGAGGCTATAACTGTTGTTCTGTACATCCTATGATTTTGTGCCTTATATCAATTATGAGCATTTTTGTGCGACCTACATGTTAGTATCACTTTTATCCATATTAGAGTTCATTAGCTTGATCATCAACAGCACTAAAGTAGCTAAGAAAATAAAGCTCTTTTTTAGTTTTTCACTTAACAGAACTTAGCATTTTGTGATTTTCGTAGGAATTAATCCACGCATTATCTGAAATAGGTCCAAAGGAACAAAATGAAGCTTGTTACGTCTACTTTCTGTTCATATAATTTTTACTCATGTTAGGACTCGTCTTGTTGCTGTCAAAAGACGTAGTCAACGTAGCAGCAACAAAGCTAGCTACTGCTACATTAACTGAATGTTACTGTAGCAGTAGCAGTACAGGCAGAGCAGCAGCTGTAGGCAGCAAACAGCAGCGGCAATGGGGTAGCAGCAGCAGTAGCCACCGCGGGGTAGCAGCAGCTAGGCAGCAGGGGGTGGCGAGGGCAAGCAGCGGGCGAGGCCAGTGTGTGCGGGCACACGCGTGGAGGCGCGGGCAGGTGTAGGGCAGGGGAGCGGTCGCGGGCCGGTGAGCACGAGCTCGCGCGGGTTCGGGCGGCGGCGACGTACGGTGTCTACGGCGAGGGAAGGAAGGGGGAAACAAGGGGGATCGACCGAGGGCTCACAGTGGCGGCCGATGGCGAGCTCGGGAAGGTTCGGGGACGACCGGTGGTGGAGATCGGCGGCGATGGCCATGGCGGCCGTGGGCGAAGAGGAGCTCGATAGCGACGGCAGGGAGCTCTCCTACTCGAACCGATGGACTGAGCCGACGTGGACGACGACGGCGGTCCCCCCCTAGACATCTCCGTGCGGCGCGGGGTGGCTGGTGGCCGCGACGACGACGAGGATGCGGTGACGGCAGCTCGGCAGTGCCTTTCGGGGAAGAAAGCAGCACAGGGAGGAAGAACAGAGAGGGTTAGGGTTGTCCCTGGGGTTCGGGGTGATCTTATCCAACGCCAGGGCATCGTGGATGTTCGACACGGCGACAATCGGCGATGTGGACGGCGTGCGCACACTGCCAGCGCCATGGCCTGCCTTCTTCTCTGTATTGAGAAAGGAGAAGGCCTGGGGTGGGCTGGGCTGTGCTCTGTAGCAATGGGCTACAAGTGCACAGTGCAGTTCTTCTATTTTTCTTTTTCTTTTTATGTTTTATTTATTCCTTCTCTTTTGCATTTTCTTTTTGCTCCAAAAGACTTTTGTATTATGTGTAACTTGTCTCAACAAATATTATGCAATGCATAGCACTGCTAGAAAAAGGTTTGGAGGTAAATGGATTTCATTTGAATTTTTGGATTAAACGAAATGGATTAAAGGGTGCTGTTTTGGTACTGTTCTTAGACGTTAGGGTCAACTTGGGAATATTAATAATGTTGATTTTATTTTTATGATAGCTTTGAGATTATTTAAAATATTATGAACATTTTTATTCAATTAATTGAAGAAGTAAGAATTTGACTTGTATTTGAATTTTGAATTTGAACTGGATTTGGATTAACGCGAGATTAACAACAGTAACAGTGGTGACATGGCATCATTAGCGTGGGAGTACTGTAGCCTAATTACAGAGGTCACTGTAGCACAAATCCAGGGCGTCACAGTAGGCCACGACCCTTCGTCAGAGGGGGGTGTCATAAAACACTGTTTACACTTTGGCGGTTGGCCTTCGGGGCCAAGCAATTCATGGTGTTCGGTCAATCATATGATCGGAAGAAATACGTGTCATCGGAAACCGAACTAGTCTCGGCCGATCAAGTAAAGGGAAGAAGAACTCACCCCGCAAGCCGAAGACTCTGATCATGCGAAGCAGCTGGAGCTGAGACCCTTGGCGTTGGGGGCTAGTTCGGGGGCTACTGAGGGAGTCCCGGACTAAGGGGTCCTCAGGCTGCTGGCTCATCTCTCAATAGGCCGGCTCGATGGGCCATTCTCTGAAGAAGGGCTGAACACATCAAGACTCCACATTCCAGAAGGGAGCCCCGAAGGCGCGTCATGCACTCCAAGTCAAGATGAGGAAATCGCCATCTCCATCCTCGGCAGGAGGCCCATCATGTGTAAACCCTAGTACCCCCCGGTGTCTATATAAACCAGGAGGGTTTTAGATCATAGGACACAGAAACTCATCTAGGGTTTTAGCTAGTCGATCTCGAGGTAGATCAACTCTGTAACCTTCATATCATCAATATAATCAAGCAGGACGTAGGGTTTTACCTCCATAGGAGGGCCTGAACCTGGGTAAACATCGTCTCCTTCATCCCTTTGTTACCATCGATCCTAGTCTCACAACTCGGGACCCCCTACCCGAGATCCGCCGGTTTTAACACCAACAACTGGAACCATGGAGGCTAGGCTCGAGGCGGTGGAACAAGAAATCTTCAAGTGCCAAAAGACGGTGGAGCGTGGACTTAGTGCCAATCACTCCATGATCACGGAATTCACCCGTGATCAGGTGGTGGATAGCCGGTCTGTGAAGGACGTCATCTCTACCCTGATGACCCACAAGTATAGGGGATCAATCGTAGTCCTTTCGATAAGTAAGAGTGTCGAACCCAACGAGGAGCAGAAGGAAATGACAAGCGGTTTTCAGCAAGGTAATTTCTGCAAGCACTCAAATTGTAGGTAACGGATAGTTTGATAGCAAGGTAATTGGTAACGGGCAAGTAACGGTAACGGTAAACAAGGTGTAGCAAGGTAGGCCAATCCTTTTGAGGCAAAGGACAGGCCAGAACAATCACTAGTAATAGGCAAAGTGTTCTTGAGGGTACACGGGAATTTCATCTAGTCACTTTTATCATGTTGATTTGATTCGTGTTCGCTACTTTGATAATTTGATATGTGGGTGGACCGGTGCTAAGGTGCTGTTCTTACTTGAACTAACAACCTACTTATGATTAACCCCCTCGCAAGCATCCGCAACTACGAGAAAAGTATTAAAACAAAGTCTAACCATAGCATTAAACATATGGATCCAAATCAGCCCCTTACGAAGTAGCACATAAACTAGGGTTTAAGCTTCTGTCACTCTAGCAACCCATCATCTAATAACTACTCCACAATGCATTCCCTTAGGCCCATGAATGGTGAAGTGTCATGTAGTCGACGTTCACATGACACCACTAAGGGAATCACAACATACATATCATCAAAATATCAAACACATATCAAATTCACATGATTACTTGCAACATGACTTCTCCCGTGACCTCAAGAACAAAGGTAACTACTCACAAATAATAAACATGCTCATGATCAGAGAGGTATTGAATAGCATATTGGATCTGAACATATAATCTTCCATCAAATAAACCATATAGTAATCAACTACACAAGGTAATCAACACTACTAGTCACCCACAGGTACCAATCTGAGGTTCCGGTACAAAGATTGAACACAAGAGATGAACTAGGGTTTGAGAGGAGATGGTGCTGTTGAAGATGTTGATGAAGATTGGCCTCCCAAAGATGAGAGGGGTGTTGGTGATGACGATAACTCCGATTTCCCCATCCGGGAGGGAAGTTCCCCCGGCGGAATCGCTCCGCCGGAGGGCAAAAGTGCTCCTGCCCAAGTTCCGCCTCGAGGCGGCAACGCTTCGTCCCGAAAGTCCTCCTCTGATCTTTTCTAGGTCAAGAGTGACCTTATACCAGAAGATGGGCACCGGAGGTGGGCCAGGCTGAGCACAACCCATCAGGGCGCGCCGAGGGGGAGGGGGCTGGCGCGCCCTGGTGGGTTGTGCCCACCTGGGAGGCCCCCTCCGGTAGTTTTCAGCTCCAGTATTTTTTATTAAATGCAAAAATAATCTCCGTAAAATTTCAGCTTCATTGGACTTGTGCGGAATAGGTATCTCTGACGTGCTTTTCTTGGGTCCAGAATTCCAAGTGCCGGTATTCTCCCTCCTTGTGTAAACCTTGCATATTATGAGAGAAAAGGCATTAGAATCACTCCCCAAAGCATTATTATTCAACAAAACAAAGTAAATAACAGTAGGAAATCATGATGCAAAATGGACGTATCATACCCTCAATGAGCAAATTAATTTTCTGCAGAGTCAAGTTTATGATCTTCAAAACCAAGTCTTTGAATATGAAGCAATATTTAAAGGTATGAGTTTAGCTGCCAGTTGCAGGACTCAGGGGACTCTTGCGTCAACTTATGATGGGGAGCCCTTGCCCTGGAAGCTGGAGGACAAGCATACTACATCACCACCACCACCTTCTTCATCACCACCACCAAAGGAGACTTGAGCACACGGGTATGGGCACTCCCCTTGGCTTGAGCCAAGCTTGGGGGAGGTGCCCCGGTATCGTATCAACACCACTTTTATTCACCTTTACCTATTTTAGTTCGATCTTTAGTTTTCCTTTGCTTTAGTTGAATAAAAGTTTAGCATGATATATTTTCGTGTGTTAGTTTCGTGGCCTATCTATCTATCTAATCGAGTGAGAGCTATATAATAAAGTTTAGTTTGAGTTTTTGTCTCTTTACTTTCTTGTTGCAATCAAAATAAAGAAAAGAGAAAAATAAATGAAAAGAATCATATGCTAATCTTATGGTGAGTAATTACATCACATAAGGAAAAGCATAAGTAGTAAAATTTATTGGAGATTGACAAACATAGCATTGGTCAATGATGCAATTCATGAAAGAATTAATAAGGGAAGAGAAGATTCACATGCAAATACACTATCTTGGACATCTTTTATGATTGTGAGCCCCCATTAAATATTATATGTCAAAATTGTTGACGTTGGACAAGGAAGACAACGTAATGATTTATGTTTGTTCATATCTACATAGAACTTATATTGTCATAGATCCTTCAACATGTGGTGCTTGCCCAATATCCTTGCTAGCCAAAAAAAATCCGCACCAAGTAGAGATACTACTTGTGCATCCAAAAAACCCAAACCCCAATTCATTCTTTGAGTGTCCACCATACCTACCTATGGATCGAGAAAGATCCTTCAAGTAAGTTGTCATCGGTGCAATAAGGCAATAAAAATTGCTTCTAAAAGTGTTTTGATCAATTAGTGTAAGAGAAAATTGAGCGCTATACGAACTTATGATGGCAAAGTAATAAAAGCGACGGACTGCATAATAAAGGTTGCTATCATAGGGGGCAATATAGCGTGACATTCTTTTACATTAAGGGATTGGGCATACAAACCAATAAGCGCATGACAACCTCTGCTTCCCTCTGCGAAGGGCCTATCTTTTACTTTCATGTATTTACTTTTATGCAAAGAGTCAAAGTATTCTTCCCTATTCCTTTTTACTTTTTCCTTTTGCAAGCATCATGTGGTGAGGAAAGATCTAGGCACATATATCCAGTTGGATATGGGTGGGCATGAGTTATTATTGTTGACATCACCCTTGAGGTGAATACATTGGGAGGCGAAACTATAAGCCCCTATCTTCCTATGTGTCCGGTTGAAACTTTTTGTTCATGGGTATGCCGTGAGTGTTAGCAATCATAGAAGACTAAATGATGGTTGAGTATGTGGACTTGCCAAAAGGCTCCGACATGAGACCCTTCCTGAAAATATGATGAATTGTAGTTGCAAAGTTGACTGAGAACATAGTTTGTTGCTTTTCAATAAGGTTTATGCTTCATACTTCTATGTTGTGATGAATTGTTACTTGTTCATAAGAAGCTATATGATAAAAATGTATTGAATAAATTCTATGTTAGAGTTTGTTGCTATTATATTAATAAGCATGATGCTTCTATGTCCGTATTTTGTTTTTATCGACACCTCTCTCTCAAACCATGTGGACATGCTTTTCAATATCGGCTTTCGCTTTAGGACAAGCGAGGTCTAAGCTTGGGGGAGTTGATACATCCATTTTGCATCATGATTTCCTACTGTTATTTACTTTGTTTTGTTGAATAATAATGCTTTGGGGAGTGATTCTAATGCCTTTTCTCTCATAATATGCAAGGTTTACACAAAGAGGGAGAATACCGACAGCTGGAATTCCAAACCTAAGAAAAGCACGTCAGAGATACCTATTCTACACAACTCCAATAAAGCTGAAATTTTACGGAGATTATTTTTGTATTTAATAAAAAATACTGGAGCAGAAAACTACCGGAGAGGGCCTGCCAGGTGGGCACAACCCACCAGGGCGCGCCAGACCCCCTGGGCGCGCCCTGGTGTATCGTGGCCACCTCGACCCGCCTCCGGAGCCCATCTTCTGGTATATAGTCACATTTGACCTAGAAAAAAAATCAGAGGAGGACTTTCAGGACGAAACGTCGCCGCTTCGAGGCGGAACTTGGGTAGGAGCACTTTTGCCCTCCGGCGGAGCGATTTCGCCGGGGGAACTTCCCTCCCGGAGGGGGAAATCGAAGCCATCGTCATCACCAACACCCCTCTCATCTTTGGGAGGCCAATCTTCATCAACATCTTCAACAACACCATCTCCTCTCAAACCCTAGTTCATCTCTTGTGTTCAATCTTTGTATCGGAACCTCAGATTGGTACCTGTGGGTGACTAGTAGTGTTGATTACCTTGCATAGTTGATTACTATATGGTTTATTTGGTGGAAGATTATATGTTCAGATCCATTATGATATTTAATACCCCTCTGATCTTGAGCATGATTATTATTTGTTAGTAGTTACCTTTGTTCTTGAGGTCACGGGAGAAGTCATGTTGCGAGTAATCATGTGAATTTGATATGTGTTCGATATTTTGATTATATGTATGTTGTGATTCCCTTAGTGGTGTCATGTGAACGTCGACTACATGACACTTCACCATTCATGGGCCTAAGGGAATGCATTGCGGAGTAGTTATTAGATGATGGGTTGCTAGAGTGACAGAAGCTTAAACCCTAGTTTATACGCTACTTCGTAAGGGGCTAATTTGGATCCAAACGTTTAATTCTATGGTTAGATTTTATCTTAATACTTTTCTCGTAGTTTGCGGATGCTTGTGAGGGGGTTAATCATAAGTGGGAGGTTGTTCAAGTAAGAACATCACCCAAGCACCGGTCCACCCACATATCAAATTATCAAAGTAGCGAACACAAATCAAACCAACATGATAAAAGTGACTAGAAAAAATTCCCGTGTACCCTCAAGAACACTTTGCCTATTACTAGAGACTGTTTTGGCCTGTCATTTGCCACAAAAGGATTGGGCTACCTTGCTACACCTTGTTTACCATTACCGTCACTTTCTTTTTACCAATTATCTTGCTATCAAACTATCTATTACCTACAATTTCAGTGCTTGCAGAAATTACCTTGCTGAAAACCGCTTGTCATTTCCTTCTGCTCCTCGTTGGGTTCGACACTCTTACTTATCGAAAGGACTACGATTGATCCCCTATACTTGTGGGTTTTCAGAGGCCATGACGAGGAGGGAGTAGTTCGCCCTCGGGGCTGAGGGTATGTACCAGTAGCTATGTGTTCAATCTCTCTCTCTCTCGTGTTCTTGAGATGTCACGATCTTGATGTATCACGAGCTTTGTTAATATAGTCGGATCATATGATGTTATTCCCTTGCTATCATGTTGTGATGAATTGAATCTTTCCCTTTGAGATCTCATTATGTTGGATTGAATATTTTGGTTTGAGAACACTTGATGTACGTCTTGCGTTGGATACCCGTAGTGACATTAGGGTATTCTATTGATTCACTTGATATATGTTGAGGCATCAACTTACGGATTCCGGTGACCTAGGGGATCTATGCATAGGGGTTGATTGCACATTTTCATACCATGTTCTTCGATAGAAATCTTGGGGTGCTCCTTGAAGTTCTTTGTGTTGGATTGAATATGATAGATCTGAAATTGTTTGATGCATGTCGCATAATTTACCCACGGATACTTGAGGTGACATTGGAGTATCTAGGTGACATTAGGGTGGATTGATATGTGTCATTAGTGTTATTTTAGTACGAACTCTAGGGTTGTTTGTGACACTTATAGGAATAGCTCAAAAGATTGATCGGAAAGAATAACTTTGAGGTGGTTCTACTACCTACACCAATTTCATCTTATTGTTCTTCGCTAGATAGGAACTTTGGAGTGATTCTTTGTTGCACGTTGAGGGATGATCATATGATCCAACTATGTTAGCATTGTTGGGAGATTGCATTAGTGAAAGTATGAATCCTAGGGCTTATTTCCAAGCATTTATACAACGTTATCCTCACTGTTGTACACTTGTTACCTTGCTGTTTTTATATTTTCAGATTACAAAAACCTATATCTACCATCCATATTGCACTTGTATCACCATCTCTTAGCCGAACTAGTGCACCTATACAATTTGTCATTGTATTGGGTGTGTTGGGGACACAAGAGATTTCTTGTATTTGATTGCAGGGTTGTTTGAGAGAGACCATCTTCATCCTACACCTCCCATGGATTGATAAACCTTAGGTCATCCACTTGAGGGAAAATTGCTACTATCCTACAAAACTCTGCAATTGGAGGCCCAACATAGTCTACAAGAATAAAGTTGCGTAGTAGACATCAGCAAGTCATCATCTCCTAGTAAGTCATCCGTATCACTATTAAAGTCCGTGCATTCCAGGTGTGATACCTTGGGGCCTTTATCCATGAAGCAACTTCCACTTCCGTCATTTGGTGAATCAAATATGTCATAGGAATTGAAGGATACGAGTGCTAATCCGACAACACCTTCATCTTGCCTATAGTCAAAGTTGGAGTGGTAGCTTCTCTCGGATTGGTTGTCGGGATCGGAACTGGAAACCCATTCACCAACATGAGCTTGATGTCTTCTTCTTTTGTAGCTCTTGGTGTACTCGTCCTTCTTCTCTGAGTCCATGCTTCTTTGGGAGGGTCGTCGTTCATAGCGATCTTCTCTACTCCTTCTCTCTCTATGAGGTGACTCATCTCTTGAGCTTCTTCTTCTAGGTGACTCTTCTCTTCTTTTGTGTGTGTGTGTGGGGGGGGGCGTGCACTCATTAGAATAGTGTCCGGGCCTTCCACAATTGTAATAATTTCGGTCACGACTAGAGGAACGCTTCTCTTCATATCTTGAGTTGGATATTCTCTCTTTGCCTCTATTCTTGTAGAACTTGTTGAACTTGAACTTCTTGACCATGAGGCTTATTTCTTCATTGGTAACAAGATTTTCACTTGAAGTAGCGGGAGTGTCACTTGTAGCTTTGTATTCTCCGCTTGACTTGGTGTGAAGCTCTTCTTTGTCCTTGAGTGACATTTCATGAGCAACAATCCTTTCAATGATTTCAGTGGGCTTGAGATCTTTGTAATTTGGCATCATTTGGATCAATGTGCACACGGTGTCGTACTTTCCATCCAAGGCTCTAAGGATCTTCATGATGATGAATTTGTCGGTCATCTCTTCACTTCCTAAGCCGACAATCTCATTTGTGATGAGAGCAAGCCTAGAGTACATTTCCATGACTCCTTCACCATCCTTCATCTTGAACCTGTCAAGTTGACTTTGTACCATATCCAACTTAGATTCCCTGACAGATTCGATACCTTCATGCATATCAACCAATGTATCCCAAATTTCCTTTGCATTCTCAAGACGACTTATCTTGTTGAACTCTTCGGGGCATAAGTAGTTGAATAGAATGTCACATGCTTGAGCGTTGTATTGCAACATCTTCAATTCTTTCGCAGTCGCTTCACGATCCGGTTCCTTTCCATCACCAAAGAATTCACCTTGCAATCCAACACGAACAACAGCCCAAACGGCGCGGTTATGACCAAGAATATGCATTTTCAATTTGTGCTTCCAACTAGCAAAGTTTGTACCATCAAAATATGGACCTCTACGATGATAATTTCCCTCACTAGACGCCATACTCTCCTAGGTTGTGAAACCAATGCAATGGATACCAAAGCTTTGATACCACTTGTAGGATCCAAAGTATGTCTAGAGGGGAGGTGATTAGACTACTTGACCAAATTAAAAATCTAGCATTTTCCCAATTTTAGATGTTGGCAAGTTTTATCAATTATATCATGTCAAGCACACCCTACACATGCAAGTCTAAAGTATAGCAGCGGAAAGTAAAGACATGTACATATAAGTAGAGGGAAGGGATAGGAGGATCAAACACAATTTGAGACACGAAGATGCTCTTGTGGTTCCGATAGGTGGTGCTATTGTATGTCCATGTTGATGGAGACTTCAACCCACGGAGGGTAATGGTCGCGAGAGTCCACAGAGGGCTCCACCCAAAAGGGTCCACGATGTAGCAACCTCGTCTATTCCATCATGGCTTACGTCCACGAAGGACTAGCCTCACTCAGGGTAGATCTTCATGAAGTAGGCGATCTCCTTGCCCTTACAAACTTCTTGGTTCAACTCCACACACGAATACGGAGGCTCCTAAGTGACACCTAACCAATCTAGGAGACACCACTCTCCAAAAGGTAATAGATGTGGTAAGAATGATGAACTCCTTGCTCTTGTGCTTCAAAAGATAGTCTCCTCAACACACAATCACTCTCTCACAGATTTGGCTTGGTAGAAGAGGTTGATTGGGTGAAAAGCAACTTGGGGATGCTAGAAATCAAGATTCATATGGTTGGAGTGGAAGATCTTGATCTCAACACATGAGTAGGTGGTTCTCTCTCAGAAAATGAATGGGGCAAGTGTTGGTCTGTTTTGAGTGCTTCCTCTATGAGTGAGAGGCAGGTGGAGGGGTATATATAGACATCTCCAAAAATCCAACTATTACAACATTATTGCCCAACTCGGTGAAACCAAAGCAAAAACTTGGTTGCACCGACTAGTGCAAAATGCGGTAACTTTTGGCGTTTCGGTAAGACCGATTATAAATCTCGGGTCCGATTTGGCTGGCCTAGGCAGTTACCCAAACTCGGTGGAACCGATTTGCAAAAATCGGAAATTCTGATTTATAGAAATAGGATACCCGAGAGTTGGCCACTGGTTTCGGTGTCACCGAAAAAGGACTTGATGTCACCGAGACACTAGGGTTTGGCTTAGGGTCTGTCTAGGGTGAAACTCGGTAGGGCTGATTTGGAAAAGTTGGTGGCACCGAATTTGAGTGGTAGGGTTTAGACAAAGTATTTTGTGGGAGAATTTCATGGGTGTTTTTGGTGGCTAACTCTAAGCACTTAACCAATCAGATCATCATGGATACCTCATCCCCTTTTAATAATATTGGCTTTCCTATGGACTCAAATGTGATTTCTCATAAAATGCAAAATGTAGATTCTTGAAGCTTGTTGCCAATAGATGTTCCTTGCATCTTGGAGATCTCCACACAATCCTTTGCCAATCCATCATTGGAATCTTCCTAAAATATACTTGGTGAAATCATTAGTCCAATGAAATATATGCTGTTATTAATTACCAAAACCACCTAGGCAGAAGTTGTGCTTTCAGCCTCATATGCTTGCTCATTTAGCTTGCTCATTTGACTGTCCATTAGCTAATACGCTTGCTCGTATGCTTGCCGACAAGCTTGCTTGTTCATGTGGTTGTTTGTCCATTTATAGGCCTTCCAAGCTTTAGAAGCATTCAAGGCTCAACATGAGGGCACGTCCTTCAACCTCACGCATTGTTGGATGCTCATCAACGAGGACAAGAAGTTCAGGACACAATATGTCGCCATCAAGGCGCGTGGAGGGAAGGCAGCCGTTGAAGAGCATGGTGAGGGGAGGAAGCCACGGCCGCGGGGAAAGACCAACTCCAAGAAAAAGGACAAGCGCGACGCAGTGTCCATTGCCTTGCAAGCTACTTTGCAAGGAATGATCACCAACAAAGATTCAAGAGAGGAGAAACACCGGCAAGACAAGGACGAACAAATTAGGGCCTTCATGGAGATACAAACGAAGAAGCTCGCGTTGGAGGCGGAGAAGCAAGCGAAGATGCTCGAGATCGAGGCCATCAAAGCCGTCATCAAAGCAAGAGAAGTTTGGCTCGCTTGCATGACGAAGGGGGTCGTGATCATGAAGGTGGACTTGAGCACGATCTCCCCAAGGAAGCAGTCTTGGTTCGAGAAGATGCATGTCAACATGCTCACCTCGATGACGAGTGATCTATGGCCGAGAGCGTCATATTTTTTGTATGCCCACAAGTGTGTTGGCATGACCACAGTCGAGATGGTGTGGTAGAACTAGAGTCTCATTCTATGTGCTGGCATGTCTGTCGACCGCTAGCAAGTGCGTCCAGCATGAACTGCGTATTTTTTTTAGGCTGGCATATATATGCCGGCCGCTGATACATCGCCGGCGTGAACTCTTGACGATGGCATGACCGCTGACATGATCTATGGCCGCAAACCTTTTTTGTGAAAAAAAATAGTTTTGTGCGGATAAAAATGAAACGTTTCATTGGACACACGGTCGATCCATTTTTTATAAAAAAGGACGGACGAGTCGATCAAAATGGACAAAACATGCGTCTGGGTGGGCTTGCTCTGGTGATTCGGCCATAGATCACTACATCGGTAACGCGCCCTGGCACAAGGGTGCCGGTCCCTACATTGTGATTATGCAAGGTAATGTTCAAGTTAGTAGTAATCCAGAGCCACTTAGTGGTTATGTAAGGTCATTCATCTACTATTATCTACGGATGATGAGTCGAAGGAATAAGAGCATCCATCATATCTATACATTATTCAGGCCTCATCCACAATCGTCCATTAGAATTACACGAATAAGAGCATCCATCATATCTATACATTATTCATGCCTCATCCACAATCGTCCATTAGAATTACACAACTAAATATTCCATCAAAAGAAACTGCATAAAATTCCAAATGATGGGTTGGAGGTTGTAATAATTAAAGGTGCATCCTTATTCTGATACAGATGACCAAAATATATATACTGTAATTTTTGTAAGATACATATGACCAAAATTAAAAGATATCATTGCTACACATAATTCAGTCCTCATTCATAATCTCTCCAATCCACGAATCCTCCAAGTAATGAGAAGGAACCAAGTAGCTCGTGACACAGATTGATTTTGAAAAGAATCTCTCCAATCTTGCAGCATAATAGAAGTTCATATCATTATGAAATCAGAGAGAGAGAGACTAAAGTAACATCATATCGAACAGGAGAGAATTTCGGTTAGCAATCTCAACTTTACACCCTGCAACTGTAGCAAGTTATATTAGTAACCTTGTCGATGGCAACATCAGTTTAGAAGCAGCACTGTTCTAAACATCAATTAGTAAGGAAGTTAAATACATTCTATGTAGTATTTCTATTACCAAATTCAATACACTTCCAGCTTGTAGTATCGAGGTTTTAGGTTCAGACATTTGATATGGAATAACATCGGCCATTTTGGAATAAGAAAAGAATACGCTATTTCTAAAGACCATTGTGCGTACATAAGATCTGCACTGCTATAAAGCTGACAAAATAAAATATACACCAACTTTTTGAATCTCAACAAATAGACATGTTACTATCCAATTTTAATGAGTGCACCTTCAGGATAAGCCAATAGTCATCATTGACTGATTATTAGATCCTTTTGAATCTCTGAACATATTTTGTTTATGACAGCTTGATTCTTCTGGAAAGAATTAATAAAACATATTAATTTATGCATGGATTTAACACATGGTGGCATATCTGTCATGAGACGGCCGGGAGAAGATTAATCTTGATATGCATTTGCCATAATCGTGTGTTATCTGTTGAGTACTGAGGATGAAAGTATAGCAAATAAAGAATAGTCAGGTAAAGGCATACTGAACATAACATGACGCCTTTAGACTGAAGTAATCTGCAGCGTGTACAGCCGGGTTGGCAGAGATCTTCCACAGCCAACGCATGATACTGACCGGCATGGACGCGGAAAGTATGCCTCTGTGATATGCGCTTCTGCCCTGTATGCACAACAGAAGTCATTCAAAGAGAGAACCAAAAAATTGTAAGTTGTGAAGCACTTCAACTTCAAGAAAAAAATAGAAGGAATATAGCCTGAAATTCCAAGGTATCTGCCATAAATACAACATAAATAGAAGGATTTACCTACTTCGAAGTAGTTAGCTTTGCTTCTCCAAAAATAGAAGGATTTACCTGCTCCAATAAATACATATTTCTGCCATAAATAAATAATACAATGTACAATACACTGACACTGATTTCTTCATCTCGCTTTGTTACTATTGATCTCGACAACACCTTTATTTTCAGAGTTCTTATTTCAGAAGGAATATAATATATATGTAACATAGCAAACAATGTGCTTCCGGCATTAGTCATTTTTCGTCCAATAGTTGGTTATTGACATCACACCACACCAGGTCATCGGAGCCATGCTCCCGCACAGGAAATCAGAGAGCTTACTCGTCGCCTACTGTCTCTTTGCCGAATCTGTACAAAGTTCATAGCATCGGAAAACTATTGCTAGAACCTAAGCTACAGAAACTTAATTTACACAAATTCAAGGCAGAATAGGCTTTAAATCAAAGATATTATCTGTGGCATGTCTCAAAAATTAGAGATGATGTAGATTTCTAATATTGCACATCATATTTATCAGCTAAACTCAAAATATTTGGGCCTTCTTTTATTAGAGCATAGTAACCTGAAGTAGTAGTCATGTATAGCTAGAAGGGCACGGGAGGTCTGACGGATCATCAGAATTCGCTGCATCCACTCATGGCATAAGAAATGAAGATTCCCTGCAAATAAATATCCAGCATGGCATTATAACAGCAAAAGTAAAAAAATATCAAAACCAACATTAAGCCAATAAAGATTTACCTGCTCGCGAGCTTTCTGGCGTTCCTGCTCTAGTTGTGCAACCTTCAGCTTGTTGCTTTCTGGCTGTTGCACATATGACTTCAAACAAACAGAAAAAGCATATCAGTGACTCTGAACAAATGAACAATCCAGTATTCACTATTCAGTGGAAATGATAAATACCTTGTATCACACAAGGCCTCCCATGGGCGTCCCTACGCAACGCGATCGATCGGCATGGAGGGGAGATGGCGCGGCCGGAGCCACCGCTCACTATGGAATGCTGCAGACGTGTAAAATTTAAGTAAACTAAATGACCATCTAAATTTAAGCTGGCCTAATTATTAGTTAATTAGCTCTGCAGTAAATGAGTGTACATTGTACTACAAATATCGCCAAAAGCTCAAAATCACAGCATCCGTACACATCAGCAACTCCACGTGAAGTGTGATCTGGTCTGGATGTTCTGAACATATTAGTATCATCAATATAGAAATAAGCAGGTCTGCATTGATGAAAACAATGGGGATATTTTAATTATAATTTAAGCTGGCCTAATTATTAGTTAATTAGCTCCGCAGTAAATGAGTGTACATTGTACTACAAATATCGCCAAAAGCTCAAAATCACAGCATCCGTACACATCAGCAACTCCACATGAAGTGTGATCTGGTCTGGATGTTCTGAACATATTAGTATCATCAGTACAGAAATAAGCAGGTCTGCATTGACGAAAACAATGGGGATATTTTAATTATATTACTTAATAACTTGAACAAAAGGCATATGGAAAATCATGGGAATTTTCAAAATATAGCATCCATGTAATTTAATTCCATATGTTTGTCACGTTTTTGCCCACCACAATTCCTCCCTGCCAAAAATCTCCAGAACAGCAATACTATCTTTTCTACCTTGATACCTAGGAAATAACACAATGCAAATCATGAGATCAATCAAAACCCACCTATTTCCAAATCCCATTGAGACACCATGTGGTAGCAAAAGAGATTTCATCTAGAAAAAAAGGAACAACAATCAAGAACACTACTTTGAACTAATTAAATTCATCAATTCGTACCTAGCAAAAGAGTTGGGATGTTCGCAGCAGTAAAGGGCGCACACGCCCATCGATGATCTCCGGCTGCCCGGAACCGGAAGCGGCAGGGAGGGCCGACATGGCGCACATCTAGCTGGGCGTGCCCACACCACAAAAGGCATATGGAAAATCAGAAGACCGTAGTCTATTTGCGGACTCGGTCGTCAGCGATTCAAAAACACATCTTATATTTAATTTCTTACTGGGCTTATAACCTGAACTATTTTACTTAAACATATGGTCAGATTCAGTGCAAGATATAGATGCAGTCCCGTCAGATTTTTTATTCAGTTCACAGTGAAAATGAATTGTATAGAGAGAGAAAAGAAGGTGAAGAGAGTTTTTCAATCGTAGCCATCCTATGGAAAAGGAAAATGAACTCATACTCAAAAAAGAAACAGTAGCCTAAGCAGATTTTTTCACCTTAATAAACTGTAAGCAAGAATTTTCAGATTGTGAGAAATTCATTGGATATAAATGCACACTTTATGAACCCAGACTGAACTGTGGGTGTTGATCCTATTCTATGGAAATAAATTAGAAAAGGAAGGGATGAGGATCTGCTATACCTAGGGACGTGAAGGTCATTGCTTCATTCTTGCCGAGGACATCTACAACAAATAAATGACTTCAATAGCTTGTCTCTCCAGTCGTCTGTGTAACATTGGAAAAAGTACAGTATTGCAGAGACTTGTGACAAGCTAAATGTAAATGCTAAATGCAGGGCGCCTCTTAAGTATTAAATGGATTCACGAATCTAGGCAGAAGCAATACCCTCCTCGACAATAAAGGTGTACTCCCTCTCTCGCGCAGAAAGTAAAAAAGCCGGTGACTTGAATAAAGGCGGATAAGTTGAACAGAGAACAAATAAACATGCAATAATGCAAGGGATATGACCAGAAAAAAATTAACACACATGACAACCAAATAAAGACGTCTATACTATCAAGAGAAAGGTAAATAGAAAACAAGAGTAGAGAAGGCATGAATTGTAACTTGTAAACCGAGTGGCAGCAACAATCGACGACACATCACAGATCAGCAATAGGACACTATAACTGAAAAAATGCAGTCAATAGCAAAATCAGGAGCAGGATAAATCTAATAATATAATAAAAAGAATGCCCACAAGAGAAGCATGCACAATCCTATGAAATCAAAATCAATTAGTTCACCTACTGACACCCATCTGCCAGGATCAAACAAAAAAAGCAAGGAAAGATAAAACCCCTTCCTTGCAATCTAGCTAGACCACTAATGTAACAACAAATTGTCTAGAAGAATCTAGCAGCAATCATATATAAACAGAGTGCAATTAAATATGGTCCTGCAGATTTTGAAGCCACCAAGGCCGTCCTCATTTCAGGAATTGTGTTCTGTCGGTGTTCCTGCAAATTGTGTAAAATAGCAAATGAATGCTTGTATGGGATAAAACTCTGCACTACAGACTGGGAGGAGGTGACACGGCTCTGAAATTATAAAACTTACAGTCAAGACCGCTTTTGCCTGCACAGGTCTATACCCATTAGCAAGCTGGTAATCACCATGCAAGTTGTTGGCAGCTATTGTCATCTGGAATGTTGCCATATCATCACCCCATCCAGGTTGGGAACGATAATTTGAAGTAAGCTGATTGTTGTCTGTGACCTGAATAATGGAGCATACATCAACTTTCCTGGTTGCAATGCTGAAGCTTTAGCTGATTAGTTTCATTTCCATAGAAAGGAGTCTGATGAGAGTGCATAACTGCTGACATCTGAAGATCATATCGACAGCATAATCAATACCTGCAAATAGCTCCCATTTGAAAGCTTGATATGAAGCATTGTATTATTTCGTTCGATATAAAATGTTTCGGAGTCTCCTGGTGAATCTGTAGTTGCTGAGATCACATCCTGATTACTTGCTGTTAAGAACTGACCATTGAGGCACCGGAACTGAAATTCACTGTCAGAAATCTCCACAACTGAAAATAACGCCAAGAGAAATGCAATTAGGTACAAACAAATATATGATTGTTTTATACGAGTATGCTTCTTTTCCCTCAAGATAAATTTATTTCTCACTATGAGATTGATGACAGCTCCAGTAGACAAATGGGCTCGTGCAATATACTAAAAGTGTAGCTTTTGCCATCTGCATATTATACATCGGACATCACATTAACTGAAGTAGCAGCTGCATAGACAAAAACAAACAAATGATATCTGTAGGTTGACTTTGCTTGGGGAGGCAGTAGCTGCACAATCGGAGGAGGAGGCTGAAGCGAGCTCAAGTCGATTGGTGGCAGCCGGATTTGACCGGGAGGCAGCAGCTGGACCTTGGCAGCCGGATGGGGCAGTGAGGAGAGGAGGAGCGGAGCGGACCTTGGTGTCGGCGTGCTTGCTGGTGGAGTCCCAGAGCGACCGGAGGAACCTATCGGAGCTGGTCTCGACGACCCCGCGCGGCAGGCCCTCGGCGCCGGTCCTCCGATTCCAGCGGGCCGCCGTTCCCCTCCTGCCGCCACCCCTGCTGCGTGGCCATGGCCGCGGATCCGCCGCCGTCGCCGTGGCGGCCAGGTCGGAGCAAGGGGGAGAAGGGAGGCGCGGGGGAGCAGCGACAGCTCGGGCCGGCGACGAAGGCGATGCCCAGCCCGAAACCCTAGCCATGGCTGACGGTCGCGAGTGAGCGCGAGAGGCCGTGCGCCATGGATCTGGCCGGTTGGGAAGAAGAGGCGGAGCAAGGCGAGGTCCTCGGCGTGTTGCGCGCGGCCGGGAGTCGCCAGACTGGCGGCGGCGGCGAGCAGTCGGGGGTGGGGGGAGAGATGATTCGTGAGAGAGGGAGGAGTGGACGCGCGAGTGCGGGAGGGAGGAGGCGGCTAGGTCATCTCCACGGGCGCAGCTGCTTTTTATACCCCTGTACGTGAAATGACGGAAATGCCCTCGGCGGGGCACGGAATTTACGCGCGGTGGCACGAACGAGAGTAAACTATTCATTGCTACATCACCTTTTTTTGATCCGGCGGTCCAGATCGTCCAGAAGCGAGATCCAACGACCGGAAACGCATCAAGCAAACCGATCCAACGGCCGAAATGCTCTAATCTCTGAGAGCGTCCGGTTTCGGCTTCGTTTCTTCTTTCTGGATTCTGGATATGCACTTGGGGCACTAGCGGGGACATCCGGGAGGAGGGCATGTCCCCCAGCCACGTCGCCCGACGGCCGGAGTCCGGCTGCACCAGTGCGTGCACAAACAGGACTCGCGTACGGTCGCGCCGCCCACGTGCGGCCCGACGAAAAAACACACGGCTACCAAAACGCCACGTAAGACGCGCCATTAGCATAAAGCCCCCCGAAATTACCAGCGCGCGGTGCAGAACTCTTCGCGAGGAGGAAAACTGACCTTTGTCCAGGGGGCAAAGGGAAAAGTCCACTTCCTAAATTTCCCGATCCCCTTGAACCCTACCTGCCGCCCGCCTCCCCGTCGCCCGCCCCCAAATCCTCATCCGATTCCAGGCCGCAAAACCTCCCCAGATCGGCCTCCGGCGCCCCCCAGGCACGCCCCGACCCCGGCCCCGGGCTGCTCCATATATCCTCGGATTCGTTCGCGCTCGGTCCGGCCGCGCCGTCCGGATCTGGGAGGAGGAGCTCGGCTGATTCCTAGGGTTCCTCCGGCTCGGCGCGCCACGCGGGTCCATGAATCCCATGGGGTACCGCCCCTATGATAGCAGCGGTGAGTCGCCTCGAATCAACGTGTTTTTTTGGCCGCGTGAGCTTGGCTGGGCGGAAAAGCTCAATGATTTCGCGTAGCTTGTTGGATTCCTAGAGGAGATTGCCGTACCAAATAGTATATACCTAATTATGAGAATAGACACCGAGTATAAATTGTTCCTCTTGCTTTCTTGCAAAGCTGAGCCAATAAGATATCTGAAAATCTGCTGAATTTATCGAACAACGTGTACATTTGCACGGCCCTGAAGAGACAGGAGCATAAAGTAGTTCCTTTTGCTAAACCCTTGGTACTGCAGATTGATATTACTTGATAAATAAGACTCCAGTCTTCCCTGCGCAGCTGTTGGCTTCTCGAACATCTTGCCAAATTGTGAATTCGTCATGGTTGGCGTGGCAGTCGCTTGACCCTGCATTCCACAATTTGTTAACAGCATCTTTTATGACCTTTGAGTTGCTTTTGTGTTATCATGACTTGCAGTCAAATTGTGCATTTGATTATTGATCCCCAGCCCTGAATCAACATGTTATTTTGACTTTGGACCCGGTAAACTTGGACGGGCGGAAAGGTTTCATTCTTTCGCATGGCTTGTTAGATTCCTGTAGGAAAATATCTGGAGGAGATTATCATACGTTATTGCCAATTAATTGGAATACCCACCAAGTATAAATTATGCCTCCTTGCTTTCTAGCAAAGCTGAGCCGATAGATAATTTAAATTTGTTAAATTTGCCAAACAATGTGTACATTTGCATGGTCCGGGAGAAATAGGAGCATAAAGTAGTCCCTTTTGCCAAACCCTTGGTACCGCAGATTGATTACTTGATAAATAAAAATCCAGTAGTCCCTTTGCAGTTGTGAGCTTCTCGAACCTCTTGCCAAATTGTGAATTCGTCATAATTGGCTTGTCAGTCGGTTGACCCTCTATTCCACAAATTATGAACATCATTTTTTATCACCTTTGATGAGGTACTTTCGTGTTATGAGGACTTGCAGGCTTGCAGCTAAATTGTGCATTTGAATATGCCGCATTATTGATTCCTCGCTCTTGCTTGCAGGCACGGATGATGATCTCCCCTCGTCACAAAATAGAGGACCAAGGGGACGATCTTTCAGTGGGAATGGGAGATCATCAGCCGGACCGTTTCCTTATGCAAGGCGACATAATGATTTGGAGAGCGAAGTACATTTGGTTGAGCAAGAGGCTTACACTGGTGTTCTTAGGGCATTCAAAGTTCAATCTGATGCATTGTCTTGGGTGATTATCCGCACACTGAAATTAATGGCTACATTTTCAGTAACCATTGCTTGTCCTGCTGCTGATTCAGCTGAAAATTGTTACTCATGCTTGTGTGCAGGAAAAAGAAAGTCTGATTTCTGAACTCAGGAAGGAACTGAGAGTTTCTGATGAGGAACACAGGGAGCTATTAAACAAGGTTAATGAAGATGGGGCCATCCGTAGAATGAGGTCTTTGCATACAGGACCTATTTTTCTCCGTAACATGTTTTACTTAATTGTCATATTCTTACCTAATCATTTACATATCTTAATTTTTCAATAGGGAGCTGAGACAGGGAGGTGGGACCCCGAGTGGGCTGCATCGTGGAAGCAGAGTTCTTCATGATGGAGAACCTGGGCCAACTGCTAAAAGGCAACGACCATCTCATTTAATGGCTTCACATTCTTCAGGCCTCCAGTCCCCTGTTATGTCTTCACACTCTGTCCCAACTTCGTCAAAGTGGGGACCATCTTCAGCATCAAGGGGAAAAAGGGCAAAGTCGGTATGTTTGGAATGCTGTACGCCATGTTCTTCTGAATTCGGGTCAATTTTATGGCAATCTGTTGATGCATGTACAGACTACGCCACTGGCATTACCATCCATGGATCCGACCTCATTGATTAGCCGAAAAGTTTTTACGAGATGGCCAGATGACAACAACTTCTATGAGGCAACTATAACCCGTTACAATCCTGCTACGGTTTGTTCCAACCGTACTTTTTTTCTCCTTGATGCAGACATGCATCTGTATTAAGTAATTTTACCTACTCCTGAACCTTTTCAGGGTGAACATGCTCTTGTCTATGACATGGGCAAAACAACTGAGACATGGGAATCTGTCAGGCTTTGTGATGTAAGCATTGTTCAAGTCTTTGATGCTTGTATTGTTCTTTATCTTTCTTTTTTTATTTCTTGCTCCTGATTTGTACACTAATTATGTATTTTGTTTTGGTTACAAATTTGATCCGTCTTTTTATCATGTTTTTAACCCTTTGCTATGAATTATTCACCCTTTTTTATATGCTACACGTGCCCTAATGTGCTGACTCACTCCAGTAGTGAAGCAGATGCTGGTTGCTCATATGCCCAATACCATATAAATTAGTGGGGAAATGATTTGTTGTCATAATTACGTTGAGAGTGGTAGTATCACGGCTTATGAATACCTTTAGTAATCCATAGGGCTCATATTCAGCAATCGAGAGTTAATAGTTGACCATTAGTTTAGTCTGCATGGAGACTTATGCTTTGTTTGTTTCACTGGACTATGGAGATTTGTTTAATTAGCTGTCCACTCTGATGTGGAATAAATTTTTACATGCTTATTTGCCCAGAATGTATGATCGCCACCTTTTAACTATATAATTAACCAATAGGAGGTGAACAATTCTTTCACAGATGGCACCTGAAGATATAAGATGGGAACGTGATGATCAAGGCATCTCAAATCGAGATGGTTGGGGCCCTTCTGGTCCATTGTTGAAGAGGAACCAAAGCAACAATGGTAGAGGTAGACTATCTCAGAATGAGCATCCAAATGAATATGCTCCACCTCAAAATGGCATCAACAGGAATATTGGTGAAATTGACGTGCCTAACACTCAGAGTGTCGTGATTGAGGTAAATTTATATTGAAGGATCGGACATCACAGGGTAGTCAGATACTGTTGGTTGCTCACAATTTTATTTTTCTCGATGCAGGTGGAGAGGGTATTGTCAAATCCAAATATGCGTGAAATTGAAAGGGCCAAGAAACTGCTAACAGTGAGTTGACTTGTCTATCTTGAGGTCGTTCCCTGTCGAAAGCAGTGTATGATGGGGAAAGGCTTGCTTGTAATTCCTTAAGTCCATTATTTGAGAACCGTAAGACGAAGTAATTGTCCTTGCAGGACCAGGAGCAGTCATTACTCGATGCAATTGCCAGTCTTGACGATGCATCAGATAGCGAAAGTGGTAAGTTGTTTGCCAATTCTACCTTTGAAAAGCACTGTAAAAGTAATATCATTGAAGGACAAACATTATTTTATCTGAATTTGTTTAGAGCTATTCGTGGCAATTATCATGCATTATCTTAATCAATTGAAAGCAATAGAAATTTTGTCCAGAACCTTGAGAAATGCTAGATGAATTTTGTCAGAGCCCAAACTGAAATTTTGGTAGTGTCTTCCTAGACACTACTGGTTACTCGCACTCATCAGAAATACGTACTTCCATGGGTGATACACAAACCTGTTACATTACTGGTTTGCCTATTTCACTAACCACTCTTCATATAACAGAGGATAAGGCCATGGAAGCCCGAATGGGTTCTGCTGGTGATCACACGGGTAGGAACGGCATTGCCTGTTAGTTGTTACGAGAAGTATGTTGGAAGATTGCCACCTTCCTGGATCATCACTGGACAAAGCCATGTGATGGAAAACTGGGACTACCAAAAGAAGGTGGATTTGGCAGTTACTGCTCTATTTGCCTACTCAAAATTCAGACCAGGAAAGGATGAATCCAGATGGAACGAAAAAGCTTTAATGGTGCCTTTCCTCTCTAATGGACTAGAAGTGACTAATTTTCTAGAAATTGTTGTTAGCATAAATCAGCTGAAGATTCTTTGTGTTCGGTGCCGACAGCTGATTAACCTTGGTCGAAATACCCGTTTTTCTTTGTCCTTCCTATGTGCACTGATTTTTGCAGTGTGCATACTGGCTGTACTGTAGTGTACAAAAATAATGTATTTTTCCCATAACAGTTGTGTAATTGGAATAATTAGTAATCAGTAAACTGAAGGCTCTTCAGAAAAACAATTCTCTGTATTTCTTACTGGGATGATAACTCTGAAAAGAAAGATTCCCCATCCTTTTCTTCTTTTGAAATCGATTCCCTATCTCTTCTTTCAACTTTGTTAATCTTGACATTGATATACTAGCTCAGTCTCTTGAAGGTGCCCGTAGGGATAGAATGTGTGTGTGCGCGTGTGCGTTCATTTAGATGAGTATATGTGTGTATGTATGAACGTTTGTGTATGTATTGTGTTAAAACAAATCTTTTTGCTCGAAGGAGGAAAAGGCTGGAAATTCAGTTGTAACGAGGCGAGCCCTCCATGGAACCAAAACCCACTTTCTAGCTGGGCGAGGCGACACTTGCCTGAGAACGCCCACAGGCCACTTATAGCTCGTAGTCTAGAAAATATTTACAATAGTACATATCATATGGGCTACAGAACATGTAAGCGGGGATAGCTCAGTTGGGAGAGCGTCAGACTGAAGATCTGAAGGTCGCGTGTTCGATCCACGCTCACCGCATTCACTTTTTTATCCTGTACATTCATCACGGAGACATCGTTCAATTAACCGAGCCGTCGTTCTTCCTTATACTCTTCCAAACGACTAAGCTCGTGACTAAATTTATTTTTACATCTATAAAATTTATTTCTCTATCTTCAGTCAGGAATTTTTGGTGGGACATGTGGCTTCCCACTGGCATGCAAACAAGCAATGGACGTGCTCAATCAACATGGTGCAAATCTGGCGCAGGAGCCTAGAGTTGGAGCTGATCGATTGGATCCGTTGTGACATCACTTACAAGGAGCAAAGTAGGTGGATAAATTCTTATGACTGGAAACCGCAAGGAACTCACGCACATACTCCCTCTGTAAAGAAATATAAGACCGTTTAGATCATTAAAGTTTTGGTCGTTGTTGGGGAGACGAGAGCAACAAGGAGCACAAGTCAAAGGGCAAGGCTGCTATTGAGGGTAGCAACGGGCGCCGCACACCTTCTTGAAGGCGTCTTCGTTCGAGGGCCTAAGACCTCTTCTCTCGCACTCCGGGGGAAACCCTTGTTCCAGGTTCCTGGAGCGGACGATGGGGGCGCTCCGGTGTCGCGTTCCTTCTTGGAGGCTTCGTTTTGGAGTGGTCCTGGCCTACGAGAGCCATCGGCTCGGGTGGTGCGCGGCCTCGGGGCCGGCGTGGAAGTCGGAGCGGCGGCTCCGAATCTCGTCGTCATGGAGGGGTGTCGGCATTGGTCATGAGGGTGACAGTGTCGTTGGCCAGCCTGGTGCGCGGCCTCGGGGTCGGCGTGGACGTTGGAGCGGCGGCTCCTGATATGGTTGTGTGGTGTCGGCTTTGGTTGCTCGGGTGATGCAACTGGTGGCTAGCCTGGTGCGCGGCCTCGGGGTCGGCGTGGATGTCGGAGCGGCGGCTCCGGATACGGTTGTCTGGTGTCGGCTTCGGTTGCTCGGGTGATGAAGCTGGCGGCTAGCCTGGTGCGCGGCCTCGGGGTCGGCGTGGGAGGTTTCCGTCTGTACGTCGGAGCGGCGGCTTCGGAGATAGATGCAAGGCGTCGGCTCCGATTGCTTGGGCAGCAGGGCAGGCGGCTCGTCTGGTGCGCGGCCTCGGGGTCGGCGTGGATGCCGGAGCGGCGGCTCCGGGTTTGGTGGTAGGGTGTCGGCTTCGTGCTGCTTGAGTGGCGGAGCCAGCGGCTCGCTTGGTGCGCGGCCCCGGGGTCGGTGTGGGTTGATGGTGCCTTGTTGGAGGCGTGTTGTAACGGTTTTTGCCCGGGTTTTCGTTAATTAACCGGGCAACTCTCTTCTATCTTAATTAATGAATCGGACCCTAAGGGACCGTCTTTTAAAAAAAAATCAGTAAAAAGATAGGGTAGGCACCAACGGTCTTGCGGTTAGCTGGCTAAAAGATGTTTCGTCGAGAGACCTTGGGTGTGCACCAAAGCAGGAAGAAAGGGAGGAGGAAAAGAAAGGAACATGTGGAGGCCTTGGTTGTATGTGTGTTCGCACACGAACACGCCATCGTGTACCCTCGACGTTGGGGCTTATGCACCGCAGCTCACGTCGAAGGAGACCTGTCCGGAAGCACGGTACGCAGGCAATCCAGCGGGCGTTTTTGTATACCCAAAACCCAACACGTCCGGGAGGGACCCGTCAGGGCGCGTGGCGACTATGGGCTGCCCTAGGTCGACCTGATCGCCAAAGGGCCTCATGGATCGCTGCCCTCCAATGCGAAGAACGAACGAAGAATGAGAAGCAAGATACATGGGAGAGGGATAAAGATAGATGAACACGAAAAAGTACTATAGATTGACTTGTTCGATTGTGTGTTGTTCAATCGGCCGTCACCTCTCATCTATTTATGAAGCGGCTGGACTTCCCGTACAAGAAAAGGACTCCAAATCCCGTCCAAATCTTTGCAAAATTAACCGAACTCGGATTTAGGTAAGTGTAAGACAATAGTTCGGTTTTTGCGTCTCACGAGCCGCAAACTACCTCGGATGAAGATGAGCCCAAAAGCAAATTTAACAAACGACACGAACAACTTTTGTGTTGAACATTTTTCGATTCAAGGTCATATGGTGGGCGAAAACGCTCGCGCAAAACAAGCCATCAGTGGCGCTACCTATCAAACACGTGTCTGATTCGACGCGTCACCTTTTGCCTCGTGGTAGGGCCGCACTTCGATGGCTCTAACTTTTGTATACGACCTCGGATTAAGAAGATTATTATATCAAAATCGATCGTTTCGATGAGACGAAGACAATTCGTGTAGAACATATTCTCATATGAGTCCGTCTTGGGGCATAATAGGCCAAACAATACTCCGAATACAAAATCTTAGTACTTTGAGCATAGTTTCGGCCATCTAGATGAGATCGGATGATGATGACCTAAACATCAAAGTTTCTCATTTTGACAATACAGAACTTTCTCATGTTGAGTACTTTTACATTTGAGGTCATCTTAATTAAGTTTTCTTCCATGCCAAAATCTGTTGTCAACACATGCCCCCCTATTTTTCGGCGAAGCTTGCGTGCCGAAAAATAACATGCACAAAGTTTGTCCTAAGGACAATGTCAGCAATCCATCGGCCATTTTGCATATTATTTGGACGATAAGTATATATCTTTGGATGATAATTGTGTATCGGCCATTAGCAACAAAAGTGCAACTAATCGAACTTATGATGATGTGGTAATACCCTTGCATGATGTAAGAAATTACATTGCATCCATGGATCGAAATAAGCCCATGGAGGATAACCAATCATACCTGAGGATGAACTCCATGGCATTGGCATCGGTGGCACAGCTGAAGAATATGGATAATGTCTGAACCGAAGATTTTGATGGGGTGATGGAAACCTTCGGCGAATTGTTTACTGCTTTCATTCTTCTCCTTCTTCACTTTTGTTTTACTTGTTCCAATAGAAGCTTGCACATCACTTTTGTTTTGATTGCCCCCTTTAGGAACCCATGCCATGTTCTTTTTTCTCAGCTCTTGTGCACTAAGCTTTTGTAATTCCTTATTTTTTCTCGGCTCTTGTGCACTAAGCTTCAACACAACTAAAACATAGATGCATTTTTAGTTTAAATTTCCTCCAACAATGTGTCTGCCAATAAGATAAAAAATATTAGTAATTTCATCAAAAGTTAACCTAGTCGCTAGGTAACTCCCTTTCAATGTATATTATCATGTAATTTTGAGCAAGTCGTCTCCCATTGAATTGGGATTGGTAACTCACACATGTTAGCCCCATTAACTATATCAATAGGTTTCAAACTCGAAACGACATGCTTAAAAATTTGAATTGATCTTTATGGTGTTTTCTCTTCATAACCGCATCGTAGATCAAACCATCAAAGGAAATAAAAATGAATTAGCATCATAGATCACACCATCAAAATAAGCAACATGCTTAAAAATTGAACTAATCCTTATGGTGTTTTTCTCTTTATAACCACAACGTAGATCAAACACTCAAAAGAAATACAATATGAATTAACATCGTAGATGACACCATCAAAATAAATAATTGAATGTACAATCTCGACACATATAAAATGAGAGTTGAGTGGGATTGGTAGACAATACTTAGTAGGGCTAATTAGGGCTGAACCATTAGAGAATTGACAGAATGTAGTTTGATTAAATTAGCCAACGGATTTAATCGCACTTTGGGAGCAGGAGGGCCAATCGCCTCACATACATTAATCACGCAAGGGGGCTTTCTCGGCAAGGACTGGTGGAAGGAGAGGAGGGCCAACCCCTTCTATCTATCACTGAGAACATCTACAACTGGACCCCCATACGCGTTCCAAACATCCGGACGGGCTGATCCGTTCGGTGTCCGGACGGAAAATTGCCACCCAACTGAATTCCCTGTATCCAGCCAAAATGCTCGGACTAGCCGGGGCTCCCCATATTTGGCCCATATCTGGGTTAGATATGGGGATGCACGGGCGTGCCCGTCATGTCGGACTGTTCGCTAGGGCCCACGCCAATTCGCTCATATCTGTCCCCCCCTCCTTGCCAGAGCAGCCCGCTCATCTTCTTTATTTTCCTTCCTCCGCATAGCTGCCACCGTACTTCTGCTGCTATCGGTGCTCCGCTGCCATCCCCAACCCAGGGCACTATCACCGGACACCCTAACGCACACCGCCGCCAACCAGGCCACCACCAGACAAGGTTAAAGCCATTGAACGCTGCCCCGGTACTTCAAACTCCATAGTTTCACCATGCGCTCTATGTGTTCGATGAAATGTCTGAGCCAATTTTTTTATTCTTTCAGCCATTCCTTCTAGGGCACCAATGGATTTGTCGTGGAATGATGGCTATGGAAACGATGATCTTGACGAGTTCATGGCATTGTCGGATTTGGACGATGAGGATGTCGAAATGATGATGAGCACCCAAAAGGAGTTGGAGAAGGCATAGGAGCATGTCCTAAACTTCAAGGGTTCCATAAAGTGCTGGAGGGTTATTCCCCGTGATAGGATTATCGGTGCACGACTTCTATACACGGACTACTTCACAATGGTCCCAGCATTTCATGAAACTTTCTTTCGTCGTCGCTACCGGATGATAGAATCTTATTCTTGAGGGTAGTGGAAGGCGTGGAGAAGGCTGATGACAACTTCAAGATGGGGAAGGATTGTTGCGGAAAACTTTCCTTCTCTCCTCTGCAGAAATTCACGGGTACTGTCGGGGATATAACTTCGTGGTGTAACCCGCCCTATTGGGCTGGGTTAACATGTTGACAACTTTACGACCAAGTTTAAAGATGGGCCGTTTTATGGAGAACAAGGCAAGCAAGGCGATGGCTGACTAAAGTCTCCAGGCGGCCCAACATTTGAAGATGGCAGCTCAAGGCCCACAAAGCTGAAGACGCCGGACGGGTTTCCTTGCTTAAGGCACAAGGCAAGTTAGAGACATTGTAGGTTACGGGTCACGATATGACCCAAACTCTATTGTAAACCCTAGGGCTTGACCTGTATATAAAGGCAGGCCCCTAGGACCGAAAGACTCAAGTTACAATATCTTGATAGCTAGGTTAGCATTTTTGCACCCTTGTAATCGAGATCTATCCATCAAATACACACAAAGCAGGACGTAGGCTATTACCTCCATTGGAGGGGCCGAACCTGGGTAAACCCGACTCTCTCTCTCGTTCAACCCCTTCGAGTCGCCACCTAGCAGCGATGGCCTCACACCTAAGTCTTTTTACGAGGACATCTGCCGGGTTGACAAAACCACGATAGTTGGCGCCCACCGTGGGGCCCTCGCCCGATGGAGTTGAGTTCTCGAAGGGAGCCGTTCCAGGGTTCAGGAGCTACGCGGTTGGTCGTATGACCAAGAGCCGCCGCGACAAAATCTACATCGACGACTCTGGTTGGGGCCCCGAAGCCGACTCGATCGAGTACGGTTATCGGGTCCCCTTCAGCAACATTCATGTCTTCATCGACAAGATTGGCGCAACGGTGCCTGAGCCGGACATCTGCACCGACATCGTCGAGCCGGCTCGGCGTGCCCAATCCAGCCGGCGTCAAGCCGGCCAAAGTCACGACGTGGTCAGGCCCTCTCGGCGGGTCAGTCCTTTGGACGAGCCAGCCCTCGAGCTTAGGGGCTCGTTCGGAGAAGAGGCCCTCGAGGAACGTCGTGATTTCCCCCTGCAAGCCTCAACCCGCGCTACGGTAAGCACATCGGCGCAAGCATCGCTCGCGTCTGGAGCATCTGGCGGCTCTTAGAAGGCGCACGGCGACTCAGGAACGGAGCTCCAGCAGCATCATAGTCAAGGTACTTTTCAGAAAAATCCGAAGCAGCTAAATTGTGGTCAATACCACGTGTTCACCACCAACACCTGCAAGCGGGACAACAAGGTCAAGAGTAGGGCCGTCAACATGGCTGAGCCGGCGGTCCCCAGGTACCTTAACTGGTCCGAACACGCAATTACCTGGAGCAGGGAGGATCATCCCCCCGGGTTGACAATCCGGGCGGCTTAGCTTTGGTGGTGGCGCCTCAAGTTGGCGGGTGCTACTTCTTGAGATTGCGTTGGTTTTCCCTTGAAGAGGAAAGGGTGATGCAGCAAAGTAGATAAGTATTTCCCTCAGTTGTTGAGAACCAAGGTATCAATCCAGTAGGAGGTACAAGCAAGGCCCCAATCTATGAACCTGCATAAACAATCAAACACTTGCACCCAACGCTGTAAAGGGGTTGTCAATCCCTTCACGGTTACTTGCAAGGATGAGATCTGATAGAGATAGATATAAAAGATTACTAAAACGAAAACTAAAATAAAAGTAAATAAATTGCAGCAAAGTATTTTTGGTATTTTTGGTTTATACATCTGAAAATATAATATGGAAAATAGACCCGGGGGCCATAGGTTTCACTAGAGGCTTCTCTCTTGAAGGAAAATAATACGGTGGGTGAACAAATTACTGTCGAGCAATTGATAGAAAAGCGCATAGTTATGACGATATCCAAGGCAATGATTATGCATATAGGCATCACGTCCGTATCAAGTAGACCGAAACGATTCTGCATCTACTACTATTACTCCACACATCGACCGACTCCTGCCTGCATCTAGAGTATTAAGTTCATGAAGAACAGAGTAACGCATTAAGTAAGATGACATGATGTAGAGGGATAAACTCAAGCAATATGATGAAAACCCCATCTTTTTATCCTTGATGGCAACAATACAAATACGTGCCTCGCTACCCCTACTTTGTCACTGGGTGAGGACACCACAAGATTGAACCCAAAACTAAGCACTTCTCCCATTGCAAGAATTACCAATCTAGTTGGCCAAACCAAACCAATAACTCGAAGAGACTTGCAAAGATATGAAATCATGCATATAAGAATTCAGAGAAGATTTAAATAATATTCATAGATAATCTGATCATAAATCCACAATTCATCGGATCTCGACAAACACACCCCAAAAGAGTATTACATCGGATAGATCTCCATGAAGATCATGGAGAACATGGTATTGAAGATCATAGAGAGAGAAGAAGCCATCTAGCTACTAGCTATGGACCCGAAGGTCTGAGGTGAACTACTCACGCATCATCGGAAGGGCAATGGTGTTGATGTAGATGCCCTCCGTGATCGAATCCCCCTCCGGTAGATTACCGGAAAAGGCCCCAAGATGGGATCTCACGGGAACAGAGGCTTGCGGCGGCGGAAAAGTATTATCGTGGCTCTCTTTGGTATTGGGGGAATATTCCTGAATTTATAGGCGAAGAGTTAGGGTTGGAGGAGCTACGGGGGGCCCACAAGCCAGGGGGCGCCCCCCCCAGGGGCGCGCCCTGGTGGCTTGTGGCCCACCCGTAGGTCTTCTGGCCTCTTCTCGAAGCCTCCTGGGTTCCTTCTGGTCCAAGAAAAATCAGCGTAGAATTTTATTCCGTTTGGACTCCGTTGGATATTCCTTTTCTGCAATACTCAAAAACAAGGAAAAACAGAAACTGGCACTGGGCACTAGGTTAATAGGTTAGTCCCAAAAATAATATAAAATAGCATATTAATGCATATAAAACATCCAAAATAGATAATATAATAGCATGGAACAATCAAAAATTATAGATACGTTGGAGACGTATCAGCATCCCCAAGCTTAATTCCTGCTCGTCCTCGAGTAGGTAAATGATAAAAACAGAATTTTTGATGTGGAATGCTACCTAACATATTTATCCATGTAATATTCTTTATTGTGGCATGAATGTTCAGATCCATAAGATTCAAAACAAAAGTTTAATGTTGACATAAAAACAATAATACTTCAAGCATACTAACAAAGCAATCGTGTCTTTTCAAAATAACATGGCCAAAGAAAGTTATCCCTACAAAATCATATGGTCTGGCTATGCTCCATCTTCCCCACACAAAGTATTTAAATCATGCACAACCCCGATGACAAGTCAAGCAATTGTTTCACACTTTTTATGTTCTCAAACCTTTTCAACTTTCACGCAATACATGAGCGTGAGCCATGGATATAGCACTATAGGTGGAATAGAATATGGTGGAGGTTGTGAGGAAAAGGAGAAGATAGTATCACATCAACTAGGCGTATCAACGGGCTATGGAGATGCCCATCAATAGATATCAATGTGAGTGAGTAGGGATTGCCATGCAACAGATGCACTAGAGCTATAAGTGTATGAAAGCTCAAAAAGAAACTAAGTGGGTGTGCATCCAACTCGCTTGCTCACGAAGACCTAGGGCAATTTGAG
This sequence comes from Elymus sibiricus, assembly GCA_039707655.1. Taxonomy (NCBI): domain Eukaryota; kingdom Viridiplantae; phylum Streptophyta; class Magnoliopsida; order Poales; family Poaceae; genus Elymus; species Elymus sibiricus. The sequence goes on from CM077671.1 coordinate 329,657,512, forward strand.
GAAGCCCATCATTGGAATATACAAGCCAAGTTATATAATGAAAAATTCCCACTAGTATATGAAAGTGACAAAATAGGAGACTCTCTATCATGAAGATCATGGTGCTACTTTGAAGCACAAGTGTGGAAAAAGATAGTAGCATTGTCCCTTCTCTCTTTTCTCTCATATTTTTTGTGTGTGGGCATCTTTGGCCTCTTTTTTTTTATTTGGGCTTCATTGGCCTATTTTATTATTTGTAAAGTCCGGAGACTCATCCCAACTTGTGAGGGAATCATAGCTTCCATCATCCTTTCCTCACATGGGACAATGCTCTAATAATGATGCTCATCACACTTTTATTTACTTACAACTCAAGAATTACAACTCGATACTTAGAACAAAATATGACTCTATATGAATGCCTCCGGCGGTGTACCGGGATGTGCAACGATCTAGCATAGCAAATGACATCAAAAAATGGACAAGCCATGAAAACATCATGCTAGTTATCTTACGATCATGCAAAGCAATATGACAATGATGGTGCGTGTCATGATAAACGGAACGGTGGAAGTTGCATGGCAATATATCTCGGAATGGCTATGGAAATGCCATAATATGTAGGTATGGTGGCTGTTTTGAGGAAGGGAATATGGTGGGTTTAATGCACCGACGAAAGTTGCGCGGTACTAGAGAGGCTAGCAATGGTGGAAGGGTGAGAGTGCGTATAATCCATGAACTCACATTAGTCATAAAGAACTCACATACTTATTGCAAAAGTCTATTAGTTATCGAAGCAAAGTATTGTTGGAAATATGCCCTAAAGGCAATAATAATTTAGTTATTATCATATTTCCTTGTTCATGATAATCGTTTATTATCCATGCCATGAGTCTGTCAAGGGGTACAAGAGTGGTCCAGGAGTGGATCACTGGACAGCGGTCAAGATTATCCTTAGTAACTAGAGGACTAAGGAAATATTTCTCGATTATGGAGGTGATAAAGAGTTCGTCGTAAAGGGTTACGTCGATGCAAGCTTTGACACCTATCCGGACGACTCTGAGTAGCAGTCAGGATACGTATAGTGGAGCAACCATTTGGAATAGCTCCAAGTGGAGCGTGGTAGCATCTGCAGTATCACATATAGATTTGCAAAGAACACACGGATCTGAATGTTGCAGACCGTTGACTAAAGACCTCTCTCACATGCAAAGCATGATCGAACCCCAGAACTCATTGGGTGTTAGATTCATAACAATGTAAATCACATGGTGATGTGAACTCGATTATTGACTCTAGTGCAAGTGGGAGACTGTTGGAAATATGCCCTAGAGGCAATAATAATTTAGTTATTATCATATTTCCTTGTTCATGATAATCGTTTATTATCCATGCTATAATTGTATTGATTGGAAACTCAAATACATGTGTGGGTATATAAACAACACTGTGTCCCTAGTATGCCTCTAAAAGACTAGCTCGTTGATCAAAGATGGTCAAGGTTTCCTAGCCATAGACATGAGATGTCATTTGATAACAGGATCACATCATTAGGAGAATGATGTGATGGACAAGACCCAAACTATGAACATAGCATATGATCGTGTCAGTTTATTGCTATTGTTTTCTGCATGTCAAGTATCTGTTCCTATGACCATGAGATCATGCAACTCACTGACACCGGAGGAATACCTTGTGTGTATCAAACATCGCAACATAACTGGGTGACTATAAAGATGCTCTACAGGTATCTCCGAGGGTGTCTGTTGAGCTGGCATGGATCAAGACTGGGATTTGTTATTCCGTGTGACGGAGAGGTATCTCAGGGCCCACTCGGTAATACAACATCACAACAAGCCTTGCAAGCAATGTGACTAAAGTGTTAGCCACGGGATCTTGTATTATGGAACGAGTAAAGAGACTTGCCGGTAACGAGATTGAACTAGGTATTGAGATACCGACGATCGAATCTCGGGCAAGTAACATACCGAAGAACAAAGGGAACAGCAGACGGGATTAACTGAATCCTTGACATAGAGGTTCAACCGATAAAGATCTTCGTAGAATATGTAGGAACCAATATGGGCATCCAGGTCCCGCTATTGGTTATTGACCGTAGAGGTGTCTCGGTCATGTCTACATAGTTCTCGAACCCGCAGGGTCTGCACACTTAAGGTTCGGTGACGTTTTGGTATAGTAGAGTTATGTATATGGTGACCGAAGGTTGTTCGGAGTCCCGGATGAGATCCTGGACGTCACGAGGAGCTCCGGAATGGTCCGGAGGTAAAGATTGATATATAGGAAGTCCCATTTTGGTCACCGGAAAAGTTTCGGGTATTTCGGTAGTGTACCGGGAGTGCCGGGAGGGGTACCGGGGACCATCGGGAGGGGTGTCTCGACCCAAAGGGCCTCATGGGCTGTGGGAGGAGTCAAGCCAGCCCTTAGTGGCCTGGCCGAGCCCCCCACTAAGGCCCATGCGGCTAGGGGTGGGAAAAACCCAAAGGGGGAAAGGTGGAAAGGGTTTCCAAGTGGAGAGGAGGAATCCTACTCCTAATAGGATTGGAGTAGGACTCCTCTACCTCCAATTTCGGCCAGCCCTTGAGGGTTTGAGGCTGCCTCCTCCCCTCCCTCCCTCCTATATATACTAAAGTATTTAGAGGGGAGAGCTAACCCTAATTGCCACGTGCTCCCTCTACTTCATCTAGATCGTTTTCTCCTCTAGTCTAGTTCGGCGGTGCTTAGGCGAAGCCCTGCCGGAATAGTTCCACCACCATCGCCGCCACGCCGTGCTTAGGCGAAGCCCTGCCGGAGAACTCATCTACCTCTCCGCTCCCTCTTGCTGGATCAAGAAGGCGGAGATCGTCATTGGGCTGTACGTGTGCTGAACGTGGAGGTGCCGTCCGTTCGGCGCTAGATCGGAAGGACTGTGATCAGGATCGCGAGACGGTTCGTGATTTGATCGCGGGACGGATCGTGATGGGATCGCGGGACGGATCGTGATGGGATCGCGAGACGGATCGTGATTGGATCGCGGGACGCTCGGCGATTTGGATCGCGAAGATGTTCGACTACATCAACCGCGTTTCTTAACGCTTCCCGCTTAGCGATCTACAAGGGTATGTAGATCCACTCTCCCTCTCATAGATGCTCATCACCATGGATAGATCTTGCGTGTGCGTAGGAAATTTTTTGTTTCCCATGCAACGTTCCCCAACAGTGGCATCTGAGCTAGGTCTATGTGTAGATGAGATCTCGAGTAGAACACAAAGGAGTTTGTGGGCGTTGATATTCGGATTGCTTCCTCCCTTGGTCTTTTCTTGTTTCGGCGGTATTGTGGGATGAAGCGGCCCGGACCAACATTACTCATACGCTTAGGAGAGACCGGTTCCATCAACTGACATGTAACTTCGTTGCATAAAGATGGCTGGCGGGTGTCTGTTTCTCCCACTTTAGTCGGATCAGATTTGACAAAGGCGATCCTTGAGAAGGTTGAATAGCAATTTTTGTATCACCGTTGTGGTTTTTGCGTAGGTAAGAATTGTTCTTGCTAGATACCCGTAGCAGCCATGTAAAACTTGCAACAACAATTAGAGGACGTCTAACTTGTTTTTGCAGGGTATGTTGTGATGTGATATGGCCAATTACATGATGAGATATATGTGATGTATGAGATGATCATGTATTGTATAGAATATCACGACTTGCATGTCGATGAGTACGGCAACCGGCAGGAGCCATAGGGTTGTCTTTAATTATTTTCGCCGTTTTTGCTTTACTTTATCGCTATGAGTTAGCAATAGTCGTGGAAGCAACAGTCGGCGCGACAACCTCATGGCGACACATTGATGGAGATCAAGATGATGGAGATCATGGTGTTATGCCGGTGACGATGAAGATCATGCCGGTGCTTTGAAGATGGAGATCAAAAGCACAAGTTCATGGCCATATCATGTCACTTATGATTTGCATGTGATGTTAATCCTTTTATGCATCTTATTTTGCTTAGGACGACGGTAGCATTATAAGGTGATCCCTCACTTAAATTTCAAGATAAATTGTGTTCTCCCCGAGTGTGCACCGTTGCGAAAGTTCGTCGTTTCGAGACACCACGTGATGATCGGGTGTGATAGACTCTACGTTCGCATACAATGGGTGCAAGCCAGTGTTGCACGTGCGGAACACTCGGGTTAAACTTGACGAGCCTAGCATGTACAGGCATGGCCTCGGAACACAAGAGACCGAAAGGTCGAACATGAGTCATATAGTAGATATGATCAACATGAAGATGTTCACCATTGAAACCATCTCAACTCACGTGATGATCGGACTTGAGTTGGTGGATTTGGATCATGTGACACTCGAATGACCGGAGGGATGTCAATTTGAGTGGGAGTTTTTTATGTAATATGATTAACTAAACTCATTATCATGAACATAGTCAAAATGTCTTTGCAAATTATGTTGTAGATTACTACCTCGCGCTGTAGCTCCCTTGTATTTTTATATGTTCCTAGAGAAATAGAGTTGAAAGATGATGGTAGCAATAATGCGGACTGGGTCCGTGATCTGAGGATTGTCCTCATTGCTGCACAGAAGGCTTATGTCCTTAATGCACCAGTCGGTGCGCCACCCCCTCAAGCGTCGTCTGTAGATGTTGTGAACGTCTAACAGGCACGTTGTGATGACTACTTGATAGTTCCGTGCATCATGCATTACAGCTTAGAATTGAGGCTCCAAAACGTTTTGAACGTCACGGAACATATGAGATGTTTTAAGAGCTGAAATTGGGATCTCAGGCTCGTGCCCGTGTTGTGAGGTATGAGACCTCCAACAAGATTCTTTGCCTGCAAGATGAAGGAGAATAGCTCAATCGGTGAGCTTGTGCTCAGATTGTCTGGGTGCTACAATCGCTTGAATCGAGTGGGAGTTGATCTTCCAGATAAGATAGTGATTGATATAGTTCTCCAAGTCACTGTCACTAAGCTACTAGAGCTTCGTGATGAACTATATAATGCCAGGGATGGAAATAATGATCCCCGAGCTATTCGCGATGTTTGACACCGTGAAGGTAGAAATCAAGAAGGAGCATCAAGTGTTGATGGTTAGTGAAACCACTAGTTTCAAGAAGGGCAAGGGCAAGAAGGGAAACTTCATGGGTGGCAAGCCAGTTGCTGCTCCAGTGAAGAAACCCAAGGTTGAACCCAAACCCGAGACTAAGTGCTTCTATTATGAGGAGAACGGTCGCTGAAGCAGAACAACCCTAGATACTTGGTAGATAAGAAGGCTGGCAACGTCGACAGAAGTATATTTGATATACGTGTTATTGATGTGTACCTTACTGGTACTCCTAGTAGCACTTGGGTATTGGATACCGGTTCGGTTGCTAAATGTTAGTAACTCGAAATAATAGCTACGGAATAAACGGAGGCTAGCTAAGGGCGAGGTGACGATGAGTGTTGGAAGTGTTTCCAAGGTTGATGTGATCACCATCGCACGCTCTCTATACCTTCGGGATTAGTGATGAACCTAAATAAGTGTTATTTGGTGTTTGCGTTGAGCATAAACGTGATTAGATCATGTTTATTGCAATACGGTTATTCATTTAAGTTAGAGAATAATGGTTATTCTATTTACATGAATAAAACCTTCAATGGTCATGCACCCAATGAGAATGGTTTATTGAATCTTGATCGTAGTGATACACATGTTCATAATATTGATGCCAAAAGATACAAAGTTAATAATGATAGTACCACATACTTGTGGCACTGCCGCTAAATGTCATATTGGTGTAAAACGCATGAAGAAACTCCATGCTGATGGATCTTTGGACTCATTCGATTTCGAATCGGTTGAGACATGCGGACCATGCCTCATGGGCAAGATGACTAAGACCCCGTTTTCCGGTATGATGGAGTGGGCAAGTAACTTATTGGAAATAATACATGTTGATGTATTCGGTCCAATGAGTGTTGTAGCGTGCGGTGGATATCGTTATTTTCCTACCTTCACTTATGATTTGAGTAGATATGGGGATATTTACTTAATGAAACACAAGTCTGTAACATTTGAAAAGTTCAAACAAAATCAGAGTGAAGTTTGAGATCATCGTGACAAGAAGATAAAATGTCTATGATATGATCGTGGAGGTGAATATCTGAGTTACGAGTTTGGTATACAACTTAAGACAATGTGGAAGTTGTTTCACAACTCACGCCACCTGGAACACCATAGTGTGATGGTGTGTCCGAACGTCGTAGTCGTGCTCTATTGGATATGGTGCGAACTATGATGTCTCTTATCGATTTACCACTATCGTTTTAGGGTTATGCATTAGAGACAACCACATTCACTTTAAAAGGGGCACCATCTAAGTCCGTTGAGATGACACCGTATGAATTTTGGTTTGGCAGAAACCTAAGCTGTCATTTCTTAATGTTTGGGGCTGCGACGCTTATGTGAAAAAGGGTTTTCACCTAATGAGCTCGAACCCAAAGAGGACAAATGCATCTTCATAGAATACCCTAACGTAACAGTTGGGTAAAATTTCTATCTTAGATCCAAGCACAAAGTGTTTGTTGCTAAAATGGGTCCTTTCTCGAGAAAGAGTTTCTTTTGAAAGAATTGAGTGGGAAGAAGATAGAACTTGATGAGGTTGTTGAACCTTTGTTACAACCAGAGAGTAGCGCAGCGCAGAAAGTTGTTCCTGTGGAGCCTACGTTAGTTGAAGAGGAAGTTAATGATGATGATCATGAAGCTTCGGATCAAGTTACTATCGAACCTCGTAGGTCGACAAGGACACGTACTGCTCCTGAGTGGTATGGCAACCCTGTCTTAGAGGTCATGTTGTTGGACAACGATGAACCTACGAGCTATGGAGAAGCGATGATGGGCCCAGATTCCGAGAAATGGTTAGAGGCCATGAAATCCGAGATGGGATCCATGTATGAAAACAAAGTATGGGCTTTGGAAGTATTACCTGAAGGGTGAAAGGCCATTCAGAACAAATGGATCTTTAAAAGGAAGACGGACGCGGACGGTAATGTCATCGTCTATAAAGCTTGACTTGTGGCAAAGGTTTTTTTCACAAGTTCAAGGAGTTGACTACGATGAGACTTTCTCACCCGTAGCGATGCTAAAGTCTGTTGGAATTATGTTAGCAGTTGCTGCATTTTTCGATTATGAAATCTGGCAGATGGATGTCAAAACATCGTTTCCTTAACGGTATCCGTGAGGAAAGGTTGTATGTGATACAACCGGAAGGTTTTGTCAGTCCTAAGGATGCTAAAATGTATGCAAACTCCAGCGATCCTTCTATGGACTGGAGCAAGCATCTCGGAGTTGGAATATACGCTTTGATGAGGTGATCAAAGTTTTTGAGTCTATACAAAGTTTATGAGAAGCTTGTATTTACAATAAAGTGAGTGGGAGCACTATAGAATTTCTGATAAGTATATGTGGATGACGTATTGTTGATCGGAAATGATGTAGAATTTCTGGAAAGCATAAAGGGTTGTTTGAAAGGAGTTTTTCAAAGAAAAACGTGGAATGAAGCTACTTAAATATTGGGCTATAGGATCTATAGAGATAGATCAAGACGTCTGAGAAGACTTTCAATGAGTACATACCTTGACAAGATTTTGAAAGAGTTCAAAATGGATCAGTCAAAGAAAGAGTTCTTGCCTGATTTTTAAGGTGTGGAGTTGAGTGAGACTCAAAGCTCGACCACGACAGAAGAAAGAGAAAGGACAAAGGTCGTCCCCTATGCCTTATCTATAGGCTCTGTATAGTATGCCATGCTGTGTACCGCACCTAGTGTGTGCCTTGCCATGAGTCTGTCAAGGGGTACAAGAGTGGTCCAGGAGTGGATCACTGGACAGCGGTCAAGATTATCCTTAGTAACTAGAGGACTAAGGAAATATTTCTAGATTATGGAGGTGATAAAGAGTTCGTCGTAAAGGGTTACGTCGATGCAAGCTTTGACACCTATCCGGACGACTCTGAGTAGCAGTCAGGATACGTATAGTGGAGCAACCATTTGGAATAGCTCCAAGTGGAGCGTGGTAGCATCTGCAGTATGACATATAGATTTGCAAAGAACACACGGATCTGAATGTTGCAGACCGTTGACTAAAGACCTCTCTCACATGCAAAGCATGATCGAACCCCAGAACTCATTGGGTGTTAGATTCATAACAATGTAAATCACATGGTGATGTGAACTCGATTATTGACTCTAGTGCAAGTGGGAGACTGTTGGAAATATGCCCTAGAGGCAATAATAATTTAGTTATTATCATATTTCCTTGTTCATGATAATCGTTTATTATCCATGCTATAATTGTATTGATTGGAAACTCAAATACATGTGTGGGTATATAAACAACACTGTGTCCCTAGTATGCCTCTAAAAGACTAGCTCGTTGATCAAAGATGGTCAAGGTTTCCTAGCCATAGACATGAGATGTCATTTGATAACAGGATCACATCATTAGGAGAATGATGTGATGGACAAGACCCAAACTATGAACATAGCATATGATCGTGTCAGTTTATTGCTATTGTTTTCTGCATGTCAAGTATCTGTTCCTATGACCATGAGATCATGCAACTCACTGACACCGGAGGAATACCTTGTGTGTATGAAACATCGCAACATAACTGGTGTAGGAGATATGCCCTAGAGGCAATAATAAATGTTATTGATTATCTCCCTGTTCATAATTAGGTTTATGTTCCATGCTATAACTGCTATGGTTCTCGAGTCTACAATAACCACGAGGCTCGGAGGAAGACTCATATGCACGTGTGGAATAATAAACGGTAAAATGTATTCCTAGTCTGGCCTCTAAGACTAGCTCAAGTGTTGCATGATGGTTCTGTTTTCCTGATCATGGGCATGTCTATGCCAGCAACTTTGAGGGCACAATGTTAGAAGAACATTTGTGTTGAATCGACCCGAATTGATGTTATGCTATGAGATTCATTCGTCACTAGTTAATGGTTTATAACACAGAGATGGTTAACATTTGCATGATTCCTTAGACCATGAGAGTATCGAGTTTCTTCATGCTTGCTTCATGAACTTTGGGGTTTGTTAAACGTCATCCATAAATGGGTGGCTATTACGGCGGCTTACGGGTTCATGGAAAAGTATGTCAAGTAACTTGATAGCTCAAGATTGGGATTTGCTCCTCCGACGATGGAGAGATATCTCTGGGCCCTCTCGGTGTTACAGTATCCATCATCGTCTGGCCAGACACTTTGTGATTTGATCACGGGGATGCCGGAACACGGGAACGAGAAAAGAGAACAATACCGGTAACGAGGTAACTGGCATAGTGGACAAGTTGTTGATCCACGGGGATGCCAACATGTCTCACCTCGGGTATTTGTAACATATCGCGAAGCAACAGGAATAGCACACGGCAACTCGAGGTTCACTCGAATATTCATTCGTGTGGGTATAGGGGTCAATATGGGTGTCCACGGCTCCGATGTTGATCATTGATCGGAAGGGGTTCCGGGTCATGTCTATACTTCACCGAACCTATAGGGTCACACGCTTAAGGGTCATCTATCTGCTGAATACTAGACAGGGAGTCTGAGAGAAATTCACCGAAAAAGTTTCGGAGACAACGGAAGAGTTTCGGAGAGAGAGAACACCGGAAGAGTTTCGGTAAAACCGAAAAGTTGTTTCGGGGTGTACCATTAAGTCAAATTGGTTTCGGCACATGCCTGGAAATTATTGGAAGGTACCAGAATTGTTCCGGTAACTTTTGAGATTTTTCAGAGACAAAAACCGGAAATGTTCCGAACTGCCGGAACCGCTTTAGTTGCTTTTCACAGATGAAAATCACTAAACCAAAAAGTTGTTTCGGAGTACACCATAAAGTCAAATTGGTTTCGGCACATGCCTGATAATTCTTGGAGGGTGCCAGAATCGTTCTGGAAACTTTCTGGAATTTTCCGGGATGAAAACCGGAAATGTTCCGGAGCCGCCGGAACCGCTTCAGATGCTTTTCGCAGATGAAAATCACTAAACCGGAATTGTTTCGGATCGCGTTGAAAAATTATTTTAGTGGGTACTGGAAATGTTCTAAGCCCACATAAATATTTTCGGTTCGAACGGACGCTGAAAAATGTCGTCGTGAATAGTGAAAGTGCTTTTTGGGTGGCTTCTTGGAGAAGCCACCTTGAGGGCCTTTTGGTATTTTCCCACTTGGCTTCTTGGAGAAGCCACCCTTGGGCTTGGCCTATAAATAGGGGTGGAGTGGGCTGCCTAAAGACTCACTCTTTCTCACATACACATGCCATCTGATGTTATCTGGCTTCTCTCTCCCTCCCAGCGAAGTAGTTTCGTAGAGCCGAAAGGCTGTCTGGGTTCCGGTGGGAACTAGTTCTGGACGGCGAAGCCCTGCCGGATAGATGACACCGTATGTGTGCAACTCTGTAGAGAGATCGTAGTTTCGGTCTTAGTTCGAGAGTGCCTCCCGAAGGGCTGTCCGAGTGACCGTCCGAAATTTTGAGGTCCTCCCGAAGGGCTGTCCGAGGATCCGTCCGGTGGGACTATCCGAGGGACTGTTCTGAGGTCCTCCCGAAGGGCTGTCCGATGATCCGTCCGGTGGGACTTTCCGAGGGACTGTTCTGAGGTCCTCCCGAAGGGCTGTCCGAGGATCCGTCCGGTGGGACTATCCGAGGGACTGTCCTGAGGCCTCCTGAAGGGCTGCCCGGAGATCCGTCCGGGGAGCAGGCGAGGGAGTACATCCTCGCCGTTGGGAGGTTGTAAATCCTAGCTGCGGGGATCTGCACCGCCGATCGTCATCGACTCTACTTCCGCTGCGCTACGAGTCGGTAACGAAAAGGATCAAACCTTGTATGCAGTCTCCATAGTGGTCCTGGGCTGGTGCGTAGGTCGAAATTTTTTGTTTTCTGCTGCATTACCCTTCAGTGGCATCAAGAGCTGTGCTATGCGTAGATGCAGGTTGCGATCTAGAATACATAGAGATGTATGGGTGTTGCACAATATAATTAGGTAGTAGATGACATCTATTACTGAAAATTATTTGTGCGGGTAGCAGATGAAATCTGTTACCCGATGTTCTTGTTGCTTCCCTGGAATTTGCGTAGTCCTGATCTTGACGGCATGGTGGAATCTCACAAAGTTCTGGCAATCCGCGATCCTTTCATGCTGCTCCTGAGTATGCTGATTGACAGATCAACGAAGTGCTAACAGTTCTTTGGGTTCCACCATAGTTGAGAAAGATGGATGTTTCGCAGACGAAAGGGCAATGCATATGTGATCTGCACGGGGGTCACGCATATGACGAAGTTTAGTATGGGGCTCGAGATTTTATTATCTCGTGTTTCATACACCCTGGAAAGTTAATCTAGCAACTTGAATTATCATACTTGATGATGGACGTTTCTAGCTTCGGTTTGTTTCGAAACCATAGAAGCCACGTAAAATAAAATTTTGCATGAACCGATTAGAGGCGTCTAACTTGGTTTTGCAGGATGGTTTGCATGTGCATATGATGTGGTATAGCAGTGCTCATATTAATTTGATTATGTATGAGATGACTATATGATGTAATATTAACATGACTTGCGTGTCATGATTCGGCATGATGGCTGGAGCCATATGATTGCACTTTAATGACCTGCGTGTCAACCTTATGTAATGCACTTATTTTATTAGCTATAGAGATAGCAATATTATCTGGTGCATCGACAAGGTGGTGGAAATCTTCGCGAAGGTGAACACCGACGCGAATGCCGAAGACGAAGAAATACTTGACTTCTCCGTCAGAAGGGGCTATACCATATCATGCTATTATGAATTGCCTGAGATGTTTATCCCTCTTGATGCACCCTTCTTGATTGCGCGGTAGTCGCTTTTTATTAGGGTGATCTCTCACAAAAATATCAAGTAGTTAGTGTTCTCCCAAGTGTAGCACCGTCACGGCACCTATCTTTTCGGGGTGTGCCGTGTCACACGGGTACGAACGATTAGAGAAGTGTGAGGCGGGTGAGTTGAGACCTCGTAGCGAGATCACTTGGTTGTCTTGACGTTCAGGCATGACCGTCATGAGCTCGGAACACACGCATCGAAAGATGAACAAGAGTCACATAGAGATGTGATTGGCAAGTTGGCCTACCGGTTGAGATTTTCGTCATCAGTGGTGTTACACCAATGGCGAACAATTTAAATGCGGGTCTTGTATCACTCACAATCAATTATGAGAGATATTGATTTGAGTGGGAGCGCACTTTAGAATTAATTCTTTTAATTCTTAGTGCAATTAATTTTGAACACTGTCTAAGAGTGATTTGCAAAAATAATTGTAGAATAATGGCTCGCGTTTCCACCTTCCCTGTTAAAATTGAATAGCTGTTAAATATCTGGTTAAAACTTTACGATTGGTAACGTAATGTGAGGATTGTCCTCTATAGTGCCGAGAAGGACTTTGTCCTATCGCATACTTTCGGTATTCTCCCGCTAATGCTATGGATCATGTGACTCTCGTCCTTCGATCCAAAAGCTAGAATTCTGTTTCAGTCAAGTGCAATACGTTTGCTTCCATGAGACCCGAACTTCGAAAGTTTGGATAGTTATGTGATATTCATGGAATCTGAAAATCATTTTCAGAGACAGACAAAGGCTAAAAGATATGAGATATCCAAAGCAATGTTTGTTTGCAAACTATTAGTAAAGGAGTTTACTATGCATTAGACTGATAAGAGAGGGATCCAGGAGAACGCCTGTCATATGATGAAAGGTGAATAAAACAACAACTTAAAGAGAAAGGAAGTGTCCGAAGGGTGTCAGTAAGACTTTCACGCCTAGGAAGTCCGGGGCTAACACCACTCTCAAGTTGGATGCTTCTTCTGAGAGTAGGAGAAATACTAAAAGTTAAACTGTTAGAAGTATAAAGGCAAAAGGAAAGAAGACTGGAATATCCAGCTCATGTATGAATGTCATACAGGTTTTTGATGTATAGAAGGCTGGTCAAAGATATAGTTCTTGGGAATTATGGTTAAACATGTTAATCAGTAATTCTTGGGTATTGTGAGTTAATCACAAAGATACCCGCTCGATTGCATTCTGTTGCAACTCGATGTAAGAACTACTATGGCCTGAAAGACTAGCCAGGAATGAGGTTTAGATACACACAGGGAACATAGTAAATGTTACTATGCCTTCCATAGGTGTATTCCCTATGTATTTACTTTCATAATTCATTTTAGAGTTTCACACTCTAGCCCTTTGCATAAGGTATCTTGCAAGAAGGTTGTTCATAAGAGAACTTTTGATGTTCGGTGTTATGAATAACATAAGGGCCATACTTTCATTATGAATGAGACGTATATCATGAATATTGATAATAATACATTACCTCTGTATTTACTTTCATAATTCATTTAGAGTTTCATACACTCTAGCCCTTTGTATAAGGTATCTTGCAAGGAGGTTATTCATAAGAGAACTTTTGATGTTTGGTGTTATGAATAAACATGAAGGGCCATGCTTCCATCCAAGATGGGATGTATGTTATGAATATTGATGGTAATATGATACATCCATAACACTGACGCTAAATGTCGCAAGACTAAAAGAATACCACATATGTGTGGCACTGCATTTGGTCACATTGGAGAAACCTGCACGGAAAATTCCATTATGATGGATTTTAAAGTCATTTTGATTTTGAATCATCTGACACTTGCAACTTTTCTCCGAAAAGTGAAGTGACTGAAATACCGTTCACAGGCCATAAGGAACGAGCAAAGAACATATTGGTGATCATACATTATGATGTGTGTAGTCCAACAAATGTTGTTGCAAGTAGTGGATTTATCTATCTTCAGAAATGACTCAAGTAGATATATGGATATTTACTTGTTGAGACGTAAGTCTGGATCTTTTGAATTCATTCATAAGGTTTTCAAAAATGAAGTAGAAGTTATTGTAACAAGAAAATTATGTTTCTACAATTCGATTGCAGAAAGGAATATTTGAGTTACAAGTTTAGCGAATGTCTGATGAGTTATGAAAGGGGTTTCATAACTTGCACCTCCCGGAACACCAGTGCAAGTGGAAAGTCCGTGAAGATGTAATCGAACCATTTATGACATGGTAAGATCAAAGATGACATAAATAAATTTGCCATTACCCCTTTTAAAGGTGATGCTTTAGAGACTGCGGCTTTTACACTGAAAAGAGCTCTATCGGGTCTGTTGAAATGACGCCATCGTATGGTACGCCCAACCATGTTATATCTTTTCTTAACATTTGGAATATGGGGCTTGTGTAAAAGGTTACAAACCTATTCCAAATCAGACAAGTGCTACTTTGTAGGTTATCCCAAGTCATTGGGTATTTCCCCACCACAATACCGAGGCAAATAGGTTTGCCACAAAGAACGGTATGCTTTTTGAAGAAAATGGTTCTTTCAAAAAGGTGAGTGGGAGAACAGTGCAACTCGACGAGATAAACAGTATCTTCATCATCAGATCAAAGGAAAGAGACCTTGGAAGTAATTCTGGAGTTTCCTACTACGACTGATACGGAAGTCTCTACAATAAAATGTATCGACTTCGGTCGAACTTGCAGCTGAACCACGTAGGCAAAGCTCGTGCAAACCTATCAGGTGCGCAAACGAGATATTGTTGTTAGACAACAGTATACCTACGATTCACAAGGAAGCGTTGATGGGCCCTGACTCCGGAATTGGCTAAATGCCAATACAATCTGAGATTGTTTCCATATAAGTGATTCGAGATTAAAATCTTGATACACCTTTCAGAAGACTTAGAGTCTAACGAATATTTATGGAACTAAAAACTGATACGGATAAAAATGTTTTATCCATAAAGCTCGACTTGTTGAAATAACAAGTTCAAGGAGTTAACTACGATGAGGTTGTTTCACCGTAGCGATGCTTAAAGTCGGTTCGGGTTGAACTAGCAATTAATACATATTTCAATCATGAGATATGAAACATGGATGACAAAAGGATTTCCATCTGATGGAAATGAAACCTAGGACTTGTATGTGATACAGTCCAAAGTAATTTGTCGATCCAGAGGATGCTAGTAAGTATGAAAACTTTATAGTTCCAGCGATGGACAGAAGAGAGCAAAGTGGAGTTGAATCTTCGTTTTTGATGGAATGGTCAAAAGGGTTTGACTTCATCAAATGGGTATCGAAGATGCTTGTGATTCAAGAAAGTAAGTGGGAGCATAATAATATTTCTAAAAACCTTGTGTACTTGACACATTGTTAATTGGAAATAAATTTCTTGACACGAATTAGGACTTCATTTGAAAATAGTTTATCGATGAAGTGCTTAGGCTAAATAGCCTCAATATTAGGGATGATGATCTATGGAGATAGATTTACCTAATGGGGCTAAGCAATGAATACATATTGACAAGATGCTAAAACCTTTTAGCATTTAAAACGCCAAGGAGTGATTCTTGCCGAAGTCACATGGAAAGAGTTTTTGCAAGACTCAGTGTCCCAAAACACTGATGAGTGAAATACATGATGGAGATTCCACACACTCTTGTCTTTGGATTAATCATGTATTCCATGGTATGTAAAACAACCAGATATGTCCGATACTCCAAAGTTGTTGCAAGTATGGATACCAAAGTGATCAAAGTACTGATCATAGGACAACAGTGAAAGATGTCATTAAAGTACTAGAGTAGTAGTGATGACATGTTTTCTCGCAAGCAGAGATTATGAAGTGCTCGTTGTAAGTAATTACATTGATACAGTCTTCATCAATGCTCCATGCGATTTTCGATTTAAGTTAAGGGTTTTGTGTAATACACAATATGGTGGCACGGTAGTTGGAAATTGTTCCAAACAAGATACTGTGGTGAATTCTATAACAAAGGCTAAGTATGTTGACGCTTAAGAAGCGACAAAGAAGTTGTTGAATCATATAGTTCATTCATGAACTTAGTATGGTTCCAAGATGGCTTTAGTCTATGGGACACTATTGCAGATAGTTGCTCCATAGCTCAGTCTGAGGAATCAGGTTTCGACCAATGATTCACACATATGCAAAGCCAAGTACACACAAAATATGAATTTTGTGAAAGCGTGAAAACGCGAGGATATGCAAAGTTACACACGGAGCTGAAGTCGTCAGATCCGTTGGACATCAGGCTATACCACATGCGAAGCATATTTTACACCAGTATGCCATAGGTGTAAAGTGCATTAGCATTGACTAGATTATTGACTCTAGTGCAAGTGGGAGTCTGTAGGAGATATGCCCTAGAGGCAATAATAAATGTTATTGATTATCTCCCTGTTCATAATTAGGTTTATGTTCCATGCTATAACTGCTATGGTTCTCGAGTCTACAATAACCACGAGGCTCGGAGGAAGACTCATATGCACGTGTGGAATAATAAACGGTAAAATGTATTCCTAGTCTGGCCTCTAAGACTAGCTCAAGTGTTGCATGATGGTTCTGTTTTCCTGATCATGGGCATGTCTATGCCAGCAAGTTTGGCCGACACGCTCATGTATCGGCCCAGGAATTACGTATGATCCCAATTACCTGGCCGTTTGCGGTTTGGGGGCTAGATATGGTTGGTCCATTTAAGTCGTCTTCTGACAAGAAAACCCACTTATTAGTGGCGATTAACAAGTTCACTAAGTGGGTTGAAGCAGAGCCGGTCAACAATTGTGATGCAGAAACTGCGGCCAAGTTTTGAAGAAGTTGATTTTCCGTTTTGGCTACCCTCACAACATCATTACTGATAATGGTACCAATCTGTCCAAGGGAGCCATGGAGCAATTCTGCCAATGAGAGCACATCCGGCTCAATTTAGCAGCAGTGGCGCATCCACAGTCCAATGGGAAAGCTGAGAGAGCCAACCAGGAGATTTTGAGAGGAATCAAACCCCGGCTCATGGTGCCCCTTGAGTGCACGCCGGGTTGTTGGGTTGAGGAACTCCCTTCAGTACTTTGAAGTATTCGAACAACGCCAAATAGATCCACAAGATATACTCCTTTCTTCTTGGTTTACGGAGCTGAGGCGGTTCTCCCAAGTGATATCCGTCATGACTCGCCTCGGGTTACTGCATATGTTGAGGCGGACAATGAGCAAGCACGCCAAGATTCCCTGGATGCCTTGGAAGAAGCATGTGACTTAGTAGCAGCCAGATCTGCTATATATCAGCAAGACCAACGACATTATCACAGTCGTAGAGTCCGAAGCCGCACTTTTCAAGAAGGCGACTTAGTGCTCCGTCTGATTCAAGATCAAACAGGGATGCACAAGCTCTCCCCGCCTTGGGAGGGTCCTTTCGTCACCAGTCGAAACCTCAATAATGGGTCATACTATCTAGTCGACTTACGAGAAGGATCATATACTTCTGAGGATGAGACAACCCGGCCTTGGAATATTGCACACCTACGGCCTTATTACACTTAGTAGCCACCGGCTCATCATTTTGTAATCCCCCCTCTGCAAAATTCTGTATATACTTCTTTATGTTCAAATATAATAAAGCCGGCACCCCCGAAAATCGGTGTCTCTGTCGTTTCAGCCTATAAATTGAGCATGAGTCTTTATTGTTTGCAACATAGGTCACTTGGGGGCTTCCAACTCATCGAGTTTAGCTTTCTCACCCTCTTGACCCGGCAAAAAACGCCATCAAAATATGGTTAAACCTGCCTGTATGCTTGATGTGACTCCGATTAGATGACCCCAGGTACTCTTGAAAAGTTAATCCTTTGGGACCCTGAACTTTTAAGGTTAAAACATTGGCTTGAGTCATGTGAGAGCTAGCATACAGAAAGCTAGGATAAACCATGGGTTATTATACCCGCTTCATTGAAGCAAGACTTGCGCCTCAAAAGTCAGTCTCCTTTTTCCGAGTCTCACTGAGCCGGCTTATTAAAAAAAATATGTATGTTTGCATACTCATAATTTTCAGGTACAATGTTACCCTTATTGCCGGCTTATATTCAAATAACTAGGTTACACAACTGAGTTCATATTATGACCAGTTTCCAGATCATCTAAAGAGAATTTGATAGACTTGAGTTTCAAAAACCAAGTTATCTTGTCGGCTTATTCCTGACCTGCCTTATAAATGGGACAAAACTCATTGTGCACAAAGCAAGAAAAGTGCAAGGACAGGCAATAAAGAGTGTCATAAACATATTAATAGAAGCTTGGTAGATTGGAGTTCAGCACCAACAAAAGGCGCCAACGTGCACGATGGCACGACAGAGCAAATTCAAAGTTGTGGAGAACACTACTCCTATTACAGGCTCACAATGGAGGCCACACGATTCTTCAAAAGTTTTTCTTACACCAGGGGGCTCGTTGTGTAGGGGCGATTCATCCAGCTTCCGAGGTGTCTTCATGCTTGATACGTCTCCAACATATCTACTTTTCCAAACTCTTTTGCCCTTGTTTTGGACTCTAATTTGCATGATTTGAATGGAACTAACCCGGACTGACGCTGTTTTCAGCAGAATTGCCTTGGTGTTATTTTTGTGCAGAAATAAAAGTTCTCGGATGGACCTGAAAGTTTACGGAGAATATTTTTGGAATTAATAAAAAATACTGGCGAAAGAATCAACTGCAGGGGGCCCACCACCTGGCCACAAGCCAGGGGGGCGCGCCCACCCCCCTAGGGCACGCTCCTGTGGCTTGTGGGCCCCCTGTTGCTCCTCCGACCTCGTTTCCACTTCTATATATTCCTATTCGGGGAGAAAAAAATCAAGAAGAAGAGTTCATCCGTTTTACGATACGGATTTTTTTATTCTTGATATTAAGCTTATTAGTAAACATGCTTCCATGGTAACTACCCAAGTAGAACAAGTACTTAAGGCTCAAAATGATTTGCTTAATGAAATGAATAATAAGAACAATGATCATGCTGTTAAAGTTGTGACTAGAGGTGGTAGAATGACTCAGGAACCTTTGTATCCTGAGGGCCATCCTAAGAGAATTGAGCAAGATTCTCAGAGAGTTAATACCGATGCACCTAATCGTTCCAATAAGAGCAGGAAAAAGAATGACGATAGGACTTTGCATGCTGCTAGTGAACCTGTTATAGATACACCTGAGAATCCAAATGATATTTCTATTTCTGATGCTGAGACACAATCTGGTGATGAACATGAGTCCAGTGATAATATTAATGATGATGTTCATGTTGATGCTCAACCTAGCAATGATAATGATGTGGAGATTGAACCTGCTGTTGATCTTGATAACCCACAACCTAAGAATAAGAGATATGATAAAAGAGACTTTATTGCTAGGAAGCATGGTAGAGAAAAAGAACCATGGGTTCAAAAACCCATGGCCTTTCCTCCTAATCCATCCAAGAAAAGGGATGATGAAGATTTTGAGCGCTTTGTTGAAATGCTTAGACCCATCTTTTTGCGTATGCGTTTGACTGGTATTCTGAAAATGTCTCCTTATGCTAAGTATATGAAAGATATTGTGACAAATAAAAGAAAGATACCGGAAGCTGAGATTTCCACCATGCTTGCTAACTATACTTTTAAGGGTGGAATACCAAAGAAACTAGGAGATCCCGGAGTACCTACTATACCATGCTCTATTAAAGGAAATTATGTTAAAACTGCTTTATGTGATCTTGGAGCTGGTGTTAGTGTTATGCCTTTCTCTTTATGTCGTAGACTTGATTTGAATAAGTTGACACCTACTGAAATCTCCTTGCAAATGGCTGATAAATCAACTGCTTTACCCATCGGTATTTGCGAGGATGTGCCTGTTGTGGTTGCAAACGTTACTATCTTAACGGATTTTTTTATTCTTGATATTCCCGAGGACGACAGTATGTCGATCATCCTTGGTAGACCCTTTTTGAATACCGCAAGGGCTGTTATTGATTGCAACCAGGGCAATGTCACTTTTCATGTTAATGGTAATGAGCGTACGGTACACTTCCTGAAGAAACAACCTCAAGTTCATAGTATCAACTCCATTGAAAAGATTTCAACGATTATTATTGGAGGCTTTGAATTCCCTCTTCCTACTGCCAAAAAGAAATATGATATACTTATTGTTGGGGACATGCATATCCCCATTGAGGTAACCTAGTGTTATTCGAAAATTCTCCGGTTCCATGTCCTTCGGAAAAGATTTGTCAATAAGACTTAATCAACCTTATTGATGGATTCTTTTTGATGAGCATGAGATGGATGAATATAGAAAGCACAACCTTCTGTACCCAACTTTTACTTTCTGTTATTTAGATTAAATAGAGTAAAAATGCTATTATTCTCCTGTTTTCTGTTTTATCCGTGTAATAGAAAAATGATCTGAAAATAAAAGTCCTCAGAATTCCCTGAAAATCTAGTATGATTTTTTATGGAATATTTTAGAATTTTTGGCACTGAGTATGCATCAGGGGGCTGCACCAGTGGGCCACAAGCCTGCAGGGCGCGCCCACCCCCCTGGGCGCGCCCCCTGGCTTGTGGGTCCCACGTGGGGCCCCCTCACTTATTCCAGCCACCATCCACTTCGTCTTCCTCCAGAAAAAATCCCACCATTGCTCAAACCCGTGTTCTAGCTCATTTTGCTGCCATTTTCGATCTCCTTGCTCAAAGCTCCATTTGCAAAACTGTTTTAGGGGATTGCTCATCGGTATGTGACTCCTCCAATGGTCCAATTAGTTTTTGTTCTAGTGCTTTATATATTGCAATTTTTTGCTGCTGTGGTGACCTTGTTCTTGAGCTTGCATGTCAAATATATATGGTCCCAAGTAGTTTTGATGCATGATATAGCCTCTAGGTACTTGTGTGAGTAGTTGCTATGAGTTTTGTTGAGTTTTGTTTACTTTTATTTTGAGTCACCAAAAATTTCAGAAATTTTTCAGAGAAAGGAAAGATGTTAAGGAGAATTTACCAAGGTGGTTCTTCGAGCAAGATGACCCCGAGGCTCGCGTTACGCGAGCCCGACTTTGGACCACCGAGGGAAGCTCAAGTGCGGCCTTGTGAATGGCCGTCGGATCAATTCATGGACAATGCCGGGTTCAAGGAAGAGTTTTATACGTACATAAGGAATGCTGGCCTAGAGGATTTTATTTCAGATCGATGCAAGCAATATTATCAACTCACCGATTCTTTCGTGCGGAGGTTTGAATTTTCATCCAAGCGTAATTCTCATTCTGTTCTATTTAATCTTTATGATAAGTCCTATACCATGGACCTAGAGGATTTTAATGATGCATGCAAAATTCCACAGTGGGGTAGCCATAGCGATCCTCATAAAAATGAATTTAATGATTTCCTTGCTAGCATCACGGTGGAAGAAACTAGAACCATTACACAAGCTACTTTGGGGAGCATTCACTTTCCTGTCATACATTATTTTGCTCTCTTCATAGGTAGATGCATTAACGGTAAACATGAACATAGCCACCTTTGCGTACCTGATCTTAGTATTCTTAAAAGTGCGGTCATGGGAGATAGACGATATAACTTAGGGGATATTATTGCTAGGAGATTACATCTTAATGCTAAGGATGGAGATTTCTTTGGTGGAATTTATGCCACTCGGGTAGCTAAGTATCTCGGGGTACCCATAAGAGAGAATGATATTGAGTTACCCCCTGCTTTTCTTGACTATGAGGCTTTGGTGCGCTACCAGTTCCTTGAGAGGGATGAACAGTCCATCCTATACCAACTAATTTTTGACAGACAGCGTGCTGTCCATATTACTCTTCCTGCTCCTGCCTTCTTTAACTTTCAGGAAAAACGAAGACGCTTTATAACCAGAGAGGAGGCAAATGAGTATGAGAGAGAGGCGGAAGCCGCTCGCCTCCATGCTGCAGCTATTCAGGCAGTAGCCGCCGCAGTCCAGTACCACCCCAATTATGACTTCGGATATTATCCGGGCCAGCCATGGCCCTAGACCAACTTAGGCCAAAAGCCTAAGCTTGGGGGAGTACGTATTTCTCACCGACATTACATCCATGTTCACACACTCATTCCAGTTGTCGGTGTTCATACTTTTTCATTGTACCATCCATGGTAGTTTATTTCTTCTTTATGCTTTCTTCTTATTTGTGTTTAATTAATCTTGAGAAAATCCAAAAAAAAGTAGTTCTAGCTTTACTTTCAAGTTTGCTTAGTTGTAGCATTAAAAGAAAACCCAAAAATATTTCTTGATCTTCTTTTGCTTGTTGGGAGCTTTCCCTTGTAAATAATTTTCTTTTCTTTCCTTTGGGTCGTAAGGAGAAGACCACGATGAAAATGTTGAGTGGCTCTCACATGCATTATTGTTTATCATCAGAGAGCCCATATTGCTTTGTCTTTTCCTTTGAGTTACTGCTTGCAGATTCCAGCTTAGTCCAATGCACGTGCACTCTTATTATTATTCACATCGTTCGGTCGTGCAAGTGAAAGGCAATAATGACGATATATGATGAAATGACTGAGCTGGAGAAAAGCTGGTATGAACTCGACCTATTTTTTTGTAAATATGATTAGCTCATCGTTCAGGATTCAGCTCATTATGGGTTGAACATGCTCGCAATGACAATTAGAGATTATAGTTATTCATGCCATGCTTAATTAGCTAAGAGTTAATAATGGTTTGTTTTGAGTGCCAACATGCATATTAAAATGGTTGTGATGTAGTATGATAGAATGGTATCCTCCTCTGAACGATTCGAGTGGCTTGACTTGGCACATGTTCATGCATGTAGTTGAAACAAAACCAACATAGCCTCCACGATGTTTATGTTCATGGTGATTTATATCCTACTCATGCTTGTATTCAATGTTGGTTAATCTCAAAGCATGTCTATGACTGTGTCGCTCTCTAGTTGGTCGCTTCCCAGTCTTTTGCTAGCCTTCACTTGTACTAAGCGGGAATATTGCTTGTGCATCCATCTCCATAAACCCAAAGTTGTTCCATATGAGTCCACCATACATACCTATATGTGGTATTTACCTGCCGTTCCAAGTAAATTTGCATGTGCCACTCTCCAAACCTTCAAATAAATATTCCGTTTTGTTTGCCCATATGGCTCATGTAGTGACTGGGGGCTGTCAGTATCTTCCATGCTAGGTGGCTTATTCTCACGATACGTGTTGATTCACTATCATTCACGAGAAAGTGGCTGGTAATCGGGATGCCCAATCCCACGCTCAAAATTCAAATCAATATTTAATGAACAAAACTCCCCCAGGATTGTGTTTGTATGGACGGTACCCGTGGATTCGGCCCGCCGTGGAGTGTGATTGATTTGGTGGAGGGGGAGTAAAAACTTTATTATTCTGTTTGGGAACCGCCTATAATGTATCTAGCATGGAAGATATCGAGATCTCTTAGTTGTTATGTTGGCAATGAAAGCATACCTCTCAAAATTATTATTCATCCTTGTTTTAAAAGCTCGAGCTCTGGCACCTCTGCAAATCAATGCTTCCCTCTGTGAAGGGCCTATCTATTTTACTTTACTGTTGAGTCATCACCCTCTCATAAAAGGCACCAGTTAGAGAGCACCACCGTCATTTCTATGCTTTGCTATTAATTGATATTGAGTATGAGTATGACTGGATCTCTTTTACCATGAATTACAATGTCTAGTCAGTCCTTGTTCTTCAGAGGTGCTCTGCATTTATGTTTTGCGGTCTCAGAAAGGGCTAGCGAGATACCATTATGTCATATTGTATCATGATTGTTTTGATAAAATTGTTGTCATCCGAGACTTATTATTATTGCTCGCTAGTTGATTATGCCATTGATATGAGTAAATGTGAGACCTAAATGTTATTGTGAATGTGGTTAGTCTATACTCTTTGCTGAAAATCCGAACATCAGTTAGACATATTTACAACAGCAAGATCAAACAGAGTTTGTAAAAGTTTTTCTTTATCACTTTCAGTTTATCAACTGAATTGCTTGAGGACAAGCAAAGGTTTAAGCTTGGGGGAGTTGATACGTCTCCAACGTATCTACTTTTCCAAACTCTTTTGCCCTTGTTTTGGACTCTAATTTGCATGATTTGAATGGAACTAACCCGGACTGACGCTGTTTTCAGCAGAATTGCCTTGGTGTTATTTTTGTGCAGAAATAAAAGTTCTCGGATTGACCTGAAAATTTACGGAGAATATTTTTGGAATTAATAAAAAATACTGGCGAAAGAATCAACTGCAGGGGGCCCACCACCTGGCCACAAGCCAGGGGGTGCGCCCACCCCCCTAGGGCGTGCCCCTGTGGCTTGTCGGCCCCCTGTTGCTCCTCCGACCTCGTTTCCACTTCTATATATTCCTATTCGGGGAGAAAAAAATCAAGAAGAAGAGTTCATCGCGTTTTACGATACGGAGCCGCCAGCACCTCCTGTTCTTCCTCGGGAGGGCAGATCTGGAGCCTGATTTGGGCTCCGGAGAGGGGAAATCGACGCCGTCGTCATCACCAACCATCCTTCATCACCAATTTCATGATGCTCTCCGCCATTCGTGAGTAATTCCATCGTGGGCTTGCTGGACGATGATGGGTTGGATGAGATTTACCATGTAATCGAGCTTGTTTTGTTAGGGTTTGATCCCTAGTATCCACTATGTTCTGAGATTGATGTTGCTATGACTTTGCTATGCTTAATGCTTGTCACTAGGGCCCGAGTGCCATGATTTTAGATCTGAACCTATTATGTTTTCATGAATATATATGTGTTCTTGATCCTATCTTGCAAGTTGTAGACACCTATTACGAGTTATGATCCGCATCCCCCAGGGTGACAATAACTGGGATTCTTTCCGGTGATTACCGTAGTTTGAGGAGTTCATGTATTCACTAAGTGCTAATGCTTTGATCCGGTTCTCTATTAAAAGGAGGCCTTAATATCCCTTAGTTTCCATTAGGACCCCGCTGCCACGGGAGGGTAGGACAAAAGATGTCATGCAAGTTCTTTTCCATAAGCACGTATGACTATATATGGAATACATGCCTACATTACATTGATGAATTGGAGCTAGTTTTGTGTCACCCTATGTTATAACTGTTGCATGATGAATGCCATCCGACATAATTATCCATCACTGATCCATTGCCTACGAGCTTTTCCATATTGATCTTTGCTAAGTTACTTTTCCGTTGCTACTATTACATTCACTACAACACTGCTACTGTCACTTTGCCATCGTTACCGTTACTTCCATACTACTTTGCTACTGAATACTTTGCTGCAGATATTAAGTCTTTCAGGTGTGGTTGAATTGACAACTCAGCTGCTAATACTCAAGAATATTCTTTGGCTCCCCTTGTGTCGAATCAATAAATTTGGGTTGAATACTCTACCCTCGAAAACTGTTGCGATCCCCTATACTTGTGGGTTATCAATGCTCTGTCATCAGCCGCCTCTGGATCTGACTCCGCCGGTTCATCATCATCAACATACTGGCCTTTCTGTTGCCATCGAATTGAGATCAAAGATTCGAAATTTGTTGTCCCTTCAATAAGAGCTGACGCGTCAATGTGAGGAGCAAAAGTTGTCTTACGGCGAGGAGGCACCAAGTCAGACGGTTAGTCCTTGGGTGCGTTAACACGCTCATTGTCGATGGTGTACGCATGATGATACTTTGAAAGATCCACCTCCTCAGCTATCAAAGACGCCAGTGGTCGAGTCTCTGTGAGGCACTTTGCGTAATCTGCACGAGTGAATGCAGAGCCGTCGAGTTTAAACTCCGGGAAGCTGCCTTTTAGGAGCTCCACATCTAATTCTGGCAGATACGCTTTTGCCCGAACAAGTGCCATGTTCACCCCTCCTCGAGCCGCCGACTTCCGGGTTTCAGCCACCCATTGTGTCATGGTAGAGAGTTGCTTCAACATGTCCTTGATATTTCTTGGCGGGTGCTTCAGGTTTTTCACGGCCATGATGGAGTAAACAGAGCCTGTAAATAGTTGCTCTACGTACGTGAAAATAGTTTTCAACTTCACAATTGGCAGCTCTACAAGGTTATGATTTTTCCGCCCTGCAAAGAAAAGAAGGTACAATAAGCCGCTGCAAGAGTGATAAGCTGGCACATTGGCAAAGGCGGGACGAAACACATACCAAAGATTGTTGTCAACATCTCGTTAATCTGTTTCACGAGAGTAGCATATTTTTCTTTCACGGGACCGAAGTTCTTCTCAGCCTTTTCCGCATGTTTTGTCAAGACAACCTTTTCCGCCTCAAACAGTTTTATGGCCTTTTCCAGACATTCATTCGCCTGACGTGTAGAATCTTCAAAATGAGCCGCCATGGACTCAGCTTCAGTTTTCAATTTCCTTTCTTCCTTGAGCCGTTTCTGCAGTCTCACAGCAGCAGACTCAGCGTCTTCAACATATCCCTGATAGACGAGCAAGAAGGATCAGCAACTATTTTTACAAGTCCCAAGAAGATTGCAAGCAATATCCTTGACACTTGGGGGCTAATGCATATTAGTTCTTTCGAAACTAAGATATGGAGGAGACCCGACTCATCTCAAGAAGATGAGTTGGCCCTTCGGGGCTACAGGCCGAATTTCTTCAATCTTCAAAGACCCGACTCATCTCAAGAAGATGAGTCGGCCCTTCGGGGCTACAGGCCGAATTTCTTCAATCTTCAAGACCCGACTCATCTCAAGAAGATGAGTCGGCCCTTGGGGGCTACAGGCCGAATTTCTTCAATCTTCAAGACCTGACTCATCTCAAGAAGATGAGTCAGCCCTTGGGGGCTACATGTCGAATTTCTTCAATCTTCAAGACCCGGCTCATCTCAAGAAGATGAGTCGGCCCTTGGGGGCTACAGGTCGAATTTCTTCAATCTTCAAGACCCGACTCATCTCAAGAAGATGAGTCGTCCCTTGGGGGCTACAGGTCGATTGCCTTCAATTTTTACTACAGGCTTTAGCTATTTTATAACACCAGCTTATTATAACAAGCTGGTCTTTGGAAGCTAATGATAGTATACATGATAATGGTAAAATTAGAAGATTACCTCATATTTCTCCTTCATAGCATTTATTGTGCTCCTTTCAATTTCCCGGCTCTCATATAGTCAGGCCAGGTACTGCTGATACAGATCTTCAACACCAAGTGCGGACAATTTTGGGAATTCCATCTTGGCCTTTCCCTTGTCCAAAGTCACTGGTTCATCCTTGCTCACGATTTTAGCCAAGGAGGTTGAAGCAGTTGGGGCTTGGAAACTTTCTTTAACAAACACAACATCTGAAATGTTGCGGCAAACGACGCCATAAGTTCATCTACACAAGCCGACTTGGGAGGAAGGATGGATGATTCAGTCTCAGGAGGAACATCCATAAAACCCGGCTCATCTGGCCCGGACATCTCAGTGTCAGCTGCCGGCTCTACCCTCATATCAGGCTCCTTTTCAACAGTACCACCAGCCATTGAGGTTGTCTTCAGAAGAATTGGCGCCTCTTGGCCTGCTATCCCATAGGATGACCCGCCTGCTCATTTGGACACAACAACTTTGGCTCTGTGGATTGTTAGTACAACAAAAGTTATTATAAGTAGGGATCAAAACAATGAAAGACATAAAGCAACATTGCAAAGACAAAAGTTTACCCGCGATTAACATTGAAAGGGGGAAACTGTGACACACTTGAGTCGCCTGATGACGAAGGAGAGTCCTGATAAAGGGAATTTGAAGGACTAAGAGGTTGTTTAAACAAACTGGCTCTAGGATGAGAATCGGTTGGACTATGGGGCACCTCAAGGCATGGTTTGCAAGCTGGCGGCGCATGAGATAAACTAGGGTCTTCATCATCCCGAGTATTGCGCTTTGATGAGCCGGCAAACTGTGTTTTCTTCAAAAGAAAATCAGGATCCAAATGAGCTTCTGGGTGTGATAATTTAACCTTCCGAACGGTTTGTCTTGGTTTCCGGGGAACAAACGTTTCCGAAAGACTGGGGGAAATTGGAGTTACCTCAGTTTCGCCGACTTGGCTAAATTCTGACTCACCCTGGTAAGAAGGTGTGTCAGCAAGCTCATTAAACAGGCGGCCGAGAGAGTCAAGTTCTACCTCAGATTCCTCCCCTGAAGATGACACGGAGACTGGGGCATTCTTTTTGCCCGTAGAAGGAACAAAGGCTTGAGGTGCAACTTTCCAAAAGTTAGAATCTGCCTGCAGATACATGAAATATATGATAAATAATGGCGAGTTAAAGGTAACATCGACAAAAGACAATGAAAATGGTCAATACCTGTGGCGGCGGGTTGAGAACGTAGAATGGACCCAAGCCGGTGACGCTGCATAGCTCTTTTGAGTCGGAGAAGAACCCCTTTGTCTCTTTTGTAAGAGCGTCGTCAGAGAGATTTTCACGAGAAAACCGTTGAGGGTCATTTGAGGCACCCGAATATTCACACATCAAGCCGTCCCTCAAACTGACGGGTTGGATCCGCCACTTTATCCAGCAGCGAATCAAATCTATCCCAGTCAGGCCATGTGCAGTCAGAGCTCTCAATTTTGCATGAAGAGGCGCTAAAGGAGCCCTCTCTTCGTCGGTTGGCCAACCCGGAAATTCCACCTTACCACTAAGTCTCTCCAATCTGAAACCCGGCAGGGGATTTTCTCCTTCAGGTGCAGGATTTCTGCAGTAGAACCAGGTTTTGTACCACCCCTTCAGGTGACTCGCCAGTTTTGATTCAGGGAAGGCTCTTTTCTTTCTTTTCTGGATAGAGACGCCACCGAGTTCACAGGCATCACCATTCTTTTCCTCCGTTTGCCGGTTGAGGTAAAAGAACTCCCTAAACAGAGTCACAGACGGCTCAATCTGAAGGTACACTTCACATAGCACTTGAATCTGACAAATATTGGTCATAGAATTTGGACCAATGTCTTGAGGCCTGAGTTTGAAGAAATGCAAGAGGTCCCTAAAGAATCTTGAGCCGGGAGGACGGAAGCCTATACGCAAATGATCAGTGAAGACCACAACCTCTCCTAGTTGTGGCTATGGGAACGGCTCTTCTTCGGGAATCCGGCATTTTATAATCTTTCGAGCTGGTAAGAAACCTTGGTCCACGAGGTTATCCATGGTAAGCCTGGACTCTTTTGTCTTGGCCCAGTTGCAAACTTTGGGGTTTTTCGGAGCCATGGCGGGTTATGCAACGACTACAAGAGTAACAAGGAAAATAAGCTGGAGCAGATTATAAGTCGCCTATACTAAAGTATTATTACGAGCCGGCGAAATTTGAGAAGGCCAAAGGGACATCCCCAACACTTAGCAAAAACGTTGGGTCACAAACAAGTTTCTATGAAATTATCCCTACGGGCAGATCTGACTAAATGAGGAAAAACAGCGAGATATATGTTCTAGCTGACGGAAAGACCGAAACTATGGCATTCAAAGGATAACCATGGATGGTTCATTATTAATTTACTTATGAGGAAAATAAGGCGGGAATCATTCTAGAAACATACGGCAATAAGTGGATAGTTTGTGGATCTACTGAATAAGTTTCGGACGAACACGATGAACGCGGCGAAGAACACAGGGAGCATTGAACCCTAAGGGGAGGGGATTCGTACCAGACTGCGTTGAAGCGAAGACGAAGATGATCGCTTTTGCTCTGACGGTCGCAAGAAGGTTCGATGATGTCGACAATGGAGTCGATGGCCTCAAACTCGATTCGGGAAGCTCTGGTGGCGTTTGGCTGACAGAGGAGCAAGAGGAAGAAGACGATAGGAAAAAGTTACTGTGGAGCTCAGTGGACTTATTTATAAGAGGGGAAAATGGAACGATGCCGAGAAAGACGAAACGGCCGCGGTATATTTGTGGCTAGGAGCGCGCCTCGATTTTTGCGTCTACCTAGATTTGGCACAATTTTCGAATGGATGTGTTATGATGACCTTGAAGGACAATGGTCAGCAAGGATGACATCATTAAAAGACAAATATTGGAGAAATGACAAGTCTGGAAGCATTATAAGCCGGTGTTATGAGATTCATGGAAAGTACAAGTCCAATGATGAGTCACCAAAGGAAGAGGAGAAATTGACATGAATGGATTCAAATCAATCTAGGGCCTAATGTCGGGGATATAACTCCGCGGTGTAACCCGCCCTATTTGGCTGGGTTAACATGTTGACAGCTTTACGACCAAGTTTAAATATGGGCCGTGTTATGGAGAACAAGGCAAGCAAGGCGATGGCTGACTAAAGTCGCCAGGCGGCCCAACATTTGAAAATGGCGGCTCAAGGCCCACAAAGCTGAAGACGCCAGCCGGGTTTCCTTGCTTAAGGCGCAAGGCAAGTTAGAGACATTGTAGGTTACGGGTCACGATATGACCCGGACTCTATTTTAAACCCTAGGGCTTGACCTGTATATAAAGGCAGGCCCCTAGGACCGAAAGACTCAAGTTACAATCTCTCGATAGCTAGGTTAGCGTTTCCGCACCCTTGTAATCGAGATCTATCCATCAAATACACACGAAGCAGGACGTAGGCTATTACGTCCATCGGAGGGGCCGAACCTAGTTAAACCCGACTCTCTCTCTCGTTCAACCCCTTCGAGTCGCCACCTAGCAGCGATGGCCTCACACCTAAGTCCTTTTATGAGGACATGTGCCGGGTTGACAAAACCACGACAGGTACTCTTAGGATGCTTGCTTATGGTAAAGCAACAATACAATTGATGTAGAAATTTGGATGGGAGAGACCACGGTCGTGAACACCACGCTGCAATTTGCATGCGCTGTGGTGAAGGTGTACGGACCAGAGTACATGAGAGAGCCAACTGTGGAGGACACAGTGAAAATATTGGCAATTGGAGCAGCAAGAGGATTCCCAGGTATGTTAGCTTCAGTTGATTGCATGCACTGGCAATGGAAGAGCTATCAAAAAGGTTTCCGTGGGTAATACTAAGGTCACGTCAAAGAAACCACCATCATACTTGAAGTAGTGGCATCAAAGGACTTGTGACTTCGGCATGGTTTCATTGGCACGCCAGGTGTGACGCCCCCAATCTCGACCGTACGCTAATCATGCACACAATGCGTATGACCAAGATTAGGGACTCACTGATTGATATCACAACACAACATTAGACACAAAATAAAGTCATACAGCTTCATATTACAAGCCAGGGGCCTCGAGGGCTCGAATACAAAGCTCGACAAAGCACGAGTGAGCGGAAGCAAATAATATCTGAGTACAGACATAAGTTAGCCAAGTTTTGCCTTAAGAAGGCTAGCACAAACATAAGCAGCGGATTGAAAGAGGCGAGGCCTCCTGTCTGGGAACCTCCTAACTACTCCTGAACATCGGCATTCTCCACGTAGTAGTAGGCTCCAGCGGTGGTGTAGTAGTCGTCTCCGGCGTACTCCATCTCCTGGGCTCCATCGTCTGAACGCAGAATCGTATCGAGGGGGAAAGAGAAAGCAAAGCAGCGGTGAGTACTCATCCAAAGTACTCGCAAGACTGACATCAGAACTATGCTAAGTATGCATCAGTATCAAGGAATGGGGTTATATCTGGGCTGACTGCAGAAAGCAAGAATAGGGGGAAGGCCTAGTCCTATCGAAGACTAGCATCTTCAGCATCTTGCAGCATTAGAAGAGAGTAGACTGGTATCTCATATATAGTCATATTATTGTAGCAATTTTATTAAGTAATCACGCCCAGAGATCCTTCCTCGACTCCCTGCGAGGAAGCAATCTCGGAGCCACAATTCATTTCAAATTAAATCACAATTATAGTTGTATAAGGTCAAGGTACAACTCCAAGTCGTCCTGTTACCATGGGCACGGCTATTCGAATAGATTAATCATCCCTGCAGGGGTGCACCGCATCTCCAACACACCTGATCACCTCCGGCCGGACACACTTTCCTGGGTCATGCCCGGCCTCGGGATAGCATCACGTCGTCGCCCCACCTAGACTCAACGAAGAGGCCAGCCCGTCAGTCTAAATCCTATGCGCGTAGGGGTCATGGGCCCAATCACCCTTTGCACACCTGCACGATGCGAGGGCGGCCGGAAGCAGACCTAGCACACTCCAGTCCAAGAGCTGTACCGTCCAGTCCAAGAGTTGTACCGTCCAGTCCAATCCGGCGCGCGCCGCTCCATTGCTGACGTCCGAAGAGCTTCGGCTGATACAACGACGCTGAGTGCCCATAACTTTCCCACGTGATGGTTTGGTGCGCAATAAGGCCAACGACCAACTCAGATCAAATACCCAACCCATTAGCATTTTATTAATGCAGGGAAAGCGTGACCCATAAATTGCGGTCCCGTCGCCCCGTCTCGAGGATGTGTTGCAAAGGCCTCTCTCGCCAGTCCACGCCTCATCATCATCAAACCGTGGGTACCCCTCAGGGCCGACCCATCACCAACATGTTTCTGTAACCAGGTCATAGTAACTGTGTGTATAAAACATCAAGACGGGACCTGAGGAATCACCCTCAAGGGGCCCCGCTCGATGAAACCTTCAAGGTGGACTTAGAGGAATCACCCTCGAGGGTCCCACACTTGAGGGGTTGCACGACAGAGTCATCGTCGGGAGTGGTGAAGGAGGAATCGCCCTCGATAACCACGACCGACTAGCTGCACTACAGAGCTAGCATCATGAGTACTTCACGAGATATCACCCCTGGTACTCGATAGTAGCGCTGCAGAGTCATACACTAAGGGGTGTGCGGTGATGTGAGGGGCCTGGCTTGTCGGTCGGTTGACCGAGTCTTCGAGTCTTCGAGTCGTCGAGTCGTCAATGAAGGAGCAGGGGTAACTGGGACAAAGGGGCCACTGGGGATTCACTGATCAACCTATACTAAACAGTTGGTATGATTGCAGGTATGATAGCAGTTTATCAAAAATAGGCTATGCATCAGAATAGGAACTAACTAATACAGTAGCAAAAATCTAATGCAAGAATAAGAGGGAAGGGAATAGGCGATATCGGAATGCTCAAGGGGGTTGCTTGCCTTGCTGCTCTGCGGCAAAGGGCTGATCGTCAACGGCGTAGTCGTACCCGGCAGCACCGTCAGTCTCGGAGTCTACCGGAGAGAAGAGGGGGGGAAGAAACAATAAATATAAAGCAGACAAATGCATCATGATGCATGACATGACAATATGCAAGGCTAGGTATGCACTAACGCAGTATTACACGTTGCAGACGGAGCGGGAGAATATCTGACGATATTTCC
This sequence comes from Elymus sibiricus, assembly GCA_039707655.1. Lineage (NCBI taxonomy): Eukaryota > Viridiplantae > Streptophyta > Magnoliopsida > Poales > Poaceae > Elymus > Elymus sibiricus. The sequence goes on from CM077671.1 coordinate 329,690,642, forward strand.
CGGGTCTATGGAATTATCGGACAGACGATCCGGAGGGGAAAGGTTCCATGTTCATCATGCTAGGAGCATGTGACAGATGAACGGATGGCATAATCAGATTCGTGGGATTTTTCTGATCAACTTTCATGTATAAAACTTTTTCATCTGAGCTACGGATTATTTTCTATTAATTTTTAAAGTTTTAATCATTTTCTGGAATTAACAGATTTAATTAAATTCAAAAAAGGAATTTATGATGTCAGCATGACGTCAGCACTGCATTAGCAGTCAACAGCACAGTGGCCAGGTCAAATCTGACCTGTGGGACCCACCTGTCATTGACTCATTTTAAATCCAGGGTTATTTTAAAACTAAACAGAGTTAATTAGTGAGTGGGGTCCATCTGTCAGTGAGTCATTAAGTTTAAACTAATTAATTCTATTTATTTAATTAACCAATTTATCAACTGACATGGCTGGCCCACTGTCATAGGCACAGGGGTGCTGGGCCCCACCTGGCAGTGACAGGTCAAGGCCCAGTCAGCCAGTTGACCAAGTCAACTGGTCAACCAGGACCTGGGGGCCCACGGGTCAGTGACCCTACGGGTGGCCCCGACCGGGCCACGTGAGCGGCGGCGCCGTCCGGCCGCCGGAGGAGCTCCGGCGAGCTCCCGAAACGGTGGCGAGGCTTGGGTTTCGTCCACAGGGCACCAAATCGAGTGCGGTTTGCTGCGTTCGCGAGCTGCGGCAGCCGCCGTTCCATTCCGGCCATCGGGGCGAGCTGGGACGGCCGGTGGAGGGAGCTACGTCGACGGCGGCGGAAGCAAGCTTCGGGCGTCTCCGGCAAACGGCGACGCAGCGCGTTAGCTAGCGAACTAAAGGGGCTGGACGATCCTACGCGACGCGGCGAGCGCATTGGTTGCACGCCCGGGACCATTTGGTCACCGGAGGCTCGTCGGCGACGAGCTCAGGCGGAGGAGCGTTCGGGCGCGCATCGTGGACGGCGCTAGGAGGCACGAGCGGGGGCGTGCGTGTGCGCGTTGTGCTCCTGGGAGCACCAGGAGCACGGCGCTGCGCTCAGGCGAGCGTGACGGCGACGGTGGCGACGACCACAAGCTTGTCGGCGGCCGCGCGCTTCGGGCTCCGATGGATCAACTAGCTAGGGGGCGCAGGCGAGCTTATCTACGAGGGGGAAGAGGAGCTGGAGCTCACCGGGACCTGCAGGTGTGCAACGGTGGGCTCGGGGAAGGGCAACGGCGGCGAATCGAGGCGGCGGAGCTCCGGGCGTCCGAGGAGGAAGAAGAGTCGATGGCGACGGCGCAGAGCTCCAGGGTATTGGTCCAGCGGTCGAGGAGGAAGGGCTCGTCGCGGCGGAGCTTCTGGACAGGCTACGGAGGCGGGGGAGTGGCTACGGCCGCGGCTAACCGACGTCCATGGCGGCGGCTGCGCTCGGGAAGGAAGGGGGCAAGCGAGGGAGAGGGAGAGAGGGGGGCAGGTGAGATCTAGGGCGATAGGGGGGACGGCTCAGGGCGAGGCTTATCCCCTCGCCCACCTGCTCCCATTGGCGTGGCGAACGGCGACGGCGCGGCGCGGCTCTGTCCACGGCGGAAGCGACACGGAGGGAAGAAGGACGGTGGGCAGGTGGGAGTGGGCTGGGCCAGCGCGGCCCAGTCGCCAGGTAAGTGGGCTTCTGCCCCTTTTTCTTTTGTTTCTTTTCTGTTTTTCTTTTTATTAATAAACAGAGAGAAGTAGAAGAATATTTGGACACACTGTTCACTTAGAAAAATATGGGAAGTGTCCCATTAATTCACTAGTGAGTTTAGACAGTGCCACAAATATTTTGGAGGCCAGTGGCTATCTTTTGCATTTTTCATAAATGAAAAAGCAATTTTAAAGTGTTGAATTAGCACTGTTTAATTGCTACTGTTCATTTTTGCAAAAGAGTGATGTTGTTTTCCTTAACAACATTAGTTTTGAGATTTTTAACAATTGTGCAACAATTTTCATATGCTGTTTGCCACTTTATTTTATCACCTTAAAATTCAATGCCCTTTTGAGGTGAAATTTAAAATGAGATATGAATTTCAACTTGATCACATTCTACTTAGCAAAAATGATTAGGCACTGTTCATGGTTATCACTGTGCTTAATTACAATGATCACTGTAGCACAAAACCCAAGGTGTCACACCAGGTTCGTGCAATGACCTCAATGTGCTCCAACGACCTCCTTTGTTCAAGAGACTCTGTGATGGGGAAGCTACAATGTGCAACTATACCATCAACGGACACAACTACACCATGGAGTACTACCTTGTCGATGGTATCTATCCTCAATGAGCGGTGTTTATGAAAAAATATCTCATCCCCAAGGCAACAAACAAACCCGCTTTGCAATAATGCAAGAGTCAGCTAGGAAGGATGTCAAGAGGGCATTTAGAGTGCTCCAAGATAGTTGGGGTATTGTTCGTGGAGCTGCGATGAGTGGGGACCGGAGACACTTTGGAAGCTCATGACATCTTGTGTAATCTTGCACAACATGATTGTCGAGAATAAGGGCGAAGTGGCAGCGCGGCGCGTACGCATGATTTCGCGTAGCCCATTCTTCAGGTCCTCCTCCCGGAATAAGAGGCAGAGAGCGTTGCCAACATTGGAGATGCATCAACAACTGAGAGATCAACATGTGCATATGCAACTTCTGGATGATCTTATCGAGCATATGTGAACCCACACTGGAAATCAATAAACTTATCCTTTTAATTTATCAAGTATGAACAACAAACAATATTTATGTTTGAACTATGTTTGGATTATGTCCTATTAAGTATGAACCATTTGTATTTGTGTGCACTAACCTATGTTTGACCAAAATAATCGACGTGCATGTGTTTGTATGGATTTGATGTTTCGAAAATAGGGATTTGAGGCCCGCCCGGTCACTATCCGCGGGCGTGTACGCGAACGTATTGGGACTCGGATTAGCTAATGGTGGTTGTATTCATCAACTTTGGATTGCTTACCATGAGTGTCACGTGGTAGCTAATTGTGGTTGTAGATACTCTGATTCCTATTAGAGCGGCCACTGCTACAAGAGGCGATGGTGCAAGTTGCGATAACACAGGTGCTCCAGTGATGGTGGTGCTACTACGTACTCCGGGTGCTGCTACTACGTGGAGCAACCCCGACTACCATCTTCTTGTGCTCGATGCTACGGGCCGGGCCACATGTGTGGTGTGTCGGCCGAAGCTGGTACTAGCGAGGTACATGAAGATGCTTCATCGGGGGAGCGACCACCATACAAGAGCGATGATATGGAAGGATGCGGTTGTGTATAAAGCTTGAGAGGGAGGATGATGAGATGGGGACGATAGCTACTCTGACCGAATGGCCAGGCATGAGGCCATCCAATAGCTCTCGAGGCGACCGATGAGACGCTCAGACCGGGCGGCCGACATATAGCGTCCACGTCTGCTCCCTTGGTGATTGTGGTACAGGAAATGTACACAACATATGCAAACAATTTGGATATAGTAATATAAACATTCGGAAAGTATATTGAAAATAGAAAACCCTGGCATTTCCATGTATTACCATTTAAACTAGGCCGCAAAAAAAGTTCAAACTTCTATTGTACTACTTGCACACATAAGCTTCTCAAAATTAAGGTCTCTTAGCGGATCAGAACTCACAAGTTACCGAGCAAGTATCATCAGGGAACAAAGTGTATCAAAATTGATATTATGCACAATCTGATAAATGAATTAAGGAAAAATAAAAATAGCACACACTTTATGTTTCTGTTCTTACCTGAGCAAATAACATATCTCTTGGAGGAATTTTCATGTAAATTCCAAGCTTGAAGTTTGCAAGAGTTCCAAGAGTAGCTTCAATACACAATGCACTATATAATTCAAAAACCATATTGGCCAATGGTCGTCCAGGGTACAGGTATCCAATGATGACATGTGCAAACAAACGCAATGATAGTTGTGATACTTGTGATCTGCGTTGGGTTTTCCGTGAAGAGGAACGGGTGATTACAGCACAATACGGGTAAGTATTTCCCTTAGTTATGAAACCAAGGTTTATCGAACCAATAGGAATATCAATCCTCAACCGTCTTTAGCGGCTGCACACAAAAGAGCAAACAACTTGCACCGAACGTAGGCAAGAGGGTTGTCAATCCCCTTGATCTCGTTATTTGCAAGCAAACGAGTTGTGTAGATAATTATAAATTGCAAAATAAAATAAAAGACAAATGATGGCAGCAATATAATAATAGCGTTTATGAATTTATAAGTGAATAGACCCGAGGGCCATAGTTTTTCCTAGCGGCATCTCTCATGTAGGCAACATACGGTGGGTAACAAATTACTGTCGGGCAATTGATAGAAAAGTAGATAGTTATACGATTTTCATGGCAATGATCATGTGTATATAGGCATCACTTCCATAAACAAATAGGCCGACTCCTGCCTGCACCTATTACTATTACTCCACTCATCGACCGCTATCCAACATGCATCTAGAGTATTAAGTAAAACAGAGTAATGCATGGAGAACGATGACATGATGTAGACAAATTAAACTCAAGCAATATGAATAAACCCCCATCATGTTATCCTTACTAGCAACAACACAAATACACAACTTGTCCCCTTCTGTCACTGGGATATATAAACTCGTCAGGTTGAACCTACTACAACGCACCTCTCTCACTGAAGAAAGATCAATCTACTTGGCCAAATTAAATCAATAGATCAGAGAGAATTACGAAGCTATAATGATCATGCACTTAAGAATCATAATATATATCAGAGGTGACTCAAATACTTTTCATGAATAATCTGAACATAAACCCACAATTCATCGGATCCCAACAAACGCACCGCACAAAACGATTACATCAGATAGATCAAAGCGAAGATGCGATGATCACTGTATTGAAGATCAAGAGATAGAGAGACTGCCATCTAGGTACTAACTGCGGACCCATAGGTCTGTGGTGAACTACTCGCACATCATCATGAGGGCAGCAAGGTTGAGGAAGAGGCCCTCCGTGATCGATCCCCCCTCCGGCAGGGTGCCGGAACGAAGCTCCAGATGGCCTCCTAACAGAACAAAGACTTGCGGCGTCCTAAAAAGAGTTTCGGGACTGCCTCCAAGGTTTTCAGAATATATGTGAATTTTTAGGCCAGAGAACGGGGTCGGGAGAGCCACGAGGGGCCCACATGCCATCAAGCCGCTCCCCCCAGGCCGCACCCTGTTGGCTTGTAGGGCCCTCGTGTGGCTCCCGGCTTCCTTACAAATCTTCCCGGTCTTATTTTGGTCCAGAAATAATCACCAAAAAGTTTCATGGCAATTGGACTTTGTTTGGTACTGTAAACCTGAAAAGGGAAAAACATGGAGAAAACAACAACTGGCACTGGGCACTGGGTCAATAGGTTAGTGCTCAAAAATAATTTAAATTGGTAAATAAATACTTAAAAAGTATCCTAGAATGGTAATATATCAGCATGGAACAATTAAAAATTATAGATACGTTGGAGACGTATCAATTTGCTACAAGAAACACATCAAAATGTTGAAAATCAATCGAATATAGAATAAATGGCAGAGTTGTCACCATAGTTACTCAAAACCAAAGAAACATCTAAGATAGTGTTCTAAGTGTCTAAGTTTGATGTATTAACGTTCGGTAATACAAAATCATATACAATTTGTAACAGTGCACATCCAAATATGAAGGAATAATAAACAAAGTACGCCATTTTCTGAAAAGTTTTTGAATCTTGGAATAAGTAGCTATTATGATTAGGAGTAAATATTAACCAATAAACAATGTTAGCATATTCTGCAAGCAAGTGTGGAAACATTTTGTTGTTGGAACAGGTGCGAAAATAGTTACTCTACACTAGTGACTGCTCTAGACCAGAGAAATTAGATCATAACCGACAATTACCCATTATTATTAGGTTCCAATATATTGATAGTAATTTTTTTTGTTGATGTGCCATGAAGTTGTGGAAATAAAATAATGACATAAACCTATGTATCAACGTATTTTTTCTTCTGGTTTTGGATATTACGCAGAACAAGAACCTTTGTACTAATTAGTGCAAATTTATTTAGTTTGATATTATTGATCCCTATGGTACTATTCTTTAAGATTCGTGATTGTCTTCCTCGCATAAAAATTCATACTTTCTATAAAGTTAGGAAAAACTCCTTGCTAAATTTATTGCCACCAAACGTAGTACCAATGATTCCACTCTGTTTCGAATACACCCCTACAAGCACATCTTTATTGTATTAGAAGCACTCCAGCCACGGTCATTCAGTACTAAGATTAAACACGTTTCCTTCTAAACATTTCCACCATGCCAGGGTCTTCCGCAACATTTCCACCATGCCACTGTCATTCATTACTAAGAGTAAACAAGGTTTTTTCTAAACATTACAAAACCTCCAATCCAATCTCTATTAGGGTCAGCCCATTGCAACTAAATGATCGGGTATTTCACAACATTTCCACCATGCTTGCTATAAAGTTGGCACAAATCAAAGATGACGTGGCCATTTGGTGTACCAATGGTGCGAAGCACTTGATATGTATTAGGCCCTGAGATTAATCCTTTTGTAATTCTTGGGTTATACTAACACTCTATACTCCTTAATTAATATGATGGGGAAAAGCTTCTTCACCCATTTAAAAAGAGATTCCATGAGTTTTAGCGAGCTACCTGACAAATAGTGGCATGAAGTGCTGCTAATGGGGGTACAAATATAAGTACAAGAAAAAATGCGAGAATAACTTCCCAGTAAGGAAGTTGGAGTTTATTTCCAAATCCTTCACACGTGAGCACTGTTAGACCTATCATTGATATTGTAAGAAGAGCAAACCACCACATTGGAATGCTTCCATATTTATTCATCATTTGCACATGAATATCTCCACTAGCTATGCTATCGGCCGATTGGTTTAATTGATTCCAAAATGACCTACGCTCATAGAAAATTTGGGATTAGGTAAAACATATCTTACCGCTATTGCAACATACCTTTATGATAAACCATGGTTTAACCACTACATGCTAAATGTATATTGTGGGTAAAACATCCATAATATAGAAGAAATTGTTAGCATAGATTAGAATAGCATTCTAAAGCTAGCATTCAATTTGACAATAACCATATCAAGTATAGAACAATATCATGCAAGGCACAAATTGTATTCTGTAATGCTATAAACAAATCATTTGTTGCTAGGGCCGAAGGGCTGTGCATGAAAAATGATGTACATTTTCAATGGACGGAAATAATACTACCATCATACCTATAGTAACATATACTTAAACTAAAGTGAATTACACACTACTCTACGCTGGCGAGACGTCCAGTTACGAATGTAATAGAACACCTAATTGCCTCAAAGTTAATGTGTTGTATATAGCTATTAGTACAAAAATATTAGAATATTTTGCAGCAATCCTAGTTACATAGTACTAGATGATGGTACCTGATGTCTGTGATCTGCGTTGGGTTTTCCGTGAAGAGGATCAGGTTATTGCAGCACAAACGAGTAAGTATTTCCCCTAGTTAAGAACCAAGGTTTATCGAACCAATAGGAGTAACACGCAACCACCGTCTTCAGCGACTACACACAAAAGAGCAAACACTTGCACCCAACACGGGCAAGGGGGTAGTCAATCCCCTTGGACTCGTTATTTGCAAGCAAGTGAAACAAGTAGATAGTATTGGATAATTGCAAAATAAAATAAAAGATAATAAAGGTAGCAAGGTATTGAAAGCTTTTTGTAAACTATGTGAGAAGACCCGGGGCCGTAGTGTTCTCTAGTGGCATCTCTCATGTAGGAAACATATGGTGGGTAAACAAATTACTGTTGGGAAATTGATAGAAAAGCGAATAATTATGTTCATATTCACGGCAATGATCATGTGTATATAGGCATCACGTCCATAAAAAAATAGGCCGACTCCTGCCTGCACCTATTACTATTACTCCACTCATTGACCGCTATCCAGTATGCATCTAGAGTATTAAGTAAAACAGAGTAATGCTTGGAGAAAGATGACATGATGTAGACAAAGTAAACTCAATCAATATGAATGAACCCCATCGTTTTATCCTTAGTAGCAACAACACAAAGACATATCTTATCCCCTTCTGTCACTGGGATATAGAATCAATTTAAGAACTCAGAGAAGACTCCAATATTTTATCATGAATAATCTGAACATAAACCCACAATTCATCGGATCCCAACAAACACACCAAACAAAGGCATTACATCGGATAGATCAAAGCGAAGATGCGATGGTCATTGTATTGAAGATCGAGAGAGAGAGAGAGAGAGAGAGAGAGAGAGAGAGATAGCCATCTAGATACTAACTACGGCCCCGTAGGTCTGTGGTGAACTACTCACACATCACCGTGGAGGCAGCGAGGTTGATGAAGACGGCCTCCGTGATGGATTCCCCCTCCGACAGAGTACTGGAAAAGGCCTCCAGATGGGATCACGATGGAACAGAGACTTGCGGCGGCGAAAAAAGGGTTTCGGGAGCTCTCCTGGGGTTTTTGGAATATATGAGAATTTATAGGCCCGGGAAGGACGTCGGGAGGCGGCAGAGGAGGCCAGTACCCATCAGGGCGCGCCCTAGGGCCTGGTCGCGCCCTGTTGGGTACGAGGCCCCTCGTGTGGCCCTGGTCATCTTCCGAAGCTTCCAGGTCTTTATTTGGTCTAGACAAAATCATAAAAATGTTTCGGGTCAATTGGACTTCGTTTGGTACAGTAAACCCGACAAGCGAAAAACATGCAGCAAACAGGAACTCACACTTGGCACTGGGTCAATAGGTTAGTCCTCAAAAATAATATAAATTGGTAAATAAGTACCCCAAAAGTATCCTAGAATGATAATATTATAGCATGGAGCAATCAAAATGATAGATACGTTGGAGACGTATCAGCATCCCCAAGCTTAATTCATGCTCATCCTCGAGTAGGTAATTGATAGAAACATAATTTTTGATGTGTCATGCTACCCAATATGTAATCTTTTGCATGTATGCTCATTGAGAAATGATGAATTACCAAACATCAACATAGTAATATTTATAAGCATAAGAAACACAATCATTAATTTTTTAGAGTATACGATCCTCAAAAAATATTCACCCCTGTTTATTTTGTCATACTAGAAAGGCATGGCCCCGTCCTCACCACATTAGTACAAATGCTAAGCAGCATGGTGTCCAAGTCAGGCAATTGGACCATACTTTTTCAAAGCACATCAACTTTTTATTCTTCACGCAATACATGAGCGTGAACCATGGACATAGCATAAGGTGGAATAGAATATGGTGGTAGATATCAAAGGGGTAAAAAGTGGAGAGGAAAGTCTCGCATCAACTAGGCGTATCAACAGGCTATGGATATGCCCATCGATAGATATCAATGTGAGGAGTAGGGATTGCCATGCAAACATGATGCACTAGAGCTATAAGTGCATGAAAGCTCAACTGAAGCTAAGTGGGTGTGCATCCAACTTGCTTGCTCATGAAGACCTCGGGCTTTTGAGGATGCCCGTCATCGGAATATACAAGCCAAGTTCTAATAATGAAAAATTCCCACTAGCATATGAAAGTGAAGAAGCATGAGACTCTCTATATGAAGAACATGGTGCCACTTTGAGGCACAAGTGTGGTAAAGGATAGTATCAAAGTCCCTTCTCTCATTTTCTCTCATTTTTTTAATGGTGGGCTCATCTGGCCTCCCCCATTATTTATTTCCTCACTGGGACAATGCTCTAATAATGATCATCACACTTTTATTTACTTACAACTCGGTATTTCAACTTGATATGAAGAACTATGAAGCAATATGACTCAATATGAATGCCTTTGGCAGTGTACTAGGATGTGCAATGATCTAGCATGACATGTATCAAAAATATGATGAACAGTGGCTTTGCCACAAATACTATGTCAGCTCTATATGCTCATGCAAAGCAATGTGTAAATGAATGAACTAGTCATATGATATGATGATGGAAGTTGCATGGCAATATATCTCGGAATGGCTATGGAAATGGCATAATGGGTAGGTATGGTGGCTATTTTGAGGAAGATAATAGGAGGTTTATGTGTGACAGAGCGTATAATGTCACGGGGTTTGGATGCACCAGCTAGGTGTGCACCGATCCTCGAGATGAGAATGGGCGATGCACGGTACTGAAGAGGCTAGCAAAATATGAGAAGGTGAGATTGCGTATATCCACGGATTCGCATTAGTCATAAAGAACTCACATACTTATTGCAAAGTTTATTAGTCTTATCGCGAATCAAAGCACTACTCGCATGCCCCTAGGGAGGAGGTTGGGAGGAGTTAACCATCGCGCGCCTCCGACCCGAAACAACACTAGGATTCCAACGAGGAATAAAAATGCTCACACATCCTAACCATGCCTTTTACCAATACTTAGACAAACAGAAAGTTAACACCTCTTAATACCGATGCTCCTACGAACCGACAACCATGTACTCATACCCTTTTCACATTACCACATTAATATCATTAACTCAAAACTTATCTTTTAAGTGATACATGAAGGTTTTTATTATCACTCATTGAATACCTATTAATTTTTGGATTAATTCTACAACCCATGCAATTACCATCACTTTTTATAACTCTCAAACAAATGTAAGTGAAGAACAAGAGTGCAATTATTTCTATAAAATCTACGCGCCGCCGTGCTCAAAAAGATATAAGTGAAGTACTAGAGCAACTGCCTAGCTCAAAAGATATAAGTGAAGCACAAAGAGTATTCCAACAAATCATGGTAAAAATGTGTCTCTCTCAAATAAGTGTGTCCACCAAAAAATGATTGCGGCAAACTAAAACAAAAACAAGCAAAAACTAACGACGCTCCATGCCAAACTCATATCATGTGATGAATAAAAATATAGCTCCAAGTGACATACCGATGATTTGGAATGAAAGAGGTGATGCCTTCCGGGGGCATCCCCAAGCTTAGACGCTTGAGTCTTATTAGAATATTACCTTGGGGTGCCTTGGGCATCCCCAAGCTTAGGCTCTTGCTGCTCCTTATGCTTCGTCATCGTGATAATACCCAAAACTTGAAAACTTCAATCACACAAAACTTAACAAAACTTCGTGAGATCCGTTAGTATAAGCAACATATCAGATACTTTAGTTACTGTTATAAATTGATTCATATTTCATTATTGCATAATAGTTACTGTATTCTAACTTGTCCATGTCTTATACCCCCCGATACAATCCATAGCATCATCAAAATAAGCAAACTATGCAAGCAAAAACAGAATCTGTCTAAAACAGAACAATCTGTAAAGATATGTAGACATGTATACTTATGTAACTCGAAAAATTCCGAAACATTAGGAAAACCTGAATAAATTGTATGGAAAAAATTTGTCAAAACGTCAGATCATTATCACGCTCCAGTAAAAAATGAAAATTCCTGTACTGGAGTCAAAAGTTTCTGTTTTGTTTCAGCATCGATTCTACTCATCTTTTGAGTCATCCCAAAGGCTTTACTTGGCAATAACACTAATTAAAACACAAAAACACAATAAATACATAGGCAATAATCATTCTATCACACCAATATAGAAAGCAAAAAAGCAAAAATAAAGATAACTATTGGGTTGCCTCCCAACAAGCGCTATTGTTTTATGCCCCTAGCTAGGCCAAATGCATGATATCAAGTGTTGTCATCTTTGACACTCCACCCATAAGTATCTCTCATAATACATTCATAAGGTGGTTTAATTCTTGTACTAGGGAAGTGTTCCATCCCTTTCTTTTATGGTAATTGGAATCTTATGTTTCCCTCTTTCATATCAATAATTGCGCCTATAGTCCGTAGAAAAGGCCTACCAAGTATAATTGGACAAGTAGGATTGCATTCAATATCAAGCACAATGAAATATGCAGGCACATAATTCTTATTTGCAATAATGAGAACATCATTTATTCTACCTAGAGGGTTTTTAATGGTAGAATCCGCAAGATGCAAATTAAGGGAACAATCTTGAATGTTGGTGAGACCAAGCACATCACAAAGGGATTTAGGAATTGTAGACACACTAGCACCAAGGTCACATAAAGCATTGCATTCATATTTATTTATCTTTATTTTAATAGTAGGTTCCCACTCATCATGCAATTTCCTAGGGATAGAAACTTCTAGCTCAAGTTTCTCATCATAAGCTTTTATCATCACTTCTACTATATGATTAGTAAAAGCCTTATTTTGTTCATAAGCATTAGGTGAGATAATAATGGTTTGAAACAAGGAAATACATTCTACTAAAGAGCAGCCCTCATAATTAAAATCCTTGTAATCAAATATAGTGGGTGCATCGCTAGACAAATTTTTAACTTCTCCAAACCCACTTTTTCAGTTTTAGCATTAGAATCATCACTCAAAAAGCAAATGGGTCTCTCCTTAACTAGAGTTGGTTCAACTCCAGTCCCTTTATAATTAATATTCATAGAATTAACCAAATAATTAATAGGAGAAGCACCAATCATTTTAAGACCTTCATCATGATTCCGGTAAAAATCGAGTGGGAGAGCTTTTTCTAAGAATTCCTGCTTAGCTTTCAACTTAGCGGTCCTCTCCTTACTTTCATTAATAGATATTAGGATATATTTAATAGTCTCAATAAAATCAGGCTTAGTTGGCAAAGTTGTACTTTTGAGAGTTTGTACATCAAAAGCAATTCTATCCCTGTTTTTACCCAAAGTATTAAAAATCTTTTGAGAACTAATGAATTCTTTAATTGTGTTCTCAAGATCAGAGGGTATCCTATTAGAATTTGTATAAGAATGTCCATAATAATTACCATAAGTGTTGCCATAATTATTAGAGGAGTTACCGGGATACGTCCTAGTATTGGAATTTCCTCTATAAGCATTGTTGTTGAAATTGTTTCGCGAGATAAAGTTCACATCAATAGAATCATTATTTTGTCCACTCAATGCAGACAAGGGAATATCATTTGGATCAACATTAGTATTTTTGCTAGCAACCATATTCATAAGAGCATCCACTTTTTCACTCAAAGTAGTGATTTCTTCCACAAAATTTACCTTCTTACCTATTGGAGCTCTCTCGGTATGCCATTGGGAATAATTTGTCATGATGTTGTCCAAAAGTTTTGTGGACTCTCCTAAGGTCACATCCATAAAGGTACCACCTGCAGCAGAATCTAGAAGATTTCTAGACACAAAGTTCAGTCCAGCATAGAAATTTTGGATAATCATCCACAAGTTTAACCCGTGAGTAGGACAATTTCTAATCATCAATTTCATCCTCTCCCAAGCTTGTGCAACATGTTCATGATCATGTTTTTTAAAATTCATTATATGATTCCTAAGGGATATGATCTTAGCAGGAGGAAAATACTTGGTAATGAAAGCACCTTTACACTTATCCCATGTTCCAATACTATTACGTGGTAAAGATGAAAACCAAGCCTTAGATTTATCTCTTAGTGAAAAAGGAAATAAATTTAATTTCACAACATCATTATCCATATTCTTTTTCTTTTGCATATCAAAAAGTTTAACAAAAGTATTAAGATGAGCAGCGGGATCCTCATTGGGACTTCTCGAAAATTGTTCTTTCATCACAAGATTTAATAATGCAGCATTTATATCAAAACCCCCCACACTAGTGGCGGATGGTATAGGAGTGCTAATAAAGTCATCTTTATTAGCATTAGAAAAGTCACACGACTTAGTAGTATCTTTAGACATGGTGACCAAGCAAGAGAAGTAACAAGCAAAACAAGCAAACTAACGACGAAACAAGCAAACTAGTAAAGTAAATATTTTTGTATTTTTGATTTTTTTGAAACAAGAAAAATATAACAACAAATAAAAAGTAGAACAAGTGAATGATAATTTGTGCGAAGTTACCTGATAGTAGATTGGTGATACTTCCCGGCAACATTGCCACAAATCCTTCCTGATGTCTGTGATCTGCGTTGAATTTTCCGTGAAGAGAAACAGGTTATTGCAGCACAAATGAGTAAGTATTTCCCCTAGTTAAGAACCAAGGTTTATCGAACCAATAGGAGTAACACGCAACCACCGTCTTCAGCGACTGCACACAAAAGAGCAAACACTTGCACCCAATGCGGGCAAGGGGGTTGTCAATCCCCTTGGACTCGTTATTTGCAAGCAAGTGAAACAAGTAGATAGTAGTGGATAATTGCAAAATAAAATAAAAGATAATAAAGGCAGTGAGGTATTGAAAGCTTTTTGTAAATTATAAGTGAGAAGACCCGAGGGACGTAGTGTTCTCTAGTGGCATCTCTCATGTAGGAAACATACGGTGGGTAAACAAATTACTGTTGGGCAACTGATAGAAAAGCGAATAATTATGTTCATATTCACGGCAATGATCATGTGTATATCAGCATCACGTTCATAAACAAATAGGCCGACTCCTGCCTGCACCTATTACTATTCTTCCACTCATCGACCGCTATCTAGCATGCATCTAGGGTATTAAGTAAAACAGAGTAATACTTGGACAAATATGACATGATGTAGACAAAGTAAACTCAATCAATATGAATGAACCCCATCGTTTTATACTTAGTAGCAACAACCCAAAGACGTATCTTGTCCCCTTCTGTCAATGGGATATAGAAAACTCGTCAGGTTGAACCTACCACAACGCACCCCTCTCACTGAAGAAAGATCAATCTACTTGGCCAAAGCAAATCAATAGATCGAAGAGTTTTACGAAGCTATAATGATCATGCAATAAGAATCAATTTAAGAACTCAGAGAAGACTCCAATATTTTATCATGAATAATCTGAACATAAACCCACAATTCATCGGATCCCAACAAACACACCGCACAAAGGCATTACATCGGATAGATCAAAGCGAAGATGCGATGATCATTGTATTGAAGATCAAGAGAGAGAGAGATAGCCATCTAGATACTAACTACGGACCCGTAGGTCTGTGTTGTACTACTCACACATCACCATGGTGGCAGCGAGGTTGATGAAGACGGCCTCCATGATGGATTCCCCCTCCGGCAGAGTACCGGAAAAGGCCTCCAGATGGGATTGACGTGGCTTGAGACTGCGTCGGTATTTCCCCAAAGAGGAAGGGATGATGCAGCACAGCGACGGTAAGTATTTCCCTCAGTTATGAAACCAAGGTATCGAACCAGTAGGAGGATCACCACCACCTAATAAGCAGCACCTGCACACAAATAACAAATACTTGCAACCTGACGTGAAAGAGAGGTTGTCAATCTCTCTACGGTAAAAAGATAGATTAGGTAGTAATAGATTGGAGAGATAGATCTCTCAAGAACACAAAATAAAAAGAGCAAATTAAAAGTGCAGCAAGGTATTTTAGGGTTTTTTGGTATAATAGATCTGAAAACAAAAGAGGCAAAAAGATAGATCGGAAAGCAATATGTTGGAAAAGTAGACCCGGGGGCCGTAGGTTTCAATAGTGGCTTCTCTCATGAGTATAGCACACGGTGGGTGAACAAATTACTGTTGGGCAATTGATAGAAGATCAAATAATCATGACGATATCCAAGGCGATGATCATTATATAGGCATCAGGTCCAAGATAAGTAGACCGACTCCTGCATGCATCTACCACTATTACTCCACACATTGACTGCTATCCAGCATGCATCTAGTGTATTAAGTTCATGGAAAAACGGAGTAATGCAATAAGAACGATGACATGATGTAGACAAGATCTATTCATGTAGGAATAGACCCCATCTTGTTATCCTTAATGGCAACGATACATGTGTGCCTTGCTGCCCCTTTTGTCACTGGGAAAGGACACCGCAAGATCGAACCCATCACAAAGCGCCTCTTCCCATGGCAAGAAATATCGATCTAGTTGGCCTAACTAAACCAAAGATTCGAAGAAGAAATACGAGGCTATAAGTAATCATGCATATAAGAGATCAAAGAAGACTCAAATAATATTCATGGATAGAAACTGATCATGACCTCAAAATTCATCGGATCCCAACAAACACACCGCAAAAGTTTACATCAAATAGATCTCCAAGAGAACATTGTATTGAGAATCAAAAGAGAGAGAGAAAGCCATCTAGCTACTGCCTACGGACCCGTAGGTCTATGGTGGACTACTCACGGATCATCGGAGAGGCACCAATGAGGATGATGAACCCCTCCATGATGGTGTTAGATTGGATCTCGAGGCTCTGGAACTTGCGGCGGCTGGATGCGTTTTTTCGTCGACCCCCTAGGGTTTCCTGAATATTTGGGTATTTATAGGCATCAGAGGCAGTGGAGAGGGGCCCCGTGGTGGGCACAACCCAGCAGGGCACGCCGGGGGCCCCCTGGCACGCCCTGGTGGGTTGTGCTCTCCACAGCCCACCTCTCTAGCACTTCTTTGTCCCACTGGGTGTCTTCTGGTCCAAAAAAATCTCATAAAATTTCCTTATGATTGGACTCCGTTTGGTACTGATATTCTGTGAAGTAAAAAACAAGCAAAAATAGCAACTGGCACTTTGGCACTATGTCAATAGGTTAGTCCCAAAAAATGATATAAAGTTGCTATAAAATGATTGTAAAACATCCAAGAATGATAATATAACAGCATGGAACAAGCAAAAATTATAGATACGTTGGAGACGTATCAGCATCCCCAAGCTTAATTCCTACTCGTCCTCGAGTAGGTAAATGATAAAAACAGAATTTTTTATGTGGAATGCTGCTTAACATGTTCATCTCATATTCTTTTCTTTTGTAGCATGGACATTTGGACTTTTAGATGATTCAAAGCAATAGACTAGTTTTAACATAATGACTTCAATACTCAAGCATGCCAACAAGCAACCATGTCTTTCAAAATATCAACACTAAAGAAAGTTATCCCTAGCCCATCATGCTCAATCATTGATCCATTCATGAAACACATTCAAATATTAGTTATACCCAATGCTCAAGTACGATCATAGTGCCCCCTAGTTGGTGCTTTATAAGAGAAGATGGAGACTCAAAGTAAAAATAAAAATTGCATAAAGTAAATATATAGGCCCTTCGCAGAGGGAAGTAGGGATTTGTAGAGGTGCCAGAGCTCAAAGTTTTAAATTCAGAGAGAAAAATATTTTGGGTGGCATGCCTTTCCTGTCAACGAAAACGACAAAGTAGTTCACAATACTTTCCATGCTAGATATATCATAGCCGGTTCCCAAACAGAAAATCAAGTTTATTCCTTTTTCCACCATTCTTTCACATTCCATGGCTGGCCGTATCCACGGTTGCCTTCCATACTAACACTTTCCAAGGAATTTATTATTTGACAACATAAAGTAAATATTTTTTCTTTTTCATTTCAGGAAATGGGCATCCCTATTAACGCCGCATTCTCGTGCAATGACAAGTGAATAAACACTCATCTTGTGAATAACACATCTAGCATGGAAAAATATTGGACACTCCCTACCGTTTCATGAGCGGTACGAGCACACAAAAGAGAAATTTATTTTGAAAATTAGAGATGGCACATACAAATTTGCTTGGAACGGCATGGAAATACCACATATAGGTAGGTATGGTGGACTCATAAGGCAAAACTTGGTTTAAGGATTTTGGATGCACAAGTAGTATTTCTACTTAGTACAAATGGAGGCTAGCAAATAGATTGAGAAGCAACCAACCAAGAAACGAAAATTCATATAAGCAAGCATTGAGCATAACTAACACCGAATAATGCACCATAAGTAGGATGTAATTTCATTGCTTAACTATTGACTTTCGTACTTGCATAGGGAATCACAAACCTTAACACCAATATTCTTACTAAAGCATAATTACTCACTAACATGACTCACATATTACTATCATCATGTCTCAAAACTATTACAAGGAATCAAGTTTAATTTTTCCAATGATCTTCATGAAAGTTTTTATTATATCCTCCTTGGATATCTATCACTTTGGGACTAGTTTCATATATTGCCATTGCTTTTTGACTAGCTCAAACAAATTTAAGTGAAGCACATGAGCATAGTGTTTCCATCTCTCAAAAAGGTATAAGTGAAGCATGAGAGGATTTCTTCAAAATTTACTAGCTCTCAATTTAATCTAAGTGAAGCATGAGAGTATTTATACAAAAAATTCCAAGCGCACCGTGCTCAAAAAGATATAAGTGAAGCACTAGAGCAATTCTACAGCTCAAAAAGTTTAAGTGAAGCATATAGAGCAATTCTAACAAATCATAGCATAATTTTGGATCTCCCAAATAGGTGTGTCCAGCAAGGATACAAGTGATAAACTAATAAGCAAAGCAAGCAAAGACTCAAATGATACAAGACGGTATAAGCAAAACTCATGATATGTGAGGAATAAAAATATAGTTCCAAGTAAAATACCGATGGTCGTTAGAAGAAAGAGGGGATGCCACTCGGGGGCATCCCCAAGCTTAGTTGCTTGTTTCTCTTTGGATATATCTTGGGGGTGCTGTAGCATCCCCAAGCTTAGGCTCTTTTCACTCCTTATTCCTTCATCCATCGTGATCTCACCCAAAACTTGAAAACTTCAATCACACAAAACTCAACAAAATCTTCGTGAGATCCGTTAGTATAATAAAGCAAATCACTACTTTAGGTGCTGTTGCAAACTCATTCATATTTTATTATTGCATTATACCTACTATATTTTAACTTTACCATGGCTCATACCCTTCAATATAACCCATAGATTCATCAAAACAAGCACACAATGCAACGGAAACAGAATCAGTCTTAAACAGAACAGTCTGTAGTAATCTGTACTCTAACCATACTTCTGTAACTCTAAAAATTCTGAACAATTATAACAACGTAAATAATTTGTAAGAAACACTGTGTTAAAATTTCATCTGAATATCATGTTCCAGTAAAAAATGAAAATTCGAACGCTGGACACAAAGTTTCTGTTTCAGTTTCAGCATCGATTCTACTCATCTTATGAATCATCCTAAAGGCTCTACTTGGCACAAATACTAAATAAAATAGAAAAACACAATCATAACAGAGGCATAATTGTGTCAACACTCAAAAACAGAAAGGGAAAGACAAAAATAAATTTATTCATTGGGTTGCCTCCCAACAAGCGCTATCGTTTTACGCCCCTAGCTAGGCATAACGCATAGTTTCAAATATTATCATCTTTTGTTTTGGATCCATAGGATGCTCTCATGATTGATTTATATGGTGGATTAATTCTTGTTCTAGGGAAGTGTTCCATACCCTTTCTTCGTGGGAACTGAAATCTAATATTGCCTTCTTTCATATCAATCACGGCACCTATAGTTCGTAAAAATTGTCTACCAAGTATAATGGGACAAGACGGATTGCAATCAATATCAAGAACAATAAAATATATGGGCACATAGTTCCTATTTGCAAGAATAAGAACATCATTAATTCTTCCCAAAGGCTTTTTAATAGTAGAATCCACCAAGTGCAAATTGAGAGAGCATTCTTCAATATTGGTAAGACCAAGCACATCACATAAAGATTTTGGAATCGTGGAAACACTAGCACCCAAATCACATAAAGCAAAGCACTCATAATTTTTAATTTTGACCTTAATGGTAGGTTCCCACTCATCATGTAATTTTCTAGGAATAGATATCTCCAACTCCAACTTTTCTTCAAAAGATTTCATCATGGCATCAACGATATGTTTAGTAAAAGCTTTATTTTGCTCATAAGCATGGGGTGAATTCAACATGGATTGCAGCAAATAAATACATTCAATCAAAGAGAAACTATCATAATTAAAGTCTTTGCAATCCAAAATAGTGGGCACATCACTAGTTAAAGTTTTGACCTCTTCAAACCCACTTTCATCAAGATTTTCACCCTCCAAATTATTGGGACGCCTTCTAGCTAAAGTTGACTCTACTTCAGTCCCTTTATCATCAATATTAATATTACTAAACAAGGAATCAATAGAAGAAACACCAATCACTTTAAGATCTTCATCATTTTTATGAAGGCAATCACTAGAAAATGATTTTTTCTAAGACTTCTCTTTTAGATCTAAGCATAGCGGTTCTTTTCTTACTTTCATCCATAGAGACATATAAAGCATTAATTGATTCATCAATATTAGGCACAAAAGCTTTCAACTTGAGATTTTCAACATCATGAGAAATTCTATCAATGCTTCTAGACATATCGTCAATCTTATTCAACTTTTCTTCTATCGTAGTATTGAAAGCCTTTTGCGCATTGATAAATTCTTTAATATTACTCTCAAGATAAGAGGTGTTCCTATTATTATTGTAAGAGGAATTACCATAGGAATTACCATAATTGTTAGAGGAATTTCCAGGAAAAGGCCTAGGATTAAAATTACGTCTATAAGCATTGTTTCTGAAATTGTTTCGCGAGACAAAGTTCACATCTACGGAATCACTATTTTGCTCAATCAAGGAAGACAAAGGCACATCATTCAGATCAATAGGAGCATTTTTACTAGCAACCAACTTCATCAAAGCATCAACCTTATCACTCAACGTACTAATTTCTTCAACCGAATTAACTTTTTTACTATTAGGTGCCCTTTCGGTATGCCATTGTGAATAATTTGCCATAATATTATCTAGCAATTTAGTAGCTTCACCCAAAGTAATTTCCATAAAAGTACCACCCACGGCGGAATCTAAAAGATTTCTAGAGACAAAATTCAATCCTGCATAAATTTTTATATGATCATCCAAAGATTTAAACCATGAGTAGGACAATTTCTTAGCATCAATTTCATTCTTTCCCAAGATTGTGCAACATGTTCATGCTCAAGTTGCTTAAAATTCATGTTTTGTGTCCTAAGGGAAATAATTTTCGCGGGCGGAAAATACTTAGTGATAAAAGCATCCTTGCACTTATTCCAAGAAATTATATTATTGCGAGGCAAAGAAGAAGACCAAATTTTTGCACGATCCCGCAAGGAGAAAGGAAATAATTTCAACTTCACTATATCATTGTCCACATCTTTTTTCTTTTGCATATCACACAATTCTACGAACATGTTTAGATGGGACGCGGCATCCTCAATAGGAGTACCAACAAATTGATCTTTCATGATAAGATTCGACAAAGTGTCATTAATATCACAAGACTCCGCACAAGTGGCGGGAGGAGCAATTGGAGTACTAATAAAATCATTGTTATTAGTATTGGAAAAATCACACAACTTGGTGTTTTCTTCAGTCATCGTGACTATGCAAACAAGATTGCAAGCAAGCAAGAGATCTGAAGAGAAAAAGGCAAATGAAAAAGAGGGCGAATAAAACGGCAAATTGGGTGAAGTGGGGGAGAGGAAAACGAGAGGCAAATGGCAAATAATGTAATTGCAAAGAGATGAGATTTGTGATTAGGAACCTGGTAGATGATGATGGTGTCTCCTCGGTGGCAGAGATTGGCACGTAGAAGAGACCGCTTCCTCCCTGGCAACGGCGCCAGAAATTCCTTTGACGTGGCTTGAGACTGCGTCGGTATTTCCCCAAAGAGGAAGGGATGATGCAGCACAGCGACAGTAAGTATTTCCCTCGGTTATGAAACCAAGGTATCGAACCAGTAGGAGAATCACCACCACCTAATAAGCAGCACCTGCACACAAATAACAAAAACTTGCAACCCGACGCGAAAGAGAGGTTGTCAATCTCTCTACGGTAAAAAGATAGATTAGGTAGTGATAGATTGGAGAGATAGATCTCTCAAGAACACAAAATAAAAAGAGCAAATAAAAAGTGCAGCAAGGTATTTTTGGGTTTTTGGTATAATAGATATGAAAACAAAAGAGGCAAAAAGATAGACCAGAATGCAATATGTTGGAAAAGTAGACCCGGGGGTCATAGGTTTCACTAGTGGCTTCTCTCATGAGTATAGCACACGGTGGGTGAACAAATTAATGTTGAACAATTGATAGAAGATCAAATAATCATGACGATATCCAAGGCGATGATCATTATATAGGCATCACGTCCAAGATAAGTAGACCGACTCCTGCCTGCATCGACCACTATTACTCCACACATTGACCGCTATCCAGCATGCATCTAGTGTATTAAGTTCATGGAAAAATGGAGTAATGCAATAAGAACGATGACATGATGTAGACAAGATTTATTCATGTAGGAATAGACCCCATCTTGTTATCCTTAATGGCAACGATACATGCGTGCCTTGCTGCCCCTTCTGTCACTGGGAAAGGACACCGCAAGATCGAACCCATCACAAAGCACCTCTTCCCATGGCAAGAAAAATCGATCTAGTCGGCCTAACTAAACCAAAGATTCGAAGAAGAAATACGAGGCTATAAGTAATCATGCATATAAGAGATCAAAGAAGACTCAAATAATATTCATGGATAGAAACTGATCATGAACTCAAAATTCATCGGATCCCAACAAACACACCGCAAAAGTTTACATCAAATAGATCTCCAAGAGACCATTGTATTGAGAATCAAAAGGGAGAGAGAGGAAGCCATCTAGCTACTGCCTACGGACCCATAGGTCTATGGTGGACTACTCACGCATCATCGGAGAGGCACCAATGAGGATGATGAACCCCTCCGTGATGGTGTTAGATTGGATCTCGAAGCTCTGGAACTTGCGGCGGCTGGATTTGTTTTTCCGTCGACTCCCCTAGGGTTTTCTGAATATTTGGGTATTTATAGGCATCAGAGGGGGTGGATAGGGGCCCCGTGGAGGGCACAATCCATCAGGGCACGCCGGGGCCCCCCTGGCGCACCCTGGTGGGTTGTGCTCTCCACATCCCACCTCTCTGGCACTTCTTTGGCCCACTGGGTGTCTTCTGGTCCCAAAAAAATCTCCAAAAAGTTTCATCGCGATTGGACTCCATTTGGTACTGATGTTCTGCGAAGTAAAAAACCAGCAAAAACAGCAACTGGCACTTTGGCACTATGTCAATAGGTTAGTCCCAAAAAATGATATAAAGTTGCTATAAAATGATTGTAAAACATCCAAGAATGATAATATAACAACATGGAACAAGCAAAAATTATATATACGTTGGAGACGTATCAGGGATCACGACGGAACAGAGACTTGCGGTGGTGGAAAAAGGGTTTCGGGAGCTCTCCTGGGGTTTTTGGAATATATGAGAATTTATAGGCTAGAGAGGGATGTCGGGAGGCGGCCGAGGAGGCCAGTACCCATCAGGGCGCGCCCTAGGGCCTGACCGCGCCCTGTTGGGTATTGGGCCCCTCGTGTGGCCCCTGTACAACTTCCGAAGCTTCCAGGTCTTTATTTGGTCCAGAAAAAATCATAAAAAAGTTACGGGTCGGTTGGACTTTGTTTGGTATAGTAAACCTGACAAGCCAAAAACATGCAGAAAACAAGAACTGGCACTTGGCACTGGGTCAATAGGTTACTGCTCAAAAATAATATAAATTGGTAAATAAGTACCCCAAAAGTATCCTAGAATGATAATATTACACCATGGAACAATAAAAAATTGTAGATACGTTGGATATGTATCAGCACCTATTTGCATGTTTAAACAGAAACTCGGCATTTTTAAACAAACAAATAGACATAAACTATAGAAGAAAAAAAATCTTCCAGTCATAGGGCAATATAATTATATACGGAAGGAAAGCATATTATTTTTCTCACCTGCCATGTGAAAGTACAATATTTGTAAAAGATGCTGCTAGAGCTGCAAATCCAAAACCAATAGAGCATGTTCTTGTAATTGTGAAGTATAATTTTGAGTAACTTCCATACCCTTCCCGCTTAAATTGGAAATTACTTCCATCCAAAAGCCCCGACAAGTTATATATACCACCATAGATATCATACACTTCTGAACTGATAATAGGAAAGCTCTTTGCTTTAAATGAATTTGCCCAATAAGCAAAAGGGACGATAATGTACATGAACAGTATAAATCTGACCATTGTATTGGCAATGACAAAGAAAGGGAAATACACAGGGTTGGGGTGTAGCTAGTAGTTGTTGACTAGACAAGGCCAAACGAGCCAATCCCAAAACCATTTAAACCAGAGCCAAGTTGTTGAGAAACTATAGACCTTTTCCAGATTAGGCACACAAATGACGGTGAACTGATAAAAGGGAAGAAGTAGCTCGAAACAGTGTAGTATGAAAAATTAGTGACAAAAACCATGAAGAAAAATTGGCTTCTTGGTAGCCTTACAATTGATCTTTCATACTTCTCTTGAAACGCCCTACACTTTAGTCAACATGATAAATCTATTAGGATAGAGTGCAAATATAGGACTGAACAAATGGGCACAAATGCTTGGCCAAATCTGAACATTGTTACACTCGGTAGTAGTTCAGGACACCACATATGTGAGCGAGTCACAAAGAAATTTATGAAGAAGCCAAAAAATCTATATGCAATGTTCTATGTAAATATCAAGAACTTTATAAGAAAACAACTTTAAGGTTGTATGAAACATAAACTAAACACGGCCTTTCTTGTTGGCCAATTTTTTTCAAGTGACAGTAACAGAAGAAAATGATAACTAAGTATGTCATTCAATTTTTTTGATTGATACCAATAAATAAAGTGCTACAATAGATGGTCCAAAAGTTTTTAAGGAATTTGGTGCTTACATTTGTTGTGAGTAGAAGCAAAAATATCGCCATTGTGTGAATAGATATCCTGAAATAGGCCCTTGTGGCAGCCAAAATATTTGTTACTGGAGGGGTTCCTTAACCAGAAGTGAA
The DNA here is from genome assembly GCA_039707655.1 of Elymus sibiricus. NCBI lineage: Eukaryota > Viridiplantae > Streptophyta > Magnoliopsida > Poales > Poaceae > Elymus > Elymus sibiricus. The sequence goes on from CM077671.1 coordinate 329,715,436, forward strand.
CATCATCATACTTGATGAGTGATATTTTTACACTCATTTCAACCATGTTTAAACAGAGATATTTCATTAAAAGAAAGATATTCGCTCCGATATTACCACTAATGACTAATGAATGCAAAGGATTTCACAAATCCTATCTTTGATATTTTTCCACAGGAAATGGGTTAAAAAGGGAAGAAATCACGTGGGAGAAAGGAAAGGAAGGAAAATGGAGAAGGAATAAGTCACCGGGAGGTGCTAGGAGGCGACCAGAGTCAAAGAAGGCGTTCCATGCGACTACACGCGCTCGCATGAGCGGTCGTTTGGCATGGAAACCGAGGCAGATCGTCCATCTGAAAAACTTTATAAAGGGGACCCCATCGAAATGTCAATAGAAGAGCGTCGAGCACAGCAAGAACCTCTTCATTGTCATCTCCATCAACAAACCCTAGCCGCCTCCATTTTCATCTCCATAGCCATCTTCACCACCATAATGCTCTCTCATCTAGTTCATACTTGTAATCGTGCATCGCACAAGGCATCCATTCTAAGACATATTGTAATCAATCAATCCCAAGATGTGTTCTTCAATGTTTTCTTCTCGCAATCTGATCTCCATGTGTGAGTAGTTCAGTAGGGTATGGGGTGAGGCATGAGCCTTGCAACCCCAGGTATTTGTTGAAGGGATCAATGGAAGTCTTTGACACAATGTCTCGTGTGTGTGAAATAAAATTGTTTCGTGAAGTGTCTCTTGTCTTGTTCGTGATCTTCATCCCTACAGGTACCCAAAGTCATGGAGATTGAGAACCAATGAGGCTAGGAGCAAAAGGGACCATGAAGTGTTATACCGAACGCCGGTGACAGTAAGGTTTAGTAGGGCAACATGCATCATATCCTTGGGGATTCATGAGGTGTAGTCATTAAACACCCAATCCTTTTGTCTAATATTATTATCTTAATTATCGGGGCAACCCCGTGAGATGGATAGGGCCTTCGGTAGGAGAATTGATTTTGATGCAGGACTCGTGTCGGTCAAGATGTTATTAGGACACATCCCCCACTTCGATATGAAGAAAGCACCTCTTGATGGGGGACTTCCCGAGCACAAACTAATATCATTTTTTATCCCAACACAAATACATGGTTGTAAGCATTAAGACCTCATCCCCGTGTTGGAAATATGCCCTAGAGGCAATAATAAATTGGTTATTATTATATTTCCTTGTTCATGATAATCGTTTATTATCCATGCTATAATTGTATTGATTGGAAACTCAAATACATGTGTGGGTACATAGACAACACTGTGTCCCTAGTATGCCTCTAGTTGACTAGCTCGTTGATCAAAGATGGTTAAGGTTTCCTAGCCATTGACATGAGATGTCATTTGATAACGGGATCACATCATTAGGAGAATGATGTGATGGACAAGACCCAAACTACGAACGTAGCATATGATCGTGTCAGTTTATTGCTATTGTTTTCTGCATGTCAAGTATCTGTTCCTTTGACCATGAGATCATGCAACTCACTGACACCGGAGGAATACCTTGTGTGTATCAAACGTCGCAACGTAACTGGGCGACTATAAAGGTGCTCTACAGGTATCTCCGAGGTTGTCTGTTGGGTTGGCATGGATCAAGACTGGGATTTGTTACTCCGTGTGACGGAGAGGTATCTCAGGGCCCACTCGGTAATACAACATCACAATGAGCCTTGCAAGCAAAGTGACTAAAGAGTTAGCCACAGGATCTTGTATTACGGAACGAGTAAAGAGACTTGCCGGTAACGAGATTGAACTAGGTATAGTGATACCGACGATCGAATCTCGGGCAAGTAACATACCGAAGAACAAAGGGAACAGCATACGGGATTAACTGAATCCTTGACATAGAGGTTCGACCGATAAAAGATCTTCGTAGAATATGTAGGAGCCAATATGGGCATCCAGGTCCCGCTATTGGTTATTGGCCGTAGAGGTGTCTCGGTCATGTCTACATAGTTCTCGAACCCGCAGGGTCTACACACTTAACGTTTGGTGACGATTAGTATAGTTGAGTTATTATGTTGGTGACCGAAAGTTGTTCGGAGTCTCGGATAAGATCCCGGACATGACGAGGATCTCCGGAAGAGTCCGGAGGTAAAGATTGATATATGTGATAATAGTGTTTTGATCTCCGGAAGAGTTCCGGAGTTCACCGGAAGGGGTTCCGGATGTTTACCGAAGTGTTCGGGTGCAGCAACACTTTATATGGGCCAAAGGGATAAAGCCCACGAGGTATTGGAAAGTGCAAAAGTAGTTTTGCTGCCGCGTAAGCGGTACTACCGCTTGTGTGAAGCGGTACTACCGCCCGAGCGGTACTACCGCTTGTGTGAAGCGGTACTACCGCCCAAGCGGTACTACCGCTTGTGAGCGGTACTACCGCTTGTGCGCGGCTGTGCACGGTTCGGCAGGGATCCGAGTTGGACTCTTTTCCTGCGGGCCAAACCGACCTTGTGCGGACAAAACCGACTTGGAAGAGACTTTTACTCCAAGTTTAGACCCCAAGGCTCAACATATAAATAGAGAGGCAGGGCTAGCACACGGGACACATCAAGATTTCCCCAAGCCGTGTGCGGCAACCCTAACCCTCTAGTTCCTCCGTCATAATCTCCGTAGCACTTGGCGAAGCCCTGCAGAGATTGTTCCTCACCACCATCACCACGCCGTCGTGCTGCTGGAACTCAACCACTACTTCACCATCGCTCGCTGGATCGAGGAGGTGAAGGCGTCATCAAGCCGTACGTGTGTTGAACGCGGAGGTGCCGTCCGTTCGGCGCTAGTTCGTGATCGGATCGAGGGACGACTTGCGATTTGGATCGCGGAGACGTTCGACTACATCAACCGCGTTTTCTTAAACGCTTCCGCTTAGCGATCTACAAGGGTATGTAGATTCACTCTCCCTCTCGTAGATGCTCATCACCATGGATAGATCTTATGTGTGCGTAGGAAAATTTTTTGTTTCCCATGCAACGTTACCCAACACCCCGTACCTTCTTTTTATTATAAGTGTTTGAATCACTATTTGCTTGCTAATCCGGTCAAGATCGATTTGACACTTTGGCAAAAGCTTGCTAGAGACCATTGCTTCAAGGAAATCTTCCTCTCGTCGGTTCGATACCCAGGGTCACCTCTGAGGAAATAGGTGCGGGATACCCTTTCTTGTTCCAACATCGGATATATAAAAAGGAGATATCAAGCCCTTTTTCTGGCGCCTTTGCCGGGGAGGAGTTTAGTATTCCTAGTCTTTGCGTTTAGAGTTTTTGTTATAGTTAATTTTCAGTTTTTGTTTTTACTTTTCTGTTTTTAGTTTAAGTTTTATTTTTTACAAGTCTTTTCAGTTGAAAAAACCAAAAAGTTACTATGGCTCGTAATCTTGGGAGTTTTCCTACTCCTACTTACAATTTCATGCGTGAATCAATAGCACAACCTCATGTTGCAGCTGCAGAATATGAGATAAAACCCAACCTAGTTTCCATAGTTCAACATGACTAATTTGGAGGCTCTGCTTCTAAAGATGCAGGTATGCATTTACATAATTTTATTGAATTGTGCAACATGACATGCATAAAGGATTATGACCCAGATGCTCTGAAACTTCGCTTATTTCCTTTCTCTATGAGACGAAAAGCTAAGGAATGGCTTTTAGCTTTGCCTAAAGGCAGTATTACTTCTTGAGATGCTTGTTGCAGTAAATTTTTATCTAAGTTTTGTCCACCTGCAAAAATTATGCAATTACGTTCTTAGATTATATGTTTCAAGCAAGAGGAGCGTGAGCCACTAGCGCTTGCGTTGGATAGAATGAAAGAAGCTATAAGAAACTGCCCCAATCATGGAATGGAGGAGTGGTTAATCCTTCATATGTTTTATAATGGCTTGAATCACATGTCAAAAACTATGCTTGATACAACTACACGAGGAACAATCATGGAAAAGCTCATAGAAGATGTCAAGAAGATACTAGACGATATGCAAGGGAACCATGCCCAATGGCATGTTGAGAGAACCACCACCAAGAAGGTGAATGCCATATAATAAAATAGCTCAGAGTTGACAACCAATCTTGAAGAACTTATCTCCTTGACAAAGGTAAAGAAGAGGTAAATGTCAATGCCATCACTAATGAAGATACTAGTGATGTGAATTTTATTGCTCGTAATAGCTATAATCCCAATTGGAAAAGTAATGGTTATGCTCCTAAACTTCCTTATCCTAATAATGGAGGAGCATCCAATTTTTTTGATGGAGCTAATGGTAGCAATAGAAATACTCTTAAAGAAACTCTTAAAATTTTATTGCTAGCCAGAATGAGCAGAATGAAAACTTCAAAAATATCTTGAAGAATCATGATAACTTACTTGGTCAATTGACTGGTAAGGTTGTTGGACTAACAAATTATGTGCAGATACTTGAAGCCAGGTCCAAGAATATGGAGGCACAAGTTGCTAAGATAGCAGAGAGCCAAACCTTGATTTTGGCCAAGTGTGCAGGTAAACCAGAGCCTAACGCGGTTGAAGAATCTAAAATGGTAAGAAGCAACAAAGAAAAAGTTGAGCTACTTTACACAAGCCATGTGCTAGATTACAACTACACCGTTGCAGATTTGTCAAGATTATATCCATGAAGTATCCACTACTGGAGGTAACTAATGATGAGGCATATAATGTCTTTGTTGAACAAATTGCAACCAAGGTACATGAAATTGATGATGAAAGAAAAAGTATTCAGTAAGTTACCAACTAAGCAAGAGGATGCTTTTGAACCTACTATAGAGATTGAGATACGATTTAATAAGTTTAGTGCTTTATGTGATCTCGGGGCAAGTGTTTCCACTATCCCCAAATCTTTTTATGATAGTCTCAATCTTGGTCCTGATGCTAATACAGAGATTATATTGAATATGGCTAACTCTACTTTTACTCCGGCTGTAGGCATTAAGCATGGAGTTATTGTTCAAATTAATGATTGCCCTGTCATGATTGATCTTGTCATAGTAGATATGCCTGAAGATCCAATTACTCCTATAATTCTCGGTAGACCTTTCCTAAGGACTATTAAAGTTGTGATAAATGTGTTTGAGGGGAGTGTTCGTTTTGATTTACCAGCTAAAGATCCTTTTGTAAGACATTTCCCCAGGAAAAAGAAATTGAAGACCTACATAGGAGGTGGCATCATTTTGAATGCGAGAAGTTATGATCTCGGTGTTCTAGCACCACCTTGATAACCACTACGGTCGAGCCATCCGACCGAAAACAAGCGCTTTGTGGGAGGCAACCCACGCGAATAAAGTAGACAAGTAAGTTTTTATTTTTCGTTTTTAATAAAAGAGTGATTGAAGTTCCACATGAAGAGGTGAGTTTGGAAGAGTTGTTCTAATGAAGGCCTAGCCTTGTGCAAGATGATTTATATGTTAGATTGATGTTTGAATGCCTGGAAATATGTCTATGTATTGCTATCAAACTAACACCACAGGAAAATGAATAAAAATACAAGTTTCAGATGAAATAGTCCAAAAATACGGCCTATCATGCGACCCCAGCGGTCGTATGGGCGGTCATTTGGCCTATAGGAGGTTCCAGCTCAAAACCACTAGAGACAACAGAGAGGAAGACGACGTATCAAACTAGCGCACATGCTCATTTTTGCTGTCGTTTTGATCCTTGGCAGAAACCATCGAGAGTCCAAAGTGTTCAACGACGTTCCAAACAGGCGCACACGCCCGTTCGAGCGGTCGTTTGACATCTTCGACCAGGATCACAAAAAGAACAGAACAAACAACGGCGTTCAAAATGGACGATAGTGTCTGTTTGAGCAGTCGTTTCATCTGCACGCAGGCAAAGGTGAGTTTAACCGATTTAAAGACAGCGTTCCATACGAGTGCTCGCGCCTGTTTGAGCGGTCGTTTCGCGCACCGGAGGATCCAATAGGCCCGAGGAAAGAGGTATTTCACACCCATCTCTCTCTTTTCTTCTTCTTCTTCTTCTTCTTCTTCGTCCAAACCTCTCCAAACCCTAGCAAAACTTTGCACGATCTCTCTACTCGTTCGTTTTCAGTTCGAATCCTTCCGTGTGATCGTCTACGATACGTTTCTCCTCCGATCCCCAATTTATTTTTCACGAATCCACATTCTACATGCCAGCATTGCCATGTCTAGGATGTGCATATCTTTGATTCAAACTTGAGCTTGGCATGGATTTGTTGATGTTTTGAAGGAGTATGATGTTGTGAGTACTGTAGGATCATTAGTGTTTGATTATGTTGGATTAAAAAATTGTTTTATAGATGTTTACACGGAGGTATTCTTGCGTACGCGGTGGTTAGAGGTCATCCACCTCACAACCGCAACAAGTTTTCACCCAGGGGATCTTCTTCACTGACCGTGGAGCGAGGAAGAAGTTCTAGAAGCTCACCACAAGGAAGATCAAAGCAACCAAATGGGCTTGTGTGAATACTCTCTCCAAGCTAGGTATTACTCATGATTTCAATTTGCTTTGTGATAATGTCGGGTTGGACCATTTTTGTTATCAGGGATGTCAAACATATGAATGGTTAGTGCTTGAGTTTCTTAGCACTCTCTCGCACAATCTTGGGTTGATGCCTAATACTTATGAGGAGGAGAGGATCACTTTCTGTCTCCTTGACCAAGACTTTGACATCACTCTAGATGAGTGGTGTGCACACCTTGGCTTCCCCACAAATGTTAATGACATTCGTTATGTTTATGAGTTCATGGAACCACACCTGAGGCAATCTTTTTATCGTATGAGTTACCGTGGTCACAAACAAAGGTCTAGTTGCATTGAAATTTCTGCTATTCGCTATTTCCATTATGTTATCACTAACTCGTTGTGGGCATGAGGAGAAGTTTTGAAGGTGAATGATGAGAATATGTTGATTCTCGGGAAAGTCGTGAACCTTGACGTCGGTTATTCGCCCAACTTAGAGGCAATCCTTCTGCTAGACCTCGCACACCAAGCAAATCGTGCACAAGGAGACATCGCATGTGGAGGAGTAATCACCATATTGGCCGACTCATTTGGCCTCGACTACAACCATCTATGCCCCATTGTCGGTAACAACCTTGTTAATATTAGAATTCTTTCTAGTGTTGCAATTGTAGTAGTTCGAGGAGGTCATCATTGTATTCGAATTCCTAGAGTTAGGCACTTGTTGCATACTCCTATGCCTAACCGTTTCTCCATAGAAAATTGAATTTTGCATTATGTGCCATGATACGTCCATTCTGCATCATCTTTTTTTGTTGATATTTATTATGTTTTGAGTCATTATTAGACTTTATGATGCAATCCTAATGCCTTTCTCTCTTATTTTGCAAGTTTCATCCAAAGAGGAAGATTGCCGACAACTGGAATTCTTGACCGGAAAGGGCCACCGAAGAGCTGGATATTCTCTCGAACTCCAAATGAGCTGCAAATTGACGGAGAATTATTTTGGAATATATATAAATTATTGGCCACAAAATCCACCAGAGGGGACCCACCAGATGGCCACAAGCCATGGGGGCGTACCCTACCCCTAGGGCGCGCCACATAGGCTTGTGGGCCACCTGGCAGGCCTCCTACGCCCATGTTCTCCTATATGATGCCATTTGCCCTAGAAAAAAAATCAGAAGAAGACTTTTCCTCTCCGGCGGAGCGATTCCGTCAGGGAAACTTCCTTCCGGGAGGGGGAAATCGAAGCCATCGTCATCACCAATGCTTCCTTCATCGTGGGAGGACCAATCTTCATCAACATCTTCACTAGCACCATCTCATCACAAACCCTAGTTCATCTCTTGTATGCAATCTTTGTCTCCAATCCTCAGATTGGTACAGGTGGGTTGCTAGTAGTATTGATTACATCTTGTATTTAATACTAGTTGGTTTAATTGGTGGAAGATTATATGTTCAGATCCTTAAGCATGTTCATTACACCTCTGATCTTGAACATGATGATGCTTTGTGAGTCGTTATTTCCATTCTTGAGGACATGGGAGAAGCCTTGTCTTAATAATCATGTGATGTTGGTATTCGTTCGATATTTTGATGATATGTATGTTTCTCTTCCTTTAGTGGTGTCATGTGAACGTCGACTACATGACACTTCACCATATTTGGGCCTAAAGGAAAGCATTGGGGAGTAATAAGTAGATGATGGGTTGCGAGACTGACAGAAGCTTAAACCCCAGTTTATGAGTTGTTTTGTAAGGGGCTCATTTGGATCCACATGTTTAATGCTATGGTTAGATTTATCTTAACTCTTCTTTCATAGTTGCGGATGCTTGTGAGAGGGAGTAATCATAAGTGAGTTATTTTTTCGAGTAAGACATCACCCTAGCACCGGTCCACCCACATATCAAATTATCAAAGTAGCAAATGCGAGTCAACTAAACATGATGAAACATGACTAGACGAAATTCCCATGTGTCCTCAAGAGCGCTTTGCTTCATATAAGAGTATGTTTCGGCTTGTCCTTTGTTACGAAAAGGATTGGGCCACCTTTCTGCACCATTGCCACTATTGTTACTTGTTACTTGTGACTGATTGCCTTGCTACAAAACTATCTATCACCGTTACTTTCTGTGCTTGCAGAAACTTACTTACCAAACCTACTTGCATTTCCTTTTGCTCCTCGTTGGGTTCGACACTCTTTATTATTGAAAGGACTACAATTGATACCCTATACTTGTGGGCCATCAAGACTCTTTCTGTTGATGTTGTCGAGAAGTGAAGCACCTTTGGTAAGTGGAATTTGGTAAGGAAACACTTTTGTTACGTGCTGAAATTTATTGTCATTTGTTACTATGGAAGATAATCCTTTGAGGGGCTTGTTCGGGGTATCTTCACCTCGTCCGGAAGTGGAAAGAGCCGCTCCTCAATCTACTGAACCTACCAAAAATATTTACTATGAAATTCCTTCGGGTATGTTAGAGAAACTGCTTGCTAATCCTTATGCAGGAGATGGAACAATACATCCTGATATCCACTTGATATATATAGATGAAATTTGTGGATGATTTAAGCTTGCAGGTTTATTCTAAGATGGTGTTAAGAATAAGGTTTTCCCTTTATCTTTGGAGGTAAAGACATTGATTTGGTACATGCTATTGGATTATGCCGGTACATGGGATTGAACCGATTGAAGGTAGAATTCTATCAAAAAAATTATCCTATGCATTTGGTTCATTGTAATAGGAATTATATATATAATTTTTGGCCTCGTGAAGGAGAAAGTATCGCTCAAGCTTGGGGGAGGCTTAAATCCATGATGCACACATGCCCCAAACATGATCTCTCAAGGGAAATAATCTTACAAAACTTTAATGCTTGGCTTTCTCATGATAATCAATCAATGATTGATACTTCATCTACTGGTTCCTTTATAAAGAGAACTATTGAATTCAAATGGGATCTTCTGGAAAGAATTAAACGCAACTTTAAAGATTGGGAAATCGACAATGGTAAAGAGTCAGGTATAAATCTTAAGTTTGATCGTGTTAAAACTTTTATAGAAAATGAAGCTTTTCATTCGTTTAGTGCAAAGTATGGACTTAACTCTGAGATAGTAGGTACTTTCTGTGAATCATTTTCTACTTATGTTGATCTCCCTAAGGTGAAGTATTTTAAATTTCACCAACCTATTGAAGAAACTAGTAAGGAACATGCTATAGCTAAAGAAGAAACAATCATTTATAATGTTGATCTAGTTGTGCCTACTACTTATATTGAGAAACCACCCTTTTCTGTTAGGATTAGAGAACATGCAAAAGTTGCAGCCGTGGTTAATAAAAGTAATATCAAACCACATAGACCCTCTGAACAAATTAAAGTAGAACCTAAAGTTGCAATGATTAAGGATCTATAAGTTGATAATGTTGATGGGCATGTTATATATTTCTGTGATGAAGCATCTCGTATTGCTAAACAAGATTCTAAAGATAAACTAGACCTGTTGTTGGCATGCCAGTTGTTATGTTAAGATTGGAGATTATTGTTATCATGACTTATGTGATATGGGTGCTACCGTTAGTGCCATTCCATTTACTCTTTATCAAGAAATTATGCATGATATTGCACCTGTTGAGTTAGAAGATATTGATGCTACTATTAAGCTTGCAAATAGAGATACTATTTCACCACTTGGGATTGTTAGATATGTTGAAGTCTTGTGAGGTAAGATCAAATACCCCACGGATTTCTTAGTCCTTGGTTCATTACAAGATAATTTTTGTCCCATTATATTTGGTAGACCTTTCATGAATACTGTTAATGCTTGCACTAGGGAAAAATTAGTGTTAACTTTGTTGATGTATCTCATGAATTTAATTTCTCCAAGTTTAGTAGACATGTACATGAGGAAGAATTATCTAGTAAATATGAAATAATTTATCTTGCTTCTATTGTTGTGCCTCCTACTGATCCGTTAGAACAATGTTTGCTAGACCATGAAAATGGTATGCATATGAAAGAAAGAAAAGAAATAGATGATGTTTTCTTTAATCAAGCACCTATCCTTAAACATAATTTGCCAATTGAAACCTTGGGAAACCATCTACCTCCTAAGAGTGATCTTGTGTTTGAATTAAAGAAACTACCTGATACATTGAAGTATGCTTATCTTGATGAAAAGAAGATATATCCTGTTATTATTAGTGCTAACCTTTCAGAACATGAAGAAAAGAGATAACTTAAGGTTCTCAGGAAGCATCGTGCCGCAATTGGGTATACTCTGGATGATCTTAAGGGCATTAGGCCCACTTTCTGTCAGCACAAGATTAATATGGAACCAGATGCTAAACCAGTCGTTGATCATCAACGTCAGTTGAATCCTAAGATGAAGGATGTGGTAAGAACTGGAATATTAAAGCTTCTAGAGGCAAGTATAATTTAATGTATAGTTGATAGTAGATGGTAAGCCATGTTCATTGTGTTCCTAAGAAAGGAGGCATAACTGTTGTTCCTAATGATGAAAATGAACTTATCCCACAAAGGATTGTAACTGGTTATAGGATGGTAACTGATCTTAGAAAATTAAATAAAGCTACTAGAAAATATCATTACCCTTGCCTTTTATTGATCAAATGTTAGAAAGATTGTCTAAGCACACACACTTTTGTTTCTTAGATGGATATTCTTGTTTTCCTCAAATACCTGTAGCAAAAGAAGATCAAGAGAAAACCACATTTACTTGTCCTTTTGGAACCTATGCTTATGGATGTATGCCTTTTGGCTTATGCAATGCACGTGCTACTTTTCAAAGATGTATGCCTGCTATATTCTCTAACTTTTGTGAAAAGATTGCTGAGGTATTCATGGATGATTTCTCCGTTTACGGAATCTCTTTTGATGATTGCTTAAACAACCTTGATCGAGTTATGCATAGATGTGAAGAAACTAATCTTGTCTTGAATTGGCAGAAGTGCCACTTTATGGTGAATGAAGGTGCAGTCCTTGGGCATAAGATCTCTGAAAGAGGTCTTGAGGTAGACAAAGCTAAATTTGATGCAATTGAGAAAATGCCAAGTCCTAAAGATATCAAAGGTATTCGAAGTTTCCTTGGTCATGTTGGTTTCTATAGAAGGTTTATTAAATATTTCTCTAAGATTTATTGGCCCCTTACCAATCTTTTGCGAAAAGATATTCCATTTGTTCTTTATGATGATTGTGTAGAAGCCTTTGAAATACTTAAGCAAGCCATAATTTCTGCCCTTATTGTTCAACCACCTGATTGGAACCTACCTTTTGAAATAATGTTTGATGCTAGTGACTATGCTATTAGTGTTGTTCTAGACAAAGATTTGATAAGAAATTGAATGTTATTCACTATGCTAGTAAAACCCTAGAGACCTCTCAAAAGAATTATGCTACCACTGAAAAAGAATTTCTAGTAGTTGTGTTTGCATGTGATAAATTCAGATCTTATATCGTTGATTCTAAGGTAATAATTCACACCGATCATGCTGCTATTAAAGGTGCTATACCTAGACTGATTAAGTGGGTTCTTCTATTACAAGAGTTTGATTTGCATATTGTTGATAGGAAGGGAGCTGAAAACCCTATAGCAGATAATTTGTCTAGGATGGAAAGTGTTCTTGATGTCCCACTGCCTATTGATGATAGTTTTCCTGATGAGCAATTAACTGTTATAAATACTTCTACTTCTCGCAATAGTCCATGATATGCAGATTATGCTAACTACATTGTTGTTAAATATATACCACCTAACTTCGCATACCAACAAAAGAAATAGTTCTTATTTGACTCGAGACATTACTTTTGGGATGACCCACATTTATATAAAGAAGGAGTAGATGGTATTATTAGACGTTGTGTACCTGAGCATGAACAAGAACAAATCCTACGGAAGTGTCATTCCGAAGCATATGGAGGACACCATCCGAGAGACAGAACCACACATAAGTTATTACAGCCTAGTTTTTATTGGCTTACTCTCTTCAAGTATGCACGTAAGTTTGTCCTTTCTTGTGATGAATGTCAAAGAATTGGTAATATTCGTAGACGTCAGGAAAAGCCAATGAATTATTCACTTGTTATTGAACCATTCGATGTTTGGGGCTTTGATTATATGGGACCTTTTCCTTCCTCTAATGGGTATACTCATATTTTAGTTGTTGTTGATTATGTCACTAAGTGGGTAGAATCTATTCCAACTAGTAGTGCCGATCACAACACCTCTATTAAAATGCTTAAAGAAGTTATCTTTCCGAGGTTTGGAGTCCTTGGACACTTAAGGACTGATGGTGGTTCACATTTTATTCATGGTGCATTTCGCAAACTCTTAGCTAAATATGATGTCAATCATAGAATTGCCTCCCCATATCATCCTCAATCTAGTTGTCAAGTTGAATTGAGCAATAGAGAAATAAAGTTAATTTTGCAAAAGACCTTTAATAGATCTAGGAAGAATTGGTCTAAGAAACTAGATGATGCATTGTGGGCATATAGAACTGCTTATAAGAATCCTATTGGTATGTCCCCTTATAAAATGGTCTATGAAAGCTTGCCATTTACCTCTAGAATTAAAGCACAAGGCATATTGGGCGATTAGAGAGCTTAATTATGATTTCAAACTTGCCGGTGAAAAGCGGTTATTTGACATGAGTTATCTAGATGAATGGTGGACACAAGCTTATGAAAATGCCAAGCTGTTCAAAGAAAAATTTAAAAGATGGCATGAAAAGAGAATGCAAAAATGCGAATTTAACAATGGTGATCATGTTCAGTTATACAATTCTCATTTCAGATTCTTTGCAGGAAAACTTCTCTCCAAATGGGAAGGACCCAATATTATCGAGGATGTTTATCTTTTCGGAGCCATCAAGATCAACAATGCGGAAGGGACAAATCGTAAGGTGGTTAATGAGAAAAGAATTAAACATTATATTTTAGGTACACCCATTAACAAGGAAACCAATATTATCCAAACAATGACACCAAAGGAGTCTTGATAACCCACAAGTGTAGCGGATCATTTGTAGCCTTTTTCGATAAGTAAGAGTGTCGAACCCAACGAGGATCTAAAGGTAGAACAAATATTCCCTCAAGTTCTATCGACCACTTTACGCACACTTTAACGTTTGCTTTACCTAGTACAAGTATGAAACTACTTTGTAGGTGATAGGATAGTTTGCACGAATAAAACTAGAAGTACTTTGCGGGAAATAAAACGATGAGTAAAAAGCAAGATAATAAAAGTTAGTTGTTTAGTAGAAAGCTTTTGTCAAACAAGAAGGTTATTTGTCCCTAGGCAATTGATAACTAGACAGGTAATCATTCTTGCAATTTTACATGAGGGAGAGGCATGAGCTAACATACTTTCTCTACTTGGATCATATGCACTTATGATTGGAACTCTAGCAAGCATCCGCAACTACTAAAGATCATTAAGGTAAAACCCAACCATAGCATTAAGTATCAAGTCCTCTTTACTCCCATATGCAACAACCCACCTACTCGGGTCTGTGTATTCTGTCACTCACGCCACCCACCATAGGCAAATCATGAACACATTGCTACACCCTACAGCGGGGATCCCCCACGTTTGCGCGAGACGGAGGGCACCGTAGGACAACACCATAATAAAATATACACTCATACCAACCACGATCATCAATTAGCCCATAGGACAAAACGGATCTACTCAAACATCATAGGATAGCCACATATCATTGGGAAATAATATACAGAGTTGAGCACCATGTTTATGTAGAGATTACAGCAGGGAAAAGGGGAGTTACACCACTGCATAGAGGGGGAGAAAGTTGGTGTTGACGGTAGCAAGATTGTTGATGTAGATTGCCGTCATGATCCTTGCCCCAGCGGCGTTCTGGCGCCAGCGGGAGAGAGCGGGAGAGAGACCCCCTACTTCTTCTTCTTCTTCCTTGGCCTCCCCCTAGATGGGAGGAGAGTTCCCCCTCTGGTCCATGGCCGCCATGGCGGCGGAGGGGCAGGAGCCCCTCCTAGATTGGATCTCCCTCTTTGTTCTCTTCTGTTTCACGTTCATGTTTTCTGGCCGAAAACCATTTCTTATATTCCCGAAGATCCGTAACTCCGATCGGGCTGAAATTTTGAGGGGATTTTTACCCAAAAATTAGCTTCCCTGTGCCCGAAGGAAAGCTCCAACCGACGTACGAGGTGGGCACAACCCACCAGGGCGCGCCTGGGCACCCTCGGCGTGCCCTGGTGTCTCGTGCGGGCCGTGGGCCTGCGTTTGCGTTGATTCCACTTCTCAAAATTCACAAATATTCCAAAAAAAATCTCTGTAAATTTTTATCGCGTTTGGACTTCGTTTGATATGGATATTCTGTGAAACAAAAAACATGCAACAAACAGGAACTGGCACTGAGCACAGGATCAATATGTTAGTCCAATAATTCATATAAAATGTTGCCAAAAATATGTGAAAGTTGTATAATATTGGCATGAAACAATCAAAAATTATAGATACGACGGAGACGTATCAGCATCCCCAAGCTTAATTCCTGCTCGTCCTCGAGTAGGTAAATGATAAAAAAGATAATTTTTGATGTGGAATGCTACCTAGCATAATCTTGATCATATATCTAATCATGGCATGAATATTAAGACACAAGTGATTCAAAGAATTAGTCTAGTTTTGACACAAAGACATTAATAATCAGGCATTCCAACAAACAATCATGTCTTTCAAAATATCAAGGCTAAAGAACGCTATCCCTACAAAATCATATAGCCTTGTCATGCTCTGTCTTCTTAACACAAAGTATAAATCATGTACTACCCTGGTGTCAGCCAAGCAATTGGTTATACTTTTTAATGCGCTTCAGCATTTTCAACTCTCATGCAATACATAAGCGCAAGCCATGGATATAGCACTATGGGTGGAATAGAATATGGTGGTAGGTTTCAAAGGGGTAAAAGTAGAGAAGAAAGTCATGCATCAACTCAGCGTATCAACGGGCTATGGAGATGCCCATCAATAGATATCAATGCGAGGAGTAGGGATTGCGATGCAACGGATGCACTAAGAGCTATAAGTGTATGAAAGCTCAATATGAAAACTAAGTGGGTGTGCATCTAACTCTATAATGAAAAATTCCCACTAGTATATGAAAGTGACAACATAGGAGACTCTCTATATGAAAAACATGGTGCTACTTTGAAGCACAAGTGTGGAATTAGCATGCCCCTTTTTCTTTTCTATTTTTTTCCTTTTCTTTTTTTTCTATTTTTATTCTTTTTCTTTTTTTCTAGTTTTTTCTTCGTCCGGAGCCTCATCCCGACTTGTGGGGGAATCATAGTTTCCATCATCCTTTCATCACTGGGGCATGCTCTAATAATGAATAATGATGATCATCACACTTCTATTTACTTACAACTCAATACTACAACGATAGCAGAACAAAGTATGACTCTGTATGAATGCAATGATCTAGCGTAGCAAAGATATCAAAAAACGGACAAGCCATGGAAACATCATGCTAGCTATCTTACGATCATGTAATGCAATATGACAATGAATGCTCAAGTCATCAAAACGGAAGTGGTGGAAGTTGCATGGCAATATATCTCAGAATGGCTATGGAAATGCCATAATAGGTAGGTATGGTGGCTGTTTTGAGGAAGATATAATAAGGCTTATGTGTGATAGAGCGTATCATATCACGGGGTTTGGATGCACCGGCGAAGTTTGCACCGACTCTCGAGGTGAGAAAGGGCAATGCACCGTACCGTAGAGGCTAGCAAATTGCGGAAAGGTGAGAGTGCGTATAATCCATGGACTCACATTAGTCATAAAGAACTCACATACTTATTGCAAAAGTTTTATTAGCTCTCTCGAAGCAAAGTATTACTACGCATGCTCCTAGGGGGGAGGTTGGTAGGAGTTAACCATCGCGCGCCCCCGACCTTCACACAAAGATAGACAATCAAGAATAAATTGTGCTCCAACTTCCTAGCATAACGGGAGACTATACGTGCATGCTTCGGGAATCACAAACCTTAACACCAATATCTTACTAAACACGATCATCCACTAGTACCTCCCACATATTATCATCTCTATATCGCATAACTATTGCAAGGAATCAAACGTATCATATTCAGTGATCCCTAAGTTTTATGTAGGATTTTATGACTAGCCATGTGAATGACCAATTCCTGTTGACTCTCTAAATAGATATAAGTGAAGCAAGAGAGTTTAATTCTTTCTACAAAATACCATTCTCTAATAAATATAAGTGAAGCAAAAGAGCATTCTATGAATAACGGTTTTCTAAGTGAAGAGAAACATGCAATCCAAACTTCAAATGATATAAGTGAAGCACATGAAGCATTCTATAAAGCCATACTCAAAAGATATAAGTGAAGTGCAATGAGCATTCTATAAATAAACCATGGACAATCTCATACCAGCATGGTGCATAAAAGAAAAGTGAAAACTAAACACAAAAGACGATCCAAGATTTACGCATATCATGTGATGAATAAAAATATAGCTCCAAGTGGCATACCGATGATTTGGAATAAAAGAGGGGATGCCTTCCCGGGGCATCCCCAAGCTTAGACGCTTGAGTCTTCCTAGAATATTACCTTGGGGTGCCTTGGGCATCCCCAATCTTAGGCTCTTGCTGCTCCTTATTCCTTCTCATCGTGATAACACCCAAAACTTGAAAACTTCAATCACACAAAACTTAACAGAAAATTCGTGAGATCCGTTAGTACACATAACACTAAATCCCATCATGTATTGCCATAACATTATTTCATAATTATAATCTAACATTACCCACTCTATGCTATCACAATTCTATGGCTCCCAAGTCAATGGGGCTCAACAAGAATTCAAACATAAGCACGCAAAGCAGCTATAACAACAATCTGTGAAAAACAGGACAGTCTATAAAGATTTGTATACAAGTATACTTATGTAGCTCAAAAAATTCTCAAACATTAGGAGGTGATAAATGATTTGCATAACAGTACTATGTAAAAATTTCAGAATTTTTGCATGCTTCAGTAAAATATGAAAATTCAAACACTACAGCAAAAGTTTATGTTTTTGCACAGCACACATCAAACAAGCAATTCAAACATCCTAAAGGCAAATCTTGGCACATTATTTTTATAATACAATGGATTTGTACAAGGGGATAATTATTTTTGTTGGAAAAGTTTCCGTGATTCAAGATTCACAAAGTTTCCATGTGCATGAACAAAAGTTCAAGGCTAGCCCCCACTTCAACGATGCTCATTATCTCTCTCACTTTCACCTTTCCTTTTGTGAAGTTTTAGGTTCCCCTCTATATTTTTTTTGTTTTTAAACTTTATAAAAGCACACAACAGAAATAAATGACTCTCTAAAATTTTCGGGTTGTCTCCCTGGCAGCGCTTTCTTTAAAGCCATTAAGCTAGGCATAAAATGCTCAAGTAATGGATCCACCCGGATCACAAGGTATATCAAAGCCAATTTTAATTAACAATTATTTGTAATTTATTAGTGAGCAAAAAGTGATATATATCATGTGACAACGAAGTCTAACTCTTTTCCTATGCATCGGCATGTCATACAAGAATAATTCATGCACATTAAGTAAAGGACAATGCATAGTATAAACGGTTTCTTGCAATTTTATAGTATTGCAAACATAGAGAGGTGAAGATGTAGTTCCTCTCTCATAATAATTGCAAGTAGGAGCAGCAAGGACATGCATATTATATTCATCAAAATCATCATGTGTAGTAGCTAAACACAACCCATCAATGTAATCCTTAATAAGAGCAAACTTCTCCG
Source organism: Elymus sibiricus (assembly GCA_039707655.1). Lineage (NCBI taxonomy): Eukaryota > Viridiplantae > Streptophyta > Magnoliopsida > Poales > Poaceae > Elymus > Elymus sibiricus. Next base: position 329,733,746 of record CM077671.1, read on the forward strand.
ATATAGTGTAGTTAGGAGAATTCAAAAAGATAATAGGACTATCATGTGTGGGTGCAATAGCAACAATTTCATGTTTAACATAAGGAACTATAGCAAGTTCATCTTCATAAGCATAATTCGTATTGGCATCATGTCCACAAGCATAGCAAGCATCAAGTTCATCAAAAAGGGATATTTCAAAAGAATCCAAGGGATCATAGCAATCATCATAGCATTCATCATAGCATTCATCCTTCGGTATGTGCGAAGGGAAATTAAACAATGTATGAGTTTAAGAGTTACTCTCATTAGAAGGTGGGCACGGGTAGCTAATCCGCTCTTCCTCCTTTTGTTCTTCGCTCTCATCCTCGTCTTTTTCATCTAATGAGCTCACAGTTTCAGCAATTTCTTCTTCCATAGACCCCTGCAAAATATTAGTCTCTTCCAAGGCAGCGGTCATTCTTTCAATAAATTCAATAATATCAGCATTGCAATCATAATTCTCATAGCAATATTTAAGTATGGAAAGATTTTCAGATTTGTAAGAAACATCATCATACTTTTCCATCAGAGAAGCAACTTCATAAGCACCATTAAAAGCAACAATTCTTCTATTCGTTCCACATCATAGTAATCATAAATACCTTTAGCATAAGAAGCTAAGGTTTCATTATCATTAAATTTGCATGAAAAGGGAAGGTCTGGAGCGTTCATCCTAGAGCAACAAGTAATATCATATCTCAAGCATAGCTCCCAAGCATACCAATGTAACATATGAATTTGATCCCATAACAATTTCCCTTTTTGAGTCAAGCGATAATCTCTAAAGTATTCACATTGATCCAACATTACTCCCATTATCAAGTTGAATGGGGTCTTCTCAGGATTATCAAAGTAGTATTTAATACACTTATGATTGGAACTCTAGCAAGCATCCGCAACTACTAAAGATCATTAAGGTAAAACCCAACCATAGCATTAAGTATCAAGTCCTCTTTACTCCCATATGCAACAACCCACCTACTCGGGTCAGTGTATTCTGTCACTCACGCCACCCACCATAGGCAAATCATGAACACATTGCAATAGCCTACAGCGGGGATCCCCCATGTTTGCGCGAGATGGAGGGCACCGTAGGACAGCACCATAATAAAATATACACTCATACCAACCACGATCATCAATTAGCCCATAGGTTAAAAAGGATCTACTCAAACATCATAGGATAGCCACATATCATTGGGAAATAATATACGGAGTTGAGCACCATATTTAATTAGATATTATAGCGGGGAAAAGGGGAGTTACACCACTGCATAGAGGGGGAGAAAGTTGGTGTTGACGGTAGCAAGATTGTTGATGTAGATTGACGTCACGATCCTTGCCTCGGCGGCATTCCGGCGCCACCGGGAGAGAGGGGGAGAGAGACCCCCTCCTTCATATTCTTCCTTGGCCTCCCCCCTAGATGGGAGAAGAGTTCCCCCTCTGGTCCATGGCGGCCATGGCGGCAGAGGGGCAGGAGCCGCTCCTAGATTGGATCACCCTCTCTGTTATCTTCTGTTTCACGTTCCTGTTTTCTAGCCGAAAACCGTTTCTTATATTCCCGGAGATCCGTAACTCCGATCGGGCTGAAATTTTGAGGGGATTTTTATCCAAAAATTAGCTTACTTGCGCCCGAAGGAGAGATCCAACCGACGTACGAGGTGGGAAAAACCCACCAGGGCACGCCTGGGCCCCCTGGGCGCGCCCTGGTGTCTCGTGCGGGCTGTGGGCCTCCGTTTGCGTTGATTCCACTTCTCAAAATTCACAAATATTCCAAAATAAATTCTCCGTAAATTTTTATCGTGTTGGATTTCGTTTGATATGGATATTCTGCAAAATAAAAAACATGCAACAAACAGGAACTAGCACTGGGCACTGGATCAATATGTTAGTTCAATAAATCATATAAAATGTTGCCAAAAATATGTGAAAGTTGTATAATATTGGCATGAAACAATCAAAAATTATAGATACGATGGAGACGTATCAAGGAGCACATAAAAGAGACCTTCCGGAACACTCCAGAATCCTAAAAGAGGGCAGGTATGTCGTACGGTAAGTAAACCGACTCGAAAAGTTCCATAAAAGCATTTTTTTTGTTCGTTTCGGAATAAGTAAAAAATTACAAAAATAATAACTAGCCAGGAAAGTGTATGAGGTGGCCACAAGCCATGTGGTCGCGCCCTACCCCTCGGCGTGCCACCTAGGCTCGTGGGCCCCTCGTGGACTTTCCCGACTCCAATTTCCTTTTGTAGACTTGTCTTGCACTGGAAAAAATCATTATATACTCCTTGATGTTTTGACCACCATATCGCAAGTTTTCCCTCTGTTCTTGTTTTGGGCTATTTTTCTGGCAGATCTAGATCGCTATGTCTTCGTCAAGCTCAACCAAGGACAAGTTCTTCGAGAAGGTCATCAACCCCTAATTGTCGGAGGTGATGAAGCGCCCTCAAACCATTGAGATGAGTGAGGGGGTGCTCCACATCAGGATGTTCAAGGCCCGAAGAAGGAGGGGAGCGAGAAGGCCAGGCTTCAGGCGGTGGAACAGAACATCTTCAAGTGACAACGGATGGTTGAGCATTGTCCGAGTGCGCTAATCACTCCATGATCACGGAATTCATCCGGGAACACAAGATGGACACCAAGAATATTGGAGAAACTCTCTTCAAGCTTCAAGAGTGGATCGAGCATATCCAAGCTCAAATCTATGACCTACAAAACCAAAACTATGAGTATGAATCCAGATTTAAAAGGATGAGCATAGCTGCAGATTTCAGGATTCCAGATACACACTCTTCCTTCTTTGATGGGGAGCCCATGCCTTGGAAGATGGAGGATAAGACCACCACTTCATCACCACCATCACCGTAGAAATAAACTTCAGTACACGGGTATGGGCACCACCCTTAGCTTGTTCCAAGCTTGAGGGAGGTGCCCCGGTATCGTATCACCATCACCTTTACCATCATTATCTATTTTAGTTTGATCCTTAGTTATCATATGATTTAGATGAATAATGTTTAAGTATGACTGAGTGTTTGCTTCGTGATCTATCTATCTATGTAATCGAGTGTGAGAATTACATAATAAAGAGTAGTTTGAGTTTGTTTGCTTTACTTTCTTGCATCAATCTTAGCAATGAAAAGAATAAAAAGATCATAGGCTAATCCCATGGGGAGTGATGACTTCACATAAAAACAGTATAATTGGTAAATTTGTTGGAAGGTAACAAACATAGCATTGGTCATAGATGCAATTCATGAAAAATTAATAATGAAAGAGATGTCTCACATATAAATATACTATCTTGGACATCTTTTATGATTGTGAGCCCCCATTAAATATACTATGCATGATCAAATAGTTGACGTTGGACAAGGAAGACATCGTAATGGGTTATGTTTGCTTATATTCACATAGAAGTTATATTGTCATGGATCCTCTAACATGTGGTGTTTGCTTCTATCCTTTTGCTAGCCAAAACTTCACACCAAGTAGATATGCGACTTGTGCATCCAAAAACCCTTAAACCCAGTTTCTTGCCATAAGAGTCCACCATATCTACCTATGGATTGAATAAGATCCTTCAAGTAAGTTGTCATCGTGTGCAAAAGCAATAAAAATGCTCCTAAATATGTATGATATTTTGTTGAAAGGGAAAATAAGCTTTGTACGAACTTGTAATGGCAAAGAAATAAAAGCGACGAACTGCATAATAAAGTTTGCTATCATAAGGGGCAATATAAAGTGTCATTCCTTTCCATCAAGAGCTTGCACATCCAAAATAATAAGTGCATGACAACCTCTGCTTCCCTCTGCGAAGGGCCTATCTTTTACTTTTCTGTATTTACTTTTATTCAAGAGTCAATAATGTTAATTCCTATTACACTCTTATTATTCTCTACTTGGCAAACATCATGTGGTGGGGAAAGATCCAGGCACATATATCCAGTTGGATGTAGGTGATCATGAGTTATTATTGTTGAAATTATCCCTGAGATAAGTTGTTGGGTGGTGACAAAGTATAAACCCCTATATTACTATGTGTCTGATTGAATTTTTTTTGTTTCACAAATATGCCGTGAGTGCCAGCAATCATAGAAGACTAAATGATAGGTTAATATGTGAACATGCTAAACAAATCTCCGACTAGACTCTTTCTAATAATATGAGGATTGCAATTGTTTCAATGACTGAGAACATAGTTTGTTAGTTTTCAATAAAGTCTATGATTCATACTTGAGCGTGTTACTTGTTCATGAGAAGGTTTATGATATTATGTTGCTGCTATGATAATGAGCATGATGCTTTCATGTCCATATTTTATTTTATCGGCACCTTTCTCCCTAAGCATGTGGTCATGATTATCGAGTCGGCTTCCGCTTGAGGACAAGCGAGGTCTAAGCTTGGGGGAGTTGATACGTCCATTTTGCATCATGTTTTTCCGTTGATATATATTATGTTTTGAATCATTATTACACTTTATCATGCAATCCTAATGCCCTTTCTTTCTTATTTTGTAAGTTTCATCCAAAGAGGGAGATTGTCGGGAGGCGGAATTCAGGACCGGAAAGGACCATCGAAGAGATGGATATTCTCTGGAACTCCAAATGAGCTGAAAATTGACGGAGAATTATTTTAGAATATATAAAAAATATTGGCGATGAAATCCACTAGAGGGAACCACCAAATGGCCACAAGCCATGGGGGCACGCCCTACCCCCCAGGGCGCGCCACCTAGGCTTGTGGGCCACCTGGTAGGCCTTCGATGCCCATCTTGTCCTATATGATGCCATTTTCACAATAAAAAACCAGAAGAAGACTTTCAGGATGAAGCGCCACCGTCTCGAGGCGGAACCTGTACAGGAGCACTTTTGCTCTCCGACGGAGCGATTCCGCCAGGGAAACTTCCCTCCGGGAGGCGGGAATCGAAGCCATCCTCATCACCAACGCTTCCTCCATTGTGGGAGGACCAATCTTTATCAACATATTCACCAACACCATCTCATCCCAAACCCTAGTTCATCTCTTGTACTCAATCTTTGACTCCAAACCTCAGATTGGTACCCGTAGGTTGCTAGTAGTGTTGATTACATCTTGTAGTTGATGTTGGTTTTTTTAATTGGTGGAAGATTATATGTTTGGATCCTTAAGCATATTCATTACACCTCTGATCTTGAACACGATGATGCTTTGTAAGTAGTTACTTTCGTTCTTGAGGACATGGGAGAAGTCTTGTCTTAAATAATCATGCGATGTTGGTATTCGTTCGATATTTTGATGATGTATGTTGCTCTTCCTTTAGTGGTGTCGTGTGAACGTCGACTAAATGACTCTTCACCATGTTTCGTCCTAAAGGAAATCATTGGAGAGTAATAAGTAGATGATGGTTTGCGAGAGTGACAGAATCTTAAACCCTAGTTTATGAGTTGTTCCGCAAGGGGATGATTTGGATCCACATGTTTAATGCTATGGTTAGATTTATCTTAATTCTTATTTCGTAGTTGCGGATGCTTGCGAGAGGGGGTAATCATAAGTGGGTTGTTTGTTCAAGTAAGAACAACACCCTAGCACCGGTCCACCCACATATCAAATTATCAAAGTAGCAAACGCGAATCAACTAAACATGATGAAACATGACTAGATGAAATTCCCATGTGTCATCAAGAGCGCTTTGCTTCATATAAAATAACGTTACGGCTTGTCCTTTGTTACACAAATAATTGCTACACCTTGCTGGACCATTTCTACTATTGTTACTTGTTCCGAACTGCCTTGCTATAAACTATCTATCACCGTTACTTTCAGTGCTTGCAGAAACTTCTGTACCAAAACCACTTGTCATTTCCTTCTGCTCCTCGTTGGGTTCGACACTCTTACTTATCGAAAGGACTATGATTTATCCCCTATACTTGTGGGTCATCATTCCACAGGAAGGAGATGCAGCTTTTGACCAAGAGGCCCCCGACCGAAGCAAGTTGATGAAGAAGAACTCAGCACTGACAAAGAAGAGGAGCAGCCACAACAAGCAGACTACAACACCTACATGGACCTGACCACTCTCCAAGGCTCCATTAATGACATGAGAAACATCGCCGAGTCCCTGAGAGACACGTCCAACTACATGAACTCGAGCTTCTCCAACTAGAGCAAAGGATGGACTCCTTACCCACCGCCGCCAGAATGATCTTACCGGCTCAGGCTTGCAAAAGCTTAAGTTATAATGAGGTTGTACTTCGGCTCTTTGAGCTTCAAACACTTGTGTTGGTTTGTTCCAGCACTTTTCTTTTTATTTGCTTCGGTTTTATTTTCACCGTTTGTGATTTTCCGTTTACAAGTTAGCTTTCAAAAACCAAAAAATAGAATAAGTTCTACTTTGCTCTTTCCTTTTGCCCTTGGATTTCGTTTGCATTCTTGTTTATATTTCAGAGTAGTTGATCTAAGCCAGACAATGAGGAATGCAAGCTTAATTCAGAGAAGTGTGTGCATTCATGATCGTGAAGGTATGTCCTATGACTCCCTTCTTTTTCACATGAATAGTTAGAATAGTTGTAATAGTAGTATGTGTTGTGTGTGCAAATGGGAGTATTGATAATTAAAGCAAAGGATTTATTCTAGTGGATGAAATAATTTTGTGGCCTTTTCTCTATTTAATCTAGATAACCGAGACTTATCGTGGGACTGTTTTTTAGAAAGTGAAATTAACAAAGAATAACCATGCACAAGAGTAAGTCTCTAAAGACTTGGGTGTTGAGAATTTTTGTAGAGAAGATGATGTTAGAGATATACTCACACCCATATTGCTAATCTCAATAGCAATAGTGGATTAAATTCTCTAGAGGAACTTAGTTTGAAAGGTGAATGAGATTATGCCAAAAATCAGTGTTGTATTTCTTGCATGGTGCTTCAGCTTCTCGCGGGTGTGTGTGCTACTTCTTGAGCTTGCGTTGGTTTTCCCTTGAAGAGGAAAGGGTGATGCAGCAAAGTAGATAAGTATTTCCCTCAGTTGTTGAGAACCAAGGTATCAATCCAGTAGGAGGTACAAGCAAGGCCCCAATCTATGCACCTGCACAAACAATCAAACACTTGCACCCAACGCTATAAAGGGGTTGTCAATCCCTTCACGGTTACTTGCAAGGATGAGATCTGATAGAGATAGATATAAAAGATTACTAAAATGATAACTAAAATAAAAGTAAATAAATTGCAGCAAAGTATTTTTGGTATTTTTGGTTTATAGATCTGAAAATATAATATGGAAAATAGACCCGGGGGCCATAGGTTTGACTAGAGGCTTCTCTCTTGAAGGAAAATAATACGGTGGGTGAACAAATTACTGTCGAGCAATTGATAGAAAAGCGCATAGTTATGACGATATCCAAGGCAATGATTATGCATATAGGCATCACGTCCATATCAAGTAGACCGAAATGATTCTGCATCTAATACTATTACTCCACACATCGACCGACTCCTGCCTGCATCTAGAGTATTAAGTTCATGAAGAACAGAGTAACGTATTAGGTAAGATGACATGATGTAGAGGGATAAACTCAAGCAATATGATGAAAACCTCATCTTTTTATCCTTGATGGCAACAATACAAATACGTGCCTCGCTACCCCTACTTTGTCACTGGGTGAGGACACCGCAAGATTGAACCCAAAACTAAGCACTTCTCCCATTGCAAGAATTACCAATCTAGTTGGCCAAACCAAACCAATAACTCGAAGAGACTTGCAAAGATATGAAATCATGCATATAAGAATTCAGAGAAGATTAAAATAATATTCATAGATAATCTGATCATAAATCCACAATTCATCGGATCTCGACAAACACACTGCAAAAGAGTATTACATCGGATAGATCTCCATGAAGATCATGGAGAACATGGTATTGAAGATCATAGAGAGAGAAGAAGCCATCTAGCTACTAGCTATGGACCCGAAGGTCTGAGGTGAACTACTCACGCATCATCGGAAGGGCAATGGTGTTGATGTAGATGCCCTCCGTGATCGAATCCCCCTCCGGCAGATTACCGGAAAAGGCCCCAAGATGGGATCTCACGGGAACAGAGGCTTGCGGCGGCGGAAAAGTATTATCGTGGCTCTCTTTGGTATTGGGGGAATATTCCTGAATTTATAGGCGAAGAGTTAGGGTTGGAGGAGCTACGGGGGGCCCACAAGCCAGGTCGGCCACCGCCGCTGCCCCACCAGAGTCCGCCACCCGAGCCCATCCCCACCCGCGTCTGGCCACGACCCCGCCGCCTCGCAGCTCCGCCTCGGCACCGTCGGAGCACCAAGCCCTCGCGCCGCCGACCAGCTCGAGTTGTCGCCGCCCGAAGCCCCGCGGCCGCACCGGACCTCCTCCGCGGCCCCGCCTCCAACCAGATCTGGCGCGTGGCCGCGGGATCCGCGCGCCGCTGTAGTCCTCGCTACGAACGTCGTTGTCGTCGCCTGCCACCACCGGCATCCGCCATGGCCGCGGCTCTGCCTCCCAATCGGGATGACGTCATCCAGGCCTGCCCCCGAGCCCCCGATCCAAACATTGCACCGCTCCATCCCCGGTCCACCTCGTCCAGTTTTGCCCTGAGGTGAAATTCGTCCAAGTCCCAGTTTTCTAAGATCGTATAGCATATTAAACTTGTTGCAACTTTTGAACCGTGCATCCTATGAAAATGTTTTATATATGTAAATTGGTCTACGTTTCATGCTCTACATGATGGTGCCATTTGCATGCATAATAGGGATCATCTAAGTGTCTAAATCTCTATTGCAAAAGTGCATTGTGAAATAACTGCTAAAACTGTTTTTTATTCAAACTTGCGGGGATGATTGCATCAAATCCATAAGTCATATGCATATGATTCCTTCATGAGTTTTGCTCTCTGATATGCCTACTTTGATGCCATGACATTGCTTGCCATGTAAAATATCAGTATCATATTCATTTGTTGCTCTTAAGAGGCCTTCGTGATAAAACTGATGATCTGCTAACGATAAGTACCGTTTTGCAAAAATCATAGTAAAAGATCCATCCATCCTATGAATTTGTGCCAATGAAGTAATCTAAAGACTGCCATGTCTACTTCCAAGATATATCATTTTCATAAATTGTAAAAATTGCTATACCTACTGTTTTGTGCATCTCAAAACAGCATCATGAAATAACTGTTTTGCATCCCAGATTTTCACCAAGTCTGAAACTAGTGTGTTAAAACTTGTCGACTTGTCTTGATGATTGCCATTGATCTAGAGGTCATATTTAGATGTTCACTAAACATGTTTTGCTATTCATCATATATACTATCACCCCATGCCAAGTTTTGCCACTAAAACTTCCTGTAGCATATTTAAAAGTTGCCCTCAACATGCCATTCCAATGTTTTGCTTGCATGAAATCTGTGATTTTCTCTTAAGTCCCTAATCTGGACAGAAACCTTGCATCTTGTGAAAATCATATCAATTCATACATGATGCCTATGAAAATGATTTTTATATGAATTGTGAAGCATTTTAAGTGTAGTACAACATCATGTCATTTGTTTTCATGTTAGCATCCTGTAGCACCATGTTTTATTGCTCCAAAGTAGGTCTCACACTAATTTTGGCAGATTTAAATAAAACTTGTGTTGTTTGAATATTGGAACCATGGCTCCTTTTGATCATGCCCTAAATGATACTTGTTTAGAATTGCATGTAATTTCATAATATCCATTTGCATCCATGTTAAAATGTTTGTGGTTGTGATTTGCATGCATTTTGCATTCATGCCATGTTAAACTTGTGTGGGTCATATCTCTTAGGATGTAGCTCCATTTTAAATGATCTATATATGTAAGTCGCCTAGAATGACGTGTAGAATAACATGGTGCATTTTGTTTCTCTGTTTTATAAATATAAAATATGTTTAGGACAGATCTGTAACAATTCCAAATTTGCAGATGGGGTCGTTTCGGAAAGGCTATATGTTGTTTCCGGCCTCATTAAAAATGCCTAGATAGATAGTTTAATTATGCTTCACCACTTGTCATGATAAAAAAAACATTTAAACTTGTTGTGTACCTAAACGAGACTGAACCAAATAATTCAAATTTGGAGTTTCGTCAATATGAACTCGTTACATATTGAGCTTCACTGAATGTGTAGTATTTGATGGTTGTGCTTTGCCATGTCATGCATAATTGAATGGACATGCATCATACTTGTTTGTGCATCATGCCATGAATATGTTGTGGTGTTTACCGTGTCAATTGCTTGTTTCTGGATTGCTTATTCTCGCTAGAGTTCCGAAACCGATTTGGAGTGTGAGGATTCATTCGACTACGCCCATTCGTCTACTCCACGAATTCGTTCTTCTTCCAAGCGGGATTACATGGAAGATGACCATTACCCTGGATACCACTATTATCATTGCTATGCTAGTTGTCTCAATTCTCTCGCTATGTCTCGCTACCTACCACTTGTTTGTTAAGCCTCCCAAAATGCCATAATCAGCCTCTAACCCTCCAGATCCTAGCAAACCATTATTTGGCTAAGTTACCACTTGCTCAACCCTTCTTATAGCAGTGCTAGTTGCAGGTTGTTCCATGTGGAAACATGGATATCTTGGGATATCATATTATTCTTGCTATTTTAATTAATGCATCTATACACTTAGTAAAGGGTGGAAGGCTTGGCCTTTTGCTTGGTGTTTTGTTCCACCTTTGCCGCCCTAGTTATTGTTTACCGGTGTTATGTTCCATATTCAGCGCTCCTAACATGCTTGGGGTTGTTATGGGAACCCCCTTTATTTTTGTTTTGGGATAAAACTCTTCCGGCAAGGCCCAACATTGGTACTATATTTTCCCAACATAATGATATTGAAAACCATTAGTAATGCATAGGAAGTTGGCCCTACCAGTTGATTTAATCTCCATAATACAGGGAGGGCCAGTGCTGATGGTCCTGGTCCTTGATACGTCCATTTTGCATCATGATTTCCTACTGTTATTTATAATGTTTTTATGCATAATAATGCTTTATGGAGTAATTCTAATGCCTTTTCTCTCATAATATGCAAGGTTTACACAAAGAGGGAGAATGCCGATAGTTGGAATTCTGGACCTGAAAAAGCATATCAGAAACACCTATTCTGCACATCTCCAAATAAGCTGAAACTTCATGGAGAATTATTTTGGAATATATAAAAAATACTGGAGAAAATAACTACTGGAGGGGGGCCACCTGGTGACCACAAGACACCAGGGCAGGCCAGGCCCCCCAGGCGTGCCCTGGTGGGTTGTGGCCAGTCTGGCCCACCTCCGGTGCCCATCTTATGGTACTTAAGGTCTTTTGACCTAGAAAAAATCAGGGGGGACTTTCGGGATGGAAAGCCGCCGTCTCGACGCGGAACTTGGGCAGGAGCACTTTTGCCCTCCGGCGGAGCGATTCCGCCGGGGGAACTTCCCTCCCGGAGGGGGAAATCGAAGCCATCATCATCACCAACAACCCTCTCATCTTTGAGAGGCCAATCTTCATCAACATCTTCAATAGCACCATCTCCTCTCAAACCCTAGTTCATCTCTTGTGTTCAATCTTTGTACCGGAATCTCAGATTGGTACCTATGGGTGACCAGTAGTGTTGATTACATCTCGTAGTTGATTACTATATGGTTTATTTGGTGGAAGATTATATGTTCAGATCAATTATGGTATTTAATACCCCTCTGATCTTGAGCATGAATATCATTTGTGAGTAGTTACCATTGTTCTTGATGTCACGGGAGAAGTCATGTTGCAAGTAATCATGTGAATTTGAAATGTGTTCGATATTTTAATGATATGAATGTTGTGATTCCCCTAGTGGTGTCATGTGAACGTCGACTACATGGCACTTCACCATCTTTGGGCCTAAGGGAATGCATTGTGGAGTAGTTATTAGATGATGGGTTGCTAGATAGACAGAAGCTTAAACCCTAGTTTATGCGTTATTTCGTAAGCGGCTGATTTGGATCCAAATGTTTAATGCTATGGTTAGATTTTATCTTAATACTTTTTCTCGTAGTTGCGGATGCTTGCGAGGGGGTTAATCATAAGTGGGAGGTCTGTTCAAGTAAGAACAGCACCCAAGCACCGGTCCACCCACATATCAAGTTATCAAAGTAGCGAACGCAAATCAAGCCAACATGATGATAGTGACTAGATGAAATTCCCATGTACCCTCAAGAACGCTTGCTTATTATAAGAGACTGTTTTGGCCTGTCCTTTGCCATAAAAGGATTGGGCTATCTTGATGCACTTTATTTACCGTTACCGTTACCTGCTCGTTACCAATTATCTTGCTATCAAACTACCTGTTACATACAATTTCAGTGCTTGCAGAAATTACCTTGTTGAAAACCGCTTGTCATTTCCTTCTGCTCCTCATTGGGTTCGACACTCTTACTTATCGAAAGGGCTACGATTGACTGTCGGTGTCAAAACCGGCGGATCTCGGGTAGGGGGTTCCGAGCTGTCAGACTAGAATCGATGGTAACAGGAGACGAAGGAGACGATGTTTACCCAGGTTCGGGCCCTCCTATGGAGGTAATACCCTACGTCCTGCTTGATTATATTGATGGTGTGAGGGTTACAGAGTTGATCTACCTCGAGATCGTATAGCTAAAACCCTAGATGAGTTCTCTTGCCTTATAACCTAAAACCCTCCGGCTTATATAGACACCGAGGGTACCTAGGGCTTACACATAGTCGGTTGCACATTAAAGGGAAAAACATGCCTATCTACTATCGACAACTTGGAGGACATGCCATGGCTCCTTGAAACTTCCACCTTGGCGAAGGGGCCCTTGATCACCCAATGCTCATCCAGTGGCCCACATAGTCCGGCCCATGAGAAACCGGTCGGCTATCCGAGGACCCCTTAAACCAGGACTCCCTCAATATCCCCCGGACTAGCCTCCAACGCCGAGGTATATCCGAACAATCTTGTGTGCCGAAGTCTTCGGCTTGCGAGGCGAGTCCCTTCATTCCTTCTAGTTCGGCAACCATCCTGTCATCGGTGAAATCCCAAACGTCACGGGCTTGCTGGGTCCATCGTAATAGCGTTTCTTGATTTTCGCGCATCATGGGGAGACGAGCGGTTCAGTAGCTTTTTACAAAACTACCCCTCCCACAAAGGAGGTACCACCCATTTAAACAAACTGAATCGTGGTCCAAGCCATATCTTCTTCTTCCCCATCGGAAAAAGCTTCCAGCGAAAGATCACCACCAAAACATGGCGAGCGCCCCCAGTTCTTCCTCGCACCCTTACGGCTCCCGTCCCAGGGACTGGACAAGCTGCTCTATGTCCCTCCTTCGACTACGTGACCTCGAAACCCAAGGGTACCTTCCCTCCTCGGATCTGGCAGTTGTCCGCGCCGGTTTGTCTTCATTCAACGGCGAGGCCCTCGCGGAGAATTTCCCCCATCCACAAAAGGGGGAGCGCATGTGTTTCCTGCCCTTCCTCCTAAGGGGTCTCGAGTTTCCCATTCATCCGTTCTTGAGAGGGTTACTGGTGTTTTATGGAATCCAGCTCCACCACCTCACCCCAAGGTCTATTCTGCACATCTCGGGCTTCGTCGCCCTTTGCGAGATGTTCCTGGGCTGCGAGGTACACTTCGAATTGTGGAGGAAGTTCTTCTGCCTCGTCCCTCGCACTCGAGACAAGACAAATTTTGAGGTCGGTGGAGCCGAAGTATGCCGCATAGCGGGGACGGGATATCCTGTGGGGACGCCGAAGGAGTCCGAAGAATGGCCTTCGGAATGTTTCTACATCGAGGACGTCCCTCTATTCGATCCAGCTCGGAGGGGTATGCCCGAATACTCCGACGCCCCTTTGAAGAAAAGGTACAACTGGCGCCCGAAGAGCCTGTCCCAAGAGGACAGCGCTGAAGTGCACCGCTTAGCAGCCCATGTGAGGGTACTAGCCCACCACAAGCTGACCATGATAGACGTCATGGCCGCCGCCATCACCCGGTGCGTCCAACCCCTTCAACAGAGGATACACCCCTTGTGGTGTTACAACGGGACAAATGACACAACTCGCTCCCGAAGACTGGGCCCTGCCAATCAAATAGCATTAGCCGCCGCTCTTGCCGACCTATACAAAGCGGAGCAAGAAGATTTTATTCGGCGGTCGACCAAGGAGGGATACTCAAGCCACAATCCCACGAATGGGTGATCCTTTCAACCCCGTGACCACAATTCGGGTTTTCAATTTGTCCCTTTTTGACCGAAGTCTTTTATCTTTATGTGAACAGGAATGGAGGAGCTTCATCGAGACAGTTAACTGTCTGGCCCCCCAACCTGAGGACTATTCCCGTGATGATGATCCGGGCTTTCATGATGACCCGGATCTGTCGTTCGAGCTCGAAGACGGGGTTTTCTACCAGGAGGGCCTTGATGGCTCCAAGGTGGCTATCATAGCCGGTTACCCTGGATCGTTCCCTTCCCCTGCGATAAGCAAGAAGAAGAAAAACTCGTCCCGCAAAAGGCAAGTATCCTCCCACGACCCAAACGCGACAGCTCCTACTCCCAAGCGCCGTAGATCCGCGCGACATACATCGGCAACGGCGGCAGTGCCTGGGCCGGAAAACAACAAGGATCCGATAAATGAGCCGGTCGCCGGGACGAGCCCGTCTACACGTTCGTATCAAAGGTACTTCGCTCGACCGTTTGATCTATTATCATTATTGATGAAGCCTCATCAGCGGCCTTATGTCGAAATACTCAGGCAAAGAGTTCAGCCATCTCCCGCTGAGGATGTCTCCAGGACGTCGGGCGGTGCTCAAAATTCCAAGCCTTCCGCTCATGCTGAACATACTGCGGAGGTTCCCATGGTCAATCCGGCCCCTGCCGATTCCGGTGACGCTGTGTCCATTACCAAATCTGAGGTAGGAAGCGCCATGAATCATCGGCGGCGACGAGAAGCCCTGCGTCACCCAGCCTTCTCCGAACAAGAGTTCAGAGCTCTACGCATGGCGGATGCGCACATCGGTGCTGCCCGAGCTGGGTTCGGGGAGGCCATGAAGTTGATATCGTCCAGCCTGCAAGTGAGTAGTCGGTTATTAGAGTCCGAACACTCGTGTAAACCCAGTAGACCCCGAGCCTTAAATTGGTCGGTACGACCGAATTAAGGATCCTTGTATTGTTTTACTGCTAATGCAGGCCTCGAAGCAACAGAGCGAGCAACTGGCCAAGGAACTAGAAGCCAGTCGAACACAGGTGGAATCTGTAAAGGCCGAATTGGAGCAAGTGAAGAGCTTTACTCGGGAGGCACATGGTGAGTATATCTGTTCTGCTGATCTTAGTATATTCCCACGCTGACGCGAGGGTACTATGTAGCAGCTGAATCAATAGGGCAATTACAAAGACATTTGGATGTAGCCCGAGAATCTCAGCGATATGCCGAGTCCCAGCATGAGGCTGGCTGTCGTGTCTTGCAACGACACCTTGAAGAGAAGAACCGCCTTAAGGAGCAGAACAAACAGCAGGCGGAAGAAATTGAGAGCTTAAAGACTCAATTGGCCCAGGCCCAAGGAGAGAACCAGAAATTACAGAGGGGCATGTTCGGTAAGTGTGATTCTAACATCAGAAGGTATTTACTATGAATAAAGCATAATACGCATGCCGTGACTCATGTACAGGTCTCCTGTCTAGGCGACCCGAAGAAGAGATCGGATCCTACCAGGGCAGCCTTCTGAAGGAGTTGTCCGCCCTTCATGAGCGGGCTCGGAAGGACATGAAGAGCATGGTGAAAGCATTGTGGCCCGCCGAGCAACCTCCGGAGGGGATGACCGAACTAGTCGATCGGTTCAAGGGAGCCCGAAGTAGGTTCGAGCTGTGGAAGACATCGGCTTGTCGAGAGGGAGCACGAGAGGCGTGGGCGATGATCAAGACCCGCTATACCGGACTTAACCCCGAGCGCATGGCTCAGGTTGGGCCAGTAGGGTCAGATGGACAAGAAGTGTCGCTTCACCTGGTATACGACCAAGTGATGCCTGCCACCCGTCTTTCACAAGAAGATTGCTCCCTGGACACCATAATCGACAATCTCGATCGGCAGCCAGATGTATGATTATATGCAACTATGTACTAATAATCGAGGAATTGCTCCGTCTGTGTTGTAAACTTTGTCTTAACCGGCTATCGGCTTCGGCCTCCCGCGCTAAGAGATTGGGAGTGTTCCTTGTAAATTATCACCCTAGGGGAGTGAATTATGTTCGGGGAACCAGGCAATCCGGCCATGTGGTGCGAATAGACAGAAAGCACACAGGGAGATATGTTATATTACTGCTTAGCGTAAGAAACATCTTCCGAAGAAAATAATACCTCTATCGATACCTTTCTTCAGGGTGCTACGTAAATCGTAGGTAGAAGGCCGTATACTGTTAGTATGCGACTAAGGGATTTTGTAAGAGAAGAAGCCCGAGTAATGGTCATGATGACCATAGTCTTATTAGTTGATTCCGTCATAGCCGATCAATTGTCTGCTGAAGATAGCTAGCTTTTGGCTTCACCCGTCTGAGGTACGTATCCGGATGACCCGGTCATAACAATCCCAGAGGTGCTCCCTTTACCCTCTAGTCGAACAATCGGGAACGTAGAGGGTAACCATAGGAGCGAGGCAACCCAGCTTGGCAAAGTCTTAGTTCGAATTGATGCATATGATGGCTTAAAAACAACAAGGAAAAGCATGCGTACACAATAAATGTGAATAAATGCTTATAACATAAAAGCAATGGCTTCGGAAGGAAGCCCCCAAGTGCTGTGTTCGGATTAAACACTTAAGGGTGTAGGCCGAAAATCTTAGTACAAGATCGGTTGAGCCAAACATAGAGTTGGGAAGAAAAGGAAAGAATTCAAACCTGGCAAAAATCAATGTGGGAGGGAAAGGAAACAACAAAGAAAAGAAAGAAAAAAGGGGGGGTAAAGAGTATGACGACACCGGTCTAGCCGTAGAAGCGCCGAAGACGAGCTGCGTTCCATGGGTTTGGTTCAAGGCGGTTGTCCGGCGGGTTCCAAAGACGGTAAGCCCCTCCTGCGAGTACTTCATCAATTATGAAGAGGCCTTCCCATTTGGGCTTGATTTTATGCTTCTGATTCTCCGGGAGCCGTAGGACGAGTTCGCCCACGGTGTATGTGTGTGCCCTGACCTCCCTGCTCTGGTAACGTCGGGCCTGCTGTTGATAAAAGGTAGAACGGGCCCGAGCTATGTCACGCTCTTCTTCCAAGGCGTCCAAGTCGTCTTGCCGATCTAACTCGGCCTCCTTTTCTTCGTACATGCGCACCCTTGGTGCGTCGTGAATAATATCACAAGGAAGGACCGCTTCTGCCCCATAGACCATGAAAAACGGTGTGTATCCCATTGATCTATTCGGGGTGGTGCGCAGGCCCCATAGAACGGAGTCAAGCTCGTCAACCCAATGACAGTCAGACTCACGAAGAGACCGGACCAAACGTGGCTTAATGCCGCTCATAATGAGGCCGTTTGCTCGTTCGACTTGTCCATTGGTCTGCGGGTGATAAACTGATGCGTAATCGAGCTTAATGCCCATTTTTGCGCACCAGTCTTTGACCTCTTGGGCCGTGAAATTGGATCCATTGTCCATTATTATACTGTGCGGAACGCCGTAACGGTGTACCACGCCGGATATAAAGTCGATTACTGGTCCGGATTTGGCTGATTTGACAGGTTTTGCCTCTATCCATTTGGTGAACTTGTCCACCATGACCAGTAGGTATTTATTCTTCTTGGTCCCCCCTTTAAGTGGTCCGACCATATCCAGCCCCCAGACCGCGAAGGGCCAGGTGATCGGAATAGTCCGAAGAGTTGTTGGGGGCATGTGACTTTGATTTGCAAAAAGTTGACACCCCATGCAGTGTTTGACAAGTGACTGGGTGTCCGTCCGAGCTGTGGGCCAGAAAAACCAGCCCGAAAGGCCTTGCTAACTAAGGCTCTTGCTGCGGCGTGATGACCGCCCATCCCTGCGTGGACTTCGGCTAAGAGCTGCCGACCTGCTTCCTCAGATATGCACCGCTATAGTATTCCGGTGGTGCTTTTCTTGTATAACTCACCCTCGTGTACTTTGTAGGCTTTGGATCGCTGAATTATGCGCCGCGCCTCCGTCTGATCGTCGGGGAGTTCTTTGCGAAGAAGGTAGGCGAGGAATGGCTCGGTCCATGGCGCGATTACTGCCATGACCTCGTGAGCCGAAGGCGTTTCGTCCGTTACGGAGCCGCCGATGATTTGATCGTCTGGTTCATTTATAGGGGGAACAACCTTGTCTGCACTGGTTGGTCCGGTGCCCATATTGTCGTCCTGCCAAACCACTGATAGCTTAAAGAGCCGTTGCAGGAAAGTGTTTTTTGGGATGGGGTCGCGTTTGGCCCCCATGCGGGCCAACATATCAGCGGCCTGGTTGTTGTCTCTAGCGACATGATGAAATTCCAGCCCCTCGAACCGTGCGGATATTTGAAGGACGGCGTTTCTATATGCCGCCATCTTCGGATTTTTAGCATCGAACTCGCCGTTGATTTGAGAGATGGCCAGGTTGGAGTCTCCCCGCACCTCCAGCCGCTGTATGCCCATTGAGGCTGCCATCCGAAGACCGTGCAAGAGGGCTTCGTATTCGGCTGCATTGTTGGAGTCGGCATACATGATCTGCAACACGTATCGAACGTTGTCGCCTGTGGGGGATGTGAGAATAACTCCAGCCCCCAGTCCGGCCAAAGTTTTGGATCCATCGAAGTACATCGTCCAATGGGAGTATGTACTATATTCCCTAGGGAGCTCGGCCTCTGTCCATTCGGCGAGAAAATCTGCCTGCACCTGAGACTTAATAGCTCGACGTGGTTTGTAGGTAATTTCAAAAGGAAGGAGCTCAATGGCCCATTTGGCTATGCGGCCGGTGGCATCCCTGTTGTTGATTATATCGTTCAGGGGTACTTCGGAGGCCACCGTGACCGAACACTCTTGGAAGTAGTGTCTTAGTTTCCGTGATGCCATAAATACTGTATAGGCTATCTTCTGGTAGTGCGGGTATCTGGACTTGCATTGTGTTAGTACTTCTGACACGTAATATACCGGCTTCTGTATCCGGAATTTGTGTCCCTCCTCCTCTCGTTCGACGACGAGCACTGCGCTAACGACTTGGTTGGTGGCCGATATGTATAATAACATGGGCTCACCCGCGCCTGGTGCTGTGAGTATGGGATTGCTTGCCAGGAGTGTCTTAATTTCTTCTAACGCAGCCTTTGCTTCATCGGTCCATTCGAATTTCTTGGTCCGTTTCAGCAATTTGTAGAGCGGTAAAGCCTTTTCACCGAGGCGGGAGATAAAGCGGCTTAACGCCGCCACGCAACCAGCCAATCTTTGGACATGCTTTAGCTCTGTGGGAACTGCAAGTTCTGATAAGGCACGGATCTTGGCCAGATTCGCTTCTATTCCCCTATGGGATACGATGAATTCGAGCAGTTTACCAGCGGGAACTCCGAAGACACACTTCTCCGGATTTAGCTGTATATCGTACTCGCGTAGGCTGGCAAAGGTTTGCCTAAGGTCGTCGACTAGCTGGCTGACGTGTTTGGTTTTAATGACCACATCGTCAACGTTTGCCTCGACTGTTTTGCCAACCTGTTTTTCGAGACAGGTCTGGATCATGCGCTGGTATGTAGCCCCAGCGTTCTTTAGCCCGAAAGGCATTGTGTTGAAGCAGAATGGCCCGTATGGGGTGATGAATGCGGTTGCAGCTTGGTCGGATTCCTTCATTTTGATCTGATGGTATCCGGAGTAAGCATCGAGGAAACACAGTGAATCGTGTTCGGCTGTGGCGTCGATGATCTGGTCTATCCGTGGTAGGGGGAAAGGGTCCTTGGGGCAGGCCTTGTTAAGGTCTTTGAAGTCGACACACAGCCGCCAGGATTTGTCTTTCTTTGGCACCATCACCAGATTTGCCAACCATTCGGGATGTTTAATCTCCCGAATGAATCCGGCCTCTAGCAGTTTGGCTAATTCTTCACCCATAGCTTATCGTTTGGGCTCAGAAAAGCGGCGCAGAGTCTGCTTGACGGGCTTGAAGCCTTCGATGATATTCAGACTGTGCTCTGCTAGCCGCCGTGGGATTCCGGGCATATCAGAAGGGTGCCAGGCGAAGATGTCCCAATTTTCTCGTAAGAATGCTCGTAGTGCTTCGTCCACCGTGGAGTCCAGCTGAGCTCCGATGGACGTTGTTTTGTTGGGGTCCATCGGGTGTACCTGGAATTTGACGATTTCATCTACAGGTTTAAAGGACGTGGATTTCAGCCTTTTGCTAAGGATCACATCGTCCTTGTCTACCGTTGACCGGAGCGTGGTCAATTCTTCTACAGTGAAGGTCTCAGCTAGTGTCTTGAGGGCGAGCATTGCTGTTTTGTTTTCGGCTTGAAGGGCTATGTTCGGATCACTGACGATTGTGATTGCTCCGTTTGGGCCTGGCAGTTTGAGCTTCATATACCCGTAATGTGGTATAGCATGGAATTTTGTGAAGGCGTCACGCCCCAGTAGGGCATGGTAGCCGCTTGGGAAGGGCACGATATGGAAGAGAAGCTCTTCTGATCGGTAGTTTTCGGGCGTGTCGAACACTACGTCCAGGGTGATACACCCTAAACAACGCGCCTCTCTCCCAGGGATGATCCCCCGGAATGTTGTGTTGCTATGCTCGATGCGAGATCGGTCGAATTGCATTTTTCTAGGGTATCTTCGTAGATCAGGTTTAAACCACTGCCGCCGTCCATTAGCACCTTGTGTAACCTGAAGCCATCGATGATGGGGTTCAGGACTAGGGCGGCCGGTGAATGGCCGGGAAGAGTGGATGGTCGGTCGGTATCTCCGAAGGTAATGGGCATGTCTGCCCATGCACTTGTTGCTGCCACATGATATATCTGTTCGAGTTCTTTAAGAGCTCTTTTCCTCCTGTTCCTTGAGGGGAACGTTTCGTAGATCGTCAGGACTTCTGCGTTATATTCTGGTGGCGATGTGGAGCGCCTGTTCGGCGGTGGTGCCTCAAGAATGGCTTCACCGATTTTTGCGATCTGCCTGACGACCCAGCAAGCTCTAAGGCTGTGAGTCGGAGCTGTGTTCAGCAATACGGAGTGTATAGGGCAAGGTTTATCCAGTAGTCCATCAAGGACGGTACTGACCCCTGAAGGGGGCCTGTATCTCATTTCGGCGGGTTCGAATCTGGCTGGCCACTTTGGAGGTATCCTCTTTTTCCGATCTCCTCTAGGGTATTCGGTAAGGGTTGGTTCCGAAAACAGCCGTTCGGCTTGCCAAGCGCTTTCCATGGCACAATATTTTTGTACCAAATCTGACAGCTCGGTGAAGTCACGAATGTGCCAACGAGCCAGGGCGTTGAGAATCCCTTCGTCATGGCAGTTGCGTTTGAAGGTTTCCATTATCTCTTGATCACTAAGGCCCCGTACTTTATTTCGAGCGAGGAGGAGTCTGGCCCAGTAATGATGAACAAACTCTCCGGATAAATGTATAATGTCCGGTAAGTCCGAAGAATTGGGCTCTGCTGCGATGCTTGAGTGATCGGCTTGGGAGGTGGGTGGGAAAAGATTTGACTCCACGCCACGGTGGGAGTTCGGAGTCACGGACTCCGAACTGCGTGATAGATCAGGGATCAATATCGGACTGTTTCCGGAGCGAACGCCAGAGTCTGAGTTGTAGGCGAGGTCTCGATGATCGGAGACTGGGGTATAGACCATTTTTAATTCCGGTCGCTGGGGGGACGAGCCCCCAGCCGGACACTCGACGGTGGCGACAAGGTGGGTGACCGTGGGGATGTGAATCTCCCTATCGTCGGGTTTAAGCCCGAGCCGGTCATAGACCGGGATCTGGTCATCAGCCATACGCATGATCTCAATCCGATCAAATAGCTCGTTCAGAAACGAGGCGATCGTAGGATGCGTGTTGCTGAAGCGAGTGGGGTCGGTATGCGACGTTGCAGTTTCGGAGTTGCACGAAAGCGGACCCGGGTCCTGTTTAACCATGGTGGATCCGGTCACAACGACCGGATTGGGCGGTCCAGACAACCCGGGGATAACGACCTCATCATCGGAGGCGAGGCCCGATGTCTTCGGCGTTGAGGCATCGGGATCTGCGGGCTCCTCCGTAGGAGTCGAGGGTTTTATCAAGACGAGTTCTCCCCGTGAATCAGCGACGAACTCTAGGGTTCCGAACCTGATTCCTCGATCGGGGGAGAAGTTTCCGATCTGGCCAAGGTGGCCGATCGGGTAAGCGTGCGACGAGATGTCGCCGCTTGCGAGGATCTGATCCGGGGAGAGAATCCCCTGTGTGCAGATCTTGTTGCTTGTGACAAGGCGAGCCATCGATTCCTTTGGCGATCACAGCGGAACTCTCAATGAAAGCACCAATGTCGGTGTCAAAACCGGCGGATCTCGGGTAGGGGGTCCCGAGCTGTGAGACTAGAATCGATGGTAACAGGAGACGAAGGAGACGATGTTTACCCAGGTTCGGGCCCTCCTATGGAGGTAATACCCTACGTCCTGCTTGATTATATTGATGGTGTGAGGGTTACAGAGTTGATCTACCTCGAGATCGTATAGCTAAAACCCTAGATGAGTTCTCTTGCCCTATAACCTAAAACCCTCCGGCTTATATAGACGCCGAGGGTACCTAAGGCTTACACATAGTCGGTTGCACATCAAAGGGAAAAACATGCCTATCTACTGTCGACAACTTGGAGCACACGCCATGGCTCCTTGAAACTTTCACCTTGGCGACGGGGCCCTTGATCACCCAATGCTCATCTAGTGGCCCACATAGTCTGGCCCATGAGAAACAGGTCGGCTATCCGAGGACCCCTTAAACCAGGACTCCCTCATTGACCCCCTATACTTGTGGGTCATCAAGGCTCTTTTCTGGCGCCGTTGCCGGGGAGTGAAGCGCTCTTGGTAGGTGGAAATCGGTAAGGAAAAATTTATACTACGTGCTGAAATTTATCCTTTGAGGGGTTTGTTTTGGGTATCTTCACCTCGACCAGAACCACAATTAGTCACCCCTCAACCTACTGCACCTACTTAAAATATTGGTTATGAAATTCCTTTGGTTATGGTAGAACAACTGCTAGCTAATCCTTATGCAGGAGACGGAACTGAACATCCCGATATGCATCTAATACATGTGGATGAAATTTGTGGATTATTCAAGCTTGCAGGTTTACCCGGAGATGAAGTTAAGAAGAAGGTTTTCCCTTTATCTTTGAAGGGAAAAGCATTGACATGGTATAGGCTATGTGATAATATTGGATCATGGAATTGGAATTGATTGAAATTAGAATTCCACCAAAAGTTTTATCCTATGCATCTAGTACATCGTGATCGGAATTATATATCTCGTGAAGGAGAAAGCATCGCTCTAGCTTGGGGGAGGCTTAAGTCAATTTTATATTCATGCCCCAATCATGAGCTCCCGAGAGAAATTATTATGCAGAATTTTTATGCTCGGCTATCTCATAATGATCGATCCATGCTCGATACTTCTTGTACTGGTTCTTTTATGAAGAAGACTATTGAATTCAAGTGGGATCTCTTAGAAAGAATTAAACGCAACTCTGAAGATTGGGAACTAGACGAAGGTAATGAGTCAGGTATTAAGCTTAAGTTTGATTGTGTTAAATCTTTGATGAATACCGATGCTTTTCACAAGTTTAGCACTAAATATGGACTTGACTCTGAGATAGCAGCCTCTTTTTGTGAATCATTTGCTACTCATGTTGATCTCCCTAAGGAGAAGTGGTTTAAATATCATCCCCCTATTAAAGAAGAAATTAAAGAACCGGTAAAAGCTAAAAATGAAACCATTATTTACAATGTTGATCCAGTTGTGCCTACTGCTTATATTGAAAAACCACCTTTCCCTGTTAGGATAAAGGAACATGCTAAGGTATCAACTGTGGTTCGCAAAAGTAATATTAAAGCACCTAAGCCCTCTAAACAAATTAAAGTAGAACCTAGTGTTGCTATGGTTAAAGATCTCTTGGTAGAAAATATTGATGGGCATGTTATTTACTTCTGTGATTAAGCTGCTAGAATTGCCAAACCTGATGAAAAAGATAAACATAGACCCGTAGTTGGCATGCTTGTTGTCTCAGTTAAAATAGGAGATCATTGCTACCATGGTTTATGTGATATGGGTGCTAGCGTGAGTGCTATTCCTTTTACCTTATACCAAGAAATTATGAATGATATAGCACCCACCGAAATAGAAGACATTGATGCTACTATTAAACTTGCTAATAGAGACACCATCACACCACTTGGGATTGTTAGAGATGTTAAAGTCTTGTGTGGGAAAATAAAATATCCTACTGATTTTCTAGTTCTTGGTTCCTCACAAGATGACTTTTGTCACATTATCTTTGGTAGACCTTTCTTGAACACTTTTAATGCTAAGATAGATTGTGAAAAACAAACTGTTGGTATTAGTTTTGGTGATGTGTCTCGTGAGTTTAACTTTTCCAAGTTTAGTAGACAACCCCGTAATAAAGAATTATCTAGTAAGGATGAAATAATTGGTCTTGCTTCTATTACCGTTCCTCCTACTGATCCACTAGAACAATATTTGCTAGACCACGAAAATGATATGCACTTGCATGAAAGAAATGAAATAGATAAAATTTTCTTTGAACAACAACCTCTCCTAAAACACAATTTTCCTATTGAAACTCTAGGAGGTCCTCCTCCACCTAAAGGTGATCCTGTGTTTAAATTAAAACAATTGTCTGACAGTTTGAAGTATGCTTATCTTGATGAGAAAAAGATATATCCTGTTATTATTAGTGCTAACCTTTCAGAACATGGAGAAGAAAGATTATTAAAAATTCTGAGGAAGCACCGGGCTGCTATTGGATATACTCTTGATGATCTTAAGGGCATTAGTCCCACTCTATGTCAGCACACGGTCAATATGGAACCTGATGCCAAACCCGTTGTTGATCACCAACGACGATTGAATCCTAAGATGAAAGAAGTGGTAAGAACTGAAATATTAAAGCTTCTGGAAGCAGGTATAATTTATCCCATAGTTGATAGTAGATGGGTAAGTCCCGTTCATTGTGTCCCTAAGAAGGGAGGTATTACTGTTGTTCCTAATTATAAAAATGAACTTATCCCACAGAGAATTGTCACTCATTATAGAATGGTAATTGATTTTAGAAAATTAAATAAAGCTACTAGAAAAGATCATTACCCTCTGCCTTTCATTAATCAAATGCTAGAAAGATTATCTAAGCACACACACTTTTGTTTTCTGGATGGATATTCTGGTTTCTCTCAAATACATGTGTCACAACCTGATCAAGAGAAAACCAACTTTACTTGTCCTTTTGGAACCTATGCTTATAGACGTATGCCTTTCGGTTTATGCAATGCACCTACTACCTTTCAAATATGTATGACTGCTATATTCTCTGATTTTTGTGAAAAGATTGTGGAGGTTTTCATGGATGATTTTTCCGTTTAGGGAACTTCTTTTGATGATTGCTTAAGCAACCTTGATCGAGTTTTGCAGAGATGTGAACAAACTAATCTCGTCTTGAATTGGGAGAAGTGCCACTTTATGGTTAATGAAGGTATTGTCTTGGGGCATGCAATATCTGAACGAGGTATTGAGGTGGATAAGGCTAAATTTGATGCAATTGAGAGAATGCCATGTCCCAAAGATATTAAAGGAACAAATCCTACGGAAATGTCATTCTGAAACCTATGGAGGACATCATGCGGGAGATAGAACTGCTCACAAGGTATTGCAATCTGGGTTTTATTGGCCTACTCTCTTCAAGGATGCCCGTAAGTTTGTCTTATCTTGTGATGATTGTCAAAGAATAGGTAATATCGTTAAGCGTCAGGAAATGCCTATGAATTATTCACTTGTTGTTGAACCATTTGATGTTTGGGGTTTTGACTATATGGGACCTTTTCCTTCCTCTAATGGGTACACTCATATTTTGGTTGCTGTTGATTATGTTACTAAGTGGGTAGAAGTTATTCCAACTAGTAGTGGTGATCATAACACCTACATTAAAATGCTTAAAGAAGTTATTTTCCCGAGGTTTGGAGTCCCTAGATATTTAATGACTGATGGTGGTTCACACTTTATTCATGGTGCTTTCCATAAAATGCTTGCTAAATATGATGTTAATCATAGAATTGCATCACCCTATCATCCTCAATCTATTGGTCAAGTTGGACTTAGCAATAGAGAAATAAAATTAATATTACAAAAAATGGTCAATAGGTCCCGAAAGAATTGGTCTAAGAAACTAGATGATGCACTTTGGGCCTATAGAACAGCTTATAAAAATCCTATGGGTATGTCTCCATACAAAATGGTATATGGAAAAGCTTGTCATTTGCCTCTAGAGTTAGAACATAAAGCATTTTGGGTAATTAAAGAACTCAATTATGATTTCAAACTTGCCGGTGAAAAGAGGTTATTTGATATTAGCTCACTAGATGAATGGAGAACCCAAGCTTATGAAAATGCCAAACTGTTCAAAGAAAAAGTTAAAAGATGGCATGACAAATGAATCCAAAAGCGGGAATTCAAAGTTGGAGAATATGTTCTTTTGTACAACTCTCGTTTTAGATTTTTTGCAGGAATGCTTCTTTCCAAATGGGAAGGACCATATATTATCGAAGAGGTTTATCGTTCTGGAGCTATCAAGATTAATAATGCCGATGGTACTAACCCGAAGGTGGTCAATGGACAAAGAATTAAACACTATATCTCAGGTACGCCTATTAATGTTGAATGCAATATTATCCAAACCATGACGCCGGAGGAACACATAAAAGAAACCTTCCGGAATACTCCAGAATCCTGAAAAAGAGGAGGTACGTGATACGGTAAGTAAAAGGACTCCGAAAAATCCGCAAAAATATCTTCTTAGGTTTTGGAATATTACAAAAATTAGGAAAATAAGAAATAAACAGGAAAGCAACCGAGGTGAGCACGATACACCAGGGTGCGCCTGCCCTGCCTGGCGCGCCCTGGTGGGTTGTGCCCCCCTTAGGCACCTTCCCGACTCCGTTTTCCTTCCATATTCTTGCTTCTCAAGATAAAAAAAATCTTTATATATACCCCCGATTGTTTTGACCACCGCATCGCAGAAAAGTTCTCTTTTCTTGTTTCGTGTTGTTTTCTTGTCAGATCTAGATCTCCATGGCTCCACCAAGCTCCTCCAAGGAGAAGTTCTTCAAGAAGGTCATCAACCCGTACTTGTCGGAGGTGTTGAAGCACCCTCAAGCCATTGAGATGCGTGAGGGGGTGCTCCACATCCAAGATGTTCATGGGCCCAAGAGGACGAGAAGCATGGAGGCCAGGCTCAAGGCGGTGGAACAAGACATCTTCAAGTGCCAAGGGATGGTGGAGCGTGGACTTAGTGCCAATCACTCCATGATCATGGAATTCACCCGTGATCACATAGTGGATGGCCGGTCCATGAAGGACATCATCTTCACCTTCAACGAGCAAATCAATTTTCTGCAAAGTCAAATCTATGATCTTCAAAACCAAGTTTTTGAGTATGAAGCAAGATTTAAAGGTATGAGTTTAGTTGCCAGTTGCGGGACTCAGGAGACTCGTGCATCATCTTTTGATGGTGAGCCCTTGCCCTGGAAGCCGGAGGACAAACCTACCACTTCATCACCACCACCTTCATCATCTTCACTACCAAAGGAGATTTGAGTACACGGGTATGGGCACTCCCCTTGGCTTGAGCCAAGCTTGAGGGAGATGCCTCGGTATCGTATCACCATCACTTTTATTTACCTTTACCTATTTTAGTTTGATCCTTAGCTCTTTCGTGATCTAGTTGAATAAAAGTTTAGTATAATCTATTTTCGAGTGCTAGTTTCGTGATCTATCTATCTATGTATTCGAGTGAGAGTTATATAATAAAGTTTAGTTTGAGATTTTGCTTCTTTACTTTCTTGTTGCAATCAAAATAAAAAGGAAATAAATGAAAAGGATCATATGCTAATCTTATGGTAAGTAATGACATCACATAAGGAAAAGTATAAGTGGTAAAATTTATTGGAGATTGACAAACATAGCATTGGTCAATGATGCAATTCATGAAAGAATTAATAAGGCAAGAGAAGATTCACATGCAAATACACTATCTTGGACATCTTTTATGATTGTGAGCCCCCATTAAATATTATATGCCAAAATTGTTGACGTTGGACAAGAAAGACAACGTAATGATTTATGTTTTTTCATATTCACATAGAAGTTATATTGTCATAGATCCTTCAACATGTGGTGCTTGCTCAATATATTTGGTAGCCAAAAATTCCGCACTAAGTAGAGATACTACTTGTGCATCCAAAAACCCTAAACTCAAACTAATGTTTTGAGAGTCCACCATACCTACCTATGGATTGAGTAAGATCCTTCAAGTAAGTTGTCATCGGTGCACTAAGGCAATAAAAATTGCTTCTAAATGTGTTTGATCAATTAGAAAATTGAACGTTGTACGAACTTGTGATGGCAAAGTAATAAAAGCGACGGACTGCATAATAAAGGTTGCTATCATAAGGGGCAATATAACGTGATGTTCTTTTGCATTAAGGGATTTGGCATACAACCAAAAAGCGCATGACAACCTCTGCTTCCCTCTGCGAAGGGCCTATCTTTTACTTTTATGCATTTACTTTCATGCAAGAGTCAAAGTATTCTTCCCTATTCTATTTTTCTTTTTATTTTTGCAAGCATCATGTGGTGAGGAAAGATCTAGACACGTATATCCAGTTGGATATGAGTGAGCCTGAGTTATTATTGTTAACATCACCCTTGAGGTGAATACGTTGGGAGGCAAAACTATAAGCCCGTATCTTTCTATGTGTCCGGTTAAAAAAAAAATCTCATGGGTATGCTGTGAGTGTTAGCAATCATAGAAGATTAAATGATGGTTGAGTATGTGGACTTGCCAAAAGGCTCGGAAACGAGACCCTTCCTGAAAATATGATCAATTGTAGTTGCAAAGTTGACTGAGAACATAGTTTGTTGGTTTTCAATAAGGTTTATGCTCTATACTTCTGTGTTGTGATGAATTGTTACTTGTTCATGAGAAGTTATATGATGAAGTTATATAATAAAAGTTATATGAATAAGTTCTATGATAAAGTTTGTTGCTGCTATGATAATAAGCATGATGCTGCTATGTCTGTATTTTGTTTTTATCGACACCTATCTCTCAAACCATGTGGACATGTTTCTCGATATCGGCTTTCGCTTGAGGACAAGCGAGGTTTAAGCTTGGTGGAGTTGATACGTCCATTTTGCATCATGATGTCCTACTATTATTTATAATGTTTTTAAGCGTAATAATGCTTTATGGAGTAATTCTAATGCCTTTTCTCTCATAATATGCAAGGTTTACACAAAGAGGGAGAATGCCGGCAGCTGGAATTCTGGACCTAAAAAAGAACACCAGAGACACCTATTCTGCACATCTCCAAATAAGTTGAAACTTCACGGAGAATTATTTTAGAATATATAAAAAATACTCGAGCAAATAACTACCGGAGAGGGGCCACCTGGTGACCACAAGACACCAGGGCGCGCCCTGGTGGGTTGTGGCCAGCCTGGCCCACCTCCGGTGCCCATCTTCTGGTACTTAAGGTCTTTTGACCTAGAAAAAACCAGGGGAGATTTTCGGAACAGAATGCCGCCGTCTCGAGGCGGAACTTGGGCAGGAGCAATTTTACCCTCCGGCGGAGTGATTCCGCTGGGGGAACTTCCCTCCCGGAGGGGGAAATCGAAGCCATTGTCATCACCAACAACCCTCTCATCTTTGGGAGGCCAATCTTCATCAACATCTTCAATAGCATCATCTCCTCTCAAACCCTAGTTCATCTCTTGTGTTCAATCTTTGTACCGGAACCTCAGATTGGTAGATGTGGGTGACTAATAGTGTTGATTACATCTCGTAGTTGATTACTATATGGTTTATTTGGTGGAAGGTTATATGTTTAGATCCATTATGCTATTTAATACCCCTCTGATCTTGAGCACGAATATCATTTGTGAGTAGTTACCTTTGTTCTTGAGGTCACGGGAGAAGTCATGTTGCAAGTAATCAGGTGAATTTGATATGTGTTCGATATTTTGATGATATGAATGTTGTGATTCCCTTAGTGGTGTCATGTGAACGTCGACTACATGGCACTTCACCATCTTTGGCCTAAGGGAATGCATTGTGGAGTAGTTATTAGATGATGGGTTGCTAGAGTGACAAAACTTTAAACCCTAGTTTATGCGTTATTTCGTAAGGGGCTGATTTTGATCCAAATGTTTAATGCTATGGTTAGATTTTATCTTAATATTTTTCTCGTAGTTGCGGATGCTTGCGAGGCGGTTAATCATAAGTGGGAGTTTTGTTCAAGTAAGAACAGCACCCAAGCACCGGTCCACCCACATATCAAATTATCAAAGTAGCGAATGCAAATCAAACTAACATGATGAAAGTGACTAGATGAAATTCCCGTGTACCCTCAAGAATGCTTGCTTATTATAAGAGACTGTTTTGGCCTGTCCTTTGCCACAAAAGGATTGGGCTATCTTGCTGCACTTTATTTGCCGTTACCGTTACTTGCTCGTTACCAATTATCTTGCTATCAAACTACGTGTTACCTACAATTTTAGTGCTTGCAGAAATTACCTTGCTGAAAACGCTTGTCATTTCCTTCTGCCCCTCGTTGGGTTCAACACTCTTACTTATCGAAAGGACTACGATTGACCCCCTATACTTGTGGGTCATCAAGGCTCTGAATTATAGGGGGACAATCATAGTCCTTTCGATAAGTAAGAGTGTCAAACCCAACGAGGTGCAGAAGGAAATGGCAAGCGGTTTCCAGCAAGGTAATTTCTGCAAGCACTGAAATTGTAGGTAACATGTAGTTTGATAACAAGATAATTGGTAATGAGCAAGTAACGGTAACAGTAAATAAAGTGCAGCAAGATAGCCCAATCCTTTTGTGGCAAAGGACAGGCCAAAACAGTCTCTTATAATAAGCAAGCGTTCTTGAGGGTACACGGGAATTTCATCTAGTCACTTTCATCATGTTGGTTTGATTTGCGTTCGCTACTTTGATAATTTGATATGTGGGTGGACCGGTGCTTGGGTGTTGTTCTTACTTGAACAAACCTCCCACTTATGATTAACCCCCTCGCAAGCATCCGCAACTACGAGAAAAATGTATTAAGATAAAATCTAACCATAGCTTTAAACATTTGGATCCAAATCAGCTCCTTACGAAATAGCGCATAAACTAGGGTTTAAGCTTCTATCACTCTAGCAACCCATCATCTAATAACTACTCCACAATGCATTCCCTTAGACCCAAAGATGGTGAAGTGCCATGTAGTCGACGTTCACATGACACCACTAAGGGGATCACAACATTCATATCATCAAAATATCGAACACATATCAAATTCACATGATTACTTGCAACATGACTTCTCACGTGACCTCAAGAACAAAGGTAACTACTCACAAATGATATTCATGCTCAAGATCAGAGGAGTATTAAATAGCATAATGGATCTGAACATATAATCTTCCACCAAATAAACCATATAGTAATCAACTACGAGATGTAATCAACACTACTAGTCACCCACAGGTACCAATCTGAGGTTTCGGTACAAAGATTGAACACAAGAGATGAACTAGGGTTTGAGAGGAGATGGTGTTGTTGAAGATGTTGATGAATATTGGCCTCCCAAAGATGAGAGGGTTGTTGGTGATGACGATGGCTTCGATTTCCCTCTCCGGGAGGGAAGTTCCCCCGGTGGAATCGCTCCACCGGAGGGCAAAAGTGCTCCTGCCCAAGTTCCGCCTCGAGACGGCGGCGTTCTGTTCCGAAACCCCCCCTGGTTTTTTCTAGGTCAAAAGACCTTAAGTACCAGAAGATGGGCACCGGAGGTGGGCCAGGCTGGCCACAAACCACCAGGGCGCGCCCTGGTGTCTTGTGGTCACCAGGTGGCCCCCCTCCGGTAGTCATTTGCTCCAGTATTTTTTTTTATTCCAAAATAATTCTCCGTGAAGTTTCAGCTTATTTGGAGATGTGCAAAATAGGTGTCTCTGATATGCTTTTTCAGGTCCAGAATTCCAGCTGCCGGCATTCTCTCTCTTTGTGTAAACCTTGCATATTATGAGAGAAAAGGCATTAGAATTACTCCATAAAGCATTATTATGCATAAAAATATTATAAATAACAGTAGGAAATCATGATGCAAAATGGACGTATCAGTCCTAAACAGAGTCGTGTGCCGGGCCACCCTGGGACAATTTGGGTGTTTAATTTGGCCACTATACGCTGCGCTCATCTGGTAGTGCCCTGAGAACGAGATGCATCGACTCCTATCAGGATCTGGCCTACTGGGCAGTCTTGCTGAATTTGTTTTACCTTTAACTAACGTCATGTGCATCGGGATTCCAAGGACACTTCGGGTTATCCCGCGGTTGAGGTTTTCCACCGCAGCTTGTGGCCAGTTTGTGATGGATGAGTTGGAGCAACCATGGAGGGTTAAACCTTTCTGAAAGCTGTGTCCGCGGTTATGTGGCAACTTGGAAATTGTTTAACACCCGGTTATAGCAAACTTGAAGTAAACTCAATCAAAATACACCAACCATGTGCGCAACCGTGACCTTCTCTTCTTGTGAGGTTCGAACCAAGAAGGGAACACGGTGGGGTTATGTTTGAATCATAAGTAGGTGTTCAGGATCACTTCTTGATCATTACTAGTTCACGTCCATTTATGCGTAGATCACTCTTCTTATTCTTGTACTCATAAGTTAGCCAGATATAAAATGCTTAGTGCTATTGCAACCTCACCACTTTATCATACCTCACCCATTAAGCTTTGCTAGTCTTGATATCCTTGGTAATGAGATTGCTGAGTCCCCGTGGCTCACAGATTCCTACAACAATAGATGCAGGTACAGGTAATGCGATGCTTTGACGTGAGAGTGATGCTTGTTCATTTAGAGTTCTTCTCCTTCTTCTTCGATCATAGGATGGGATCCGGGTCGGCAGCCTGGGATTAGCAGGGTGGACGTCGTCTTCTTTTTCATTTGGTTTCATCCATAGTCGGATACTGCTCTTCTGTATGATGATTGTGATGTATTGATGTATTGAGATCTTTATATTGTAGCATGTGGTGAGTGTAAGCCAACTCCATATACTCATCTCTTCTTTACATGCATTGTGACGATTTCCATTCTTGCGAAGCGACCCGAAATGTGCCTCTATCCTTATCGAGGCCCTTGAGCCGTCGCGAGGATAGTACCGCATTTTGGGCGTGACACGGTGCTATGGCATTGATGCTATATATGTGTTTACGTGTGTAAATGTGGCTTCATAACCTTTCTTGATGTTATGCTGAGAACTCCGCTAGCCAATGAACGATCCACCAGAGTTTCGACTCAGATTTCGGCTATGAGTTTGTTACCGTATGTAGTGACAACACTACAAACGGATATTATTCAGCTTTCTCTTGAATGTGTGTGTATGTGGTAAATAATAGAGACTGGTCACAAGAGCTCGAAAGAGACAAACATATTGGTTCATAGTTCCCAAAAATTAAGCCACTGCGAAACCTTATGCATGATCAGTTATTTGGCATAATCACGTCATGTGACAACAAAAATTTCAGCAAACAATGATTGAAGCCAAGTGCTTGAGAGCCTTGAAGGTAAGACTCTTGTCGGTGTGAAAATGGGTTACTCTAGAATCATGTTGTCTTTACACACCTTTCACTCCCTGTTATGTTTTTATTGCAAAAAATAAGAAAAACTCTTCTATGCATTCCCGTCAAGCAAGTGTTAGCTAGAGGAAATAGAATTTAGTGCTACCATGTTATATTTATCTAGTTGAACAAAAACTTTGAGTTAATTATCTTCTCTTGACTAACACTTGCACGGTAACCATGCCACCGCTACAGCTATGCTAAGTTTTCAGGTAAGGATGCGGAGGGTTATCTAGGCATACCGATCGTAAGTGAACCAAAACCTTCTCGTTATTTTGGTAGAAACAACAGAGTTCCTGAAACCAAAACCGAAATATTTGCTCTGATATTGCCACTAATGGCTAATGAATGCAAAGGATCCAAATATCCTATCTTTATTTTGTTTCCATAGGAAATGGGTGAAATGAAATCAAAACTTGGAAAGGAGTAAAGGGGAGATAGAAGAAATCAAGTGGGAGGCGCACTAGAGGAGACAGAGCAAAAGACGGCCTTCCATGTGACCAGGAGCACCCGTATGGGCGGTCGTATGGCGTGGAGACCAATGCTAGCTCCTCATCCACTTGAACAATCTTTATAAAAGGCCTAATGCGAAATGAGCTTGAGGAGAGCGAGAAACGCCGCATCTTCGTCATCATCAACAGAAGCCATCTCCACCAACCCTAGTCACCGCCATTTACCATCTCCACCTCTATATCCACCATCTCCACCACCATCACCATAGTTCTCAGCAGGCTAGCCATACTTGTAATCGTGTATCACACAAGGCCCCTGTTGTAAGACATATTATTATCAATCAATCTCCATGATGTGTTCTTCAATTAGTTCTTCATGTGATCTGATCTCCATGTGTGAGTAGTACGATAAGGTATGGGTCGAGACAAGAGCCTTGCAACCCGATGTATTTGTCGAAGAGATAATGGAAGAGCTTTGAATTAATGTCCTGTATGTGTGAAATAAAATTATTCCGTACTTGTCTCTTGTCTCGTTCGCATTCTTCATCCCTGCAAGTACTCGGGATCATAAGGAACGAGCGACGGAGAGTCTAAGGGCAGGGAGACCGTGAAGTGTTATTCTGAACACATGTGACAGAAAGGTTTGGTACGGTAACACAGATCCTATCCCTGGGTATTCAAGAGGTGTAGTCATTTCCAATGCTTTTATCTGATTATTACAATCTTAATTATCGAGGCAACCCCGCGAGACGGATAGGGACTTCGGTTGGATAACTAACACCTGATGGAGGACGCGTGTCGATCAAGATGTGATTTGGACACATCCCCCACTTCAGTTTGCACATCTCGATGGGTGACTTCCAACGCACAAATTAAGATCATATCTGGCCCTTTCACAAATATATGGTTGAATGCATTAAGACCTCATACTCATACCTATTTTTATTATAAGAGTTTGCAACTTGATTTTGATCCCGTTCAAAAGCTGAAATAAATTCTTTAACAAAATCTTGTTTGAGACCCTAGCTTAAAGGGCACCACTTTCCCGCGAGTTCGATAACTCAAGGTCACCTCTGGGGAAAAGGGCGAGGATCCTTGCTACTCCATTTCCAGATCACTAAGGGAAGTAATCAACGACTTCACGCTAACAGACACAGAGGTGCCACCAGCCAGGGAAGCGTTGCTGAGTCCAAACACACTCAATGTGACGGTCGCAAATGCACTGTCGGGCACTATAGCCAGCCAGCCTAACGCGACAAGCAAGAAGAGGCGACCAAGTAAGAAGGGCACTGTCATCCAGTTGGTTCAAAATAATAAACATGTTCGTCGTGTTGTATGGCGGAGTTAACATTCCCCGGGTGAACCCATCCTTCCAAAGGTGCTCCGCGGTCTTCTGCAGACAGAATTGAGCCTTCTGCAAGGAACAATTCTCTGTAGGGAGAAGTACACATTTTCTCATGGAGGTGGATTTTGTCTCGTTTTTTCAGTGATGGTGCCACCGAATCTTGGTCTGTGCGACGATTTCCCCGCGAACAAGTTCTATGTGCCATTCGAAGACATCTTCAACTTGCTCCTCCTACTCAAACTCGGTTGTTCCTTAGTCCGCCTATGGGCAATCAACAGTGCCTACATTGCAAAATGTGAACTCAACAAGGATGTTGCGGTGGCGGACCCCTACCTCTTGCACGAGCCAACCTCAGTGTCCCTGGTCGTCGTCAAGCTATGAAGAAGTATCTAGCAGACTTCAAGATTGCCAACATGGACAAATATTGCATTCTCGTGCCCTACTATGCTAAGTAAGTCATTCGGTAGCCAGTATACTTTCGTACAATCTCGTTATGCTTGTATGTACAAACATTAACTCGAGGATAATTGGTCTTTTCAACTTTTTGCGCAGAGAACATTATTTCCTCGTCGTTATTACCCCGAAGTTTGCCGAAACTTATTTCTTGGAATTGGCTAGGAAAGTCAAGAAAGACTACAGAGGTATCAAGAAGTTTCTAGTTGAAGCACTCGTCAAGTATATCGGCCGGAAAGAAGTGATCAAAGAGGGATATCGCAAATTTGACAAATTTAAAGTGGTACACTTCGACCACAAAACTGACTTCTCTTGCCTGCAGCAACCAGAAAACAATGATTCGGACGCCTACTATATGGTCCACCACATGAAGGAGTACATACGGGAGGGAGAACGCCTTAAAAGGCACTCTGACGTCATCCCATGGGGGAGGAAAATAGAGGAAACTAGCCTGAGAGATCACAGAGATGAATTCACACGCATTTAGGCGAAGTTTGCTAACATACTCAACAAGGATGTCATTGATCATGTCGAGGTTTTCAACGGCGGCGAACCTAGCGGCCCGGAGGAGATACAAGCTCGCATTAAGAAGCAAGGTCTCGATGCTGACGGTCCGGCCTCTATTGCGGATCCGGTGAAGAAGTACGTGAACGATCGTTATTACAATCATATATTGTAATAGGATAGTAACAGGTAGCTATGCTTTCGTCGTTCTCTGCAGTACTCGATGAGCTACATTGTTGTTCGGCCTTGTCATACTTCAAAACTTACCTAGTTATCTTAATTAATTAAGTACTATGTTACACAAAATGTCTTTTAATTAACGTTACACGTTTCCTTATTGTGGCATGCAAACGTCACTCTAAATATATTTGATCGTAAAAAACGTTGTCACGACAACTTTTTCCCGCTGTCCTAGCAGCATTTTTCCGATGCTTTCAAACTAAGTAATGACGTGCAGAGAAAATACTATAAATCTAAGGTTTCCCCTTCTTTGTGACTTTGGAAAAAATTAAACACCATATGATATTGCCGTCATGTAATTAGATCCAACGTCATAGGTATCAAGAATACTGCTAACGTGGGCTCCATCACCATCACTATTTTTTAATAGTGACGCAATATTGGTAATGTCAGGTGTCGACGCCTACAAGGCCAATTTCACCACATCATAGGAACGTCATAGGCCAATTTAAAAACCATTTGGTTTGCTTAAATATGCATTAAATTTGTTTATTTCTTAAATTCTGTTCAAAATGTCTTAAGACATTCGCGGCTACGATTAGATGGCGGCTTTCGTATCAGTGTCCATGGATTGGTTCCCACTTATCACAGATACTCCCTCCGTTCCACAATGTAGTGCGCCCGCGTTTTTTCAAATTTAAGTTTGACCATGAATTTAACCAACGAGACCGATTGCAACGGGGGTAAAAACTATATTACTGAGACCGATTGCGGCGGGGTAAAAACTATATTACTGAATTATAGTTTTTACCCCCGCCGCAATCGGTCTCGTTGGTTAAATTCATGATCAAAGTTTAAGCTCGAAAATCGAGGACGCACTGCATTATGGAACAGAGGGAGTACGCTTTACGGTCACTGTTGAAGATGCCCTTAGTCCGATTACAACCAATGTCAGTTCAGGAGTGAGTGTCTAGGTGGGACGTCCAAACAGTGCAAGCACCCTACATGATTTACACACAGCTGAAGCTGAAGCTATCATCCACTTCCTAATACTAGTACGTAATCTCTACCGGCTACATCTAGCTACTCTAATGCAACTACTTCCTCCCTCCTCGCCTCGACGACGACGAGGACCTCTCCGACTTGTTCACCTTGGCCCTCTTGGACGGCGGTGGAGTGGCCGGAGCAGCGCTCCGTTTCTGTGGTCGTCCGACGCTTTTCTTCGTCGCGCTAGCCTTGGCTCCTGCTTTGGAGCCACCGCGGCCGGTGTTCTTCCTGCCAGGCCCCCTCCTGGCCTTCGGCTGCTCCTCCTCCTCCTCCGGCGCCGGCGCTGATCGCTTCCGCTTCGTCAGCGGCGACCCTCTCTTCTTCGGGGTCGACGACTTGCCCTGGTTCAGCCGCTTGAGGAAGTCCACGGCGATCCGCTTCTTGGGTAGCCCACCGGCGGCCGCACCGTCGGAGTCCCCGTTATCCTTCTTGTCAGCCGCTGCCGCCGCCGCTTCCTCCGCAGCTACCGCCGCCGCCTTGCGGCTCAGAGCTGAGTTCTTGCCGGGGCCTCGGGTCTTCTTCGTCCCCGTACCCCACGCCTTGCCCTTGGCCGCCGCGGCCACGGCGGCCTTCTTCTCGCC
This sequence comes from Elymus sibiricus, assembly GCA_039707655.1. Lineage (NCBI taxonomy): Eukaryota > Viridiplantae > Streptophyta > Magnoliopsida > Poales > Poaceae > Elymus > Elymus sibiricus. The sequence goes on from CM077671.1 coordinate 329,772,178, forward strand.
GTCGCTCCCCACCTCCTCCTCAACGTCACGCTTCTCCGCAGCCTCCTCCTTCCTCGCGACGGCCGCCGCCGCGGCAGTCTTGGCGATGGAGCTCCGCTTGCGGCAGAAGATGAGCGGCTTGGCAGCCTTCTGGATCAGCGGCCCGACGATGTCAGCCTCTGCCCTCCGCGAGTCCACCCCCGCCGGCGCCGGTGGGAGGTTAGCGCCGCTCGGCAGCTCCCGCTTGGCGGGCGGCTGCGACGGGGGCTCGCGGAGCGACGCGGAGACCTGCGCGGAGACGAGGCGGAGGGCGTTGAGCGCGGCAGCGGCGTGGTCGGGCGCGTGGCGCGGGAGGTAGACGGCGGCGTTGGCGCAGAGCAGCAGCAGGTCGCGGTAGAGCTCGGCGCTGCTGGCGTAGCCCGCCGCGCCGTCCAGCTTCCGGCGCATGGCCTCCAGGTCCACGTGCCGCCTGATCATGCCCCGGTACGACTCGCTCTCCTGCATAACAGCAAACCGGGCCCACCGGCACGTGAATAAACAAAGAAAAATAATTAAAAAATCACAAATGAAAGCGGGGAAAAAGAAAAAAAAATATCTCCGCAGGATCTCGAGTCCCCGATCGACTGCCGTTGAGACGGCATGCACCCACGGACGCCGGCCCATGTGTGTGACCGCAACGCGGCACCCGACTGGTCCGTGCGACAAGGAATCGATCGCCGGATGGATCATCATCCAGCCCCGCAGAAAGCGGCAACTTTCTCTTCTCTTACGCGACAGACACGAGCTCCAACGAGCAAACGTTAATTGCTCAAAAAAAAATGGCACTCGATGGCTCGGACGGCAAAGAATTTTTTCCGCGTCAGCCAGCGATGGTCCATGGCCATACGCAGCAGCAGCAGCAGCTACACCCACCCACCACAGCAACAAACATGGGGTCCGTCCGTCATGGCGGCCGAGGCGTGCGTGCGTGCACCGCGATGACGCGCTGGCTCTGCTCCGGTCACGTAGATCGGGCTGGCCGGTCAGTGCTCCTAATCGCAGGCCATCATGCCGCGTGCGTGCGTGCGCGCCAGCCTAACCATATCCGTATGGCCGTATCATGAGGCACACACCTAGATTAAGGACCCATCCTCTGACAAGCTTCGTGCTCTTTGGTTTTGACTGTGTACGTCTACGTTCTCTTCGTTTGTTTTTACCCCAAGTAAACACAATTTTGACCTAGCGGGAAGCGGCCCACGGTGAAGGAAGGGAAGGGACAGGACGGGCAGGGCAGGGCGGGGGCGGTAATTCTGATGGCGACTTTTACCTGGCTCTCCTGTAGCTGGTCGAACACGGGGCCGAACCTGGCCGCGACCCTGTCGAGCAGGGCGGCCAGCGGCTCGTCGGTCTCCTCGTCGGCGCTGGCCTTCCGCCGCCGGCACTGCAGGCTCACCGCGCTCTCCTTGGACTCCCCCGACAGCTCCTCCTTTGCCGCCTCCTCCGCCTTGGCCGCGCCGGGGCGCTTCAGATCTGTGGAGTTGGACTCCCTGCACGACCGCCCGGGCTCCTCGCTCGACAGGTTCTCGTCGCCGGTCACCCCTTCCGGCTTCGCCTCGCCGCTCGACAGGCTCCGCTCCCGCTCCTCCTTCATCAGCTCCACCTTGCTCTGCAACGTCCTGTCACAGGTAAAAATAAACAAGTAAATAAACATCGAGCTCTGGAAAAATGGCGGCCGCAGGATTCGCCATCGGACGGGCCACGAGGCGCGCGGTGAATGGCCTTCGTTCAAACGGTGGTTTTATCGGTTCGGATATACTACTAGTGCTAGTACTATAATCGTTTTACCCGATGGAGAGATCGCATCGCTCGACCTCGCGCCGGAGCTCGGCGACGCGGAGACGCCGGAGCTCCTCCAGCCACCCGTCGGCGGCGGAGGCCTCAGCCTCAGCCTCAGGGCCGACCTCCTCCTGGTCCTCCTCCGCCCTGCCGCCGGCGGAGAAGCGTCGGTGGAGCTGGTGGAAGCGGAGGCGGCAGCTGCCGGGCGTGAGGCGGGGGCGGGCGGCCAGCGTGCTCCGCGCCTGCACCTCCGTGGCCACCGAGTCCCAGCTGGCCGTGCCGTGCCGGCACACGGCGAACGCCAGCAGCAGCTCCTCCAGCGTGCCCCAGATCTCGCCGCCGGCCGACACGTCGGGGCCGTCTGATCCGCCCGCCATGCGCCCCGGCCCAGCCCTCACCGTGCCGTGCCGTGCCGTGCTCTCCCACGAGGAAGCCGCTCGCAGTGTGGTGCCGTCTCAAGGCTGGTTCCCTCCCCCTCGCCCGCCCGCCCTCCTCCGTCAATTTTTTCCGTCGTCAGCCTTTTCCTGTCCTCGTCCCTCCCTCGCCTCCGATTTGATTTTTATCGGAAAGACGGATACGGATCAGAGTTCGTAGCGCGCGCGCAGGCAATTTCTCCGTTCCTCAGGGGCGTTTTCGCCATTTGGGCAAATAAAAAAGAGGTGGGTGGAGCCGTAGAGGGAGGGCTATTTTCAAACTGGGGCCCACCGCGGGCCAGTTCCGGCGGAAATGCCCATACTGCCCCCCTGATCACTGATCGGCTACGCTACTACCGTTAGCCTGACGTGCAAAAGCGCACAAGATTACAAAACACAATTGAACTGCGAAAATCCCTTTTGGAGGCCGAGCTCCAATGAAGCCGTTTTTTGAAAAAGTCAAAATTCATTAGAATTCGTATTTTTACATTTCAAAAAAATCTGAAAAAATAATAGATATACTTGGAGGCATAATGCACAAGTGTGTAAATTTTCAGGACGAAATACGTTGAAATGTGGGCTGTGCAAAAAAGACAAATCTGGGGCTTTTTAACACATGATACTATTCATCCTCTCAGGCTATGAATTTGTCTTTTTTGTACATATCGCATTTCAAGGTATTTCATTCTGAAATTTTACACACATACGCATAACATCTTTGTTTACTTGTACAATTTTTTTCAGATTTTTTTGAAACAAAAAAAATTGAATTTTGAATTTTTTTCGAAAAAAGGCCTCCATGGAGGCCGAGAGCCAAAACGCCTCACTCAATTGAACTGCTGCTGCGCGTCACTGAGCTAAACTGTCTAAAAATTCAGCATCATGACTAGATCCAAAGTATCTGACCATCGGAATTCGGTACGCCTGATGCTCAGAGTACATACTGCGAGCTTCCAGAGTATGGAAACTTATTTGAATCTGGCAAGCGGTGTCTATTTAGGTTGCTGACTGACTGGTGGGGCCTGACTGAGATGGAACCTCCTGTTTTATTGCGAATGAATCTACGAATGAATGTGCATATCTACCGTCAATCTTTGTTCTGGATGAAAAGTGAAGAATTTTTTTTAAGTAGAAAGTTCAGGATTCTAGTACACCGAGTTTTAAACCAACTGTCCCTAAAATAAAGAGATTTAAACCAGCAGCCCATGTCAGACCAATATTTGCATCAACTTTATATTTCAGGAGGAACTCTTTGGATGCCAGATGCAAAGGTTAGCTTCAGATTTTACCAGCAGGGAGATGAAAGCGACAGGAGCAATAAAAGCATAGCAGCGCACACAAAGAAGCATCTTACTGTTGAAGGATGTTACATATTCTACCTTCTACCTCTGAGGACCATTCCTTATGTAATTTAAAAGTGTTTACGGAACTTAATACGTGTGGAGTCAGATCATTCATTTCCCCTGTTACCACTTTCAAAGGTCCTTGATTCCTGCCACTTTCTAAGGCAAATGCAAAAAGTTGGCCCTCCACAGCCTGTGGATTTTAACTGCAACTAGGCACACTTGCACATAGATACCATATCAAGATTACCAAAATGCCTCCACTTGCACATAGCTATCATAGCAAGTTGGCAACCAAGTTTTACCAAACTGCCTCCAGAATAGCATCTGGCCAACAGAAGCATTTTGAACATCACAATAGAACTTGAAACCTCTACTAATAGTAAGTTGCAAAGACGAAAATGCAGGTTTATACATAATGGCATATCCTAACACGTCGACCGACATGGAAAACATGGAAAATGTCTGCATCACCTTATGAGAATGTCGTTTGCTTCCACTCAAGGATGCAAACTGCCTACCAACCTATATTATTAAGCACAAAATATATGTAAAATTGCAGAGCTTGCAATGTCAGCAAGCACTAATGCAGCAATGCCTCACTTCCTCCGGGCCTCGAGTGCCTTCTTCAGCTCCTCGCTCGCATCATTTGGTCCACTGGCCACCAGCTCCTTCCCATTCCCATGGAGCTCAGGCTTCACAGGGAAAGGATTCTGCAGGGGCGGGGACATTGCCGGCATCCTCCGAGCGTCGCTTTTGCTGGGAACTGAGATAGCTCGGCTGACCCCGATCTCAGCGCGCAGACCCTCCACAGTGTGCCGCAGCATGATGCTCTCATCGTTCAGGGCCTCCAGCTGCCTCTTCAGCAATGAGAAATCCTCTCCCCCTGCTACAGAAGCGCTCTTCCCCTTCTTGTCCCCTTCAAGCTTCGGATGCCGGTGTGGCCTGTGCTCAATTGTGATCTTGTTCATCACAAGCAGAGGCAGCTTGCTGACAGCCAGGCTCCCCGCCTTGCGCCCATATCCATCGTCGGCGAGCGCGGCCTTCAGCTCTGGTGGCACACGCAGCCCCCACTGGAACCTCAGGCTCGCTTTGTTCCACAGCGGCAGCATGCTCCTGGTCGTGAGGCGCATCCCGGAAAGCAGTGTGCCCACCCCTCCGCCGCTCTTCCCGGCTTCCGCGACGTTCCCCGCGAACCCGTTCCCGTTGAGGGAGAATTCCTTGTGGCCCTCATGGTCGTGGTCGTCGCCGTTGGTGAGGTCGGCCAGCTTGTGGGGCGGCGGCAGCGCGGGGGAGTCGGGGACGGGCCAGGAGCGGACGGAGTTGGCGAGGGAGAAGTCGCCGAGGCGGGGCTTGAAGAGGAGCGAGAAGGCGGGCGGGTTGGAGGAGAGGAGGTTGAACTCGGCGGAGAGCGCGAAGGGGGCGCGGACGGGGGAGCCGAGCGCGCCGAGGCCGGTGCGGATGGAGAGCGCGAAGGGCTGGAGCGGGTCGTTGGGGTGGTAGGAGAGGCGGAGCCCCGGGCCGGAGGGGAAGGCGGTGGAGAGGTCGAAGCGGAGGTCCATGGCGTCGCCGCCGGCCGATACGCCGGAGAGGAACGGCAGCCCGAGCACGCCGATGGGCACCTTGGCGCGCAGCAGCGGCCGGTCGTCGTCGCGGAACTTGATGGAGGCCTTCATGGTGGGGGCTGGTGGCTAGGGTTAGGGTTCGGGGGCGCCGGGATTCGGGGATCTCCGCGATTCGGGATGGGAGGGAGGGGGCGCGGTGGAGGGGAGGTATTTGAACGGCGGGGGCGAGGGGAATCGGGGGCGGGGATCACGCCATTTCGGGTGCCGGAGGGGGAATCGTCGGCGGCGGCGGTCGCGGCTGGTGTTAATTGGGGGGAGGAGGATGAATGAATTGGGTCGAAACGAAATGGGTGGAGGCGGAACAGGATTGGGTTGGAGCTGGGACGGGCCGTTATTTTCTCTCCGTTTTACTCACCCACACGTTTTTACCGCTTAGCGGCTCTTTTCTTTTTCCTTTCTCGGTCAGGTAAATCGATACTTTTTTTTTTACGAGAAATGTACAAGTAGATCGGTACAAGGTCGCAACTGCCGCCCAGCCTTGGAAAGGCGATCTGGGAGGCGACAGTTCTGCCCCATCTCCGTCGGCGTGGCCGTGGGTCCTCTACCCCTCCGGCAGTCACTCCGACGACGGGAGGCGGAGGGGACCCCGGCGCTGCTGCTGCGATAGGTAGTTAGGCTGGGCTTTGTTTTTCACAGAGGCGTCGCATCGGTGGCGGGATCGACGCCGCGTCAGAATAATTTGGCCCTGTTTCTTCCCCACCCCGGCAGCGTTCCAATCGACGATGTTGGGAAGCAGGTGCCCTCTTTGTCTCGCTGGGTATTGGATCTGGCGGTTTTAGGGTGTGTCAGCTGGTGTTCGGCGTCACCTCGTGTGGCGGCGGCTACTGCCATGGCAGAGTGTGCTAAGGATCTGAAGCAGGATGTGCAAAGGACAGGATGTAGGGACGTCCATCTTCTCCATTTGCAGTGGTTGAAGTCGACCAAGTTGGGATCAGGAAGACATGGGGATCATCCCCGGCTGACGCACCACAAAGACTCTGTTCTGTCGTATGCGGCGGACTGTTTAATCGGCTCAAAAAGCAGGTTTGTCTGCGATGATGTTCTTCCTGATCTAGGTGTGGCGACAGTTTCCTTCTCTCTCCGGCGAAGCCACGGCAGCGACGGAGTACATTTGGGGACGACGGTTAGTCAAGGCATGGTGATCTCCAAGGATCGTGCTGTAGAATTTCTTGTGTTGGGATCATGTGTGCAAATCTTCAGATCGCATGCCTCTCTGTTTGTCTGTAAGGGTGTCCATGTATGTAGTACTCTGTGTACCTAGTTTGTTTAATAAATGCATGGCCACTTCTTCAAAAAAAAATCGGTATTGCTCAGCATCTCTACTCCTAATTGCTCACTTGGTTGAATAGCATCCAGGTTTATTTCCAACCGGTTTAATTTCGTCTCCCCCTATTGCACGCACCAAAAAAACCGAAAAAAAACTACTCCCGTCCAACCCCGCACGCTACGCTCGATCCCCTCATAGACGCCGCCGTCCGCCCGTCCCCATCTTGCTCGCGTGCCGCTGCCGTCCATCCTCCCGTCCCCATCCTGCTCGCACGCCGCCGCCGTCCATCTGCCCGTCCCCACCCCGCTCGCATGCCGCCGCACCTCTGGTTCGTCTTGGTGGCGGATTCAGGTCACGGACCGACGAGCCCGTCATCTCCGACGACAGATTTGGCCCACGGCGAGGAGGCCGCACCCCTCCACAAACCCTAGCCGCCGCAGGTCTCCTCCTTCTCCCCCTTCGTCTCTCCCTGCTCCTCCACAAGCACCCGCCCCCGCAACGGTGCGCCGGCCGCCTCCAGTCACCCCGCTCCCGTTCGCCCCTGTTGCCGCCGGCCTCCGCAACGGTGGCGGCAGGCCCTACTAACGAAGGTGGCAGGTCTGCTCTCTGTCCGAGGTGGTGCTGGTGGTCGGTCTCATTTTGCTGTTCTAAATGGATTCCAAAACTAGGATCTCTGCGTGGTGTTAATCTTTTGGAATAGGCATTTGGAAGCTGGATTGACACTGGTCAAGATGATTGGAGCATACTCAAAAAAAGTATTGTTAATTGTGGCAGAAAGCATGATTATAGACATTAATTAGCTTTAATTGCATATAATTTTTAATTACTATCATGTGCAGACTGTCTGCCAGCAGCAAGCGAGGTCATGGGGGCCAGAACTGTGTTGTGTGACTACTGGAGTTTGCCGATCACGCCCAGCTCCGCATGGTGCATCGACGCGGAAGCAGCAAAGGGAGTCACGCGTCTGTCTATGGTGGCTGATGACGAAGCACCTGAATGCGCCCATCAGCAACAAAAACATTGGAAAACTGCTGGAGGAGTATGACATGGCCAGTCGGAACCCACTTTAGCACATCTAAAATTCAAGATTCAGACCTTCTTATTCATGGCGCTACAGAGAGTCGTCGGTGTTGACGTCCAGGCCGTCGTCTTCCATTATGTCAAGGAGTGGTGCGATGGAGGGGATCGAATCTGTGTGACGCGGTGGATGCAGGTGGACCATGTGGTGGATTGGAAGCATGGGTGCAGGAGAACGAACCCGGGCGCCTCTGGTGCAGAGGAAGCGAGTGAGGGATTAGTGGGATTATGTTGAACGTGGCTGCGTAAAAAGGGGTAGGTTAGAACTGTGATTTTGCAGGGTATCTCGGCCGTGGGATGAATGCAGAATCAACGAAGCAGGAGTGGCCTGATGATATGGAGTACTACAGATAGAAGTGTTTCCCTTGTTATTTGTGTGTATGTGTTAAAATTGTTCAGTTTACAGTGCTGCAAATTATCTAGCTATACCTCCCCTTACTACTTATTATAAGCCTCTAACGCTATTTTCCAGCAAAAGTTTATGATTTTTTAAGATAAATAATATTGTTTTGTTGTAACACAGTTAACATCCTCTTTCATGTTTATCTGCACACCTTTTATTTTGTTTTGTGATGTCACGTGAGTCTATAGTACACATGTCATTAAAATGTTTATCCCAAACCAGTTCTTTGCGGGTTTATTAACGATGAGCTATGCATCGGTTTCTTACTTTGTGAACTGAAAGATTTTGTTTGCTCCTCCTGTTGAATATTTACATTGGGACTGTATTTTTTTTGCGGGAAATCCACATTGAGATTGTAGATTAATGATTAGAGATATTCTGGCTTAAGTATAATGATTCTACACTTATATAGCAATTATTCAAATATAGCATTGCATATAAGAATGTAAGGTGTCTGCACCTAGCTAGCCAAATTAGAACTGATACTTGTATGTATAGGATTGTTGTGTGAGAGTCTCATAGATTGGCACATGGATGGAGAATAAGTTTCAGTTTTAGCTTGATGTACTGATCATGGCTATGTTGTGGAAGAGGTCATGCGGGAAGTGTTCGCAAGCACATCCACTTATGACCTATCCCATGCTGCAGCTGCAGGTTAGTAACCACTTCGCTGCATCCATTTGGCCCCTTTTGTACATAAAGCAATGCATTTTTGTTTGTGTAGATAACAAGTAGTGTATGCTAATTAATTATTCATACAAGTTCCATCCATGTTGCGAACTTGCAAGCTCAGAGGCCATGCAATGCATCGGTGCAACAGCCTATCTTTCATCCCCATCAGCTTGGCATACCATTTTTCAACAGGTCAATCTTTTTTTGGTGAACGTTCTCAGTAGGATGCGATGGAGTTTGGTTGTTTTGTTTCAGAGATTGGTCTTCATAGTTCAAGGCAATTATTTCTGCAGTCTGATGATGCCCTTTTCTCAAAATTTTCAATGACACTTGAAATTTCTCATAGTGATGTATATTATGATCTTTCTTGAAAATGAATCTGAGTCATCGACTTGGATCAAGTGATATTTTAAAAGGTGTAATGATATTATTTCAGTAGAAAGGCAAAATTGTTCATAATACTTGCATGTGAGTCTGCTTGCTTGTTACAAAAGCAAAATTTGTTTACAATACATGCATGTGTGCGCTTGTTTGTGCATAACGTGATGGACCCTTTTAGTGAAAATGTGATTTTCCAAGAAGGGTATTTAAAATTTTGATTGGAGTATTCTCTTGTGGTTTTCCAAGAAGGGTATTTAGTGGAAATGAGGGAACAACTGCTCTGGTGGTCCTCATCCTCATCCGGCCTTAATTCCAAGGTACTGTAATAACTCTTGTTGGTTAGTTACCTCTGCTGCTAGCTAGCCAAATTAGAACCGATGCTTTCATGTATATGAATGTTTTGTGAGAGTCGTATAGATTGACACATGGATGGAGAATAAGTGTCAGCTTTAGCTTGCTGTACTTATCAAGGCTATGTTGTGGAAGAGTTCTTGCAGGCATTGTTCACAAGCACATCCACTCGGGAACTCTCACATGCTGCAGCTGCAGGTTAGTAACGATTCTGCTACATCCGTTTGTCCCCCTTTTGTACATAAAAGCAATGCGTTTTTGTTTGTGTAGATAACAAGTTCAGTGTATCCTAATTCATTATTCATACAATTTTGGTGTAACTAGCGTTATGAAGATTGTCTCGCTCCCCTAATTCCGGCCAATTTGGGGACTCTTTGACGGACAAGCAGCTAAAGTTGTAGATCGGGGAATTATTCTTAAACAACTTTAAAATTTTATAATAAAGTTTTAGCTAAAGCTCATGGGTTTGGAACATGAACTTTTATTTCCTTCATTGAGTTCCCTGTATTTCAATACGCCCCTTCACAAAAAGAGAAGAAAAAGAAAGGAAAAACTCTTTCAATCTCGTGGATATCATAGCTAGGAAAATATAAGCACGAATTATGTGCTCCTTTCATATTTAATTTTACATATACCACACTTCCATTTCGTGCACACAAGTTGTTTAAGAAGTTTGCTAAAAACAAAAAAACTTTACCTTTTCCATTCCCGGTTGCATCGTACCATTTGTTTTCGAAGAATCAAATGATATAAAATTAGATGAACCATATAATAAAGAAAATCTGTATTGTTGAATGCTACGCATATTTTTCATTCATCAGAAATATACGAACATCATCCTGAGCTAGAAAAATCGTCTTAACTAAGAAAATCTGGTGGGAAAAATATAATGCATTCACCTTATGCATGGAATCACTTTGTGGACATACAGACTCTAAGTACATATAAGTATTATCCGTGTTTGTGCGTGATCCTTCGGTGCCAGGTCGTCAGAAGGAAGCAATGGCCTTTGAGTTGATGCTTAAGTGTTTTATTTGGTTTAGTAAATTGGTCACACTCCCCAGCACCATCACCACATCGCGTTTTCTTCCCTTCTCCAGCAAGCCTGGCTTGCCCTCTCTTCCTCGGCTCGCCACCAACGTGCTCAGTGTTGTGCACTGGGTAGAGGCTCTCCTCCCTCAACACGGGTCTATGCGGGGAGTTGATCTAGAAAATCCTACTGTTAGATATATAAAATAAGGTGACATGAAACAAACAAGATTATGTAGTTCAATATGTGTCACAAAGTATACTTTTGGAATGTGTAATATGAGATTCTATTATAGTGGTTGGCCTGTAACACTCCTTGAACATACACTGAAAACTGTTGTTTTCTGCTTGTTTCAGAACCTGGTGGAAACCCCTAACTAAAAAAGGATTTCAATAGAATCTGTAGTGATTTTTTTAGAATGATAGTATATTGTTTCTTATGCTGGTGGTTAATTTTTTGGCATCCTTTTTATCCCCTTGTTATTCTGATTGGTCATATTTATGTTTATTGCACCTTATTGGGTTAAGGGAAGTAGTTGTATTATCTATTATCCTTATGCAGAATAACTCTGGGTGCTTGTTTCGGTCCCTGGAGAAATAAAAACATATGACAGTGATGGCGGAGTTGATAATGTTTTTAAAAAAACTATCAAGTCATCCTTCATTGTGTTGGGGAACGTTGCATGTGAAACAAAAAAATTCCTACGCACACGCAAAATCTATCCATGGTGATGAGCATCTACGAGAGGGAGAGTGGATCTACATACCCTTGTAGATCGCTAAGCGGGAAGCGTTAAGAAACGCGGTTGATGTAGTCGAACGTCTTCGCGATCCAAATCGCAAGCCGTCCTGCAATCCAATCACGATCCGTTCCGATCTAGCGCCGAACGGACGGCACCTCCGCGTTCAGCACACGTACAGCTCGATGACGATCTCCGCCTTCTTGATCCAGCAAGAGGGGCGGAGAGGTAGATGAGATCTCTAGCAGCACGACGGCGTGGTGGTGGTGATGGTGGAGTTATCCCGGCAGGGCTTCGCCTAAGCACTACCGGAATCTATTTGGTGCAGAAACTAGAGAATAGAGAACTAGCACGTGGTCGTGGGTTTGGGGCTCTATTCCTCTAGTATATATAGGAGGGAGAGGGAGGAGCAAACCTCCCTAGGGTTTCCCCTAGGGGTCGGCCGAACCAGGGCAAGGAGGAGTCCAATCCACTTCCTACTAGGAAGTGGATTCATATTAGGAAGGAGTCCTATTCCTTCCTATCTCCACCTTTTTTCCTCTTGGGCATATGGGCCCTTATGGGGTCGGTTCCCCAGCCCATTAGGGGCTGGTGCGCCACCTCTTGGGCCCATGTGCCCCCCCGGGGTGGGTGAGCCCCACCCGGTGAACCCATTCGTCACTCCCGGTACACTACCGGAAATACCCGAAACTGTTCCGGAACCCAAATACCACTTTCCTATATATCAATCTTTACCTCCGGACCATTCCGGAGCTCCTCGTGACGTCCGGGATCTCATCCGAGACTCCGAACAACCTTCGGTCACCAACACATATATCTCAATACTACTGAAACATCACCGAACGTTAAGTGTGCAGACCCTGCGGGTTCGAGAACTATGTAGACATGACCGAGACACCTCTACGGTCAATAATCAATAGCGGGACCTGGATGCCCATATTGGTTCCTACATATTCTACGAAGATCTTTATCGGTTGAACCTCTATGTCAAGGATTCAGTTAATCCCGTATGATGTTCCCTTTGTTCTTCGGTATGTTACTTGCCCGAGATTCGATCGTCGGTATCTCTATACCTAGTTCAATCTCGTTACCGGCAAGTCTCTTTACTCGTTTCGTAATACAAGATCCCGTTGCTAACACTTTAGTCACTTTGCTTGCAAGGCTTATTGTGATGTTGTATTACCGAGTGGGCCCTGAGATACCTCTCCGTCACACGGAGTAACAAATCCCAGTCTTGATCCATGCCCACTCAACAGACACCCTCGGAGATATCTGTAGAGCATCTTTATAGTCACCCAGTTACGTTGCGACGTTTGATACACACAAGGTATTCCTCCGGTGTCAGTGAGTTACATGATCTCATGGTTATAGGAACAGATACTTGACATGCAGAAAACTATAGCAATAAACTGACACGATCATATGCTACGTTCATAGTTTGGGTCTTGTCCATCACATCATTCTCCTAATGATGTGATCCCGTTATCAAATGACATCTCATGTCTATGGCTAGGAAACCTTGACCATCTTTGATCAACGAGCTAGTCTACTAGAGGCATACTAAGGACACAGTGTTGTCTATGTATCCACACATGCAATTGAGTTTCCAATCAATACAATTATAGCATGGATAATAAACGATTATCATGAACAAGGAAATATAATAATAACCACTTTATTATTGCCTCTAGGGCATACTTCCAACAGTCTCCCACTTGCACTAGAGTCAATAATCTAGTTCACATCACTATGTGATTTACATTGTAATGAATTTAACACCCATACAGTTCTGGTGTTGATCATGTTTAGCCCTTGGAAGAGGTTTAGTCAATGGGTCTGCGACATTCAGATCCGTGTGCACTTTGCAAATATTTATGTCCTCCTCCTTGATGTAATCGCGGATGGAATTGAAGCATCGCTTTATGTGTCTGGTCCTCTTGTGAAACCTTGGTTCCTTGGCCAGAGCAATGGCACCAGTGTTTTCACAGAACAGAGTCATTGGGTTTAGTGCACTGGGCACTACTCCAAGATCTGTCATGAACTCCTTCATCCAGACACCTTCCTTCGCCGCCTCCGAGGCAGCAATGTACTCCGCTTCGCATGTAGAATCAGCTACCACGCTCTGCTTGGAACTGCACCAGCTTACCGCACCCCCATTGAGAATAAATACGTATCCGGTTTGAGACTTAGAGTCATCCGGATCAGTGTCAAAGCTTGCATCGATGTAACCCTTTACGACGAGCTCTTGATCACCTTCATAAACGAGAAACATATCCTTAGTCCTTTTCAGGTACTTAAGGATATTCTTGACCACCGTCCAGTGTTCCATTCCTGGATCACTTTGAAACCTTCCGGCCATACTTATGGCAAGGCTGACATCGGGTCTTGTGCACAGCATTGCATACATGATAGAGCCTATGGCTGAAGCATAGGGGACGACACTCATCTTTTCTCTATCTTCTGCAGTCACTGGGCATTGAGTCTTACTCAACTTCACACCTTGCAATACAGGCAAGAACCCCTTCTTGGACTGATCCATTTTGAACTTCTTCAAAACTTTGTCAAGGTATGTGCTTTGTGAAAGTCCTATCAAGCGTCTCGATCTATCTCTATAGATCTTCATGCCTAATATGAAAGCAGCTTCTCCTAGGTCCTTCATTGAAAAACTCTTGTTCAAATATTCCTTCACGCTTTCCAACATTTCTATATTGTTTCCAATCAGCAATATGTCATCCACATATAATATTAGAAACGCTATAGAGGTCCCACTCACTTTCTTGTAAATACAAGCTTCTCTGTAAACTTGTATAAACCCGAACGCTTTGATCACCTCATCAAAGCGAAGATTCCAACTCCGAGATGCTTGCACCAGTCCATAAATGGATCGCTGGAGCTTGCAAACTTTGTCAGCATTCTCTGGATCGACAAAACCTTCTGGTTGCATCATATACAACTCTTCCTTAAGGAAACCGTTAAGGAACGCTGTTTTGACATCCATCTGCCAAATTTCATAATCGAAAAATGCAGCTATTGCTAACATGATTCTGACGGACTTAAGCATCGCTATGGGTGAGAAGGTCTCATCGTAGTCAACTCCTTGAACTTGTGAAAAACCCTTTGCCACAAGTCGAGCTTTATTGACGGTGACATTACCGTCCGCGTTCGTCTTCTTCTTAAAGATCCATTTATTCTGAATGGCCTTTCGCCCTTCAGGTAATACTTCCAAAGCCCATACTTTGTTTTCATACATGGATCCCATCTCGGATTTCATGGCCTCTAACCATTTCTCGGAATCCGGGCCCATCATCGCTTCTCCATAGCTCGTAGGTTCATCGTTGTCCAACAACATGACCTCTAAGACAGGGTTACCGTACCACTCAGGAGCGGTACGTGCCCTTGTCGGCCTACGAGGTTCGATAGTAACTTGATCCGAAGCTTCATGATCATCATCATTAACTTCCTCTTCAACCGATGTAGGCTCTATAGAAACATCTTTCTGCGTTGCGCTACTCTCTGGTTGAAGTAAAGGTTCAACAACCTCATCAAGTTCTATTTTCCTCCCACTCAATTCTTTCGAGAGAAACTCTTTCTTGAGACATGACCCGTTCTTTGCGACAAACACTTTGCCTTCGGATCTGAGATAGAAGGTATACCCAACTGTCTCATTTGGGTATCCTATGAAGCCGCATTTCTCCGCTTTGGGTTCCAGCTTTTCAGGCTGAAGCTTTTGACATAAGCATCACATCCCCAAACTTTAAGAAACGACAACTTTGGCTTATTGCCAAACCACAGTTCAAATGGCGTCGTCTCAACGGATTTCGATGGTGCCCTATTTAAAGTGAATGCAGCTGTCTCTAATGCATAACCCCAAAATGATAGTGGCAAATCGGCAAGAGACATCATAGAACGAACCATATCTAATAAGGTTCAATTACGATGTTCGGATACACCATTACGCTGTGGTGTTCCAGGCGGTGTCAATTGTGAAACAATTCCACGTTGTCTTAAGTGACTGCCAAACTCATAACTCAGATATTCTCCTCCTCGATCAGATCGTAGGAATTTAATCTTCTTGTTACGATGATTCTCAACTTCACTCTGAAATTGCTTGAACTTTTCAAACGTTTCAGACTTGTGTTTCATTAAGTAAATATACCCATATCTACTTAAGTCATCGGTGAAGGTGAGAAAATAACGATATCTACCGCGCGCCTCAATGCTCATCGGACCGCACACATCGGTATGTATGATTTCCAACAAGTCACTTGCCCGTTCCATTGTTCCAGAGAACGGGGTCTTAGTCATCTTGCCCATGAGGCATGGTTCACATGTGTCAAGTGATTCAAAATCAAGTGACTCCAAAAGTCCATCAGCATGGAGCTTCTTCATGCGTTTTACACCAATATGACTTAAGCGGCAGTGCCACAAGAAAGTGGTACTATCATTATCAACTCTACATCTTTTGGCATCAATGTTATGAAAATGTGTATCATCACTATCGAGATTCAATAATAATAAACCCCTCACATTGGGTGCATGAACATAAAAGATATTACTCATATAAATAGAACAACCATTATTCTCTGATTTAAATGAGTAACCGTCTCGCAATAAACAAGATCCGGATATAATGTTCATGCTTAACGCAGGCACTATATAACAATTATTCAGGTTCATCACTAATCCCGATGGTAATCGAAGAGCGAGCGTGCCGACGGCGATCACATCAACCTTGGAACCATTTCCCACACGCATCGTCACTTCGTACTTTGCCAGCCTCTGCCTATTCCGTAGTTCCTGCTTTGAGTTGCAAATGTGAGCAACCGAACCGGTATCAAATACCCAGGCACTACAACGAGAGTTGGAAAGGTACACATCAATAACATGTATATCATATATACCTTGTTTGGTGTTGGCCGCCTTCTTGTCAGCCAGATACTTGGGGCAGTTCCGCTTCTAGTGACCAGTTCCCTTGCAATGAAAGCACTCAGTTTCTGGCTTGAGTCCAGCCTTGGGTTTCTTCACGGGAGGAGCAACTGCTTTGCCACTCTTCTTGGAGTTACCCTTCTTGCCCTTGCCATTCTTCTTGAAACTAGTGGTTTTATTGACCATCAACACTTGATGCTCCTTCTGAATCTCAGACTCAGCGATTTTTAGCATCGCAAACAGCTCGGTAACTGACTTGTTCATCCCGTGCATGTTATAGTTCAACACGAAGCTCTTGTAGCTAGGTGGCAGTGATTGAATAACTCTGTCAGTGATCGCCTCTGGCGGAAGGGGCATCCCCAATTCAGCCAGGCGGTTGGAATACCCAGACATTCTGAGTATGTGTTCACTGACAGACCCGTTCAACTCCATCTTGCAAGCATAGAACTTATCGGAGGTCTCATAACTCTCGATCCGGGCATTCTTCTTAAAGATAAACTTCAACTCCTGGAACATCTCATATGCTCCATGACGTTCAAAACGTCTTTGAAGTCCCGGTTCTAAGCCATACAACATTGCACATTGAACTATTGAGTAATCATCAGAACGTGTCTGCCAGGCGTTCGCAACGTCTGCAGACTCTACTGGAGCGGGTGGTTCACCGAGCGGTGCATCAAGGACATAAGCCTTTTGGGAAGTCGTGAGGATAATCCTCAGATTACGGGCCCATTCTACAAAGTTACTTCCATCATCTTTCAACTTAGCTTTCTCTAGGAACGCATTGAAATTCAGGGGTGCTACTGCGCGAGCCATTGATCTACAACATAAATTTTGCAAAGACAACTTAGACTATTGTTCAAGATAATGAGTTTAGTTAATCATATTAGTTAAAAAACTCCCACTCAAATTGACATCCCTCTGGTCATTCGAGTGTCACATGATCCAAATTCACCAACCCAAGTCCGATCATCACGTGAGATGAGGTGGTTTCAATGGTGAACATCTTCATGTTGATCATATCTACTATATGACTCATGTTCGACCTTTCGGTCCCTTGTGTTCCGAGGCCATGTCTGTACATGCTAGGCTCGTCAAGTTTAACCCAAGTGTTCCGCATGTGCAACACTGGCTTGCACCCGTTGTATGTGAACGTAGAGTCTATCACACCCGATCATCACGTGGTGTCTCGAAACGACGAACTTTCGCAACGGTGCATACTCGGGGAGAACACAATTTTATCTTGAAATTTTAGTAAGGGATCACCTTATAATGCTACCGTCGTCCTAAGCAAAATAAGATGCATAAAAGGATTAACATCACATGCAAATCATAAGTGACATGATATGGCCATGAACTTGTGCTTTTGATCTCCATCTCCAAAGCACCGGCATGATCTCCATCGTCACCGGCATGACACCATGATCTCCATCATCTTGATCTCCATCAACGTGTCGCCATGAGGTTGTCGCGCCAACTATTGCTTCTACGACTATTGCTAACTCATAGCGATAAAGTAAAGCAAAAACGGCGAAAATAAATTAAAGACAACCCTATGGCTCCTGCCGGTTGCCGTACTCATCGACATGCAAGTCGTGATATTCTATACAAAACATGATCATCTCATACATCACATATATCTCATTATGTAATTGGCCATATCACATCACAACATACCCTGTAAAAACAAGTTAGACGTCCTCTAATTGTTGTTGCATGTTTTACGTGGCTGCTACGGGTATCTAGCAAGAACGATTCTTACCTACGCAAAAACCACAACGGTGATACACAAATTGCTATTCAACCTTCTCAAGGACCGCCTTTGTCGAATCCGATCCAACTAAAGTGGGAGAGACAGACACCCGCCAGCCATCTTTATGCAACAAAGTCACATGTCAGTTGATGGAACCGGTCTCTCGTAAGCGTACGAGTAAGGTTGGTCCGGGCCGCTTCATCCCATAATACCGCTGAATCAAGAAAAGACCAAGGGAGGAAGCAATCTGAGCATCAACGCCCACAAACTCCTTTGTGTTCTACTCGTGATCTCATCTACGCATAGACCTAGCTCATGATGCCACTGTTGGGGAACGTTGCATGTGAAACAAAAAAAATCCTACGCACACGCAAGATCTATCCATGGTGATGAGTATCTACGAGAGGGAGAGTGGATCTACATACCCTTGTAGATCGCTAAGCGGGAAGCGTTAAGAAACGCGGTTGATGTAGTCAAACGTCTTCGCGATCCAAATCGCAAGCCATCCTGCGATCCAATCACGATCCGTCCCGATCTAGCGCCGAACGGACGGCACCTCCACGTTCAGCACACGTACAGCTCGATGACGATCTCCGCCTTCTTGATCCAGCAAGAGGGGGCAGAGAGGTAGATGAGATCTCCAGCAGCACGACGGCGTGGTGGTGGTGATGGTGGAGTTATCCCGGCAGGGCTTCGCCTAAGCACTACCGGAATCTATTTGGTGGAGGAACTAGAGAATAGAGAACTAGCACGTGGCCGTGGGTTTTGGGGCTCTATTCCTCTAGTATATATAGGAGGGAGAGGGAGGAGCAAGCCTCCCTAGGGTTTCCCCTAGGGGTCGGCCGAACCAGGGCAAGGAGGAGTCCAATCCACTTCCTACTAGGAAGTGGATTCATATTAGGAAGGAGTCCTATTCCTTCCTATCTCCACCTTTTTTCCTCTTGGGCATATGGGCCCTTATGGGGTCGGTTCCCCAGCCCATTAGGGGCTGGTGCGCCACCTCTTGGGCCTATGTGCCCCCCGGGGTGGGTGGGCCCCACCCGGTGAACCCATTCGTCACTCCCGGTACACTACCAGAAATACCCGAAACTTTTCCGGAACCCAAATACCACTTTCCTATATATAAATCTTTACCTCCGGACCATTTCGGAGCTCCTCGTGACGTCCGGGGTCTCATCCGAGACTCCGAACAACCTTCGGTCACCAACACATATATCTCAATACTACTGAAACATCACCGAACGTTAAGTGTGCAGACCCTGCGGGTTCGAGAACTATGTAGACATGACCGAGACACCTCTACGGTCAATAACCAATAGCGGGACCTGGATGCCCATATTGGTTCCTACATATTCTATGAAGATCTTTATCGGTTGAACCTCTATGTCAAGGATTCAGTTAATCCCGTATGCTGTTCCCTTTGTTCTTCGGTATGTTACTTGCCCGAGATTCGATCGTCGGTATCTCTATACCTAGTTCAATCTCGTTACCGGCAAGTCTCTTTACTCGTTCCGTAATACAAGATCCCGTGGCTAACACTTTAGTCACTTTGCTTGCAAGGCTTATTGTGATGTTGTATTACCGAGTGGGCCCTGAGATACCTCTCCGTCACACGGAGTAACAAATCCCAGTCTTGATCCATGCCCACTCAACAGACACCCTCGGAGATACCTGTAGAGCATCTTTATAGTCACCCAGTTACGTTGCGACGTTTGATACACACAAGGTATTCCTCCGGTGTCAGTGAGTTACATGATATCATGGTTATAGGAACAGATACTTGACATGCAGAAAACTATAGCAATAAACTGACACGATCATATGCTACGTTCATAGTTTGGGTCTTGTCCATCACATCATTCTCCTAATGATGTGATCCCGTTATCAAATGACATCTCATGTCTATGGCTAGGAAACCTTGACCATCTTTGATCAACGAGCTAGTCTACTAGAGGCATACTATGGACATAGTGTTGTCTATGTATCCACACATGCAATTAAGTTTACAATCAATACAATTATAGCATGGATAATAAACGATTATCATGAACAAGGAAATATAATAATAACCATTTTATTATTGCCTCTAGGGCATATTTGCAACACATTGTCGCGCAAGTACTTCATTGTCTGCAAGCAGATTGCACGTGCCATATTGCATCGACTTCAACACAACGCCACCTCATTTCGTTGACTTGGCATCGCCGCAGCTTGACCGGTCGTGGATGCCGGACGTGGATCAGCTCTATGACAGATCTTTAGTCACGGGTATGTCTCAATTGGGCGAGACGACATATGACGACGCGGACAGACAATTGTTGGAGATGATCCATGAGAGAGGTGGGGGCGGAGGCTAAAAGGACGGGGAAGTGGATGACTAGGAGCCGGAGGTGCACACCTAGCAACCGTGCACGCAACCCGGCACATACAACCAGCAACCAGATTAGTACATCGGCCAGTTGGAGCAGGACGTTGACGACGACCTTGATCCGACGACCTCTTTTCTTACTCATTTTTGTAGACTCACATTTACTTTTATTCTCTTTCATTTTACATGATTATTTAACATTGATAGACAATGAAACGGGTGGGTAGATCAAAAATATAGGGGCAAAGCATGAAGGATATATGCCAATGTACTAAATACATTCCATGCAGTGAAGTACAAGAACAAATGGACATAGTTTTGAAGATTAGAAGATGGTATTCCCCCATAAGCCCGTAGCAACGCACGGGTCCTCTACTAGACATGATGATAGACATTAATTAGCTTTAATTGCATATAAATGGAAAATTCTTTTTTGACTCTAGAATAATGTAACATATTTTTTATAATAAAAATAACATATACCCTAAATAGTAAAAATAACATATTATATATATATATCCCACAAGGTTTTTACTTTCACCATGATTATGTTTCTTTCCTTTCATCAAATTGTTTTTCATATTTAACTCATTTGGCTCACTTATCTATCATGATGACAAACCTTATAGATAAAATTAAAGGCCCGTGGCAACGCACGGGCATTATGCTAGTTGTTTGAATGTGTAACTGCTCGTCCTCGATCTCTTTGGATCCAACCTTCAGGGATGCAATTGACCTAACATTCACTGACCCGGACAGTTCTTGTTGATACATTATGATCGTGATGAATTATTTGAAGAAAAAGAACTCAAATGATAAGTGTCACGTGTGGCACAAAGTAACACCGACCTTTTTACAACTAAAATTGACATCTGAAAAAAAACTTACCACCAAACAGAAAGTTGTCATGCTTCACAACTAAAGTTGTAGGACGGGGCTTGTCTGCTCCCTCCAGGTGCTCCCATCCGTGCTCCCGATCAACCCAACGGCGCATATTTTTTCCTTCACCGTCTTAATCTTCTGGGGGAAAAGACATGCAGCTCCGGTATTCCGGACTCCCCACTATACGTATTTCCTTTTTTCCACTTTCGTTTTCTCTTCCGGTAGCAGACCGTCGCTCGAGCGGTGATTATGGCAGTGAAACATGTCGTCCCCGATCTTGTTCCCATCACCGAAGCAGGTTGCCCGCTGCCGTCGTAGTTGCTTCTGTCCGCTGCACCGTCGAGCGGCATCGCCGCGCCGACGTCACCCCTGTCGTGGTTACCCGGCATCAACAACTGCAGATCGCGTCCGACGAGATGACTGGCGACCTCGCGCGCAAGCGGACAGACACCACAAGAACCGGGCGCCGGCTCTGCCGCTGGTCGTGCCTGCCCTTCAGTGTTGTTCTACATCGGCCTCGATCTTCCAGAGGCGTTGCCCTCAATCCTGTACGCCGTCGGTTGTCCCACCACACGCCCCGATGGAGCTCCGGCGGAGCGGCAGCGATGTAGAGCGTCTCCTGACTTCCAATGTCTCCCGATCACCTACGTGCTCCCATGGCACCAGTATTTTTTTATGTAGTGGGTTGAGTATTTAGGATGGGAGAAGAAAATACGTGATTTATTTGTCTTTTCTTTCGTTGGAAGAGGAACGCCTGGGTGAGGAACGAACGTAGCCATTGGATGAAGAATTGATGGATCGGGAGCACGGATGGGAGCACCTGGAGGGAGCACGCAAGCCCCGTCCATCAAAAAACGTCAGGGCAGAAATGATTCGTGCCACACGCGTGACCCCTATCAGAGTCCAAAAAGAAAGCTTGTAGGGGAATATGATGCTTTAGGGCCTATTTTGGACTATTCCGCTCTCTAAAATTCAGCTTCCCTCTAGAAAATGCAACTCAAAGGAGGTAGCACCAGAATATGCCATGAAGGCCTGAATATTCAATTGTGAGCCCAGACTCATCTACATCCGGTGACCAGTAAATTCAAAAAAAAAAAACTAGAAAAATTCAAAAACAAATTGCATGGAAGATGTTTGAGTGCGTGAGGTGCGTGCCAAATTTCAGAGCATTTGGACATCTGAGTTGCTCTCAGGAAAAAATAAATTAGGTCCGAACAATGCACAAGCAATAAGATTTTTCACATACCTCAAAATTGTCTTTTTTTGCTAAGAGCTACTCAGGCATCCAGATGCTTTGAAATTTGGCATGCACATCACTCTATCAAACATCTATCTCCACACAAAAATTTAGAAATGTTGAATTCATTTAGTATCTTTAACGAATTTGTTGTTCACTCTAAGGCTCACCTGAACCCGAGAGCCAAAACACTGATCTCATGAAGATGTTGGTACGTACGGAATGAGATTATTCATGATAAGGTACCTCCACCCATTGATGTATATCAACGGTTCTTTTGCAGTTACATCAGCTCGCTCATGATGATTGATTGACATCCAGAAGAAGATGTGTTAAAAAGGAAGGATGTTTTACCATATGTGCCATGCTTATCTGCCATAAAGAAGCTCCACACGAGAGTTATTGTCAATGCACAAGTCCGATGGAAGCTCCTTTGGATGGTTGTCAAAGCTTAATGTAGACAGCTCATTTGTTCTTGTTGATGGACTTGATGGAGCTGGTAGGGTTTTGAGGGTAGTTGTATGTGACGCCCGGATAATTAAGCTACAGTAATTCCCTGCTAATGATGCCACATCAGCATGATTACTGTTGTTAATCTCACGTTGATTCAGACCGAGTCGAATTCAAATTTAAATCGAAGTCAAAATTTAAAGTTTTCAAATGTCGAAACTAAAGTGTTCAAAGTGTGGCAAATAATTCTTAGATGATTATGGTGGTGAACCAACGTTTTTGGAAAGTGATTAAATGCCCTAAAGAAATTAAAACAGCATTTAAAATATTTAATAAATACTTTTAATTCAATAAATATTTGTAAGCTAAATTAAAATATGTTGGAACATTTTATTCCAGTGTGTTAAAATACAATACTAATTTAGAACTAAGTTGTATAGTTTGTTAAAACTAATTGGTTATTAAAACATTTAAAAGCTGAGTTAAAATATTAAAATTAAATAAAAATAATAAAAAAAAAAAGAAAAATCCCTACCGGGCCGAATTAGGCCGACCCGGCTGGCCCCTATAATAGCCAGGGCTGGGGCAACCCTAGCGCCCCGCCGCCCCCGTCCCGATTCCCCCCCCCCCCCCTGCCGCGCGCCAGCCCCACCCCGCGTGTCCCCCCCCCCCCCCCCCCCGCCGCCGACGGACCGGCCGAACCAGCCTGGCCCCGCCCGCCCCCCCCGACGTGGCCGACCCGCGCCCGCCGGATCCGCCAGCCCCGGCCGCCCCGCCCCGGGCCACGCCGCCGCCGCAACCCGTCCGCCCCGCCGGCCCCGTCGTCGACCGGCCCGGCCCCGCTGCCCCCCCCCCCCCCCCCGACGGCCGGGACCGGCTCCGTCCCCGCGTCGGCCGCCAACTCGCCGCCCCGCAGCCGTTCGCTGACCCCCTGTGAGCCGCTCCCGCCGGCGCGCGCGCGCGTGTACGTGCATGTGTGCGTATGTGCTGTGTGTGCGCGTGCGTGCGTGCTGTGTGTGTATATACGCGTATGCGTATCCATGTACGTCCGTATACGTATGTACTAAGAAAATAAAATAGAAATAGAAATAAAAAAAATAAAAAAATAAAAAATGAATAATAATTAGTTAATTAATTAATTAATTAAGTTAATTACTTCTGTTAATTAACTCTGTTTTAGTTAACCTAATTAGTTAGTTAGCACCTAATCTGTTAGTTAGTGTTAGAGTCAATGACAGTGGACCCCACCTGTCAGTTGACCAGGTCATCAGTCAAATAGTTGACTGCTGATGTCAGCATGACATCATGCTGATGTCATATATAATTATTGAATTAAAATAATCTGTTTTAAATTCAGAATATTATTAAAACTTTAAAAATTAATATAAAATCAACCGTAGTCCGGATTAAAAAGTTTTGAACATGAAAGTTGCTCAGAATAATTCTACGGTTCCAAATGTGCTGTCTGTTAGTCTGTCACGTGCTCCTAGCATAGCAAACGTGAAACTTTTTCATCGTTTTCATCTGTCCGGTAAAAGCCAGAGACCCGGGAAATATCGTCAGATATTCTTCCGACCCGTGTGCGACGTGTAGTACTGCGTTAGTGCATGCCTAGCCCTGCATATTGCCATGTCATGCATTGTGATTGCATCTGTGCTTTATATTTATTGTTTCTTCCCCCCTCTTCTTACCGGTAGACCCCGAGACTGACGGTGCTGCCGGGTACGACTACATCGTTGACGACCAGCCTTTTTGCCGCAGAGCAGCAAGGCAAGCAACCCCCCTTGAGCATTCCGATATTGCCCATTCCATTCCCTCTTATTCTTGCATTAGATTTTTGCTACTGTATTAGTTAGCTTCTATTCTGATGCATAGCCTGTTTTTGATAAACTGTTACTAAACCTGCAATCATATCAACTGCTTAGTATAGGTTGATCAGTGGATCCCCTGTGACCCCCTTAGTCCCAGTTGCCCCTGCTTCTTCATCGACGACTCGACGACTCGAAGACCCGAAGACTCGGTCAACCGACCGACGAGCCAGGCCCCTCACATCACCGCACCCCCCTTAAGTATGGCACTTCAGAGCTACTATCGAGTGACGAGGGTGATACCTCACTTAGCACTCCCGATGTTAATTCTGTAGCGTAGCTAATCGGTCGTGGGTATCGAGGGTGATTCCTCCTTCCCATTTATCGATAGCGACTCTTGCCATACACATACCTCGAGTGGGATCCATCGAGGGTGATTCCTCGGATATCCGCTTGGTGTATAAACACACAGTTACTTTAACTTGACATTGTTTACATGTGGAAGACGGGACTGGAGGGACAGGCGGTACCACCCTGGTTGAGGTGGACCTGAGTTCCCGACAGTCTTGAGACGGGCCCGCCCCAAGGGTACCCGTGTGTGAGATGTGGTGGGATGCGCCGGTAAGGCATCCAAAGGGTTATGTTGAGGCGTGGACGGGCAGGAGAGGCCCTTGCCACACATCCTCGAGACGGGGTGACGGGACCGCACTTTATGGGTCGCGCTTGCCCCGCATTAATAAAATGCTAATCGGTTGGGTATTTGATCTGAGTTGGGTCGTTGGTCTTTTTACGCACCAAACCATCGCGTGGGAGAAGTTATGGGTACTCAGCGTCGTTGTATCAGCCGAAGCTCTTCGGACGTCAGCAATGGAGCGGCGCGCGCCGGATTGGACTGGACGGTGCAGCTCTTGGACTGGAGTGTACTAGGTCTGCTTCTGGCCGCCCACGCATCGTGCAGGAGCGCAAGGGCAAGTGGGCCCACGAACCTGCGCGCTTAGGATTTAGACCGGCGGGCTGGCCTCTTCGTTGAGCCTAGGTGGGGTGACGACGTGCTGCTATCCCGAGGCCGGGCATGACCCAGGAAAGTGTGTCCGGCCGGAGGTGATCAGGCGTGTTGGAAATGCGGTGCACCCCTGCAGGGATGAATAATCTATTCGAATAGCCGTGTCCACGGTAACAGGACGACTTGGAGTTGTACCTTGACCTTATACAACTATAACTGTGATTTAAATTTGAAATGAATTGTGGCTCCGAGATTGCTTCCTCGCAGGGAGTCGGGGAAGAATCTCTGGGCGTGGTTACTTAATAAAATTGCTACAATAATATGACTATATATGAGATACCAGTCTACTCTCTTCTAATGCTGCAAGATGCTGAAGATGCTAGTCTTCGATAGGACTAGGCCTTCCCCTATTCTTGCTTTCAGCAGTCAGCCCAGATATAACCCCCTCCCCTTGATACTGATGCATACTTAGCATAGTTCTGATGTCAGTCTTGCGAGTACTTTGGATGAGTACTCACCGCTGCTTTGCTTTCTCTTTGCCCCTCGATACGATTCTGCGTTCAGACGCTGGAGCCCAGGAGATGGAGTACGCCGGAGACGACTACTACACCACCGCTGGAGCCTACTACTACGTGGAAAGTGCCGACGCTCAGGAGTAGTTAGGAGGTTCCCAGGCAGGAGGCCTCGCCTCTTTCGATCCGCTGCTTATGTTTGTGCTAGCCTTCTTAAGGCAAAAATTGTTTAACTTATGTCTGTACTCGGATTTTATTTGCTTTCGCTGACTCATGCTTGTCGAGCTTTGTATTCGAGCCCTCGAGGCCCCTGGCTTGTAATATGAAGATGTATGACTTTAATTTGTGTCTAGTGTTGTGTTGTGATATCAATCAGTGAGTCCCTAATCTTGGTCGTACGCATTGTGTGTATGATTAGCGTACGGTCGAGATCGGGGGCGTCACAAGTTGGTATCAAAGCCGACTGCCTGTAGGTATCCCCCTTTCCAACTCCTTGGCCGAAGTTGAGTCTAGTACTTGAAAAACTTTTACTAACATAGTTGTGTGGCTTACGGGCCCACGTCTCAATCGGGTGGTATTAGGATCTTTTATTCCTCGTCTATACTCTGGGTTCTGATCTCTCTTCTCTTTCGGGTTAAAGATTTTGCTAACTCTAACTCTAGGTTCTCGTAACTACTTCCTCCCGGAGAGCCCCTCATTTTAGACGATGACTTGAATTGTCAGAAGACTCCGACGATACTCTCTGATGTTCTCTCAAGAACTTTTGTTCATCGCTCTTGCGATTCCCTTCTATGATCAACCCCCCTCCCACCCCTATGCTTACCGGGGATTCGGTCATCCTCAGTTGTCATGGGTCTCACAAAATCCTTCAAATTGCTATTCGATCCTTCGAAACTCCTCAGTAGCCTTTTGCTCTTGACCTTTCTCACCGGCTTGCGTTATGGTTAATTCCATGTGTCTAGCAATATTTAGTAAATCCTTTGTGGTTTTCATCTGATTTTATTAATTCAACCTGTGTGTGGATGCATGCAGTCATCAGTTGTTTATCATAAATTATCCATCCGGCTCAGACGTCTTTCTAAACATGAGTTGGTTCTCGACAATTCAACTTTGATTGATTGCCCATCTAAGTCTATTCAACTTATTTGTATTTGATCGGAGCATCCGATTCTGATACACCAAACTGGAAATCAAAATTCCTTTGGTAATTAAGCATCGAATTAATGGATGTTCTATAATCTGATGCCTTGCATTCTTCCTCCCTCTGATTGGGTACCGATACTCACATCAGGTCCTTTGTGGACCGCCAGATCCATTGTTGGGTTATTATCCGTTAGCATCCTTCACATACAAAATTCTTGTGATGGTTTTCCCCTGATACATGATGCTATCGGTAAATTTTGTCTTCTCCCTCTGATAAGTTGTATCGTATGCTTTTGTCGGCCATGCTCTGTTGTCAAGCATGTGTTAATTACTCTTGAAACTTGTGGTATATGTTCCTAAGATGCCCCGATGGGTTGGACCTATGCCTTCCTTAATTAGTGTGAACCCGACAGTTTTCACGAGTCATATTTTTCTGGTGTTTTGCCAGATAATCTTTCAAAACTACAACTTTATCAAAGGCGAGGAGTAAATGGAAGGTGATGCATTGATGAAGTGGGAGTCGACCTTGAACCTTGTGTTCATGCCCATGGAAATGATGTTGATCTTATCATAGGAGCTTCTCGTAACAATAATCTTTCTCTTTGTTTGATTGATCTTGTATCTATGATTTTGATACTTTACAACCGTGGTTCCAACCATGACTGTTCTTCTTTAATCCCATTTTTAGACCAGTTTAAGCACTTGTCTTCTGCGGATCAATACATCGGTCCAAGCTTTAATTCTGATCTACATCCGAGTATTATCCCTGGTATCTTGATAAATATCATGGAGCTGCATAGCTTCTTATAAGCTCCTCATCAGCTATGTTTTCCTTCACTGATTCCAGTTTCCTCGTGTTCTGAGTTGTTGGACACTCAAGGACACCGATAATTGAATCGAGTCCGCATTGCGATTCAACAACTCTTAGTAATCTTCTTTGCTTATGAGTTTGTGCTCAATCATGTCTTTCCAAGCTGTTTGGCTACATCATCATCATCATGCTAAGGCTTGACCATGCTATTTATACCCTTCATCCCCGGAACACAATTCCAACCGTGCTCTAAGCTTACATCGAGTTTGCAATGTCATGTTGGTTGTCTTGAAGGCAATTTTGACTCTGAGCTAGCACTCTAAAATGTGGTTCCGACCACCCTTCGCTTCATCATTTCTTTGCTTGATGTCGTCGCTGATCGATTACATCTTCAAGAGACTTCTCGGCAAATGTGTCATGATCCTCATCAACATTCTGGGCTCTTCCAGGATATCAATTAAATTCATGATGAGGGTGGCATCCTTGTCCGTGGTAATTGGTGTTGTCGTTGGCGACATCCTTGCCATCACCTTTCATTTCTTGTTCCCGTGTTGTTTCTAACCGGAACACTGATAAATGGAATGTGATGTGTAAATTCAATACTTATGGCATACCAGCTCTATCACCTTGGAGTTAATGAACAATAAGTCCATTCTTAGTGTTTTGACTGTTGAGTCAGCACTCTAACATTGGTCGTGCTACTTAGTCTGTATTTCGGGTGCACTTTTCGATTAATGTTAATGGTGGATGTTTCCTTCGGGCATACCTCAATATATCATTTGGTTTTGTTCACTCAATCGTGGAGATCCTTCTTTGTGGGAGTCTCGACGAATTGTTGCTGAGCCCATCAGCCACATCCTCATCTTCTTCGTGGTTCATGATGGACATTTAAATTAGTGTTGGAAACCTTGAAAGCATTATCTTTGTGCCTAGCTCATGAAGGATATGTTTGTTAAAATAAGTGTTTTTCTCTAAGTTCACGTGCACCTTGCCGTTGCGATTATGAGAAAGTTATGCTTCGCTTCCTCTGGAATCGTTCCAATTCATTCATGCATGTGTGAAGCGTTCTATGGTTTGCTAGAATTGCTACCTTCACTCCATATGTATTTCCTACCACGCCAAGCCACTGATTGATTTGATCTGGAAAAGGAAGTTCCTCGTAAGAGCTAATCCAGGCTTACACATGGAACTTTGATATCCTCTATGATGGTCCCCATCCAGAACTTGATTACATTCCATTCTAGAAAACTTCCACGTGGGCACGAGTGTCTTGACCTTGTGTTCATATGTCTTGCAGTCTGGCTAATGATTCAAGGCTTGCTTCTGTTGATCATTCCCCGAGAATCTTGCCGCACCGTCTCGTAGACGTGTGTTTCATCCTTTTTCCTTCTCAGGCCTGCTGAGCCTAAGATATCCTGACACCAACCAGATCTGAATCTCGGACAGATATGATGGTTGGAACTTTATCAGGAATTATAACTTTGGTATTTATTACTCGGTAAGGTGATGTTGTAGCTAGCACACCTGGCCGGATGACCTGTTGTTATAATGCTTTGTTCAGCAAGGATTCACTACTGGAATCAGCAACTTTGCCGTCTGCCATGGCTGACGGCAAAGGCATGCATTGCGGACGGCAAAGGTCTTTGCCGTCAGCCAGCAGACGGCACCACATCCGGCTGAACAAGCTCCGGTAAAGGCCACTTTGCCGTCTGCTGGCCGACGGCAAAGAGGCAAAGGTCTTTGCCGTCTGCCAGCAGACGGCAAAGGGCATGGACGGCACACATGGCAGCTTAGGTCCATTAAGGGGTTAACGGCGTGCTTTGCCGTCTGCTGGCTGACGGCAAAGATGCAAAGTTCTTTGCCGTCAGCCAGCTGACGGCAAAGCTGCCAAATAGGCCAGGCCAGTGCACCAAGGTGCACAGGTAGCTACCATGTGGCATCTTTGCCGTCTGCTGGCAGACGGCAAAGCTCTTTGCCGTCTGCCAGCAGACGGCAAAGAGGTTGTACAGCCCCTGTTTTTTCTGTTTTTTCTTAAATTCATTCAATTTCACAGAATTTCACATATATATATATATATATATATATACACACACATTTGAAAATACTTTCAACAAGCATAACAACACATATACATACCAAATCATATCCCTGCCATATGGATATGATCATCCAACACATATATATACATACCAAATGAAAAGTCCATATGCAACATATATAGCTAGCCAACATATCCAACAACAAGCATAGAATGGTTTCATCCATACATACATATATAGGTAGCAAGTTTCACATTGTTCATCCTACAAAATAAAAACAAAAAGGAAGCACAAGAAGAAGAGTAGACTCCATCAACGCAAGCTTCCTCATCGAAAGCAAATCTGCAAATTGGGAAAGAAGAAAGTTAGACGAAGAAGAAGAAGAAGAAGAAGAAGAAGAAGAAGAAGAAGACTAGAAGAAGAAGACTAGCTAGAAGAAGAAGAAGAAGAAGAAGAAGAAGAAGACTAGAAGAAGAAGACTAGCTAGAAGAAGAAGAAGAAGAAGAAGAAGAAGAAGAATTTTTCTTCTCTTTCTTTTTCTCCTCTCCTCTTCTTTATCTTCTTCTTCTTCTAACGAAGGTAGGTAAAAATGCCATTTTTTAGCTAAGCTAGGTAAAAATGCTAAGTGTAGGTCATTTTAGAGCTAAGCTAGGTAAATAGGTCATTTTGGAGCTTCGTAAGGTTATTATGTCATTTTCGAGGAAAATAAGCTAAGTCTATGTCATTTTGGAGCTAAACCAAGGTTATCATGCCATTTTTTACCTAAGTATGCTAAGTATGTCATAAATGAACTAAATAAGCTAAGTATAGGTCATTTTGGAGCTATCCTAGGTAGTTATGCCATTTTTTAGCTCACTAAGCATATTATGTCATTTAGGAGGAAAAATGCTAAGTGTAGGTCATTTTATAGCTATCCTAGGTAAAATATGTCATTTTGGAGCTAAGTAAGGTTATTATGTCATTTTCGAGGAAATAAGCTAAGTCTAGGTCATTTTGGAGCTAAATAGGTCATTTCTTAAGCTAAGTATGCATTTGTTAAGCAAAACACTTGGGAAAACTTACCATCATCACGGAGGTGAAGGACCGGTCGGGTTTGCGCCAGTGTGAGATGGAGAAGGACCGGTCGGGGTTGCGGCAGACGCAGAAGGATCGGTCAATGCTTGTCGGGAGGAATGCTGCACCAAAGATCATTTGCAATGTCTCGTTAGCATGATGCAACTCAAATGTGAATACTAGTAACTAATGACCATTCAAATGAAACTCACCGTGGGCGCTATACCAATCTGGGGCATCGGCGGAGGGGCCTGACCGTTGTTCTGGCACACGGTCTGCACATTTTGTTTTCACAAGTCAGTCATATTAGTTAGTGATGAAACGAACATTACGTGCATGATTTGGCTAATATGCAGGAGAAACTTACCACGAGGAGGTCGTATAGGGCCCGGTGAGACGCGTCGTTCCAGTTCCTCTCCTCCTCGAACAGCCTAGCCGTCCTCTCCTCCAGCTCCCTCTCCCTCTCCGCCGCCTGCCTGTTTGCCTCCGCCAGAAGCTCCTGGGCCCTAGCCTCGATGGCGAGCTCCATTGGCCGTGAACGAGGCCTTATCTCAGGATCGGAGCTCGTCTGGCGCTTCTTGATCTCCGGGAGAGTTCTAGGACAACGTATCAGTCCATCCCCAATGGCTATCGAGCCATGGGGCCTCCCACCACCAGATATCATCACGAGCTCTGGATCAAAAGGACTCTGGCTCGGGTTGAAGTCCTCCCCTTTCCTCCTCCTCCCCTCATCTCTGTACCTCACGAGCTTGTTGTGGGAGGAGATGTTGCTGAAGCTCTCTGGATTATCGAGGTCATCCTCAGAGAATGACTTGGCCTTCTTGTACGGGGTAGTATGGGCCATGGCATAGAGGTCGAACAGCGGTGGCACCTCCTTCTTGTTGTGTCGTGCCTAAAAGAGAGGAACATAATATTAGTTAAGGGCTCAAGCTAGCATGAAGAATGAAATTGCATGAATCATGAAGCAAACCACATACCCAGTGATCCCCGAACTCAAACAAGTTGGAGCTCCCTTGATGGCGTGGCACACCTTTCATTTGGGCACGATTATCCTTGGCCTTGTTGTGGACGGTTAGCCAGTGGGAAGAGCACCACTCATCCACCAACGCCTCCCAACAGTCCATCATATCCGCACACCATCCCGGGGGCACCTAAGTTAGACAAGAGAAATTTCAGCACTACGCCTACGAATCAAATCAAGGAAACTAAGTACAAGGCCTTAAGAATAGGTAATTACCTTCATGTACTTCTCCTTACTCAGAAACTTGGAGCGGCACTTCTTCTTGGCCCTCTTAATGTTAGTCGAGGCGTAGTAGTCTCGAACAGCCTGCACCCGAGCCTCGTGTCGTAAGTTCTAAAATAGGCGCTTGCACTCGGCTACGAGAACAATAGCCGCGTCCGCCTCGTGTTCCTCAAGACACCTGTAGAAGGTCTGCAATCAAACAAGACAACACTGATTAGTACAATCACTAGGTGCTGTTGATTTTTAATTCTGTAAAGGAGAAATTACCCAAAACCGCCGGATCACAATGTCGGCCACCGTCTCGCACAAGACACCGTCGACCCTCTCCTCCGGCGGGGCCGGGGCAGCCACGTACAGCTCCCAGCTCAGTCCTAGCTGTCGAACCTCACCCTCACTGGGCAACGTGACCCACCCCAGGATGTGGTGCCGGAGAAGCACACCAAGGACCTGGTTGGGCCTGCGGACACCAGGGGCGTGTTTCCAACCCCTGCAGTATGACAAGGCCAACACATTAGATATTAATTTGAAGAAACATGAAGGCAAAAGGTTAAAAAAGAGTAAATGCACTTACTTCTCCCCATTAGGCTCAATCAACCACCTCTAATCGCGGGTCGCCGGCACGGGCGGGAGCTTTGTACCACCACGCTGGTAGACCTTCTTGCCCTCCTCAACCAGCTCGCCCTCGCTATAGCTATCCTCAGAAAAGCTGTCCTCGCCACCATCAGCATGGCCACTAGCCTCCGGAGTCATGTGGGACGAAGACTCTGGGACCGGAGTCTCCTGGGACGAAGACTCTGGGACCGGAGTCTCCTGGGACAAAGGCTCGGCGACCCGAGGCTCGTCGGCCCGAGGCTCGTGGACCGGAGTCCGGGACAGGTCCAAGTCAGACGGGTCCACCTGAGATGGAGCACTCTTGTGGTCGGGAGAATCAGCTGGGGGTGGCGGCGAGGAAGGCACATCAGCCTTCCTACCTCTCCCGCCGCCACGTCCACCTCTAGCACCCCTCTTCGTCTTCCCCCGACCTCTCCCGACCGAAGAAGGAGCGCCCTCCGGTGTCTGCATACTGTGTACCAGCGCTCTCCCGAGGTGCTCGGGCGGAATAATAGCACCCCTCCCAGCACGCGCCGAGGAAGGAGGCTCGGAGCGCTCTCGACCCGCGCCCACCATCTGTCAACACCTGCAATGACAAAGAGTAAACGAAATTAGTACAAAATTTGAATACCTAATAACATGAACTAATTAATAATATATATGCACGCGTATAATGAAGCACGGGGAATTTTCCATTGAAAATTTGAATATGTTATTTGTCAAGCATCAAAATATGATTACTAAATTATATTTATCTTAAGGATTATCAAGTCATTGAGCAAAACAATTGATGCAATGCTAAGAAACAAAACTCATCCCCTGCCTAACCAAACTTAGTTCCCAAACTACAAATAGTGCATTGATAACAGTGGTGTAAGTACCATTACTTATTGAAAAATGAATAGATCTCATTCTAGTACCCCAACTCCAACTATAATCCGGTACATTTTTTTGCGCCCTCTATTTCAGTTTTAAAAATTCATGACAAATACATGTCATTCTATGATTCGAGTGAATCCTGTGCCACTTTTTCCTCATCATATAAGTCCCCCTCCTAATTTCCGATGCTTTTTCATACTAAGACACACCATCGAAGAAGAATACCCTAGTAGGTATCAAGATGGACGGGAGCACTAGTAATTTGTTCCATAAAACATAAAATAACCATGTTTCTATTTTCCTGGCAAAAAACTATATGTCGCACTATCTCCATGTTCCTTTTCTTTGAAAAATATACGAAAACATATGAGGCACTTAAAAGAGGCCATGTTACTATAAAAACGTAGAATACACATATTCCACATGACATTGAATCTGCAAGTGATTTTTTTAAAACAATGACATCGTGTGGATTTGTCATGTAAAATAAAAATGTAGTATGGCACCATTTAAGCATACAATGGGATGAGTTACTTTTCACCTGCTTTGGGGCAAAACTCACTGTTTTGACCTTATGGAAAATTAGGTCAAACTAACACTATTACCGAATCTCAGTCAAGTATCATCATGTGATGTGTCATGTGAAAGCAAAATGTACTCTGACACAATGTAAGCATATAGTGGGTTCAGTTATTTTTTCCTCCTTTGAGGCAAAAATCACAATTTTGACCTTATCGATGAGCAAGACAATTGATGCAATGCTCAAAAACAAAAATGATCCCCTTCCTTACCAAATTGAGTTCCCAAACTGCAAATACCGCATTGATAACAGTGATTTAAGTACCATTAAATATTGAAAATGAATACTTCTCATTCTAGTACCCCACACCACCAATAAAGATCTGCTACAATTTGTGTGCCCTCTATTCCTGAGGACATCTCATTCCAGTTTTAAATTTTAGTGAAAATACATGTTATTCTATGATTTGAGTGAACTCTCTACCACCTCCCCCAACGTATAAGCCTCTCCCTTCTTCTTCTTTTCCTTCTTGTTTTCCTTCTTCTTCCTTATATTCTTCTTCTTTCTTCTTCTCCTCCTCTCCTCTTTTTTCTTCTTCTTTTTTTTTCCTTTTTTCCTTATTTTTTTCTTATTTTTTTCTTCTAGATTTTTTCTTTTCTAACCTAATAAACTAAACTCTAACCCTAACCAAACCTAACCTAATACCTAATAATCTAAACCTAAACTAAAAACAAAAAAACAGAAAAAGAGGAGAGGGGGGAAGAGCTCACCAGAGGGGGGCGGGGCAGGGGGGGTCGGGGAGGGTTGGGGGAGCGCCGGGGAGGGGCGGTGGAGCGTCGGGGAGGGCCGGGGGAGCGCCGGGGAGGGCCGGGGGAGCGCTGGGGCGGCGGTGGCGGCGGGGCTTAGGGGACAGGGGCGCTCGGGCGCAGCGAAGCGGCGGGTGGCAGGGGCGGAGGGGGGCCGCAGGGCACCGGCCGGGGCGGTGGGTCGGTGGGGCGGCGGGCAGGTGGGGCGATGGGCGGCGGTGGTGACAGGGCCGCAGGGCTCCGGGGCGGTGGGGCGCGGCGGCGGTGGCACCGGGGGGCGGCGGTGGCGCCGGTGGGCGGCGGGGTGGTGGGGCGACGGGGCGGCGGCGCGCGTGAGGTGGGCGGCGGGGAGGAGAGGGAGAGAAACAGAGAGAGAGAGGCGGGGTGGGGCGCGGCCGTTAGTTAAGTCAAACCGTTGCCGTCGGCCTTTTTGCTCTTTGCCGTCTGCTAGCAGACGGCAAAGAGGGGGGCCGTTAGGGTTTTTTGTAAGCAGCTCGTTTGTGGGCCCACCTCCCTCTTTGCCGTCTGCTTGCTGACGGCAAATCTCCTTTGCCGTCTGCTAGCAGACGGCAAAGAAGCGGCTGATGGCAAAGAGCTTCTTTGCCGTCTGCTAGTTCTTTGCCGTCTGTTTTCTGGAAACGGATGGCAAAGAGCTTCTTTGCCGTCCGCCAGCTGACGGCAAAGAACTGGCAGACGGCAAATTAGCTGATTCCAGTAGTGATTGCCATTCTTCCATGGGGAAATTATAAGACTTATTTTATAAGTTGCTCCTATTGGATCCTTTGTGTATCCAACTCCATCCTTTACTCGAAACACCATATCATTGCTATCCCGAAGCATGGATGTGGTATATCGATCATCAAAAGGAATAATGTAAGCTCAATGCTAATTGTTTCTTGATCAATTATTCAAACCCCATTGTATGGACATGTCATGGGTTTTTCTCGCCCCTTTTACCTAAATGGTTATCTACTTGCTATTCTGTCATGTATATCATGCTCTGTTTTTCCTTGGGAAAGATATACTCCTAAAACTTGGGTATAACCACATTTTCCTTTCCATTGGTCTGTTTAATGTGATAAACACATTTTCCTTTCCATTGGTCTGGTTGATCTAATAATCACATTTTCCTTTCCATTGGTCTGTTTATCCTTTCTTGAGATTATATGATCTAAGCAGTAATAATTCTCTGCTTAGGTAAACACCTCGGTAAACAAGTCTGTCAGTAAGACCCTGTTACTATTGTTGTTAGCATTTCGGTAACCGCCGGTGCACGAGAACTTTGCCTATTGGTCCGCCTCGTTTCGACGAGCAGGAAGATGGTTCTCTTCGTCCCCTGCCCTTGGTACCGATGTTGTTGCCGACATAGTTGACAGACTTTCCCCTGACATGTTCTGCTATCATGACCGTGCAAGATGTCACCGCTCTTCATACTCTTAATCCACATGATGGGCCCATAACCCATAGTTCCACAGGATCGAAACCTGACTCTCCTGTACCACTTTGATTCCAAGGTATGTTTTGCACTTGGCTTCGTATGTAATTCCCGAGCCACCACCTAAGGGATGATCTATTTTTGTGTCAGACGCAATATTTATTTCGTTGCTCTGAACCCCTTTTCACCTTCTGATCAGGTATCGAATGATTGCCTACCCGTTTGACACTTTTGAACCATCGCATATTGCTATCAATGAATTCCCTGAGTAACAACTCGAGAAATAATTCATGTCTTCTTCCTTGAGTTCAGCGTCAGATGCCCAACTTTGTGGAGATGCGTTCTTCCAGAGTTTTCCCCCTTACCGCGTTCGTAGGACGATGAAGATCCCGAAGAAACGATGATGACTTCATCACGATGACCAGAAGCAGAGAAAGGAAGACATCGACGAAAGGAATCAACCTCTTCGATGAGGGCAACCAAGACCGAGAAGACCCGTTAGAATTTCGCAACCAGAACATTTCCCCCTTACTCCATCGCTTAATCTCAGGACGAGATTTCTTGTAGTGGAGGAGAATTGTGACGCCCGGATAGTTAAGCTACAGTAATTCCCTGCTAATGATGCCACGTCACCACGATTACTGTTGTTAATCTCACGTTGATTCAGACCGAGTCGAATTCAAATTTAAATCGAAGTCAAAATTTAAAGTTTTCAAATGTCGAAACTAAAGTGTTCAAAGTGTGGCAAATAATTCTTAGATGATTATGGTGGTGAACCAACGTTTTTGGAAAGTGATTAAATGCCCTAAAGAAATTAAAACAACATTTAAAATATTTAATAAATACTTTTAATTCAATAAATATATGTAAGCTAAATTAAAATATGTTGAACATTTTATTCCAGTGTGTTAAAATACAATACTAATTTAGAACTAAGTTGTATAGTTTGTTAAAACTAATTGGTTATTAAAACATTTAAAAGCTGAGTTAAAAGATTAAAACTAAAATAAAAAAATCCCCACCGGGCCGAATTAGGCCGGCCCGGCTGGCCCCTATAATAGCCAGGGCTGGGGCAACCCTACCGCCCCGCCGCCCCCGTCCCGATTCCCCCCCCCCCCCCGCCGACGGACCGGCCGAACCGGCCCGGCCCCGTCCGCTCCCCCCCCCCCCGACGCGGCCGGCCCGCGCCCGCCGGATCTGCCAGCCCCGGCCGCCCCGCCCCGGGCCATGCCGCCGCCGCCCCCTGTCCGCCCCGCCGGTCCCGTCGTCGACGGGCCCGACCCCGCTGCCCCCCCCCCCGACGGCCGGGACCGGCTCCGTCCCCGCGCCGGCCGCCAACTCGCCGCCCCCCCCCCGGCGCTCCCGCCGGCCGGCGCGCGCGCGCGTGTACGTGCATGTCTGCGTATGTGCTATGTGTGCGCGTGCGTGCGTGTTGTGTGTGTATACGCGTATGCGTATGCATGTACGTACGTATACGTATGTACTAAGAAAATAAAATAGAAATAGAAATAAAAAAATAAAAAATATATATAAAATGAATAATAATTAGTTAATTAATTAATTAATTAGATAATTAGATAATTAGATAATTAATTAAGTTAATTACTTCTGTTAATTAACTCTGTTTTAGTTAACCTAATTAGTTAGTTAGCACCTAATCTGTTAGTTAGTGTTAGAGTCAATGACAGTGGACCCCACCTGTCAGTTGACTCAAATAGTTGACTGCTGATGTCAGCATGACATCATGCTGATGTCATATATAATTATTGAATTAAAATAATCTGTTTTAAATTCAGAATATTATTAAAACTTTAAAAATTAATATAAAATCAACCGTAGTCCGAATTAAAAAGTTTTGAACATGAAAGTTGCTCAGAATAATTCTACGGTTCCAACTGCGCTGTCTGTTAGTCTGTCACGTGCTCCTAGCATAGCAAACGTGGAACTTTTTCATCGTTTTCATCTGTCCGGTAAAAGCCAGAGACCCGGGAAATATCGTCAGATATTCTTCCGACCCGTCTGCGACGTGTAGTACTGCGTTAGTGCATGCCTAGCCCTGCATATTGCCATGTCATGCATTGTGATTGCATCTGTGCTTTATATTTATTGTTTCTTCCCCCCTCTTCTTACCGGTAGACCCCGAGACTAACGGTGCTGCCGGTACGACTACATCGTTGACGACCAGCCTTTTTGCCGCAGAGCAGCAAGGCAAGCAACCCCCCCTTGAGCATTCCGATATTGCCCATTCCATTCCCTCTTATTCTTGCATTAGATTTTTGCTACTGTATTAGTTAGCTCCTATTCTGATGCATAGCCTGTTTTTGATAAACTGTTACTAAACCTGCAATCATATCAACTGCTTAGTATAGGTTGATCAGTGGATCCCCTGTGACCCCCTTAGTCCCAGTTGCCCCTGCTTCTTCATCGACGGCTCGACGACTCGAAGACCCGAAGACTCGGTCAACCGACCGACGAGCCAGGCCCCTCACATCACCGCACCCCCCTTAATTATGACACTGCAGAGCTACTATCGAGTGCCGAGGGTGATACCTCACTTAGCACTCCCGATGTTAATTCTGTAGCGTAGCTAATCGATCGTGGGTATCGAGGGTGATTCCTCCTTCCCATTTATCGATAGCGACTCTTGCCATACACATACCTCGAGTGGGATCCATCGAGGGTGATTCCTCGGATATCCGCTTGGTGTATAAACACACAGTTACTTTAACTTGACATTGTTTACATGTGGAAGACGGGACTGGAGGGACAGGCGGTACCACCCTGGTTGAGGTGGACCTGAGTTCCCGACAGTCTTGAGACGAGTCGGCCCCAAGGGTACCCGTGTGTGAGATGTGGTGGGATGCGCCGGTAAGGCATCCAAAGGGTTATGTTGAGGCGTGGACGGGCAGGAGAGGCCCTTGCCACACATCCTCGAGACGGGGTGACGGGACCGCACTTTATGGGTCGCGCTTGCCCCGCATTAATAAAATGCTAATGGGTTGGGTATTTGATCTGAGTTGGGTCGTTGGCCTTTTTACGCACCAAACCATCGCGTGGGAGAAGTTATGGGTACTCAGCGTCGTTGTATCAGCCGAAGCTCTTCGGACGTCAGCAATGGAGCGGTGCGCGCCGGATTGGACTGGACGGTGCAGCTCTTGGACTGGAGTGTACTAGGTCTGCTTCCGGCCGCCCACGCATCGTGCAGGAGCGCAAGGGCAAGTGGGCCCACGAACCTGCGCGCTTAGGATTTAGACCGGCGGGCTGGCCTCTTCGTTGAGCCTAGGTGGGGCGACGACGTGCTGCTATCCCGAGGCCGGGCATGACCCAGGAAAGTGTGTCCGGCCGGAGGTGATCAGATTGTCTGGAATTAGTTAACATGGTTACCAACAATGATCAAGATAGGTCGATCAGCGTATTCGATTATGATTCATGAAGTCAAATCTTTTATGCTCACTAGAGAATCTTGTATTGCTCATATTAGGAGATGTCAGAACAGTGTAAGTAGATGGCCATAAAGGGGAATGACTATATCGGTCCATACTTCCACACTTTTAAGGGTGTTACACAGGGTGATCCATTATCCCCTTTATTTCTTAATTTCATTGCTGATGGGCTTGCCATGTTGGTTAAGAAAACACGAAGGCGGAGTTTGATTAGTGGTATGGTTCCAAACTTGGTGGATGAGAGTTTAGCATTACTTCAATATGTTGATGATACCATCTTCCTCCTGGAAGATAACTTGGAGAATGCAAGAAACTGTAAGTTCATCCTTTGTGTTTTTAGCAAGTCTCTCGTCTAAAGATAAACTTTCATAAAAGTGAGTTTATTGTTTGGGAGATGTTGTTAGTAGATACCCACTTGCGATGCTAGACTGTTGCTTGTGAAATATCTTGTTTTGACATTGGATGCTAAGAGACTGAGCAATTCTCAACGGAATTCTGTTGTGGGAAAAGTTGGAAATAGGATGGCTGGATCTTGGATGGAAAGTAAATTTGCCATCTATTGCGGATAGGGTCACTTTAGTGAACCCCTATCTTATTAGCATTCTTGTGTTCATGCTTTCTTTCCTCGAAGCTCCCAATGGAATACATAAGAATTTAGATACTAGCTGAGCAAGGATGTTTTGGTAGGAAAGTAATGATAGAAGGAAATATCAATTGGTTAACTGGCCTAGTGTATGTATGCCGAAAAGTTGTGGTGGATTGGGCGTGTGGACCTAGAAGTGATGAATTAATACTTGCTAACCAAGTGACTTTGGAAGTTAGGGAATACTAATTGGTTGTGGCAAGACTTGCTATCCAAGAAATATTCGAGTAGGAAATCCTCATCCCACTGGACATATGGTACTGGATGCTCACATTTTTTGCAAAGCTTGGTGAATGTTAACCATACATCCCAAGAGTTTACTAAAAGGATTTTAGGAGATGGAGCCAAAATAATGTTTTTGGGAAGATGCGTGGATAGAAGATTTATTTCCTAGATTTTACACCCTAACATTTACAAAAATAGTGTTTTTTCAATATGTAAAGATTGAGGTTTTTTAGGTTATCCAGTTTAGAAGAAACTTGCATGGTGAAACTGATGCCCAATGAGAACTGAAGTAGCTGGTGGATTCAGTTGAGTTGAAGGATTCCAAAGCCAGAATCAGATGGTCTTTCAATAGCAAGAATAAGTTTGTGGTGAAAGATTGATACTTGCACCTGGAAGCTTCTAGACTAGTTGGATACATATCAATCTGCAAACTTAAAATGCCTCATAAAATAAAGATCCTCATGTGGTTGATGCTCATGAGTAGTATCTTGACCATGGACAATCCGTTAAGAAGAGGTCGAACTGGGAATGATCAATGCCATTTCTGTTCTGACCTAGTTTGAAATATGTGTTTTCTCCTTTCTACGACCCCCTGACACAAGTTTCAATAGAGCATTAGTCATCTATGTTTTGAATGTGGTCTTGCTAAATTGGTCTGGCAGGTGGTAACTTGTGCTTTCACACTTCTCAGGCCCCGAGAGAGAATCAAAGATTTTGTGGGGGTTGGATTAAAATATTCCCAAAGAATCAAAGAATCTAGTTCTGTGTGTGTTTGCGTGTGTGTCTGTGTGTGTGTGTGGGGGGGGGAGTCACCACCAGCTGGACTATATGGAAAATTAGAAATATGGCTTATTTTGATATAATTTTTCATGATGACCCTGCTGTAGTGGTATACAATTTATGCTATTACCTTAAGAGGTGGAGTATTTTGTAGAAAAAATAAGAGCAAGGAAGAACTGAGCTTTGTGTGAATAAGATCAAGAAGGTGCCTGAGGAGATTTTTGCCAAGAGTCATGGGAATCCTCTAAATAGAAGAAATGTTATGATCTGACTTGAGATTCCATGGCCTAGTTTCTACCCCTCCCGAGGCAGCAGCTTTGATATATCTGCACTTATGGTAGTTCCTTATTATTAGGTGTTGCTTTTGATGGTTTGAAAAAGAACTGCATGTCTTTAGATATGGTAGTTTCTGCCCTGTGAGGCATGCATGTCCTTTGCAGTTGTATCATTGATAGTTTCTTTTCACTTTTGAACTTTGTAGAACCTTGTGGCGGTTTATTTAATGGAAATTGACGAGGAGGCTCATTGCATCAAACGAAGGAAAGAACAATGTAAGCCACTACTTGGCA
This sequence comes from Elymus sibiricus, assembly GCA_039707655.1. Classification (NCBI taxonomy): domain Eukaryota; kingdom Viridiplantae; phylum Streptophyta; class Magnoliopsida; order Poales; family Poaceae; genus Elymus; species Elymus sibiricus. The sequence goes on from CM077671.1 coordinate 329,814,389, forward strand.
TCTATGCTTGACTAGAAACACACATAATGGTATGGCTCCATTTTGGTCCACGTGATGTGGAGGATCTATGTAGAGTTGATTGTACCCCTGATTGATGAGTAATACAATAGATTTTTTGCGAAAAAATATTGTTGAAATTGTGACTATGTTTAACCTTAAAAGGTTACATATGTACCCCACAAATAAAAACTTTACATATTTGATTTATAAGATATTAGTACAATTTTTTTAGTAATAAGATACCGCCTTCTCTAAGTTGTTGCATCGGGCAACTCCTTTTGAGCCTAGCTCAGATGTTGTCTTTGTTTTTTTTTATTGGTGGTTATTGTCTTCATTGTTATTTGTGCACTAGTTTATCTCCTTGATAATTTGGGTGGGGATAAGCAGTGTGGTGAACCTAGTAGTTACCGCATATAGATTGGTATGAAAACCTAACAAAAAACAAGACCTATTTCATAGTTTATCTCAATTTTTTGACATGAATTACTCGGTTTGCTTTGTATTATTTGTAATTTGACGTACATATCATCAGTGGATCCAATTGGGGTGGCATGCCACCCCTCCCTCCAAATAAAAATATATTTGCTAAAAATGCACTTAGTCACATGTCATTTATGATGATGGCTAAACATTACCACAAAGTCAAGAGCCAATCGTTCTAAACTCTGAGCCCACTAGGCATTGTCCTTGGTAGGAATCGGTCGAGATTAACTCATGTGGTTGGAGGAAAGCGAACACCACAAATCAAAACTCTATGCGCCCTCACTCACAAAGCCAACTCACAACAACTCGACTAGTGTGTGCCGATGACACTTATTTTGTAAAAAATGCACCAAAATTCCTGTGATATAGGTATCTCAAAGTTTCATAATAGAACTAAACTTATTCTTTTTTTTCTTTCAAAAAAGTCTGAAACAATATCGAAGTTAGTACCAAATTTTGCTCATTTTACAACCACCAAACTTTCTATCATATTTGACAATGTAAAACTCATCGTATATATTCTAATATTAGCAAGTTTATTAACTTATGTTTTGTATTCACTTCAGGGTGCTCGTGTGGTACTACATGACAACTAATTTGTGAGTGTTAAACCAACGGCTAAACCCTGCACGGAGACGTAAGTGTGAACATCATAACATTTACCATGTAGCTCCTTTTGGAAGCAACCACAGGTTACTTTACATGAGCTATTAATAAGTCCATTTCCTAAGGAGCTAATGAGTTGGTATATTTGCTATATCTCTGAACTTTCAAATTATGTATTGACAGGTTTTGAGATAGCTTACTGCTCAAGTGCTCATGCCATATCATAATTTGGGCCGAACATTCGACACGTCTGTCCTTTTTTTCTCATTATCACCACCATTCCAAACGAGCTCAAAAAAAAAAAAAAAACTTGGCCATGTACATCGAGATTTATTCAATTCTGAGTGCCTGATTTACAAACTACAGACAAAACTGTCCTACAATTAATCGACTATACGAAAATCAAGTCCTGCAAAAACAACTAATGGCTACCTCACAACGTACACAGGGCGATCACAAAACGCCGAAAGAATGAATCACTGGACGGAGGACACGGCGCGCGCGAGCCTGCAGACGCCGATGGCCGGCCCGGCGGCCCTCCACGGCGCGCCCTCCTCCGCCTTCCACAGCCCGTCGTCGAAGTTGCGCGCGTAGCCCTCGGAGTCGTACCCGCACCCGGCCGCCACCCTCCTGCCGCGCCAGCTCCTCCCCCGCGCCCGCACCAGCATGCCCCTCGCCGGCGCCCATCGCCCGCGCCGCGCGGCGCACAGCCGCGCCAGCCCGCGCCGCAGCGCCGCCCACGCCCCTAGCGCCCCACCTCCGCCGCCGCGGCGCCCGCCGCCGGCGGCGGGGCTCGACAGCCTCTCGTACGACGTGGCGCCCATCGCAACCGACCGACAGGCAGGACGGACAGGAAGCCTTCCTCTCCGCGGCTCGTGCGACGGATGACAGTGTGTGGTGGTGGCGTTGTAGGTTGGACTCGCGGTCGCGGGTGGTTTTATAGACGTGGCGGCCAGTGGCGGACCTAGAATGTCTGCCTTGGGGGTGCCACAATTCAGAATTTGCACTAAACATCATCATAATCTCAACAAATAGTTCTAAAATTGCATCAGCTTCCTAGATCTTTAGTGTTACATACATAGTAAATTTTCGTTTACAGTTTTGGAGGGGGGTGCCATGGCACCCAGGGCACCCCCACTAGATCCGCCCCTGGTGGCGGCAACGGCGACGGAGGACGGACGCGCGTTTCCTGCGGGGGTGTATCGTTGGAGAGCGTTTCCATGGCGCTTTCGGCCCGAGCTGGGCCGCGGGGCCCGTGCGTGGCCCGGAGGACGACGACCGTTTCTCCGCTCGCCTGCCCAGCTGCCAAATGGGCCAGCCGTTGATGGCGCTCCAAGGCTAAACAAATGGTTGTTCCCTGAGCTGGATTTTTTGGTACTATCTCAAGACGTGTGTGTATTTGTATAAATAAAGTGGCATAAAGTGCTCTGGTACACAGCCTGTTGGTCACATTCGGTGGACTGACTAAACCGAGCTGCACTACGCTTTGTTTACAAGGAAATTTCCAGGAGTAGCCGAGAAGATTTGCCAGTTTCCGTAGCTGTTAAGAACGGGGAGCTTAGTTAATTAATTAAGATGAGATATATAAGTTGGCAAGAATATCAAGAGGCTGTCATGGCCGCTGACAGTTTCTTAGCGCCCAATTAGCTGGAACACCGACATAGCCTGATACGCTAATGCTGGCCTAGAAAGCAAGGGAAAGAAATAAGTACTGGCGAATTAAAACTGGAACATTCGTACCGCCAGCACTGAGCCGGTCTAGTGGTTAACGACTTGCTAGCATAGCTGCACAGCTGGGCCTGGTATGGTGTACCAGACAAGACAATGACAGCTGACAGGCGAGCTTCCATCGGCCGAGTCCCATTTGCAGCAGTTGCACACCACCCATAATGCACATAACGAAAATCTTTGGCTCAGCATGAGCTGCTATGCATTTTATTTCCCCCATTTTCAGAATTCACTGTACAGAAAAAATTCAATTTGAATCAGAATCAGGCCCAACGCTGGTGATTTGGTACACAGATCTATGCCTAGTTCAGTACACGGCTGTCTCCTCGGCACCTCGTTCGTCCGTCACTTCTTCGCCTTGGAGAAACGAAGGCACCTGTATTTCTCGCCGCTGACGGTGATCTCGAGGGCTCCGTCCTGGTTGTCTTGGTTGGAGGCGGTTCCCATGAGGACGCTCTTTTCCTTCTCCAGGTTCTCCTTCTCCATCTTCAGCCTCGCCTCTTGCCGGGCGATCTCAGCCTGTCAAAGATGAGCAGTCTGTCAATCAAGCCATGATGAGAAGACACTGCTGGTGTTATCATTTCGTTTGGGAAGGAATGAATATGTTTTAGAGTTATCGATCAGGAACTCTTCACTTTTGTCTGTCGAAAAACCTTTTTAAAGATTAAGAAGAAGGTCCTGTTTAAGTCTGCTTCTAACACAGTTCAAATAAATGTCTGAGAGAACAAATGTGCACTTAACTCATCTTGCTCCTAATATGACAAAAGATAATCATCGCGGCAGGGTTCACTATGCTAATATCAAGCCTAAAATCATTCAAAATGACCCAGAGAGCATAAATGATAAAGCACAACAGTTTCTCTATTAGATACCTTGTTGCCGTCAGAAAGATAACTATTAATGAATTTGCATTCTCCCTGGACAATTTTTGTGCAATGTTGGACATCCACAATTTTTGTTTTAAGATGCCCAAGATACTCTGAAATCGTGTGTACTGACCACACAAGCCATGGCATTTTAACCAGTTAACTGAATAGTGCTCAGAATATGACAAGACACCACCACATCTTTCTGATACCACAGCAGCCCAACATATGCTTGCATTCTACAAATACTATTTCAGTATTTCTATGCTGGCCAGATCGGAATCCATAGACACAAGCACAACATGCCGAGACATAACAACATTAGCAACAACAACAGTGAAAAACATGTACGAAAACAAGGGTGCATTCAACTTCAGTAGTCAATTTCCCACAAAGAAAAGAAACTTCAGCAGTCAATCAACAGGAGAGGCATGTATCGTTGGCTGGTGGCCTAGTGCTAGTCGTGCAAGAAAGCAGATAAGAGCACTTCCGTCAGAAGGAATCCCAAATATGGACTGAGCCACAGGCTTCAGGAAATCTACTGTTCTCTCACAACAACATAGTTGTGATGATACTAATAATAAATTAAAGCACGGTTTTACTCCTACATGAAGGTAATCCTACGCATAGGCTCACAATTTGACATTGACACCACAGCACTAAGGATCTATCATCTTAGCAATAGAAAACATGACATTTCTTTGAAGAAGATAAAATCCCCCTTTGCATTTCTTAGAACTAAAAACTATGACACGAGCAGGAGTAGTCCCACTCACATCACTAATGCATATTACGGAAATAAAAACACCAATTTTCATCCAGGTGCAAAAACCTTGCTAGCTGATATCGAATCAGTGAATACTCTAATCAGTTTGACTGAACCTCTGACCTCATGTGCAAGAACCTGGATATCTCATATCTAATCCGTGAATACTGTAACCAGTGCGCCTGAACCCTTCCCATTACTAAGAATTGAGAACTATGATACGAGCAGTAGTAGCCCACTCACATCACTACTGTATATCACCACCAATTTTCATGCCCGTGCAAGGACCTGGCTAGTATACATCCAGTCACTGACTACTGTAACCAGTGCTCCTGAACCTCAGACCTCAAAGATGCTCATACTAACCCTAGATGAGTAATTTGCCCCCAAAGCGTATCGATTACCGATTAATCAGCACCTAACATAACAAACACCTTCTATCAAATTCAACTAGGTCACTTGAACTTCAGAATTCCTTCCGGAGATCGAGCAACTATACGATATCGCTGCTAAAAAATCCGAAATGCACCAGCATTCAGCAACCGATCTCTGAACTACTCTGAAGGCATCAATCATGCCATCGACACCAACAACTGATTCGGCACCAGCCACCAGGGAATATGCAGGGAGATGAATCGGAATGGTGGGAAAGGAGACAGAGAGTACGGGGGTTGGATTGCTACCTCGCGGCGGGAGAGCTCGGCCTTCCAGGCGGCCTCCCTCTCGGCGACCTCGCGCTCGCGCTCCTGGATGTAGCTCTGCATCTCCCGCTCCTTCATGATGCGGTCCTGGATGTCCGCGTCCAGCGCCTCCTGCAGCTCCTTCACGAACCTGTCCACCACCGCCTTGATCCGCACAGACATCTCGCCCCCTCCTCCCCTCCTAATCTACACCGCACGGGTTGCGCTCTCCTCCTCCTCCTCCTCCTCTCGCCGCCCGCTACTGGCGCCTCCCTCCGGCGATAACCATGGGCGGCTGGCTGGCTGGCTAGGGTTCCGGCGTGGCGAGGTTGGTGGGCGCCGCAAGTCTCGTGCGCCGATGGTGTCTTCTCTTGGCCGTCTTCTCGTTTGGGCGCTTGTGCTGTGTGGAAGAGAAGATGCGGGACCCAGCAACAGCGAGCCGACCCAGCATCTGAAGTTCTGGAGTCTGGACCCCTCCTGTGATCTCTGAGCCGGTTCCTCCTCTTGAAGGCGTATTCACCAAAGGCCGTCAACTTCTGCTGAAGACGTAATGAATAGCAACCCAGCACATGAAAAATTGCAGAAAAAAAATCCAAAAAGAAAAACCATCAGCAGAAAGATTAGCATTTTTTTTTTAGGGAAGGCCATCATGGCTAGCTTTATTAAAACTCAAATAGTGTTTACATTGTCTATGAGCTTAGTGACAATAAAGTCAGGGGGCTCGTCCAACCAACTAAATGAAGTCTTATTACAGTAACAGAAATGAGCTAGCACATGTGCCACTTGATTACAAGATCTATAACAATGCTTATAAACGACCTTCCCAATTGAAGATTAGCATTATCACTGGAGAAAATGCAAAAAAAATTAATAAAATCAACAAAGAATAACCATCAGTATAAAACAGCAGAAAGATTAGCAACAGAACAGGAGATATTGCAAAACAGAAGCCAAGAACAACCATCAGCATCACAGACATGCACACAGCAGAGAATACCAAATGTCAAAGGTTCATAAATTTATCATAACCACCGGTTAAACTCGACGACTGACACGACAATAATCCGACCCCCGGTCCACGACATCCGGACTAACAATAATCCACGACATAACAATCCACGACGACACATTAATTAAACAGTTCAACGCCTAAGTAAACTGTCTCGACCACGAAATTACGCTAAGACAACGGTAACATCTAGTTCAGATTTTTTGTTTCTTCTCCTTCAGAGTTCTACGTCAAGCTGGTCACTGACGGTGGCATGCAGCAGGCAGGGAGCTCAGCTCACTTCCAGGGCATGCTGGACAGGCCGCTGTTGCTGGGAGTGGCCGCCGCCGGGACGCCCTGGTTCATCGGGCTGCCGGAGGACTCGCTCAGCGTGCCCCTGGACGGTGGGCTGTTCTGAGCCATCCCGACGCTGATGGGAGCAGGCGCGAGCGGCACGGCAATCGGCGGGGGCACGAAGCTCGGCGTCATCTTCGGTGGCGCGGATGCGGGTTCATGTCCAGCAGCAGCTTGGTTCTTCGGCGCCTTCTTCTTCTCGGCGACGGTGTTGAAGGTTCCCACCACAACCTGTGGGTACAAGGATAGCACTGGTTAGTCATTTCTCTAGTGTGCTATGACTAGCTAATACAGTACTGTTCTGATAGGTGGATGCCAATGATGTGGAAAGTCTAGGGAAGTAATTGTACATAGCAGGCTGGTGAGAAACAAAATCATGAAACAACATTCAGGTTTGGACAGTGTCCACAGAATTTCAGTCAGAGAGGCATGTCCTTTTCAAAAACATCATGAACCCAAATTCTAGGAGACAGATCATTGTGCTAATATTCTCAGTATGAAGCAATAAAGAAACTGAAGGATGATAATACACTGATTTTTTTTTTTTTAACTTTTGGCTAGAAAAGATTAGCAAATATGATGCAGAAAGTAACACAGGGAAAGCCATGTATCAAACTATGACCGCAGTAAAATAGACTGAAGAATGCCAATGCGCTGAAACAAAAATATGCAAATAATTTTACTTGCTAATAGAGAACTAATGTAGTAGGTGGATGCTAATGATGTGGAAAGTATAGGGAAGAGACTGTAAATAGCAGTCTGGCTAGTGAGGAATAGAATCATGAGGCAACATTCAAGTTCCAGCAGTGTGCACAGAATATCAGTCAGAGAGGCATGTCATTTTCATAAACATCACAAACAATACCCAGGAAACAGACAATGGTGCTAATATTCTCAGTATGAAGCTGTAAAGTAACTGAAGAATGCTAATGCAGTGAAACCAAATTATGCAAAGAATTTTACTTATGGCTGGTATATAAGATAAAAAAAGATTGGCAATTACAGTGTACAAAGTAACATAAGTAAAGCTATTATTCTCAGTATGAAGCAGTAAAGAAACCGAGGAGTTCTATTAGCCTAATACACCAAACGAAAATATGCAAAGAATTTTACTTCTGGTTGTATTAGCAATGTAATGTAGAAAGTTACTTAAGTGAAGCTATGTATGAAACTACGACCGCATACTTGATGCACTGAGATTTGAGGCTGGTGTGAATGAACAGACCTGTATAGGTGTACAGGCAATCAGAAGTCCAGCAATTCCGCCACCCAAGACGCGGCCATCAGGACTTGCGAGCGAAACACTCAGCCCGCCGGTTCGGCTACGATGGCCTCCAGTGTCTTGCACGGTGAACGATCCGGACAGTGACAGTATCTCAAATCGGCCCTGTGGCAGAAAACAGGAAGAACCATCACTTACAAACCTGTCGTAGACAAACCGTCCACAGTGATTTCAACACAACTACAATTTGAGTTTTTGACCAGGCCCCATTTTTTTCCAACTCTTGTATGTTGTCAATTTCCATTTCATCGAAAAGAGATGTATTATCTCGAATAAGAAGTGCATACCTCGTATGTGACCGTCCCACCTGAAGTGGCAGATTGCCGAAGGGTCACGTTTGAAATGGCGCCATTTGCTGAAAGAACAACAACAGCACGAACTCCATTTTGCGCAAATGACAATATTTTTGCAGCTACATCCTGCAATGCAGCACTCAAGTTAATTTTCCATGTGAATGATATGATCTTTATAGTAATATATTAGAGACACTGCTACAATGTAAATATGGGATTGAGGAGGAATCTTTACCTCTCCAGCTTGAACAGCAATGACATGTGGCGTAAAGCCAGCTCCTGCAGAACCTGCAAAAATACAATTTCACCAGGAACATGATCAAACACCTGTTATAGATCTCAAAAGAAGCACGGCGACACATTTTAAACTTCAGTCAAACAGACATGTAAGGCTTCAGTTCAAAAGTTAAATTTCAGCTGGGTGATGAAACTGTCAGGCAATAGGGATCCCTTAACTATGCATTATTTCAAAAATCACTGCAATTATTCAATTAAGCTTGCCTGTACGACATTTACAGTGAAGAGGCTACAGTTTGAAAAGCAGGAAGGGTACAGCAGTAATTTCCATCTGCAGTCTGCACGCAGTACAACACCCCAGATCTAGTCAAAGCTACTCAGTATGTCCAGAGTCTAGGCAGTAAATTTCGAATTTCTAAACAGGTATTAAATTAAATAAAGAGCAGGTAAATAATTCCTCTAATTGCTTCATAAAAGTAATTAAACCGTAATAACAGAAAAATGGAGAAGGTTAGAGAGAGATTTACCAATGAAAGCAAGCGCAGACATGACCTTGTCCTGCTTCTTCACCTTGTTAGTGGAGCCCTTTGGGCGACCCCGCTTCTTCATCCCGACCGGCGGCACCGCCAGCACGCCGCCCGCCGCCGGTTTGCCGGCAGGCGCCGAGAAAGCCCCCGAATCACCGGGAGCCACCGCCGTTGGGTCCCCGGGCATGGGCACAGGCACCAATGCCATGGACGTGGAGCCGTCCTCGCCGTACTTCATAGCGCGGTCGCGCTTCTTGGCGGCTTCCTCCTCCATGTTGAGCTCGAACGCCGGGCCGCCATTGCCCCCCGCAGCAGCCGCGTCGGGGCCGACGGGCATGTCGAGGCCAGCGCCTCCCCCAGGTTGGTACGCCTCCGCCGGCGGCGGAGCTGAGCCCGGCTTAAGGAAGTAGGCGTTGCCGTCCTCGCCGTAGGTCATGCGCATGTTGGGCACGGGGCCGGAGGACTGCGGCGTGGGCGGGCTGTTGGGCAGCCCGAACGGCTCCCTCCCGGCCATCCCCCCCTGCTGCTCCGGCGACGCCCTCACCTCCATCATTCCTCAAACAACGCAGAAGCGAAGCTCCTACCGAGAACAAGCGAGCTCAGCGAACTATAAGAAAACCATAAACCCCACGCCGCACAGAGCTCGAAATCTTTGACGACGAACAGAGCTCGCAGTATCTTGGGACGAGTGGGACGAGGCCGCAAATGACGGGAAAATGAGGGAAAAACGAAAAGAAAACGGTAAACCGGAGCGAAATGGAAAAATAATGCGGGGCGGTTGGTAACCCAAGCCTCGGCGGGAGGATTCGGCAAGCAAAGCGCAGAAATTACAGATCCCCCGCCCGAGCAAAATCACCAAGAAACCACCGCAAATCAGGATAATACCGGGAAAATACGGAGAAAAGACGGAGAAAATAAATCAGGGAACGCGAAAGCAGGAACAACAAAAGCCAAGCTCCCGGCGTCGGCCGCACACTCGTACTGCGCGCGGGGAAGACGGAGCTCGGGGGCGCTCAAACGACCGCAAACGGGGGAGGGGAGAGGGGGGAGAAATTTGGGGATTTCGCTTATCTCCTACGTAATTTGCCTGCCCTCCTCACGAGCGCTCCTCCCAATTTCGTTTCTTTTTTCTTCTTCTTCTTCTTTTGCTTTTCTTTCTAAACTCCCCCGCCCTCACGTAATCTTTTGATGAGAAAAGAAAAAGGGATTAAAATTTGATGGCGGGGGGATTAAAAACGGGCAGGTAAGTGAGGCGCGTCAGGGCTGCATTGGTAAGGGTCTACATTATTTGACCCCCCAGGGCACTTATTATATTTACTTTGTGACCTCCTCTGCTTTTGGCTTTATCCGCCCCCCTGTGTGTATTTTTTTTCCCTCTTTAGCTGTTGTCTGTTTTTTCACTGTGCACATGGACCTAACCCAAAGCCGCTCCCCTCCCTACCACCACATGCCAACTGGCTAGCAAAGCCAATAAATTAGCTATGGCATGCATTGCTTTGACCAGACCGGTATGTGTTTAAAAAAAAACTTGACCAGATTCATATGTTGGCCGAAGGATTTCGCCTGGCTGGCTGGTGTGTCTATGGAAGGGTTTCACCACATCAATATGTTTTTGAAATATTTCAACTGATTTAATTGTTTTGATGAGATATGACCAGATGCAATTGTCCTAAAAAAGTTTCGACCAGAATTGAATTTCTTTTCGACATGTTTTGACCAGATTAACATGTTTCAAAGGAATTTCACCAGATTATCATATGTTTTTTTAAAGTATGATAATATCCGTAACATGTCAAAGCGACTAGACTAGATCCATATGTTTTCAAAAAAGATTTGGCAAATGTATACGAAAATTAACACCTATCACATATACATCAATTATTTAGATCATGTTAGGTGTGATTCCGTATTGTCATCTATGTGCAAATATTCTTGAGGATACTTTATAAAAATAGTAAGAATAAATGATCATGATTTAGCACTATTGTCAAGGTCAACATCATTGTGTATATATGATAACTATGGAAATGAGTTTTACTATGTACCTTTTATGATTCATTAGGACACATAAATGAACAGTAAAACATTTACGACGAGGAAACAACACAAGCATAAGTGTCACTCATGGCTCATTCGAATCTAATCAAAGTAATAACTAAACAAATGTATATATATCATCAACAAACTACCTAGGCATGAAGAGTGGCATGGTTGGGAAGAAGATGAAACAAGGACAGACCAAGATGTGACAAAGTTGTAATGGCGAAGTGGTAAGTCCGCGGGATGGTTGTATCTCGAATGATAGGGTGGAGTGGGAAGAACTGGGGCTTGGGAAAAGTAGGTGATAATGGAGTAAGCTATTGATCATATGAAAAAAAACAAGTTAAGACATTGCACGACGAACAATATAATTGAATGTGAATTGAATGGGTATTCTAGTACATACTTCTGAAACTGACATGGAGAGTTGCTTGTCCTTGTCAATTACAACCAATTGTGTGCTACAGTACACATTCGGTTACCGAAGTCATAAATTAGCTAGCATGCATTTCTTTGACCATACTAGCATGTATTTCACAAAAAAATACCACACTAATATATTTACAAACAAATTTCACCATGTTTGTAAGTATACGAAAAGAATTCATACGTTCAATATGCTTCCAACGGATTTCCCCATGATGGTTTTAGTGAAATTTCACTTGATCCAATTATACTTGAAAATATCTCACTAGAATCGGATGTTTTCAACGGGTTTTGACAAGATTAACATGTTTTCAAAGGATTTTCACTATATTCAAATGTTTACCAAAAGATTATGATTTGTCATATTAAAAAAAGATTTTTACCAGATCCATATATTTTCAAATGAAGTTGACCAGATCTATTACTTACAATTATTATATTTCACTAGATTATCATGTTAAAAACATGTGGTTTTAAAAGGGCCGAATCTAGATGAAGGATTTGACAAGATTCTTGTTCTCTAATGGATTACCAAATCTATGTATTATGTAAACAATTTGCCCACATCGCACGTTTTAGAAAGAGTATGCCCAAATGCAAACATTTCAAAATAGCTTAACTGGATCCATATGTTTTCAAAAAGATTTAACTAATTCATATGAAAATTCATATTTATCACATATATTTAGTTCATCGTGTTAATCTAATAATTGAGAGAATTGTTAATTACAATTTTTATGGTTCATTGTGATACAATGATCAACAATAATAATACCACAACTAGGAAATAATACGAGTGTAAACATCACTCATGGTTCATTCGGATCTAAAAAATGTAGTCGCCAAAAAAGTGGGGGTACCAATAAATTAATTACATGGAAATAAATAGTGGCATGGTTGGGAACAAGATGGAGCAAGGGCATACCGAGTTGTAACAAGGTTGTGATGGTGAGGTGATTGTTTGTTTGGGTGACTGTATCCAGAATGGAAGTGTGAAGCAAGACAAACCGATGGTGATGTATTAATACAAGATCTGAAATACATGATATCGGAGAGAACGATTAGTTATTTGAGGAAACAGGTTAGTACATCGAACGATGAGGAAGATCATTATATATGAATCAAATGGGTATTCATTTCCTTTTCCTTGACTTTCCATATTTCTATGTATGTGGAAGGAAGTCAACAGATTAATATGTTTCCAAAGAAGTTTGACTAGTTTAACTATTCTAATGGGATTTGAGTAGATACAATTGTCCTCGAAAGTATCTGACTAGAATTATCTCTTTTTTAACATGTTTTTACAAGATTAATATGCTTTAAATGGAAAATCACTATATTATGTTGTTTTCGTAAAAACAAAATTATGCTCTGGCAAGGTTCTTTAAAAAAGGATTTGACCAAATTCACATGCCTCTAAAAAACATCGATTATATATTTATTTGGAAAAGTTTTGAATACATTACCATGTTCCAAAGTTTTTTCATGCGCAATTGTTTTTAAAGGATCTGGCCAGATCTAGATGCAGATTAGACCAGATTCTCCCCTCGGGCGATTTTGACCAGATCCATGTGTTTTGAAAACAATTTGACTACATCGCATGTTTTTGGAATAGCATGACCAAATCCTAAACATTTCAATATGGCTTGACCGAATTCACATCTATAACATATATTGAAGCCATTCGTGTAAATCTTATAATCATGATATTTTTAACTATACTTTTTTATGTTTTGATGCGATATGGAAATCAACAATGAGCATAGACATGACAAGCATGAACATAACTCATGGTTCATTCAGATCTGAACAAAGCAATCACCAAACTACTGGTGGCACCAATCCACAAACTAAATGTACATGAATAGTGCATGGTTAGGAACAAGATGGAGCAAGGACCTACCAAGTTATTCTAAAAAAATAGGACCTACCGAGATGTGACAAGATAACGATGGTGAGGAGATAGATCCACTGTATGGTTGTATCTCGAATGGCAGTGTGGAGCAGGAAGAACCGAGGGTGTTGTATTTATATTAGAACTGAAACATGGTTGCGGAGGGAATGATTAATTATATGAATAAATGATTTAATACAATATCATTAAATCTCAATCAAACGAGTATTGTATTCCATTCATAAAAAACTAGTCAAAGAGTTGCTAGTCTCGGTCAGCTGGATACAACCAACCGTGTTCTACGGTACGTGTGTCAGTTTCAACTGGTTGCTTCAATTTCTTCTAAAATTGGGCATAGTTTGATACCTATCGTTTCCGCAAAAGGCGGTCATAAATATAATGTCTAGGGTATTGCGCAGAAGGGTTTTGATCAAACTATTATGATGTTCTTATTTTAGGCCTGAAACGCCTTTTGCAATTATTGTTCTTCATACGTTACGTTATCATATTCATGCGCTTCTTAGTTTTCTTCACCCTTTTCACATATCTTCTAGACTGGTAGGTGATACTTGTGATCTGCGTTGGATTTTCCGTGAAGAGGAACAGGTTATTACAGCACAATACATATAAGTATTTCCCTCAGTTAAGAACCAAGGTTTATCGAACCAATAGGAGTAACGGTCAACCACCGTCTTCAGCGATTGCACACAAAAGAGAAATGATACATCTCCAATGTATCTATAATTTTTCATTCTTCCATGCTGATATATTATCATTCCAGGATATTTTTTGGGTCTTTATTTACCAATTTATAATATTTTTGAGCACTAACCTATTGACCCAGTGCCAGTTGTTATTTTCTGCGTGTTTTTTACTTTTTAGGTTTACATTACCAAACGAAGTCCAATTGCCACGAATTTTTTTGATGATTTTTTCTGGACCAAAAGAAGACCTGGAAGCTTTGGAAGGAGGCCGGGGCCCGCACGAGGGCCGCACAAGCCAACAGGGCGCGCCCCAGGGGGGGTCGCGCCCTCATGGATTGTGCCTCCCTTGGCTGCCTCCCGACGCCCCTCTCTGGCCTATAAATTCTCTTTCACCCTAAAAATAATGGAGGCAGTCCCGAAACCCTTTTTCCGCCGCCGCAAGTCTCTGTTCCGTCGCGAGGCCATCCGGAGCTCCGTTCCGGCACCTTCCCGGAGGGGGGATCGATCACGGAGGGCTTCTACATCAACCTTGCTGCCCTCATGATGATGTGTGAGTAGTTCACCACAGACCTACGGGTCCATAGCTAGTACCTAGATGGCAATCTCTCTATCTCTTGATCTTCAATACAATGGTCATCGCATCTTCGCTTTGATCTATCCGATGTAATCCTATTGTGCGGTGTTTGTTGGGATCCGATGAATTGTGGGTTTATGTTCAGATTGTTCATGAAAAGTATTTGAGATATCTCTGATATATATTGTCTCTTAATTTCATGATCATTATAGTTTCGTAACGCTCTCCGATTTATTGATGTGCTTTGGCCAAGTAGATTGATATTTCATCGGTGGGAGTGGTGCGTTGTGGTAGGTTCAACCTGACGAGTTTCTATATCCCAGCGACAAAGTAGGGGACAAGATGTGTCTTTATGTTGTTGCTACTAAGGATAACACGATGGGGTTTATTCATATTGCTTGAGTTTACTTTGTCTACATCATGTCATCATTCTCCATGTATTACTCTGTTTTACTTAATACTCTAGATGCATGTTGGATAGCGGTCGATGAGTGGAGTAATAGTAATAGGTGCAGGCAGAAGTCGGCCTATTTGTTTATGGATGTGATGCCTATATACACATGATCATTGCCGTGAAAATCGCATAACTATCCGCTTTTATATCAATTGCCCAACATTAATTTGTTACGCACCGTATGCTGCCTACATGAGAGATGCCGCTAGGGAAAACTATGGCCCCCGGGTCTATTCACTTATATATTTACAAACGCTACTATTACTTTGCTTCCTTTATTTAACTTTTATTTTAGTTTTCAATTTACAATTATCTACAATTATCTACACACCTCATTTGCTTGCAAATAACGAGATCAAGGGGATTGACAACCCTCTTGCCCGCGTTGGGTGCAACTTGTTTGTTTATTTGTGTGCAGCCGCTGAAGACGGTTGAGGATTGATATTCCTATTGGTTCGATAAAACTTGGTTTCATAACTGAGGGAAATACTTACCCACTTTGTGCCGCAATAACCCGTTCCTCTTCACGGAAAACCCAACGCAGATCACAAGTATCAGGAAGGATTTCTGGCGCCGTTGCCGGGGAATATCATCATCAACTATCAAGTAACTTCACACAAATTTTCATTCACTGTTTATCTTTTTATTTTCTGCTATATTTAGTTTGTCTCATAAAAATCAAAAATACAAAAATATTTACTTTTGCTTGTTACCTTGCTCGCTTGCCTAGCAATGTTATCTTTATCTTTATCAAAGACAAACAGAAAGTAAAAGGCAAAAATAAAGATAAATGGATCCTCATCCACTTGCTAGTCTTTTCAAAAAGACCCAATTATGTTGAACCAATTGCTAGTGAGTTGAGTGTATTAGATTGTCCTTATGAGGTCTTGCTTGAAAACCGTGAATCTAAAAATTGTGATGAAGTGTTAAAAGAAATTTATAAAGTGATTCATGATAGTTCCTTGAATGAAAAGCATGATTGCCATGTTGCTAGTATAAATTCTATGAATATCAATTGTGCTAATGATCATGATTGGGGTGATAATCATGATGTTCCTTGTGATCTCTATAATTCCAGCCTTCATGATGAATCTATTATTGAGTACTAAAAGTGGGGTTGGAAGAGTGTCAACTTTAGGTAATAATGATCCCACTACTTTGGAGAATGATCAATATTTTGATAGTTATATTGTTGAGTTTGATTATGATCCTACTTATAATTATTATGAGAGAGGCAAACATGGTTATAAGAATTTGCATATTACTCAATTACCTCTCTTTGTGTTAAAATTATTAATGCTTCATTCTTCCTACATGCTTATGCTAGATATTTCGTGTATTGATCATTTGTTTTCCTATGAAATACCTATGCATAGGAAGTATGTTAGACTTAAATGAGTTTGTCACATGCTTTATGCTGCTCTCTTTGTGCTTCAATTCCTATGTTTTATGTGAGCATCATTAAAATCTCAAGCCTATCTTAATGGCTATAAAGAAAGAGCTTGTTGGGAGACAACCCAATAATTTCTGTTTGTTTTTGATAACATGATTATTTCCTCTGTAATGATTATGTTTTTTTGTTTAAATTAGTGTTTGTGCCAAGTAAAGCCTTTTGGATGACTCACAAGATTAGTAGAATCGACGCTGAAACAAAACATAAACTTTTGACTCCAGTACAAGAATTTTCATTTTTTACTGGAGCGTGATAATGATCTTAATTTTTTACACAGTATTTCTATACAAATTTTCGAGGTTTTCCTATTTTTTTCAGAATTTTAGAGTTACATAAGTATAGGTTCTCTATAGATTTCTACAGACTGTTCTGTTTTAGACAGATTCTGTTTTTGCTTGCATAATTGCTTGTTTTGATTATGCTATGGATTGTATCGGGGGGTATAAGCTATGGAGAAGTTATAATACAGTACCTATTATGCATTTATGAAATAATGATAAATTTATAACAGTACCTAAATTATGTAATATGTTTATTATACTAACGGATCTCACGAAGTTTTGTTGAGTTTTGTGTGATTGAAGTTTTCAAGTTTTGGGTGTTATCATGATGGACAAAGGAATAAGGAGTAGCAAGAGCCTAAGCTTGGGGATGCCCAAGGCACCCCAAGGTAATATTATAAGGAAGAATCAAGCGTCTAAGCTTGGGGATGCCCCGGAAGGCATCCCCTCTTTCGTCTCAATCCATCGGTATGCCACTTGAAGCTATATTTTTATTCATCACATGATATGAGTTTTGCTTGGAGCGTCGTTTGCTTTTGTTTTGCTTTTACTTTCAGTTTGCCACAATCATTGTTTGCTGGACACACCTATTTAAGAGAGACACACCTTCATCATAATTTGTTAGAATACCCTATGTGCTTCACTTGTATCTTTTGAGCTTAGCAGTCGCTCTAGCACTTCACTTATATCTTTTTGAGCACGGTGGCGTGTAGATTTTATAGAAATGATTTAACTCTCGTTCTTCACTTATATTTGTTTGAGAGTTAATAAATAGTGATGGTAATTTGCATGGGTCATAAGACTAGTCCAAAAATATTAGGTATTCAATGAGTGATAATCAAAACCATCATGTAGCACATATAGAGAAATTGTGGGTCAATGATATTGATGTGGTAATATGAAGAAGGTGTGAGTTCATAATTTCTGACCCGTAGAAGTGTCGATATTAAGAGGGGTTGACCTTTTTGTTCATCTAAAAATTTAAGAGGCATGGTGATGATGTGTGAGCATTTCTATTCCTCGTTGAAATCCTAGTGTTGTTTCGGGTCGGAAGCGTGCGATGGTTTACTCCTACCAACCTCTTCCCTTGGGGGATGCGAGTAGTACTTTGATTTATGATAAAACTAATAACACTTTGCAATAAGTATATGAGTTCTTTATGACTAATGTGAAACCATGGACATAGGCAATCTCACCTTCTCATATTTGCTAGCCTCTTCGGTACCGTGCATAGCCCATTCTCACCTCGAGGATCGGTGCAACTCTCGCCGGTGCATCCAAACCCCGTGACATGATATGCTCTATTGCACGTAAGACTTATTATATCTTCCTAAAAACAGCCACCATACCTACCTATCATGGCATTTCCATAGCCATTCCGAGATATATTGACATGCAAATTCCATCGTCACTTCACATGACTAGTTCGTTCATCATCAGATTGCTTTGCATGATCATATAGAGCTGACATAGTATTTGTGGCAAAGCCACCGTTCATCATATTTTTGATACGTGTTGATGTCTACTACGCAACTTTATTCTTGTAGACTCGTGTTGGGCCTCCAAGCGCAGAGTTTTGTAGGACAGTAGCAATTTTCCCTCAAGTGGATGACCTAAGTTTTATCAATCCGTGGGAGGTGTAGGATGAAGATGGTCTCTCCCAAGCAACCCTGCAATCAAATACAAGAAATCTCTTGTGTCCCCAACACACCCAATACAATGGAAAATTGTATAGGTGCACTAGTTCGGCAAAGAGATGGTGATACAAGTGCAATATGGATGGTAGAAATAGGTTTTTGTAATCTGAAAATATAAAAACAGCAAGGTAGCAAGTGTAAAACAATGAGCAAAACAATATATTAATGCTTGGAAACAAGGCCTTAGGGTTCATACTTTCACTAGTGCAACCTCCCAACAATGCTAACATAGTTGAATCATATGATCATCCCTCAACGTGCAACAAAGAATCACTCCAAAGTTCCTATCTAGCGGAGAACAATAAGATGAAATTGGTGTAGGTAGTGGAACCACCTCAAAGTTATTCTTCCCGATCAATCTTTTGAGCTATTCCTATAAGTGTCACAAACAGCCCTAGAGTTCGTACTAAAATAACACCAATGATACATATCAATCCACCCTAATGTCACCTAGATACTCCAATGTCACCTCAAGTATCCGTGGGTAAATTATGCGACATGCATCAAGCAATTTCAGATCTAACATATTCAATCCAACACAAAGAACTTCAAGGAGCACCCCAAGATTTCTATCGGAGAACGTGGTATGAAAACGTGCAATAAACCCCTATGCATAGATCCCCTAGGTCACCGGAATCCGCAAGTTGATGCCTCAACATATATCAAGTGAATCAATAGAATACCCCAATGCCACTACGGGTATCCCGCGCAAGACGTACATCAAGTGTTCTCAAACCAAAATATTCAATCCAACATAACGAGATCTCAAAGGTAAAGATTCAATTCATCACAACAAGGTAGCAAGGGAATAACATCATATGATCCAACTATATTAACAAAGCCCGTGATACATCAAGATCGTGCCATCTCAAGAACATGAGAGAGAGAGAGAGAGAGAGAGATTGAACACATAGCTACTGGTACATACCCTCAGCCCCGAGGGTGAACTGCTCCCTCCTCGTCATGGCCTCCACCGGGACGATGAAGAAGGCCACCGGTGATGGTTTCCCCTCTCCGGCAGGGTACTGGAATGCCTCCAGATTGGTTTTTCGTCGATATAGAGAGTTGCAGCGGCGGAATGGAGAGTCTCTATTTATTTCTGGGGTTTCTGGTATTTATAGGATTTTTCAGCGTTGGAATCACGCGCAACGGAGCTACGAGGGCCCCACAAGCCAACATGCCACGACCCCCCTGGGCCGCGCCCTGAGGGCTTGTGGCCCAGGGGTGGCTCCCTTCCGGTGGTTCTTCGCTCCAATATTGCTTATTTGGTCTAGAAAAAATCACCAAAAAGTTTCGGGCGATTCCGAGAACTTTCATTTTCTTCACAAAAACAACACCACGGTAATTCTGCTGAAAACAGCGTCAGTCCGGGTTAGTTCTAAATAAATCATATAAAGTGCATCAAAACCATATAAAAGTATTGTAAACGTAGATGAATATGGCATGAATACTTCATAAATTAACAATATGTTGGAGACGTATCACGTGTCACGCTAGATCATTGCACATCCTGGTACACTGCCAGAGGCATTCATACAGAGTTATATCTTCATATCAGTTCTCCATATCGAGTTGTAAGTAAATAAAAGTAGGATGATCATCATTATTAGAGGATTGTCCCCGTGAGGAAAGAATGATGGAGACTATGGTTCTCCCACAAGTCGAGATGAGACTCCGGACGAAAAATAAAGATGGGGGAGGCCAAATGAGCCCACCATCCAAAAAATATATAAAAAATGATGAGAGAAAATGAGAGAATGGACTTTGCTACTATCTTTTACCACACTTATGCTTCAAAGTGGCACTATGCTCCTCATGTAGAGAGTCTCATGATATATCATTTTCATATGCTAGTGGGAATTACCTATTCATTATTACAAACTTGGCTTGTATATTCCTATGATGGGCTTCCTCAAATGCCCAAGGTCTTCATGAACAAACAAGTTGGATGCACACCCCACTTAGCTTCATTTGAGCTTTCATACACTTATAGCTCTAGTGCATCATTTGCATGACAATCCCTACTCCTTGCATTGACATCTATCGATGGGCATCTCCATAGCCCATTGGACGCCTAGTTGATGTGAGACTATCTTCTCCACTTTTTACTACTTTGATATCTACCACCTTACCCTATTCCACGTAAATGCTATGTCCAATGGCTCACACTCATGTATTGCGTGAAGAATAAAAAGTTGATGCATATTGAAAAGTACGATCCAATTGCCTGACTTAGACACCGTGGTGCTTGACATTTGTATTAATGTGGTGGAGACGGAGCCATGCCTTGCTAATATAATATGATGAATAGGGGGTAAACATTTTGTAAGGATCGTACACTTTGAAACATTTATGATTTTGTTTCTTACATTTTAAATTTTTCTATGTTAATATTTGCTGATTCATCGTTTCTCAATGAGCATACATGCATAAAATTACATAATGGATAGCATGTCACATCAAAAATTCTGTTTTTGTCATTTACCTACCCGAGGACGAGAAGGAATTAAGCTTGGGGATGCTTGATACGTCTCCAACGTATCTATAATTTTTTATTGTTCCATGCTGATATATTATTATTCTAGGATACCTTTTGGGTCTTTATTTACCAATTTATAATATTTTTCAGCACTAACTAGTGCCAGTTGTTGTTTTCTGCCTGTTTTTTACTTTTCAGGTTTACATTACCGAACGAAGTCCAATTGCCACGAAACTTTTTGATGATTTTTTCTGGACCAAAAGAAGACCTGGAAGCTTCGGAAGGAGGTCGGGGGCCGCACGAGGGCCGCACAAGCCAACAGGGCACGCCCTGATGGCTTGTGCCTCCCTCGACTGCCTCCCGACGCCCCTATCTGGCCTATAAATTCTCTTTCACCCTAAAAATAATGGAGGCAGTCCCGAAACCCTTTTTCCGCCGCCGCAAGTCTCTGTTCTGTCGCGAGGCCATCTGGAGCTCCGTTCCGGCACCCTGCCAGAGGGGGGATCGATCACGGAGGGCCTCTACATCGACCTTGCTGCCCTCATGATGATGTGTGAGTAGTTCACCATAGACCTACGGGTCCATAGCTAGTACCTAGATGGCAATCTCTCTATCTCTTGATCTTCAATATAATGCTCATCGCATCTTCGCTTTGATCTATCCGATGTAATCCTATTGTGCGGTGTGTTTGTTGGGATCCGATGAATTGTGGGTTTATGTTCAAATTGTTCATGAAAAGTATTTGAGATATCTCTGATATATATTGTCTCTTAATTGCATGATCATTATAGCTTCGTAATGCTCTCCGATTTATTGATGTGCTTTGGCCAAGTAGATTGCTATTTCATCGGTGGGAGTGGTGCGTTGTGGTAGGTTCAACCTGACGAGTTTCTATATCCCAGTGACAAAGTAGGGGACAAGATGCGTCTTTGTGTTGTTGCTACTAAGGATAACACGATGGGGTTTATTCATATTGCTTGAGTTTACTTTGTCTACATCATGTCATCATTCTCTATGCATTACTCTGTTTTACTTAATACTCTAGATGCATGCTGGATAGCGGTCGATGAGTGGAGTAATAGTAATAGGTGCAGGCAGGAGTCGACCTATTTGTTTATGGACGTGATGCCTATATACATGATGCGCCTCCAACGTATGTATAATTTTTGCTTGTTCCATGCTGTTATATTATCATTCTTGGATGTTTTACAATCATTTTATAGCAACTTTATATCATTTTTTGGGACTAACCTATTGACATAGTGCCAAGTGCCAGTTGCTGTTTTTTTGCTTGTTTTTTACTTCGCAGATTATCAGTACCAAACGGAGTCCAATCGCGACGAAACTTTTTGGAGATTTTTTTTGGATTAGAAGAAGGCCAATGGGCCAAAGAAGTAACCAGGAGGGAGCCCAGGCCGCCCACAAGACACCAAGGCGCGCCAGGGGCCCCGGGCGCGCCCTGGTGGGTTGTGGCCGCCTCGGGAACCTTCTCCACCGCCTCTAAGCTCTATAAACACCCAAATATTCCAGAAACCCTAGAGGTGTTGACGAAAAATACATCCAGCCACCGCAAGTTCCAGAACCGCGAGATCCAATCTAACACCATCACGGAGGGGTTCATCATCGTCATTGGTGCCTCTCCGATGATGCGTGAGTAGTCCACCATAGACCTACGGGTCCGTAGGCAGTAGCTAGATGGCTTTCTCTCTCTCTCTCTCTCTCTTGATTCTCAATACAATGGTCTCTTGGAGATCTATTTGATGTAATGAATTTTTGCGGTGTGTTTGTTGGGATCCGATGAATTTTGAGTTCATGATCAGTTTCTATCCATGAATAGTATTTCAGTCTTCTTTGACCTCTTATATGCATGATTACTTATAGCCTCGTATTTCTTCTTTGAATCTTTGGTTTAGTTAGGCCAACTAGATCGATTTTTCTTGCCATGGGAAGAGGTGCTTTGTGATGGGTTCGATCTTGCGGTGTCCACTCCCAGTGACAGAAGGGGCAGCGACACACGCATGCATCGTTGCTATTAAGGATAACAAGATGGGGTCGATTCCTACATGAATAGTTTTTGTCTACATCATGTCACCGTTCTTATCGCATTACTTCGTTCCATGAACTTAATACACTAGATGCATGCTGGATAGCGGTCAATGTGTGGAGTAATAGTAGTAGATGCAGAATCGTTTCGGTCTACTAATCTTGGACGCGATGCCTATATAATGATCATCGCCTTGGATATCATCATGATTATTTGATCTTCTTTCAATTTCCCAACAGTAATTTGTTCACCCACCGTGTGCTATACCCATGAGAGAAGCCACCAGTGAAACCTACGCCCCCCGGGTCTACTTTTCCAACATATTGCTTTCCGATCTATCTTTTGCTGCTTTTGTTTTCAGATCTATTATTCCAAAAACCCAAAAATACCTTCCTGCACTTTTTATTTGCCTCTTTTATTTTGTGTTCTTGCGAGATCTATCTATCCAATCTATCACAACCTAATCTATCTTTTTACCGTGGAGAGATTGACAACCTCTCTTTCGCGTCGGGTTGCATGTATTTGTTCTTTGTGTGCAGGTGATGTTTACATAGTGTTGCGTGATCCTCCTACTGGTTCGATACCTTGGTTTCATAACTGAGGGAAATACTTACCGTCGCTGTGCTGCATCATCCCTTCCTCTTTGGGGAAATACCGACGCAGTCTCAAGCCACGTCAAAGGAATTTCTGGCGCCGTTGCCAGGGAGGAAGCAGTCTCATCAACGTGCCAATCTCTGGCACCGAGGAGACACCATCAACATCAATCAGGTTCCTAATCACAAATTGCATCTCCTTGCAATTACATTATTTGCCATTTGCCTCTCATTTTTCTCTCCCCCACTTCACCAAATTTGCCGTTTTATTCGCCCTCCTTTTCGTTTGCCTTTCCCTCGTCAGATCTCTTGTTTGCTTGCAATCTTGTTTGCGTAGTCACAATGACTCAAGAAAATACCAAATTGTGTGAATTTTCCAATACTAATAATAATGATTTTATTAGTACTCCGATTGCTCCTCCCGCCACTAGTGCGGAGTCTTGTGATATTAATGCCGCTTTGTTGAATCTTGTCATGAAAGATCAATTTTCCGGTACTCCTAATGAGGATGCCGCGTCCCATCTAAACACATTCATAAAATTGTGTGATATGAAAAATAAAAAAGATGTGGACAATGATATAGTAAAGTTGAAATTATTTCCTTTCTCCTTGCGGGATCGTGCAAAAATTTGGTTTTCTTCTTTGCCTCGCAATAGTATTGATTCTTGGAATAAGTGCAAGGATGCTTTTATTACTAAGTATTTTCCGCCCGTGAAAATTATATCCCTTAGAACTCAAATCATGAATTTTAAGCAACTTGAGCATGAACATGTTGCACAATCTTAGGAAAGAATGAAATTGATGCTAAGAAATTGTCCTACTCATGGTTTAAATCTTTGGATGATCATACAATTTTTTTATGCGGGATTGAATTTTGTCTCTAGAAATCTTTTAGATTCTGCCGCGGGTGGTACTTTTATGGAAATTACTTTGGGTGAAGCTACTAAATTGCTAGATAATATTATGGAAAATTATTCACAATGGCATACTGAAAGAGCACCTACTAGCAAAAAGGTTAATTCGGTTGAAGAAATTAGTACTTTGAGTGAAAAAGTTGATGCTTTAATGAAGTTGGTTGTTAGTAAAATGCTCCTATTGATCTTAATGATGTGCCTTTGTCTACCTTGATTGAGCAAAATAGTGATTCCATAGATGTGAATTTCATCTCGCAAAATAATTTTTATAACAATGCTTATAGAGGTAATTTTAATCCTAGGCCTTTTCCTGGAAATTCCTCTAATAATTATGGCAATTCCTATGGTAAATATTCTTACAATAATAGGAACCCCTCTGATCTTGGGAGTAATATTAAAGAATTTATCAATGCGCAAAAGGTTTTCAATACTACGATAGAAGAAAAGTTGAATAAGATTGATGATATGTCTAGAAGCATTGATAGAATTTCTCATGATGTAGAAAATCTCAAGTTGAAAGATTTTGCACCTAAAATTGATGAATCAATTAAAGCTTTATATGTTTCTATGAATGAGAGTAAGAAAAGAACCGCCATGCTTAGAGCTAAAAGAGAATTTTTAGAAAAAGTGTTTTCTAGTGATTGCTTTCAGAAAAATGATGAAGATCTTAAAGTGATTGGTGTTTCTTATATTGATTCCTTGTTTAGTAATATTAAAATTGATGATAAAGGGACTGAAGCAGAGTCAACTTTAGCTAGAAGGCGTCCCAATAATTTGGAGGGTGAAAATCTAGATGAAAAAATTGATGAAAGTGGGTTTGAAGAGGTCAAAACTTTAACTAGTGATGTGCCTACTATTTTGGATTGCAAAGATTTTAATTATGATAGTTGCTCTTTGATTGAATGTATTTCTTTGCTGCAATCCATGTCAAATTCACCCCATGCTTTTGAACAAAATAAAGCTTTTACTAAACATATCGTTGATGCCATGATGAAATCTTTTGAAGAAAAGTTGGGGTTAGAGATTTCTATTCCTAGAAAATTACATGATGAGTGGGAACCTACCATTAAGGTCAAGATTAAAAATTATGAGTGCTTTGCTTTGTGTGATTTGGGTGCTAGCGTTTCCACGATTCCGAAGTCTCTATGTGATGTGCTTGGTCTTACCAATATTGACGAATGTTCTCTTAATTTGCACTTGGCGGATCTACTATTAAAAAACCTTTGGGAAGAATTAATGATGTTCTTATTCTTGCAAATAGGAACTATGTGCCCATAGATTTTATTGTTCTTGATATTGATTGCAATCCGTCTTGTCCCATTATACTTGGTAGACCGTTTTTACGCACTATAGGTGCCGTGATTGATACGAAAGAAGGCAATATTAAATTTTTGTTTCCACTAAGAAAGGGTATGGAACACTTCCCTAGAACAAGAATTAAGCCACCATATGAATCAATCATGAGAGCATCCTATGGAGCAAAAACCAAAGATGACAATACTTGAATCTATGCTTTATGCCTAGCTAGGGGCGTAAAACGATAGCGCTTGTTGGGAGGCAACCCAATGAATAAATTTATTTTCATCTTTTTCTTTCTGTTTTGAGTGTTGAAACAATTATGCATCTGTTATGATTGTGTTTTTATGTTTTATTTAGTGTTTGTGCCAAGTAAAGCCTTTAGGATGATTCATAAGATGAGTAGAAACAATGCTGAATCCGAAACAGAAACTTTGCCTCCAGTGCGCGAGTTTTTTTTTACTGGAATGTGATAATGAGCTGAAATTTTTAAAAATTATTGATATACAAATTCTTTAAGTTTTCCTAATTTTTCAGAATTTTAAGAGTTATAGAAGTATGCTTAGAGTACAGATTACTACAGACTGTTCTGTTTAAGACAGATTCTGTTTTCGTTGCATTGTGTGCTTGTTTTGATGAATCTATGGGTTGTATTGAAGGGTATAAGCCATGGTAAATTTAAAATACAGTATATATAATGCAATAATAAAATTTGAATGAGTTTGCAACAGTACTTAAAGTGGTGATTTGCTTTATTATACTAACGGATATCATGAAGATTTTGTTGAGTTTTGTGTGATTGAAGTTTTCAAGTTTTGGGTGAGATCACGATGGACGAAGGAATAAGGAGTGAAAAGAGCCTAAGCTTGGGGATGCTACAGCACCCCCAAGATATATCCAAGGAGAAACATGCAACTAAGCCTGGGGATGCCCCGAGTGGCATCCCCTCTTTCTTCTAACGACCATCGGTATTTTACTTGGAGGTATATTTTTATTCGTCACATATCCTGAGTTTTGCTTGGAGCGTCTTGTATTATTTGAGTCTTTGATTGCTTTGCTTTTTAGTTTGTCACTAGTATCCTTGATGGACACACCCATTTGAGAGAGCCAAAATTATGCTATGATTTGTTAGAATTGCTCTTTATGCTTCACTTAAATTTTTTGAGCTATGGAATTGCTTTAGTGCTTCACTTATATCTTTTTGAGCACGGTGTGCTTTGAAATTTTGAAGAAATACTCTCATGCTTCACCAACCTTAATGATATGCCAGATTTTGCTGCTCTGATTGCAATTTCCAGGGCCTAGATAAAGAAATGGCCGGGTACAAGGAGCTGCCAAGCATTGATGCGGCCTCCAAGAAAGATTTGTATCCAGGTTGCAAAAAGAAATATTCCAAGTTGAGTGTCACACTGACGCTTCTCGGATTTAAAGCAGAAAGTGGTCTATCAAACAAGGCCTTCACACAGTTGTTGACTCTTTTCAAAGACATTCTTCCAGAAGATAATGTGCTCCCCAAAAGCACGAACGAAGCGAAGAAAGTTGTTTGTCCATTGGAACTTGAAGTCCAGAAGATACACGCTTGTGTGAATGACTGTATGTTGTACCGCAATGACTACAAAGATTTGTGTTCATGTCGTATATGCAAGCACGCACGATACAAGCGCAGGAGAGCAAAGGACAAGTACAAAATGGACGAAGAGATCGAGACAGGAATCCCGTTCAAGGTTGTTTGGTACTTGCCTATAATTCCAAGGTTGAAGCGTTTGTTTGCAAACCCTAGAGAGGCAAAGAGGTTGCGGTGGCATCATGATGAGCGAACCACGGATAAATATATGAGGCACCCAAAAGATGGGGCTCAGTGGGAACAAATCGCGGACAGGTTTAGAGATTTTGCAAAGGATCCTAGAAATATATGGCTAGGGGAGTGTACTGATGGATTTAATCCATTTGGTGATATGAACACCAAACACATCACTTGGCCGGTGCTTCTGTGCATATATAACCTTCCTCCTTGATTGTGTATGAAGAAAAAATAAATCATGATGTCGATGATTATCCAAGGCCCGAAGCAACCTGGAAATGATATCGACATTTACTTGATTGTGTGAAATGTTATGATGCCTATGCAAAGGAGTTTTTCTGGCTACATGCTTTGCTACTGCACACCGTTCAAGATATGCCGGCATTAGTCAATAGTTTTGGGCATAAAACAAGGGGACCAGTAGGATGTGTCGCATGCATGGATAGGACAGTAAGTAGATTTCTTTCCAACTCGGACAAAACCGTGTATTTGCGTCATCGAAGGTTCTTAAGGAAAAGTCACACTTACCGAAAAATGACGGCTGAATTTGATGGTACGGTAGAGAAAGGAACGGGCCCAAGATCCTATGATGGGAAAGTAGTCCACATCATGGTTAAAAAAAATTGAAGTTGTGCTTGGCAAGGGATCCAGTTCGACGTCAAAAATAACACCCAAGGACCAAGTGTTTAAGAAGAAATCAGTGTTCTGGGAATTACCTTACTGGGAGTTCCTACGTGTACGTCACTGCATTGATGCCATGCACATAGAGAAGAATGTATGTGAAAGCATCCTTCGTACTCTGCTCAAGATTAAAGGCAAAAGAAAGGATGGTGACGGTGCACGACTCGATATGCTTGGTGATCAATCACAACGCATGAATGAAGCAGAAGATGATGACAAATTGCTCCAGCAACACCAAAGTTACAATTTCACTGCAGCAGAAGCAAAAGAGTTCTTCCAATTTTTGTTGTCAATTAAGACACCCTCTTCCTACTCTGCAAACATCAGAAGTCTCGTGGATGACAACTTGGCTAGAAAGAAGTTGTCTCACATGAAGTCACATGATTGCCACGTAATGTTGACACAAATCCTCTCGGTGGCCATAAGGAATATGATGGACACAGACATAAGAAACACATTGATTGATCTCTCTGATTTTTTCAACAAACTATGGCAGAAGGTGGTAGATGTTGAAGAGCTGGATAATATGCAAGCTGATATTGCAAGGATATTGTCAAACTTAGAGATGTTCTTCCCACCGTCATTCTTTGATGTCATGGTCCATCTCACCGTGCACCTTGTGGACGAGACAAAGTACTGTGGTCCTGTGTTTCTTCACAACATGTATCCCTTCGAGCGGTACATGGGAATATTGAAGCGTTATTGTCGGAACCGATGTCATCCAGAGGCAAGCATCCTACAAGGTTATACCACGGAGGAGGTGGTTGAGTTTGCACCGAATACATGAAACTTAGACCTATAGGTGTGCCCCTCTCTCGCCATGATGGAAGGCTGGCTGGTAAGCCAGTCCTTGCTGGCTCGCAGTTTTGTGCACCTAGAGATATGGCCGATCAAGCACATTTGACGGTACTACTTAACAGCCCGATACTCGACGCTTATGTTGTAGAACACATGGAGGAGATACGACGAAGCAACTTACCCAATGTGCTGTCACCAGCTGCCGAGACAAATGCACACAATAAGGACTATGTAAGATGGCTTAAGGTTCGTTTGGCAAGCGGATCCGATCAATACCTTGCAACGTGGTTGGCACAAAAGCCATCAACAACGATTATGAAGTACCAAGCGTATGACATAAATGGCAACACATTCTACACTGAGGAATGTTGTGACGCCCCCATTCTTGTCCGTACGCTAATCATACACGCAATGCGTACGACCAAGATCAGGGACTCACTGATTAGTACCACAACACGACAAAAGACACAATTATAAAGTCATACAACTTAATATTACAAGCCAGGGGCCTCGAGGGCTCGAATATAAGCTCCGACAAGCACGAGTCAGCGAAAGCAACAATATCTGAGTACAGACATAAAGTTAGACAAGTTTTGCCTTAAGAAGGCTAGCACAAACATAAGATAGCGGATCGAAAGAGGCGAGGCCTCCTGCCTGGGAACCTCCTAACTACTCCTAAACGTCGGAGAAGTCCACGTCGTAGTAGGCTCCATCCTGGTAGCAGTAACCTCCATCGGGGTAGCTGTAGTCGTCCACCGGGTAGGCTGGATCCTGCGGCTCCTGGGCACCATCGTCTGGTCGCAGCAACGTATCGAGGGGAAAAGGGGAGCAAAGCAACGGTGAGTACTCATCCAAAGTACTCGCAAGACTTACATCAGATCTATGCTAGATATGCACCAGTATCAAAGGAATGGGGCTATATCTTTGGACTAAACTGCAGAAATGCCAGAAGAGAGAAGAAGGCCTAGTCCTATCGAAGACTAGCATCTTCAGCATCTTGCAACATTAGAAGAGAATAGACCTGCATCTCATGTATATAGTCATATTGTTGTAGCAAATTTTATTAAGTCACACGCCCAGAGATCCTTCCTCGACTTCCCTGCGAGGAAGCAATCTCGGAGCCACAATTCAATTTATTTAGTTTATGATTATAGTTGTAGTAGGTCAGAGCACAACTCCAAGTCGTCCTGTTATCCGTGGACACGGCTATTCGAATAGTTTACATCCCTACAGGGGTGCACCAAATTACCCAACACGCTCGATAAGCTACAGCCGGATACGATTTTCTGGTCATACCCGGCCTCGACATATCGACACGACGTAGTCCTACCTAGGCTCAACAGAGAGGCCAGCACGCCGGTCTACATCCTAATGGCTCGGGGTCTTGGGCCATCGCCCTCACCATCCTGCACGTTACGCCCTCGGCCGGGAGCAGTCCTAGCATGCCTTAGTAACAAGCGCCATGCGTTCCAGACCAACCCGGGCGCGAGTCGAAAAATGTGGCATCTGAAGAGCTTTTGGGAGAATGTACACCGCCGAGCAGCCCATACTGATTACCCCGCGTGGTGGTTAGTGCGACAAAGGCCCGTAGGCCCAACTCAGATTAAATACTCAACCCATTAGCAATTTTATTAGTTGTGCGGGGCAAGCTCGAACATATTGCAGCCCGTCGCCCCGCCAAGAACACTTGAGTGCCTTCCGGCGCACTCCACCAAGTATCCGGATGCCTTGCGGCGCATCCCACCAATATCTCTCGCGAGTACCCTTGGGGCCGACCCGTCTTTAACATGTTTCAATCACCCAGTCATAGTAACTGTGTGGTTATACTCCAAGTGGAGATCTGAGGAATCACCCTCGATGGATCCCACTCGAGGTAAGAGTAAGGCAAGAGTCGATACCGGTAAATGGGAAGGATGAATCACCCTCGATACCCATGACCGATAACTATGCTACAGAATTATCATCGGGAGTGCTAAGTGAGGTATCACCCTCGACACTCGATGGTAGCTCTGCAGTGCCATACTAAAGGGGTGTGTAGTGATGTGTTGGTAACGGCTTGTCAGTCATAATGACTGAGTCTTCTGTCTTCAAGTCCTCGATGTCTTCGATGATCAAGCAGGGGCAACTGATACTAAGGGGGTCTCAGGGGTTCACTGATCCACCTATGCTAAACAGTTGGTATGATTGCAAGTTTAGTAACAGTTCATCAAAATCAGGCTATGCATCAGAATAGGAGCTATCTATTACAGTAGCAAAATTCTAATGCAAGCATAAGAGGGAGAGAGAATGGGCGATATCAGAATGCTCAAGGGGGTTTTGCTTGCCTTGTTGCTCTGCTGCAAAAGGCTGGTCGTCAGGGGTGTAGTCGATCACGGCAGCAGCGTCAGTCTCGGGCACTACCGGTAAGAAGAGGGGGAAGAAACAATAAATACAAGCACACAAATGCAACATGATGCATGGCATGGCAATTTGCAATACTATGGGTGATCTAACGCAGTACTATCGTCTCAGACAAAGCGGGAGAATACCTGACGATATTTCCCGGGTCTGTTGATTTATCGGACAGACGAATCGGAGGGGAGGGTTCCATGCCTGCAGTGCTAGAGGCATGTGCCAGCTAGGAGGCAGTGCAGGGTTGCCTAAAATCATGTCTAAGTCATATTAGTTATTTTTAGGATTTAATTAGAATTTATCTATCGGTAGGCATGCACTATTCATCTATCTGAAACAGGCAAAAAGTTGCATGTTCAGATAGCTAGGGGCATGTGACAGATGAATGGATGGCACCATTGCATTCTTGGGATTTTTCTGATCAACTTTCATATATAAATTATTTTCATCTGAGTTATAGATTATTTTCTATGATTTTCTAAAGTTTTATTAATTTTCTGGAATTATTTTATTTAATAAATTCAACATTATCCAAAACATTATCCAAAACAATAGCATTTACTTTTTATACTCAGCCACAGCTAGCCACAGTCAATGACAGGTGGGGCCAGGGGCTGAGTCAGCAGCTGACTGGGTCAGCCCTATCCAAAGGAATAGTGACAGGGGGGTCCCACATGTCATACTCACATTCAGATTCCAGTCTTTTAATCTAATCCAAAAGAATTAATTAGCAGTGTGGGGGCCACCAGTCAGTGAGTGATTAGGAAAACTAATTAGTGCTAATTGTGTTTTAACTTGAGCGGGCCCACATGTCAGCGTCTGGGGGGAACAGTGCCCCGCGTTGACCGTGGTCAACGCGGTCAAACGGAGCCAGGGGGACCCACATGGCAGCCACACTGGGGGTGGGCCATGCGTCCACGTCGGACCGGCCACCGGAGACGCGCCGGCGAGCGCCCGACGCGCCCGAAAGCTTCGGCGAGCTCGGAAATCGTCCACAGGGCACCTCCGGGGCTGAGACCGGTCGCGTTCGAACGGCCGGTGAGCGCCGCATCCATTTCTAGCCCTAGCACGAGCGGAGGCGGCCTGCAGCGAGCACATCATCGACGGCGGTGGACGAGCTCGCGGGCGTCAATGGCAGGGAGCAAACCAGGGGGCTAACGCTCGGGTTTTTGCACGGGGTCGATGCCAAGGAGGCTCTGGAGCGCGTCTATGATAGGCATGGGTTGCCAGGGGCTCACAGAGCTCGAGCTCTTCAACAATGGCGGCGGCCAGTATGCGGCTACGGTGCGGGCGTGCTACGGTGACCGCAGGAGCAAGGAGGAGAGGGGGAAGCACGCAGGGGAGGCTCACCTGCGTTGCAGAGAAGGCCCGGGGAAGCCGGAGTTCACAGGGAGGGCGAATCGACGGCGGCAGCTTCCCGGTCCCGAGGAAGAAGATGGAAGGGGGCTACGGCGTTGGTGCCTCCGGGGCTCGATCCAGAGCACGGGGAGGAAGAGGGGAACGGTGCGGGGCTTGTGGTTGTCCTGGCTGGGCTCGGGAGGAGGTGTGGCCACGGTCCTACGGCGGCCGCGCCATGGCTGCTCGGGTGAGCTCAAGCAGAGCGAACGAGTGGGAGAGGGCGAGATCTGAGGGGTGCTAGGGTTGCGGGGGAGAGGAGGGCAGCTCGGGGCGGCCTTATCCCCCCGAAACGGCGCCGGATGCACGACGCGTGCGGCGCCGGCGATCCCAGCGGCTCCGGCTTCGACAGCGCGCGGGAGCAGGTAGGAGACGATGGCCTGGGCCGGCTGGGCCGGCTGGTTGGGCCGGTTGGCCCAGTGGCCAGAGCCTTTTCTTTCCTTTTCTTTTTCTTTTTCTCTTCTGTTTCCTTTTTCATTTTCTGTTTTTATTTTCTTTTGGCATTTCCTCTTCACACAAAAATGTGAGACATGGCTGAAATATTTAGTTGTAATATTCCAAAGGGCCACAGTAGTTTTGAGGATTTTTATAAATTGTTTGTATTTCACAATTGATTTAAAGGCAATTAAAAATGCATTTAGTTACTGATATTGAAGGTGGGGTCCACACCAGTAGTTTTGTGATGTTGTTTTACTTAACATGATTTGTTTTGGAATATTCCACAATTTTGGAACATTTTACTTTTATTATTTGAGGGTTTATTTTATCACCACAATTCCTAAGGCATTTTGAATAGGAATTTGAATTGAATTTTTGCATCCAACTTAATCCAACTTAGACAAACTTCAGCAAGCAAAAATACTTAGGCACTGTTCATGATCATTACTGTAGCTTAATTACAATGATCACTGTAGCATAAGCCCAGGGTGTCACAATTCTCCCCTACTAACAAGAATTCTCGTCCCGAGAATTAGGAAGTAGAAGGGAAGAGCCCGGGGTATTCTGCACGAAGATGATCTTCGCGTTCCCAAGTAGCTTCATCTTCAGAGTGATTTGCCCACTGCACTTTGAAGAACTTGGTAACCTTTTGACGAGTCCGACGTTCTGTCTCATCGAGAATGCAGACTAGTTGCTCCTTGTAAGAAAGGTCTTGTTGCAGTTCCAGCATTTCATGGTCCACTGCTCGGATAGGATCCTTGAAGCAGCGACGAAGTTGTGACACGTGGAACACGTCGTGAACCTGAGAAAGGTTTGGCGGTAGTTCCAGTTGATATGCCACTTTACCACGCCTTTCGAGAACGGTGAAAGGACCAATATATCGAGGAGCCAGCTTGCCCTTGATTCCAAAATGGTGTGTACCTCTCATCGGCGTGACTCGAAGATAAGCCTTGTCGCCAGGTTGATAGACCATATCTTTGTGATGACGGTCATACTGACTCTTCTGACGAGAATGATCAGCCTTAAGATTTGCTTGAATGATGCGGACTTGTTCTTCTACATGTTGGATAATATCCGGACCGATAAGTGTACGTTCCCCAGTTTCTGACCAATTCAGAGGGGTCCGACACTTACGTCCATGCAACACTTCAAAAGGGGCCATCTTCAGACTAGCTTGATAGCTATTGTTGTAGGAGAATTCAGCAAACGGAAGAGATTCTTCCCATTTCTTACTGAAAGAAATGACACAAGCTCGAAGCATGTCTTCGAGAATCTGGTTGACTCTTTCGACTTGTCCCTGGGATTGAGGGTGAAAAGCGGTGCTGATATTCAAACGAGTTCCCATGGCTTCCTGGAAACTTGTCCAGAATCTTGAAGTGAACAAACTGCCACGGTCCGAACTGATAACCAGTGGAATACCGTGGAGTGAAACAACTCTGGACATATACAGATTTGCCAGCTGACTAGCAGTAATGGTTTACTTGACAGCCAGGAAAGGTGCAACTTTGGACAACCGGTCAATGATGACAAGAATAGCATCATTACCTTTCTGAGACCTGGGAAATCCAGTAATGAAGTCCATTTCAACATGATCCCATTTCCATTCAGGAATAGAAATAGGTTGCAGAGTTCCAGCAGGCTTCTGATGTTCTACCTTGACACGACGGCAGACGTCACATTCTGAAACATAGCGAGCAATGTCTTGCTTCATGTTAGACCACCAGTATCTCTGACGAATGTCTTGATACATCTTGGTACTACTCGGATGAATAGAGAGCGGGGTGTCATGTGCTTCCTTCATGACCTCCGAAATCGCATCTCTTGGTACCACTAGCCGCTTCTTGAAGTACAAAGTGCCATCTTCAGTAGTGGTGAAGGGTGAGGGTTTTCCTTCAGAGAGCTCAAGTTTAATCCTCCTGATTTCATCGTCACACTTCTGGTTCCACTTGATGACGTCCTCGAGATCTGGTTTAGCAACCAGGTTATTAAGAGAACCCTGGGCAACAACGTG
This sequence comes from Elymus sibiricus, assembly GCA_039707655.1. Lineage (NCBI taxonomy): Eukaryota > Viridiplantae > Streptophyta > Magnoliopsida > Poales > Poaceae > Elymus > Elymus sibiricus. The sequence continues at coordinate 329,849,563 of CM077671.1, forward strand.
GAGGTTCATCTTGAAGAACTCCTCAGTAGGAGGAGCGAGATAGCCCTGAGGGACTATATGGAGGTTCAGCTTACGAAATTCTTCTTGAAGCAGGGGGTGAACCTTGTGAACCTGAAGGTGGTTGCAGTAGGACTTGTGGCTCAATGCGTCAGCCACTACATTAGCCTTGCGGCGGGGTATATGAAATACCGAAATCATAGTCTGTGAGGGATTCCATCCATCTTCGCTGGCGGAGGTTCAAGTCCGGTTGAGTAAACAAGTACTTTAGACTTTGGTGGTCGGTATAGATCTCGCAACGATTACCAACAAGGTAATGTCGCCAATTCAACAAGGCATAGACCACTGCAGCTAACTCGAGATCATGAACTGGATAGTTCTCTTCATGAGGACGTAGCTGTCTTGAGGCATAAGCAATTACTCTGCGCTCTTGCATTAGGACACAACCTAATCCTTGACGGGAAGCATCACAATAAATGACAAAGTCCTTACGAGTATCCGGAGGAGCAAGCACTGGGGCAGACATCAGTTTGTCCTTAAGTGCCTGAAAGCTCTCCTGACACTTTTCTGTCCACTCATATTTAACACCTTTGTGAAGCAAATTGGTTAAGGGCTTTGCAATCTTGGAGAAGTTCTCGATGAATCGACGGCAATAGCTGGCGAGACCGAGAAAACTTCTGACTTGCTTGACATTCTTCGGGGGAGTCCAATCAAGAATGGCTTGAACTCGTTCAGGGTTGACGGCAATACCATCCTTGGAAATTACATGACCAAGGTAAGTCACTTCATCTAGCCAGAACTCACACTTAGAGAACTTTGCATATAATTGATGTTCTCGAAGCCTTTCAAGCACAAGACGAAGATGTTCGGCATGCTCTTCTTCATTCTTGGAGAATACCAGGATGTCATCCAGATATACCACGACAAACTTGTCGAGGTAATCCATGAAGATATAATTCATCAACCGAGAGAAAGTCGCTGGGGCATTGGTTAAGCCGAAAGACATGACGGTGTACTTGTATGAACCATAGCGAGTAACAAATGCTGTCTTCGGTATATCTTCTTCACGAACGCGAATTTGATGATAACCCAGTCTCAAGTCAAGTTTAGAGAACACAGATGATCCAGCAAGCTGATCATACAGGTCATTGATCCGGGGAAGCGGATATTTGTTCTGAATTGTTTCCTGATTGATAGGCCGGTAATCTTGAACTAACCGATTCGTGCCATCCTTCTTCTTGACAAAGAGAGAAGGTGCTCCCCAAGCTGAGGAACTAGGACGAATAAAACCCTTGCGAAGCGATTTGTCAATTTCTTCCTTAAGCTCAAGAAGTTCATGAGGAGGCATTTTATAAGGCCGCTTAGCTATAGGAGTGGTACCAGGTACCAAGTCGATGACAAACTCGACTGCTCTAGCAGGGGGTATGCCTGGAAGTTCTTCTGGAAACACATCTGGGAAGTCTCGAACCACTGGAATGCTTTCAATCCCCTCAAGAGGTGAAGCATTCAATGCATTCATGAAATGAATCTGGGTCTCAGCATTACGAACGAGACGAGCGGTATGAACCACTAACTCGTTGGAAGGGTGCAGAAGATGCACGGTTTTAGTGGCACAAACGACTGAAGCACTATGTGCGATCATCCACTCCATTCCCAGAAGTAAGTCAATATTGGCAGACGCCAACACAATGGGCGAGACGAGGAACTCCAGTCCTTCGATCTCAACGGCGACGTTGGGACATACCATAGAAGTCTGACAGTTTCCCGCGGGTGTGGACACCATTATTTGAATGTTCATGTTCTCGCTCCTAAGGCCATGCTTAGATGCAAATTCTTCCGACATGAATGAATGCGATGACCCAGTATCAAATAATACGGATGCGGGTATTGAGTTAACAAGAAGTGTACCCATCACAGTAGAAGGTTGCTCTTGAACTTCATTCAGATCAACATTGTTAGCCCGAGCATGACCCTGAGCAGGCTTGGCATTGTTGTTGCGGGGCTGGTTGGCAGGCAGTGCTAGTTGATTCTGACCCTGCCTGCAGTCTCTAGCACGGTGACCTGGACGTCCACACTTGAAGCACAGACCATCCTGAGGACGGGAGGGTGGAGGCTGAGGTGCTCTTGGCGGTACAACTCTTGGCTGTCTTGGCGGTGGAGGGGGCAGACGAGGCGCCACATAGGATGGCCTCAGTGCATAAGCAGGTGGACGGTAGTTGTTGGGGATCCAGATCCTTTGCTTCTGAGGACGAGGGCCCGAAGATGAACCCACGTCAGTCTTGCGCTTGGTGTGATCCTTGTACCTCTGCAGACCCGTTTCCACCTGGATAGCCTTATTCACCAAGGTGGCGAAGTTAGGGAATTCATGATCCAGAAGGGCCAGGTGAATGTCTGGGTGAAGCCCTTCACGAAACTTTTCCTGTCTGCGAGCATCAGTTGGCAGGTCCTCTTCAGCATAATGGGACAAGTCCAGAAAGTCCCGCTGATAAGCGTCCATGGTCTTGTTGCCTTGGATAAGGTTGCGGAACTCTTGCTTCTTCCGGTCCATTATCCCTTGAGGGATGTGGCGAGCACGGAAAGCAGCTTGGAACTCCGGCCCGGTGATGATTGTTCCAACAGGCTGAGAGCGCCTGTGGCTGTCCCACCATTGAGCAGCAGGACCCTTCAGAAAGTACGAGGCAAAAGCGACATAGCTAGCCTCTGGGGCGCCTGAAGCTTCCAGCTCATAAGTGATGTCACGGAGCTAGTCATCTACGTCAAGTGGCTGAGTTGAGCTGCGGAAATTCGTAGGGTTGAGACGCATGAAGTCTTGCAGCGTCACTGGGGCTGGCGGCTGATTCATGTTCGGCCTTGGGAAATGGTCCATCAGCCCTTGCATAAACTGGCGGTTCAGTTCAAACTGTTGCATCATAGCAGCCATGTAGTTCGGTGGTGGTGGTGGTGGTGGTGGTGGTGGCTCAGGCGTACCACGACCACGTCCAGCTGGCCTAACCATTCTGTCAAATTATTAACAGTGGTAGTTTAGCATTTTGTAATTGCAAACTCAATGAATCATTCATGAAGTAAATTGCACAAAGAAGAAAGTGCAATAATTACGACATAGCAATTCAGAATTCAACATACAGATCCATACATAAGTCTATTACAAACCATAAGTTCGTTACAAAATAGATGATAGATCCGGCATGAAATCACCCTAAACAACTAGGCGGCACGCAGGCACGCGATGGAGGGATACAACAACGCATCAGCGTCGGGGACAACGGAAGTAGTCAGGGAGCTGCATATGACCCCGGTGGTGGAAGCCGATGGCAGGATCCTGCATCCCGTGTAGACTCCGATGCAGAACCTGCATACCAAGCGGGAGCACAGGTCCACATGACGGAGTACGACCTCCAACCTCAGGCTACTCAAGACCTGGGGGAAACGCAGTCCGAGCCGGATAAAGGATGTGCTCCTGATGTATCCTCGCATGAACTGCTGGCAACAAGTGCTCCATAGCCTGATACAGACGAGCCCGAGTGGCGTACAGCTCGACGTTAAGAGCCCTGACGGTGCGATCCAGAGCCTTAGTGTACTGAATCAGAACCCGTGGGTCGTAGCGACGACTCACATAGGGGGCGCAAACAGCAGTGTAGGTCCGGTCGGTACGCTGCGGCGCAAAAGGGGTCAAGACCTCAGCGTCGGCTGGCGTGTCAACTCCATCAGGGGTATACGGAATGTACCGGTATACCGAATCCTCCAAACTGGGGTTCGCTGCACGGAGACGAACAATCGCAGCATAGGCAGCATCCTGTACTGCCATCTCAACAGTCACTCCAATGCCACGGAAGGTGTGCAGCCCATCTCTGGTACGATCATGCTTATCCCAGATAACCATCTCAGCCTCATACTGTTCCTTGTTAAACTCGCGGTAATCCTCGTAAACAGTGTACTCGGGGTACCAACGATAACCCAGTGTCTTCAAGAGACCGTTCAGAATGGCCGGGAACCCAGACGTCTCGTGCGCAAAGGTCAAACGGACGATCTGCCTAGCAGGACGCATCTGTAACAGAGAGATTCAAGATGTCAAATGACAGTGTGTGCATCATAACTTCAAAGAAGACAATTGTCAACGAAACAACTCTCCGGTGGATGTGATCACGAGAACCTAATGTTAGATTTTAGTAAAATCTTTTACCCGAAGAGAAGAGAGATCAGAATCCCAGAGTATAGACGAGGAATAAAAGATCCTAATACCACCCGATTGGCGACGTGGGCCCGTAAGCCACACAGCCAAGTTAGTAAAACAGTTTTCTTCGACTAGACTCAACTTCGGCCAAGGAGTTGGAAAGGGGGCTACCTACAGGCAGTCGGCTCTGATACCAACTTGTGACACCCCCATTCTTGTCCGTACGCTAATCATACACGCAATGCGTACGACCAAGATCAGGGACTCACTGATTAGTACCACAACACGACAAAATACACAATTATAAAGTCATCCAGCTTAATATTACAAGCCAGGGGCTTCGAGGGCTCGAATATAAGCTCCGACAAGCACGAGTCAGTGAAAGCAACAATATCTGAGTACAGACATAAAGTTAGACAAGTTTTGCCTTAAGAAGGCTAGCACAAACATAAGATAGCGGATCGAAAGAGGCGAGGCCTCCTGCCTGGGAACCTCCTAACTAATCCTGAACGTCGGAGAAGTCCACGTCGTAGTAGGCTCCATCCTGGTAGCAGTAACCTCCATCGGGGTAGCTGTAGTCGTCCACCGGGTAGGCTGGATCCTGCGGCTCCTGGGCACCATCGTCTGGTCGCAGCAACGTATCAAGGGGAAAAGGGGAGCAAAGCAACGGTGAGTACTCATCCAAAGTACTCACAAGACTTACATCAGATCTATGCTAGATATGCACCAGTATCAAAGGAATGGGGCTATATCTTTGGACTAAACTGCAGAAATGCCAGAAGAGAGAAGAAGGCCTAGTCCTATCGAAGACTAGCATCTTCAGCATCTTGCAGCATTAGAAGAGAATAGACCTGCATCTCATGTATATAGTCATATTGTTGTAGCAAATTTTATTAAGTCACACGCCCAGAGATCCTTCCTCGACTTCCCTGCGAGGAAGCAATCTCGGAGCCACAATTCAATTTATTTAGTTTATGATTATAGTTGTAGTAGGTCAGAGCACAACTCCAAGTCGTCCTGTTATCCGTGGACACGGCTATTCGAATAGTTTACTTCCCTGCAGGGGTGCACCAAATTACCCAACACGCTCGATAAGCTACGGCCGGATACGATTTTCTGGTCATACCCGGCCTCGACATATCGACACGACATAGTCCTACCTAGGCTCAACAGAGAGGCCAGCACGCCGGTCTACATCCTAATGGCTCGGGGTCTTGGGCCATCGCCCTCACCATCCTGCACGTTACGCCCTCGGCCGGGAGCAGTCCTAGCATGCCTTAGTAACAAGCGCCATGCGTTCCAGACCAACCCGGGCGCGAGTCGAAAAATGTGGCATCTGAAGAGCTTTCGGGAGAATGTACGCCGCCGAGCAGCCCATACTGATTACCCCGCGTGGTGGTTAGTGCGACAAAGGCCCGTAGGCCCAACTCAGATTAAATACTCAACCCATTAGCAATTTTATTAGTTGTGCGGGGCAAGCTCGAACATATTGCAGCCCGTCGCCCCGCCAAGAACACTCGAGTGCCTTCCGGCGCACTCCACCAAGTATCCGGATGCCTTGCGGCGCATCCCACCAATATCTCTCGCGGGTACCCTTGGGGCCGACCCGTCTTTAACATGTTTCAATCACCCAGTCATAGTAACTGTGTGGTTATACTCCAAGTGGAGATCCGAGGAATCACCCTCGATGGATCCCACTCGAGGTAAGAGTAAGGCAAGAGTCGATACCGGTAAATGGGAAGGAGGAATCACCCTCGATACCCATGACCGATAACTACGCTACAGAATTATCATCGGGAGTGCTAAGTGAGGTATCACCCTCGACACTCGATGGTAGCTCTGCAGTGCCATACTAAAGGGGTGTGTAGTGATGTGTCGGTAACGGCCTGTCAGTCATAATGACCGAGTCTTCTGTCTTCAAGTCCTCGGTGTCGTTGATGATCAAGCAGGGGCAACTGATACTAAGGGGGTCTCAGGGGTTCACTGATCCACCTATGCTAAACAGTTGGTATGATTGCAAGTTTAGTAACAGTTCATCAAAATCAGGCTATGCATCAGAATAGGAGCTATCTATTACAGTAGCAAAATTCTAATGCAAGCATAAGAGGGAGAGAGAATGGGCGATATCGGAATGCTCAAGGGGGTTTTGCTTGCCTTGTTGCTCTGCTGCAAAAGGCTGGTCGTCAGGGGTGTAGTCGATCACGGCAGCAGCGTCAGTCCCGGGCACTACCGGTAAGAAGAGGGGGAAGAAACAATAAATACAAGCACACAAATGCAACATGATGCATGACATGGCAATTTGCAATACTACGGGTGATCTAACGCAGTACTATCGTCTCAGACAAAGCGGGAGAATACCTGACAATATTTCCCGGGTCTGTTGATTTATCGGACAGACGAATCGGAGGGGGAGGGTTCCATGCCTGCAGTGCTAGAGGCATGTGCCAGCTAGGAGGCAGTGCAGGGTTGCCTAAAATCATGTCTAAGTCATATTAGTTATTTTTAGGATTTAATTAGAATTTATCTATCGGTAGGCATGCACTATTCATCTATCTGAAACAGGCAAAAAGTTGCATGTTCAGATAGCTAGGGGCATGTGACAGATGAATGGATGGCACCATTGCATTCTTGGGATTTTTCTGATCAACTTTCATATATAAATTATTTTCATCTGAGTTATAGATTATTTTCTATGATTTTCTAAAGTTTTATTAATTTTCTGGAATTATTTTATTTAATAAATTCAACATTATCCAAAACATTATCCAAAACAGTAGCATTTACTTTTTATACTCAGCCACAGCTAGCCACAGTCAATGACAGGTGGGGCCAGGGGCTGAGTCAGCAGCTGACTGGGTCAGCCCTATCCAAAGGAATAGTGACAGGGGGGTCCCACATGTCATACTCACATTCAGATTCCAGTCTTTTAATCTAATCCAACAGAATTAATTAGCAGTGTGGGGGCCACCAGTCAGTGAGTGATTAGGCAAACTAATTAGTGCTAATTGTGTTTTAACTTGAGCGGGCCCACATGTCAGCGTCTGGGGGGAACAGTGCCCCGCGTTGACCGTGGTCAACGCGGTCAAACGGAGCCAGGGGGACCCACATGGCAGCCACACTGGGGGTGGGCCATGCGTCCACGTCGGACCGGCCACCGGAGACGCGCCGGCGAGCGCCCGACGCGCCCGAAAGCTCCGGCGAGCTCGGAAATCATCCACAGGGCACCTCCGGGGCTGAGACCGGTCGCGTTCGAACGGCCGGTGAGCGCCGCATCCATTTCTAGCCCTAGCACGAGCGGAGGCGGCCTGCAGCGAGCACAGCATCGACGGCGGCGGACGAGCGCGCGGGCGTCAATGGCAGGGAGCAAACCAGGGGGCTAACGCTCGGGTTTTTGCACGGGGTCGACGCCAAGGAGGCTCTAGAGCACGTCTATGACAGGCATGGGTTGCCAGGGGCTCACAGAGCTCGAGCTCTTCAACAATGGCGGCGGCCAGTACGCGGCTACGGTGCGGGCGTGCTACGGTGACCGCAGGAGCAAGGAGGAGAGGGGGAAGCACGCAGGGGAGGCTCACCTGCGTTGCAGAGAAGGCCCGGGGAAGCCGGAGTTCACAGGGAGGGCGAATCGACGGCGGCAGCTTCCCGGTCTCGAGGAAGAAGATGGAAGGGGGCGACGGCGTTGGTGCCTCCGGGGCTCAATCCAGAGCACGGGGAGGAAGAGGGGAACGATGCGGGGCTTGTGGTTGTCCTGGCTGGGCTCGGGAGGAGGTGTGGCCACGGTCCTACGGCGGCCGCGCCATGGCTGCTCGGGTGAGCTCGAGCAGAGCGAACGAGAGGGAGAGGGCGAGATCTGAGGGGGGCTAGGGTTGCGGGGGAGAGGAGGGCAGCTCGGGGCGGCCTTATCCCCCCGAAACGGCGCCGGATGCGCGACGCGTGCGGCGCCGGCGATCCCAGCGGCTCCGGCTTCGACAGCGCGCGGGAGCAGGTAGGAGACGATGGCCTGGGCCGGCTGGGCCGGCTGGTTGGGCCGGTTGGCCCAGTGGCCAGAGCCTTTTCTTTCCTTTTCTTTTTCTTTTTCTCTTCTGTTTCCTTTTTCATTTTCTGTTTTTATTTTCTTTTGGCATTTCCTCTTCACACAAAAATGTGAGACATGGCTGAAATATTTAGTTGTAATATTCCAAAGGGCCACAGTAGTTTTGAGGATTTTTATAAATTTTTTGTATTTCACAATTGATTTAAAGGCAATTAAAAATGCATTTAGTTACTGATATTGAAGGTGGGGTCCACACCAGTAGTTTTGTGATGTTGTTTTACTTAACATGATTTGTTTTGGAATATTCCACAATTTTGGAACATTTTACTTTTATTATTTGAGGGTTTATTTTATCACCACAATTCCTAAGGCATTTTGAATAGGAATTTGAATTGAATTTTTGCATCCAACTTAATCCAACTTAGACAAACTTCAGCAAGCAAAAATACTTAGGCACTGTTCATGATCATTACTGTAGCTTAATTACAATGATCACTGTAGCATAAGCCCAGGGTGTCACAAACGTGATGCTAAGACCTCGTATCAGAATAGCTCTGTTCGAATAGAATGCCTAACTGTAGAGGGGGATGATAAACAGGTGTACTATGGAACCATTGAAGAGATTTGGGAGCTTAACAATGTGCCAATGAAGGTGGCATTATTCAAGTGCAGATGGGTCCCTCTTAGTAGCGTAAAGGTTGATGCTTACAGCAGGAAGACATATGTTGACCACAGAGTTATGGCATATCACAAGTACCCATTTATTCTTGCCAGCGATGCTACCCAAATTTTCTTTGTGCCAGACCTCTTGCATACGCACTGCCATGTAGTGATATATGGGAAGAGGAGGGTACTAGGCTTCGAGAATGTTGGTGATGAGGAGGAGTACAATCAATATGATGAGTTGCCACCTGAGGGGCCACGCAACATAAAAGAGGAGAAGCGTCAAATCATTAGAAATCCTAAGTTCATTAGGAGTCAACCTAATGATCGTGATCACCCCATGTACATGGGAATTGATTAAAAAAACTAATCATTATGTCTACTGTACTGAATCGTGAGTGATGTGTACTGAGTTCGTTCTGTTAGAAGTTTTCCCATGTACTGTATTGTGATTTGTGAGGTATGCCTAGCCTTATGTTGATCTAGATTAATATGTTGTCAACCGTAGCAATGAATTTGAAATATTTATGATAATTTACCCTATAGCTAGAATGCTCAGTTGATCTCACTCCGGTATGTATGAACTGAACATGTGCAGTTTGGTTTAACGAATAGCACACGGTTGGTTCACTAAAACCGCGTGCTTTCTAAACCGTGGACGATGACACCTAATGCGCGCAAAGTGAGTGGTGCGTTCTGGTTGGCCAAAACCCAAACCACACGGATCGTACGTCTGCACCGTAGGATTCACCTAGATTGAACGGCTGTCCTTATACCTCTCGTCAACACACGTTGTTGAAGCTGGGATTTGATTATATGCACTAAATGCCCCGTAAATGATAAAAAATGCTGAAAAAATATCAACCGAGCCCATAAATATGCCAGAAAATCAAACCTTGCGTATAATGATGATTGAATACCGTGGGATAAAAGTTGGAGGAGAGGCGATGAAGACATCGTCGATTGGAGTTCGATTTGCCACTTCTCCCTTTGGAACTATAATCCTTCTAGTGAGATGCTACGGTTTCCAAGGAGCGATCATCGTAACTTGTGCCAATAATAACCATTTTTTCCATGGTGTCTCGAGATCACGCCACGATGACACACCGATTTTTGTGATTTTTCTTGAGTCCATTTGCATTTCCTGTAATTAAATTACCGACATTTACACATCTCCCATCATAAAATGTTTGAAAATTCTTCCCATTCGCTTGCACAATGACGAAAAACACGCAAAGTGACACACAAATGATTGTGTAAGAGATTCTTTGCGAGCATCCACACGTAATTCATGTTGGGATATTTTATTTATAAGAACTAATTAACATGGTAAATACAGAAGGATGACTTAGATATAACAAACGAGCCATGTAATCCACCAGAAGATCAATAATATGAGTACAATGATGTTTGCGTACCATGGGAAAAATCGAGGCGAAAGGATGAGGTTAACATAGATTGGAGAGTCCAAAATGCCAACTCTACATTTGGAAACTATGATCCTTCGTGTGAGATGCCTTGGTTTTCAAAGGGCCGTACATCACAAGTTCCGCCAGACATTACCAATTTTCTTCCATGGGGTATTCACATCATGCCACGGTGACACGCCTATTTTCGTGATTTTCAGAATACATCTGCATTTCCTCCAATTCAATTACTAACAAGCCCAATGTTGGTGAAAAAATGTCTTAAAATTAGCAAACAAGTAATGAAATGCGACCGAAAATCAATACAGGGGTTAATATGTGATCGTCTGCCGATGAAAATAATTCGAGGCAAAATGATGAAGTCACAAATTCATTTGAAATGAAAATATGATTGTTGTGCATAAACAAACAACACACGGTTGGTTCACTAAAACCGTGTGCTTTCTAAACCATGGACGATGACACCTAATGCGCGCAAAGTGAGTGGTGCGTTCTGATTGGCCAAAACCCAAACCACACGGATCGTACGTCTGCACCGTAGGATTCACCTGGATCGGACGGTTATCCTTATACCTCTCGTCAACACACGTTGTTGAAGCTAGGATTTGATTTATATGCACTAAATGCCCCGTAAATGGTAAAAAATGCTAAAAATATCAACCGAGCCCATAAATGCGCCATAAAATCAAACCTGGCGTATAATGATGATTGAGTACCGTGGGATAAAAGTTGGAGGAGAGGCAATGAAGACACCGTCGATTGGAGTTCGATTTGCCACTTCTTCCTTTGGAACTATGATCCTTCTAGTGAGATGCTACGGTTTCGAAGGAGCGATCATCGTAACTTGTGCCAGTAATAACCATTTTTTCCCACGGTGTCTCGAGATCACACCACGATGACACACCGATTTTCGTGATTTTCTTGAGTCCATTTGCATTTCCTGTAATTAAATTACCGACATTTACGCATCTCCCATCATAAAATGTTTGAAAATTCTTCCCATTCGCTTGCACAATGATGAAAAACACGCAAAGTGACACACAAATGATTGTGTAAGAGATTCTTTGTGAGCATCCACACGTAATTCATGTTGGGATATTTTATTTATAAGAACTAATTAACATGGTAAATACAAAAGGATGACTTAGATATAACAAACGAGCCATGTAATCCACCAGAAGATCAATAATATGAGTACAATGATGTTTGCATACCATGGGAAAAATCGAGGCGAAAGGATGAGGTTGACATAGATTGGAGAGTCCAAAATGCCAACTCTACATTTGGAAACTATGATCCTTCGTGTGAGATGCCTTGGTTTTCAAAGGGCCGTACATCACAACTTCCGCCAGACATTACCAATTTTTTTCCATGGGGTATTCACATCATGCCACGATGACATGCCTATTTTCGTGATTTTCATAATACATCTGCATTTCCTCCAATTCAATTACTAACAAGCCCAATGTTGGTGAAAAAATGTCTTAAAACTAGCAAACAAGTAATGAAATGCGACCGAAAATCAATACAGGGGTTAATATGTGATCGTCTGCCGATGAAAATAATTCGGGGCAAAATGATGAAGTCGCAAATTCATTTGAATTGAAAATATGATTGTTGTGCATAAACAAATAGCACACGGTTGGTTCACTAAAACCGTGTGCTTTCTAAACCATGGATGATGACACCTAATGCGCGCAAAGTGAGTGGTGCATTCTGATTGGCCAAAACCCAAACCACACGAATCGTACGTCTGCACCGTAGGATTCACCTGGATCGGACGGTTGTCCTTATACCTCTCGTCAACACACGTTGTTGAAGCTGGGATTTGATTTATATGCACTAAATGCCCCGTAAATGGTAAAAAATGCTGAAAATATCAACCGAGCCCATAAATGCGCCATAAAATCAAACCTGGCGTATAATGATGATTGAGTACCGTGGGATAAAAGTTGGAGGAGAGGCAATGAAGACACCGTCGATTGGAGTTCGATTTTTCACTTCTTCCTTTGGAACTATGATCCTTCTAGTGAGATGCTACGGTTTCAAAGGAGCGATCATCGTAACTTGTGCTAGTAATAACCATTTTTCCCACGGTGTCTCGAGATCACACCACGACGACACACCGATTTTCGTGATTTTCTTGAGTCCATTTGCATTTCCTGTAATTAAATTACCGACATTTACGCATCTCCCATCATAAAATGTTTGAAAATTCTTCCCATTCGCTTGCACAATGATGAAAAACACGCAAAGTGACACACAAATGATTGTGTAAGAGATTCTTTGTGAGCATCCACACGTAATTCATGTTGGGATATTTTATTTATAAGAACTAATTAACATGGTAAATACAAAAGGATGACTTAGATATAACAAACGAGCCATGTAATCTACCAGAAGATCAATAATATGAGTACAATGATGTTTGCATACCATGAGAAAAATCGAGGCGAAAGGATGAGGTTGACATAGATTGGAGAGTCCAAAATGCCAACTCTACATTTGGAAACTATGATCCTTCGTGTGAGATGCCTTGGTTTTCAAAGGGATGTACATCACAACTTCCGCCAAACATTACCAATTTTTTCCACGGGGTATTCACATCATGCCACGGTGACACGCCCATTTTCATGATTTTCGGAATGCATCTGCATTTCCTCCAATTCAATTACTATCAATCCCAATGTTGGTGGAAAAAATGTCTTAAAACTAGCAAACAAGTCATGAAATGCGGCCGAAAATCAATACAGGGGTTAATAGGTGATCGTCTGCCGATGAAAATAATTCGAGGCGAAATGATGAAGTAACAAATTCATTTGAAATGAAAATATGATTGTTGTGGATAAACAAATAGCACACAGTTGGTTCGCTAAAACCGTGTGCTTTCTAAACCGTGGACGATGACACCTAATGCACGCAAAGTGAGTGGTGCGTTCTGATTGGCCAAAACCCAAACCACACGAATCATAGGTCTGCACCGTAGGATTCACCCGGGTCGAACGGCTGTCCTTATACCTCTTGTCAACACACGTTGTTGAAGCTGGGATTTGACTTATATGCACTAAATGCCCCGTAAATGGTAAAAAAATGCTGAAAAGAATATCAACCGAGCCCATAAATGCGCCAAAAAATCAAACCTGGCGTATAATGATGATTGAGTACCGTGGGATAAAAGTTGGAGGAGAGGCGATGAAGACACGTCTACATTTCAAAGTTGCGAGGTTTTTATTTCAAACAAATAAATGCTGCTTGTGGACACGGGTTACTATATGAAACCGTTTGCATAGGCCAAAGTGCCAATTGCTGTTTTTACTTCGCAGAATATTAGTACCAAACGGAGTCCAATCGCGACGAAACTTTTTGGAGATTTTTTTTGGACCAGAAGACACCCAGTGGGCCAAAGAAGTGCCAGAGAGGTGGGTTGTGGAGAGCACAACCCCCTTGGCGCGCCCTGATGTGTTGTGCCCTCCTCGGGGCCCCTCTCCACAGCCTCTGATGCCTATAAATACCCAAATATTCAGAAAACCCTAAGGGAGTCGACGAAAAACACATCGAGCCGCCGCAAGTTCCAGAACCTCGAGATCCAATCTAACACCATCACGGAGGGGTTCATCTTCTTCATAGGTGCCTCTCCGATGATGCGTGAGTAGTCCACCATAGACCTACGGGTCCGTAGGCAGTAGCTAGATGGCTTCCTCTCTCTCTTTTGATTCTCAATACAATGGTCTCTTGGAGATCTATTTGATGTAAACTTTTGTGGTGTGTTTGTTGGGATCCGATGAATTTTGAGTTCATGATCAGTTTCTATCCATGAATATTATTTGAGTCTTCTTTGATCTCTTATATGCATGATTACTTATAGCCTCATATTTCTTCTTCGAATCTTTGGTTTAGTTAGGCCGACTAGATCGATTTTTCTTGCCATGGGAAGAGGTGCTTTGTGATGGGTTCAATCTTGCGGTGTCTTTTCCCAGTGACAGAAGGGGCAGCAAGGCACGCATGTATCGTTTCTATTAAGGATAACAAGATGGGGTCTATTCCTACATGAATAGATCTTTTGTACATCATGTCATCGTTCTTATTGCATTACGCCGTTTTTCCATGAACTTAATACATTAGATGCATGCTGGATAGCGGTCGATGTGTGGACTAATAGTAGTAGATGCAGAATCGTTTCGGTCTACTTATCTTGGACGTGATGAAAGCACAACATGCTCCCTTGGTGGTTTTGATAATTCATGACAACATACATTGTCTCTTGGACTAATACTTTTACCTAGTGTACTTCAGATAAAGTCCACAGAGAGGGCTGGCAAAAGGATTGTGGAGATTGTGGAAATACCCCAAGATGCAAGGAAATGGATTGGCAAAGCTTCAAGCTAGAGGACTCTACATTTTACTTTGTGAGAAATCACTTTGAGTCCATAGGAAAGCCAATACTATTAAAACGGGGTAAGGTATTGTTGGTGAACAAAATGCTCATACGTGCACAAGTGATAGTCACCAAAAACACCCACAAGCTCTTCCACAAAAGTCTGTCAAAAGTCAAATATCCAAAATCGGTGCAACCAACACTTTCCACTCGGTGCCACCGATTCCCATACTCAGACAGACATTAGCCAAACCCTAGCTTTTCGGTGCAACCGATTCTGCTTCGGTGCCACCGAGTTTAGGTTGCCAACTTTCTGTTACGCAAATTCACAAAATCGGTATCACCGAGATTGTTGGATCGGCGTCACCGAGAGTGGGCAATTTGACCGTTGGTCACCTTATCGGTGCAACCGAGTTTCTTATATCGGTCTCACCGAGATTCAAAAGTTGCCACCTTTTGGTCACTTCGGTACCACCAAGATTAACACATCGGTGTCACCGAGTTGGTCATTTTGTGTGTAACGGTTGGATTTTTGGGGATGCCTATATATACCCCTTCACCACCACCCACTCAAAAGAGAAGCACTCAGAACTATTCCATACTTGCCCCATCCAGTTTTCTGAGAGAGAGCCACCTACTCATGTGTTGAGATCATGCCATTCCATTCCAACCATATGAATCTTGATCTCTAGCCTCCCCAAGTTGTTTTCCACCAAGCCAAATCTGTGAGAGAGTGATTGTGTGTTGAGGAGTCTATCATCTTGAAGCACAAGAGCAAGGAGTTCATCGTCATTGCCGAGCCTATTACCTTTTGGAGGGTGGTGCCTCCTAGATTGGTTAGGTGTCGCTTGGGAGCCTCCTACTTCGTGTTGTGGAGTTGAACGAAGAAGTTTGTAAGGGCAAGGAGATCGCCTACTTCATGAAGATCTACCCATAGTGAGGCTAGTCCTTCGTGGACGGAAGCCGTTATGGAATAGTCAAGGTTGCTACTTCATGGACCCTTATGGGTGAAGCCCTCCGTGGACTCTCGCGACCGTTACCCTCCGTGGGTTGTAGACTCCATAAACGTGGACGTACGATAGCACCACCTATCGGAACCACGGGAAAAATCTTTGCATCTCCAATTGCGTTTGATCTACTTATCTCAACTCTTTACTTCATGTGCAATGTCGTTACTTTCCGCTGCCATATTTGTTGACATGCATGTGTAGGGCTGTTAGACTTGCTAGACTTGCTAAAACTGTTAAAATCTGCCAACCAATTAACTTGGGAAAAGGTTAGGTTTTAAATTCCTGCTAGTAGTCTATTCACCCCCCTCTAGACACTCTTCTAGTGATCCCTCAATTGGTATCATAGCATTGGTCTCCATTGCTTCGGTTTAATCACCGAGGAGGAAGATGGATGTGTCTAGTATAGGGAGTTTGAGTTGTAGAGTGCCTATTCTTGATGGAGAGTACTATAGTCAATGGAAAACTTTGATGCTCGAGTTGTTTAATGAATTTCAATTGAGCAAATATGTTAAGAGCCCCTATGCATCTCCCATTGATCCTTTACATCCCACACACGAAGAGTAAATTGATATGCTATGCAATGTTAGAACTGTTAATCTCATTGTTAGAGCATTGCCTAGAAATGTGCTTAATCAAATGAAGAATTTTGAATGTGCTTACACTTTCTGGAATGATTTGGAGAAACGATATCCAAGTTATTCATTGAGTAATCTTGATGAAATTCTTCATAAAACTATTGCCTTCCACAATATGACGCCTAGTGATCCCAAGTTTGATGATTGTTTATTTGAGCTTAGAGACCTCATGCGTGCTAAAGGAGATGTCACAACTATCAACAACATCATTATAGAAGCCATTCGAATTCACAAGTTTGAACATTGTCATGATCACAAACCTAACGAATCTCTTGTTCTTTGTGACGAGGATTTCCCACTTGATGATGACAATGTGGAACATGGCTACTATGATGAAGATGAGCTGTTCGACATCGAGTATGAGAAGATCATGAAGAATCTAAGTCTCATGGCAAACTTCAAGGAGTACATGTCCGGAGGAAAAGAGTGGATTCTCGATAGCGGATGTACCGATCATATGACCGGAGATAGAGAAATGTTTGAAGAGATCACACCAAACCATGGACCACGAAGGTACGTAACATTTGGAGACAACTCCAAGGGTAAGGTACTTGGTCTTGGTAAGGTGGCCATATCTCATGATAGCTCTATTCAAAATGTTATGCTTGTTGAATCTCTTGGCTACAATCTTCTTTCCGTATCTAGACTTGCCGACTTTGGTTTTAATGTGCTATTCACGAAAGTAGATTGCCAAGTGTTTCGTCAAGATAATCATAAAATGGTCTTTACCGGTTTCCGTAGAGGTGATCTATACATTGTCGATTTCACTAAGAGATCCAAACCTCGTACTTGTCTTATTACAAAATCTTCTAAAGGTTGGCTTTGGCATAGAAGACTAGGACATGTTGGCATGCGTAATCTAGACAAGCTTATCAAAGGTGATCATATACTTGGTGTTAAAGATGTTATCTTTGACAAAGATAGACTTTGTAGTGCTTGTCAAGCTGGAAAGCAAGTAGGTGGAAGTCATCCCGTTAAGAATATCATGACTACTAGGAGACCACTCGAGTTACTTCACATGGATCTTTTTGGTCCCAATGCTTACAAGAGTCTCGGTGGAAATTCCTATGGTCTAGTTATAGTTGATGATTTTTCCAGATTTACATGGGTATTCTTTCTTGATGATAAGTCGCAGGTTCAAAAGATCTTCAAGAACTTCGTTCGCAAAGCGCAAAATCAGTTTGAAGTGAAGATCAAGAAGGTTCGGAGCGATAACGGATCGGAGTTCAAGAACACCCATGTAGATACCTTTCTTGAAGAAGAAGGTGTCTCACATGAGTTCTCGGCTACGTACACACCTCAACAAAATGGAGTTGTTGAGAGGAAGAACCGGACGCTTATTGAGATGGCAAGAACGATGCTTGACGAATACAAGACGCCAAGACACTTTTGGGCATAAGCCGTGGAAACAACATGTCATGCCACAAACCGACTTTACTTGCACAAGCTTCTCGGTAAAACGGCATATGAGCTACTCACCGGTAACAAACCCCAAGTTGGATACTTTCGGGTATTCGGCTCAAAGTGCTACATTCTTGATAAGCATCGTCGTACTAAATTTGCTCCTAAATCTCATGAAGGATTCCTACTCGGTTACGGATCGAACTCTCACACTTACCGTGTCTACAACAACTTCACTTGAAAAGTTGAAGAGACGGTAGATGTGAAGTTTGATGAATCTAATGGTTCGCAAGTCGAACAATTGCCAAATGATGTAGGTGATAAGGACCCTTCGGAAGCTATCCAAGACTTGTCCATCGGCAAGATTCGTCCCATGGAGGTGAAGGAAAGTACTTCATCAACTCAAGTGGAAGCCCCTACTTCACGTCAAGGTGAACCACAACATGACATGGAGGCATCCACAAGCGGTACACGACAAGATGATGAAGAGGAGGAAGTGCATCATGAAGATCCACCACAACCTCCTTCACCACCACCTCAAGTAAACGACACCTTCAACAACGAAGATGAAGGAGATGATGATGAAGAAGAAGCTCCACCATCCAACAATCGGAAGCTGACCCGAGTTTGAGCACAAGTGACCAAGAACCATCCCCTAAACCAAATCTTTGGTGATATACAAACAGGGAGAATCACTCGCTCTAAAACTCGTCTAGCTAACTTTTGTGAGCATTATTCTTTCATCTCTAGCATTGAGCCCTTGAAGGTAGAACAAGCTCTTGAAGACCCGGATTGGGTGAACGCAATGCATGAAGAGCTTCACAACTTTGAAAGGAACGAAGTGTGGACACTCGTGGAAAAGCCCAAGGATGAGCAAAACATCATCGGAACCAAATGGGTGTTTCGAAACAAGCAAGACGAAGACGGTCAAGTCGTACGCAACAAGGCACGTCTCATAGCCCAAGGATATACGCAAGTCGAAGGTATGGACTACGGTGAGACCCATGCCCCCGTCGCTAGACTTGAAGCTATTCGCATTCTTCTTGCTTATGCTAATCACCATGATATCACGCTTTATCAAATGGACATTAAAAGTGCCTTTTTAAATGGTGAGATTGAAGAAGAAGTCTATGTTAAGCAACCACCTGGTTTTGTGAATCCTAAGAAACCTAATCATGTTTACAAGCTTCGTAAAGCCCTTTATGGTCTTAAGCAAGCCCCTCGTGCTTGGTACAAATGCTTAACGAAGTTTCTCATTAAAAAGGGTTTTGAAATTGGTAAAATTGACGCAACCTTATTCACGAAGAGAGTTAATGGTGAATTATTTGTGTGCCAAATCTATGTGGATGATATTATCTTTGGATCTACTAACCCACAATTTAGCGAAAGATTTGGAAGGTTGATGTCCGAGAAGTATGAGATGTCCATGATGTGTGAGCTGAAATTCTTTCTTGGTTTGCAAATCAAGCAAACGAAAGAAGGAACTTTCATCTCTCAAACTAAGTATACCAAGGACTTGATCAAGAAGTTCAACATGCAAGAGTGCAAAGGTATGAAAACTCCTATGCCTACTAGTGGACATGTTGATCTTACCAAGGAGGATGAGCCGGTTGATCAAAAAGTTTATCGATCTATGATTGGTTCATTGCTATATCTATGTGCATCTCGACCCGATATTATGCTTAGTGTTTGCATGTGTGCTAGATATCAAGCTGCACCTAAAGAGTGTCATCTTTTGGCCGTGAAACGTATTGTGAGATATTTGATACAAACACCAAACTTTGGCATTTGGTATCCCAAGGGATCTTCCTTTAACCTTGTTGGCTATTCCGATTCGGACTATGCCGGTGACAAGGTTGATAGAAAATTCACCTCGGGTACTTGTCAATTTTTGGGTAGATCTCTTGTGTCTTGGTCCTCCAAGAAACAAAACTCAGTATCTCTATCTACTGCCGAAGCTGAGTATATTGCTGCCGGATCTTGTTGTGCACAATTACTATGGATGACACAAACGCTTAAGGATTATGGAATCCATGTTAGAAATGTTCCATTACTTTGTGACAATGAAAGTGCTATTAAAATTGGTCATAATCCTGTGCAACATTCTCGAACTAAACATATTCAAGTTAGACATCATTTTATTCGTGATCATGTTGCCAAAGGAGATATTGATCTTAAGCATGTTCGCACAAACAAGCAATTGGCCGATATCTTTACTAAGCCACTTGATGAGAAAACTTTTTGTTATTTGAGGAGTGAGTTGAACATCATTGATGCTTCAAACTTGAGCTAGACTCACTCGGTTGCATGCAAGGGCATGAGCTTTCTTGATATTTCCATGATACTCCCAACATGTTATCTTATGCCATGGAATTGTATGCTCCCTTGCATTGCATCTAACTTTTTGTAGGTGCTTGGAAGAATTTCATTCCGCAAGATTGCCATCAACTCAAATCATAAGCAATCTTGTCATGACCAAGTATCCACAACCTCTCTTGATGATGGAAGGAAGAAGTCAACTCAACCATATCCTTGACATATATACTTGATGTGATCATATTTACCAAATCTCAATTGGTATCATGTCAAATGGATATATCTATTGTTCTTCCTTGCATGACTAACCCATGTAGGTGACAAGTGTACTAAAACAAGAAGGATTGCTCCCAACTCAAGATGACCTTCATCAACCTCGAGCATCCTCAACAAGTTCACCTACAAGCCACTTCATCAACATCTCTCAAAGGTATGTACTCATATCCTTGAAAAGGCTTTACTCCAAGTCATGAGCTAAAGCAACTCAAGTGATATGAAGACATCAAATTGCTTAATCGAAAAATGGTAATCCCATTTGAGCTTAATGTTGAGTATGACCTATGATCAAGTATTCTTGCTTGGCTCCTAAGTCAATATACTCTAATATAGGTGACCTAGTCACCGCCCATCATCTAGTTAAGTATTTTGGATGGTTCATTCTCTATTTTGCAGGATTTCTTAGAACCACTCAAATCTTCTCTAGTTGATATTCTTTTGTAAAAACTTTTGCATTTCCCCTAAAAATTTCTTTTAAAACACTGTGTTATTGGCAAAGTTTGAGAAATCTCGATTTCAAAATCCCACTGCCAAGTTTCTGTTTTAGCCTCGGAGCCGCCGACACAAATAACTCGGTTCTACCGAATTAGCAGATGAGCTGCACCATAAATTCTCGGTACCACCGATTGGTTTGTATCGAAGTCACCGATTTGTTTTCTTCTCTTATTTGTGTTCAAAATTGCAAGTCTATGTTTTTTTTTGTTATCTTACAAGTAGTGATTTTGTTACTTCAATGATCCCTTCTTATTTAAAAAAAACTTAGGGGGAGAAATTATTTATTCAAGGATCCCTAACTCAAAGGAGGAGAAGTCTTACAAAATCTCAGATCAGCCAAAGGGAGAGAAATTATTTTCCATGATTCCCTTAGTCTACATTTCTATGAACCCTACATTCAATGACCCTTGTTCTCAAGGATCCCTTCTTATCAATGATCCCTGTATCTATTCCTGTGTTTGACCTTTTTCGAAATTAATGCCAAAGGGGGAGAATAACAAAGCTTCATGCTAAAGGGAGATACATGCTTATGCAAAGGGGGAGATATAATCAAGGGGGAGAGCGAATATCAATGTTTATCCTTATATAAACAAGGTGAGAACACCAAAGTAGGGGGAGAAAAGCCTAACATAAGTTGTCAATATTGAAATAAACATACTTTCTAATGGTGATCATCTTAGATTTTTCTCTCCCTATCCAATCCCAATATCTACATGATGAGATTCAGGGGGAGAGGATGATCTACTATTTTCATATCTAAGGGGAGAAAGCTCTAAATGATCTTGGAGACATATCAATCTTAAGGAATATTATCTACATGTTCTCCATATCTTGGTACTTTTGAGTTCTATTGCTTTTCCTTAGTAGAATACTCTTGTGTTTCCTAACATTGTTTTCTCAAGTGTATTTCTACTACTAGAATGCTCAAGAACTCAAGGTAAGTATATGCATCATATCTTTGATCAAGATGATCTCTTGCTTCTTGCACATATTGTTTGCAAGAGTGAAGTCTTGAACAAGGATACATCTCATTCATATACATTTGATGCATATAGCCAAGATACACATGACTCATTATATCCCTTCTACTAGATGTGTGTCCATGCATTCCAAAGCAACTATCGTTTAAAGGAATTGCACACATTTAGGGGGGGCAAGTCTAAGTCATGTGTCTCTCAAAGTCTTCATTATATCCATGCATATCTTTATTTGAAGCTTTGATTGTACGTTGTCATCAATTACCAAAAAGGGGGAGATTGAAAGCACAACATGCTCCCTTGGTGGTTTTGATAATTCATGACAACATACATTGTCTCTTGGACTAATACTTTTACCTAGTGTATTTCAGATAAAGTCCACAGAGAGGGCTGGCAAAAGGATTGTGGAGATTGTGGAAATACCCCAAGATGCAAGGAAATGGATTGGCAAAGCTTCAAGCTAGAGGACTCTACATTTTACTTTGTGAGAAATCACTTTGAGTCCATAGGAAAGCCAATACTATTAAAAGGGGGTAAGGTACTGTTGGTGCACAAAATGCTCATACGTGCACAAGTGATAGTCACCAAAAACACCCACAAGCTCTTCCACAAAAGTCTGTCAAAAGTCAAATATCCAAAATCGGTGCAACCAACACTTTCCACTCGGTGCCACCGATTCCCATACGCAGACAGACATTAGCCAAACCCTAGCTTTTCGGTGCAACCGATTCTGCTTCGGTGCCACCGAGTTTAGGTTGCCAACTTTCTGTTACGCAAATTCACAAAATCGGTACCACCGAGATTGTTGGATCGGCGTCACCGACAATGGGCAATCTTACCGTTGATCACCTTATCGGTGCAACCGAGTTTCTTATATCGGTCTCACCGAGATTCAAAAGTTGCCACCTTTTGGTCACTTCGGTACCACCGAGATTAACACATCGGTGTCACCGAGTTGGTCATTTTGTGTGTAACGGTTGGATTTTTGGGTATGCCTATATATACCCCTTCACCACCACCCACTCAAAAGAGAAGCACTCAGAACTATTCCATACTTGCCCCATCCAGTTTTCTGAGAGAGAGCCACCTACTCATGTGTTGAGATCATGCCATTCCATTCCAACCATATGAATCTTGATCTCTAGCCTCCCCAAGTTGCTTTCCACCAATCCCATCTCTTCCACCAAGCCAAATCTGTGAGAGAGTGATTGTGTGTTGAGGAGTCTATCATCTTGAAGCACAAGAGCAAGGAGTTCATCGTCATTGCCGAGCCTATTACCTTTTGGAGGGTGGTGCCTCCTAGATTGGTTAGGTGTCGCTTGGGAGCCTCCTACTTCGTGTTGTGGAGTTGAACCAAGAAGTTTGTAAGGGAAAGGAGATCGTCTACTTCGTGAAGATCTACCCATAGTGAGGCTAGTCCTTCGTGGACGGAAGCCGTTATGGAATAGTCAAGGTTGCTACTTCATGGACCCTTATGGGTGGAGCCCTCCGTGGACTCTCGCAACCGTTACCCTTCGTGGGTTGAAGACTCCATAAACGTGGACGTACGATAGCACCACCTATCGGAACCATGGGAAAATCTTTGCGTCTCCAATTGCGTTTGATCTACTTATCTCAACTCTTTACTTCATGTGCAATGTCGTTACTTTCCGCTGCCATATTTGTTGACATGCAT